>CM053624.1:183386941-183402596 GCA_028646595.1 Phalanger gymnotis | reverse complement strand
TTTGTTATTATTTTATCCAGCTCTGTAAAATAATTTTTTGGTAGTTCAATTGGTATGGCACTGAATAGATAGATTAATTTAGGTAAAATTGTCATTTTTATTATATTAGCTCGGCCTAACCATGAGCAACTGATATTATTCCATTTATTTAGATCTGACTTTATTCATGTGGAGAGTGTTTCATAATTATGTTCATATAAGATCTGACTTTATTCGTGTGGAAAGTGTTTCATAATTATGTTCATATATTTCCTGTATCTTAATAATAATTTAAAAAAACCCTTTTGGGCTTCTTGGAGTGCGGAGTGTTTTGTCCGTGCGAATCCAATCCTTTCCTGTACAGTGAGTGATCTCAAGCACTCCATGTAACTACCAGGAGGACCCCCCTCTCCACAGCCACCATAATCTCTGACACACCAGTGCTAACTTCCCCCAGGGACTGCCAACCAGGATTGCAGCCCAGATCCAAGCAGGGCAAGGCAGGAGAGCCCTGCCTCAGCACCAGCAAGGAAATCTCTGCATTCCCACTCTGATCAGCCAGGTCTCTTATCCAGGTCTAACAGTACCCACTGACCTGCTAAGTTGTCCTAAGGTTGTGGGTTGAGAAATCTGGAAACTGCCATAGCTGCCAGTGATTCAGTGCCCTGAGGCCTGCTCCTCCCATTCTACTCTGGCCTGGTTTCTGCAGCAGCCTTGGGCTGGAGACTTGTTTCACTCTGTCACTTTGGGGTTCAGCTCTAGTATTTGTTGTTGGGGTTTTTTTTTGAGGTGAGAAGGCAAGGCAATTGAGGTTGGGTGACTTGCCCAAGGTCAACACAGCTAGTGAGTGTGTTGGGTGTCTGAAGCTGGATTTGGACTCAAGTCCTCTTGACTCCAGGGACTCTACTCATTGTGCCACCTACTGCACACTAGAGTCACTTTTTACAGGTGTTCAGAGGGATTTGGGGGAGAGCTCAAGTGAGTCTCTATTTTCAAAATGCCATCTTGGCTCTGTCCCCAAGCTATTAGCTGTTTGACATTTTTATTGGATTGATTTTTATTGCCCAAGTAGTAAACAAAATTCAACTGTCCTTTCCTCCTAATTCCAAATTGAGAATTGGATATGATCTTGTGATTTTATAGCAATTACCTAGGAAATCTATTTGGAGTAATTGTAATTTTGAAGACTGAACCATGCAGATGAGAATGATTCCACATTTAGGAACCTAGCATTGTATTTTATTCCTATAAAATAACTTCTACATAAATGTTTACTGAACTTCTATCTGAGTTCATTGCATGCAATTAAAAAGGTGCTGGAATTTAAAAAAAAATTTAGCTGCTATACCATTTGGTGCATATATGTTTAGTATTGATATTACTTCATTGTCTATGGTACCTTTCAGCAAGATATAATTTCTTTCCTTATCTCTGTTAATTAGATCTGTTTTTACTTTTGCTTTGTCTGAGATCATATTGCTACCTCTGGTTTTTTTTTTGCTTCAACTGAAGCATAATATATTCTGTTCCAGACCCTTACCTTTACTCTGTGTGTGTCTCTGTGCTTCAGATGTTTCTTTTTTTTTTTTTTTTGGAGGAAGGGGCAAGGCAATCAGGGTTAAGTGACTTGCCCAAAGTCACATGCCTAGTAAGGGGCAAGGCAATCAGGGTTAAGTGACTTGCCCAAAGTCACAGCCTCAAGTGTCTGAGGCTGGATTTGAACCCAGGTCCTCCTGACTCCAGGGCTGGTGCTGTATTCACTGTGTCACCTCACTGCCCCCAGATGTGTTTCTCGTAAGCAACATATTACATGTTGTAAACAACATAATCCATTCTATCTGCTTCTGTTTTTTGTGTGAGTTCATCCCATTCACATTTACAGTTATGATAACTGTATATTTCCTTCCATGCTATTTTCCCTTTGTTTATCCCTCTTTCTCTTACCCTGACCCTGTCCTTCCTCACAAATGTTTTACTTCTGATCATCACCTCCCCCAATCTGCTCTCTTTTCTATCAGTCCCCTCACCCCTTTCTTTTATCCTCATCCCCTATTGCTTCCTTATAGGGTAAAATAGATTTCTGTATCCAACTGAGTGTGTATGTTATTCCCTCTTTGAGCCAATTCTGATGACAATAAGGTTTAAGCATTGCCTGCCACCAGCCAACCCTACTTTCCCTCCATTACAATAGCTCTCTCCTGACTCTTTTATGTGAGATAATTTACCCCCTTCAATTTTCCCCTTCCTTCTCCTCTCAGTGTAATCTTCTTTCTCACCTCTTTATTTTTGGGGGGGTTATCATCCCATCAAAGTCACCTTATATTCATCCTCCAGCTACATATACTCCTTCTAATTGTTCTAATAGCAATAAAGCTCTTAAGAGTTACAAATATTATCTTGCTACATAGAAATATAAATAATTTAACCTTATTGAATCTCTTATGTTTTCTCTTTCTTGTTTCTTTTTTATGTTTCAACCTTGAGTCTTGTATTTGGAGATTGAATTTTTTATTCAGCTCTGGTCTTTTAATTAGGAATTCTTGAAAGTCCTTTATTTCATTAAATATCCATTTCTTCCCTGAAGGATTAGATTATATTCAGTTTTGTTGGGTAGGTGATTCTTGGTTGTAATCCTAACTTCCTTCTGGAATATCATATTCCACACCCTGTGGTTTTTTCATGTGAAAGCAACCAAATTCTGAATGTCGCACCACAATATTTGAGTTGTTTCTTTTTGGCTGCTTTGAAGTTCCTTCTCCTGGATCTGGGAGCTCTAGAATTTGGAGGAGCTTTCAGAGGAGAGAATAGAAATGTTCACAGCATGATTTTGGTTTTGATCACACACCATTCCCAAAAGTCCAAAAGAGTACAATAGATTTTCAGTTGGAAGAGGCTTTAGGGAACATCTCATCTATTTTACAGATTAGAAACTGAGGCTTAGAGATATTAAGAAACTAATTTCAGATCACACAGGAGCAGAGATGGGATGCAAACCAGCATTTTCTGACTATCAAACTAGTGCTTTTTGCATGATGGCCTTGGTCATTTCCATAGGTTAGAAATCAGAGCCCTTATGCTCCGTCACTAATGAACCGAACATCCTTGGATCAAAAGATTCTCTAAATAACCTTTCTCTCTATAACTCCTGAATGTTGCAGGTCTGAGGTGCTACCAGGACTATGTCATAGATTGGAATGAGGAGGAAATAGTGTGATGGGGCGGTGTAGCCAGCCGTGCCCTGGGTTCTGATTTCAGGTCTTTTTCTTCTTCCTGTATTCCAGCATTGTGATGACCACCTGCTCCACTTTCTTCGCCTTGGGCCTGATGCCTTTCTTCCTGTATATCTACTCCAGGGAAATCTATGAAGGAGATCTCAAGGACAAGGTGCCCTATGGACGTATTGCCATTTCACTAGTTTTGATGCTTATTCCTTGCACTGTAGGGATCATCATCAATTTCAAGAGGCCACAGTATGGACGCCACATTATTAAGGTAAGAATCCAGGAAGATCATTGACCCTTGAGGACACGTTATTTGTTCTGTCGTTTTCAGTCACGTCCAACTCTTTGTGACCCTGTTTGGAGTTTTCTTGGCAAAGATATTGGAGTGGTTTGCCGTTTCCTTCTCCAGGTCATTTTACAGATGAGGAAACTGAGGCAAACAGGGTTCAGTGACTTACCCAGGGTCACACAGCTAGTAAATGTCTGAAGACCGATTTAAACTCAGCAAAATGAGTCCTTCTGACTCCAGGCTCAGCATTCTATCTGCCTGGCTGCCCTTGGAAAAGTATTGTGATAAATTCAAAGATCATTGAACTGGGAATCATGATGTTAGTTAGTTGTTTGACTTTAGGCAAGTCGTTTAACCTTTCTGCATGTCAATCTCCTCATCTGTCAAATATCTAATATTTGTTTAGGATAATAATACCTACACTATAGGTAGTATGCTAAAATGGGCAATGTTGGGCTTAGAGTCAAGAAAACTTAGTTTCAAATCCTGCTTCTGATATTTACTAGCTGTGTGATTATGGACAAATCTCTTAACCTCTTTGAGCCTCAGTTTCCTTATTTGTAAAGTGCAGGTAATGACACCTATCTGATCTCTCATATGGTTGCAATGAGGCTACATGGGTGTACATGTAGCTATATCTTAGGTGACCTGGGCATTTGTCAAAATCCCATTACATAAATTTTAAAACACCATATAAATTAATTTATCATCTGCTTCATTAGGCTGTAAGGGAAGTGAATCCACAGTGAAAAGTTCATGTGGAAGAAAAAATAATGCTCATAATGTACTCTATGATTTAGGCTCAAGTCTGCTAGAAACAATTCAATTAATTTAATATTAATCTATGTCCAAGCCACTTCTAGCTTGGAGAAAGAGATTTCTAAATTGCCATAGTCCCCCATGACATCTGACATTATTCTCTGCCCCCAAGATATTTTGAGGTAACATTCATAGGAATCTTGAACAACGAAATGATGATAATACGCTAAAATACACTTTGAAGTTAGTATTCTAGAATAGCCTTCATTCAGTTCCTTCCTAGACCACATCCCCTCAAGAGGTCCTTTCTGTGATCAGTGTCTTAATCTTGAATTTCAAAAGAGATGCTACTGTCCACAGGTGTATCATGGCACCAGTTACTCAAAGTGAGTGTGTAATTTCAAGTGACAAATGGGATTCAAAGCCAAATCTTCTCACTGAAAGCCCTACAGCTCTTCTGCTGTGTATGTAATGCAGAGCCTGGTTTTACCTGCAGCTGGTTCTTTTACTATTAGGAATAAATGAATCAACTAATAAGAGTATGCCATATGCCCCATACATGGTGGTGCAATAGAATTCATAGAAAAGGCATAAAAAATTATCTGTGATTAGTTTGAAGGAACTTTGTTGAAGCAACAAAACTAATGTAGGTGAAAGAACTGCCCACAATTCAAGACAGTAGATGTTAAGCTATATGATACAGATTATAAACAGTATAGGACATTAGAGGAAAGAAAGACCATTGAGAGCTGGAACAGCCAACAAAGACTCCCAGGACATTAGCTGGACCTTGCAGAGGATAGATAGGAGTCTATTACAAGCAAGGGGACCACTTATTTATGGGACATGAAACTTATGAAACATTTACATCTGGTTGCTGTTAGGTAGGCTGTTCTGTGGCCAAACTCAATAAATTAATCACCAACTATTTATTAAATGTCAATTATGTGCCAGGCACTGGGAATATAAAGACAAAAATATAATGGTCCCTACATTTGAGGAGTTTACACTCTATATGGAGAGAAACACATACAAATATAAGTATGTTGAAAATAATGCTAGCAGAGTTTGTTAACAGAACTAGCAAGCTGAAGATAGTTGTTAGAAGAATGCAAAATTAATAAGGAACTTTGAAAAAATCATGGAGGAAGAGAGGGATTTACCAGTGATGGAGCAATGGGTCAAAACTGCCAGAGATCAAATAGATACTCAGCAGCATTAGTAGTACATACCTCTAGCATGTACAAGATGTATGGGCTAGAAGATGCTTGACTGATAGGTAGGAGAGAACTAGTTACTCCCTCTTTCTGGCCCCCACCCTTGTGTGGATTACTACTCTTTCCCAGATCCTCCATTTGGATGTGACCTCCTTTAACTTTACCCCTGGAGGGGTATGGTTTTCTTTCTAAAATTGCATGGGAAGGATAGTGGGAAAAGGAGGTGCCTGAGGTGAAGGCTAACTTCAGCATGATTACAGTGCGTGCTCTCTCCCCCTGGAACTCCTGACTAATTCTGTTTGTAGGACAGGTGGATTCACTTGTTTTTTCTCTGTTTAGGGAAAGTTATAAAAATAAGAGAGCCTCTGGAATTAATTGAATAGGGAAGAGACATGATCAGATGTGTCCTTTAGGATCATTGATATGTCAGCTGTATGAAAAATGTATAGAGAAATTTGAGACAGGGAGGCCAATTCAGAGGATATTATAATAATCCAAGAAAGATACTATGATACTTATTTATCCCTTATAGCCTAACATGCTTCAGTGAGTCTTGACAGAATTTCTTCTGTATGTTCATTCTTTTGGTCTGATCTGCCTTCCTCACTGCTTTAGCTTGCCAGTTATCCATCCTCTGTCCCACACTTAGGGAAACTGAAATGAAGTTTAGTTGTGACTATGACACAAAACCCCTCCTCTCTGAATCAGCCCAGGATAAATGGGGGATAAGAGAGCATATTCTTCATGGAATCATAGGATCTCTGAATTAGAAGTATAGTAAGATGGGGTACTACATGAGGAGAGGGCTCATGTGTGCCTCAAAGGGAGGCAGAATAGATATTTCTAGTCTCTTCTCCCCAAACCTTCTCCAAGGGAGACTTTCATTTCTGTCCAGAGGAAAAGCAGAAAGTTGGGGCTGGACATCTGTAATAGTAATTAAGGTGGGACTTTTTACTTTTCTTAAGTGCCTTTAATGATTCCATCCTTTGAATGGGGCAGATAAAGAGGGATCTTTTTATCTTGGTTATTTCTCAGTGCAGAGACAATTGGGAGCAATTGATTTGTATATGACGTGATACTGGAGATGGGGAACTATTCCACCCTCAGCCTGTGTGAGGTCAGAGCCCTCAGGGCTCTGAATAGGATATAATTGAGGAGAGCTTGGTGTTTGACTTTTGGGGCACACTCATGGAAGGAGTGTTGAGACTCTGGGTAAGCTGTAACTGCCCCTCCCCCAGCTTTACAACTCAGATGTTAGTTTTTCTCTGGTAACTATGTGTTGTGATTTGAATCAGACAAGGTTTGTCTGTTGATGTTTGTAATTTGTTTGTATTTTCTCTGAAGTTCAGGGTGCTGCCTTTTTCCCCTGAACTGAGTGAATGATATTTGTATGTTGGTTTGAAATAAGATTGTTAACCCCTTAGTACTACTTTCCTTAATAAAGCAGATCAAAAGAACCTGTGTTGGCAGCTTTCTGGGTGCTGGATGTTTGTGGATCTTACACCCCCACAGCAGCTGCTAGCAAGATTTTTACTACAACCTCACTCTGCTCTCCTTAGAGAGAGAGGCTAGAAGTATATCTATCTGCTCCCTTAAATATTGTTCATCCAGGGGATAAGATTGGGTTAGATTCAACTTCTTATTGCTTTGTCATTTGTAAGGGGGAAGGAGGGCCACAATATCTATATCCAAAGCTTTTCACCTTCTCCATTTAATACCCGTTCCACAACAAATGTACATAGAGAATTGCAAAGAAACTCATTTATCCAAATCATATCAAAACAGAAATCAGGGGGACAGAGCCAAGGTGGTGGAGTACAGAAACAATTCTGTTGAACTCCTAACATTCCCTTCCAAACAACTTTAAAATAGTGCTTCAAATTGAATTCTGGAGTGTCAGAGCCAACAAAAGGTCAGGGTGAGACATTTTTCCAGCCCCAGACAACTTAGGAGATCAGCAGGAGAGGTCTGTGAAGCTGGGGTGGGAGTCGACTGGGAGTACAGAGCAAGTTGAAGCAACACAAGTGCTGGGCCTTTGAAGGTGGTATCAACAATGGCAATGGAAGTTTCAGGAGCTCTCAGCCCAGAGATAGTAGGGCATCAGACAACTGGACAGAAAGAGATTATAAGGGACTCTTTGCTGGCACTGGGTGCAGGACCCTTTTCCATTGAGTATATGCAGTTCTGGGCCACAATTCCAGGGCCAAGATGAGCATTAGTGATCGTAGCTTCAGGAGATCAGCATTCCCTGGTCACAGTTCTAGGGGGGAAGAGGGTTTGTGGTCACTCACAAGGAAGCAGGGTCCCTGGTCTTAGTTCTAAGGCAAAAAGGAGCACAAGTACTAGGAGCTGTGAGGGAACAGGGGCCCTGGTCACAGTTCCAGAACCAAGAGGAGTGCTGTCATTTGTGGCTGCTGGGGAGCAAGGTCCCTTTCTGCATAAAGACTACAGCACAAGCCAGGGGAGGAGTGATCACACTTGTCCATGGGTCATACCACCTTGGAAGCACCAAAAACAGACCCCCAGAATTGACTCTGAAAACATCAGCACAAAAAAACCTGAAGCTTGGGACAGTGCCCCCTACATCCTGGGAACAGAGTCCAATTTTAACACAAAGTCAAGAAATAGGGGGAAAAATGAGCAGACAATAATAACCAAAAAAAAAAAAGAAAAGAAACTGACCATAAAAAGTTACTATGGTGACATGAAAATTATGTCGTGTAAAAGAGGTGCACAAGAAAGAGCTTTTACAGTGGAGGGGAAAAGGGAGAAGGGTGGCAGGAAATGCTTGAATCTCACTCTCACTGGACTTGGTTCAAAGAGGGAATAACATACACATTCAGTTGGCCATAGAGATCTATCTTACCCAACAGGAAACAAGGAAGAGATGGGAATAAAAGAAAGGAATAGGGAGAGAACTGAGAGAAGGGAGGATGGATTAAGGGAGGCAGTGGTCAGAAACAAAACAGGCTTTTGAGGAAGGACAGGAGAGAGGGGGAGGGGAGAGGGGCAAGAAAGAGATACAGAGAGAGAGAGAAGAGAAAGAGAGGAGAGAGAGAGAAGAGAGAGAGAAGGAGGGGGGGGAGAGAGACAAAGACAGAAAGAGAGAGAGATAGACAGAGAGAGAGACAGACAGACAGAGAGAGAGGGAAGGAGAGAGAGAGGGAGGGAGGGAGAGAGAGAAGGAGGGAGGGAAGGAGAGAAAGGGAGAGAGAAGAAAAGAGAGAGAGGGGGGAGAGGGAGAGGGAGGGAGAGAGGGAGAGAGAGGAAGAGAGAGACAGAGGGAGGGAGGGAGAGGGAGAGGGAGAGAGACAGGGAGAGGGGGAGGGAGAAGGGAGAGGGAGGGAGAGAGACAGAGGGAGGGAGGGAGAGGGAGAGGGAGAAGGAGGATGCAGGTTGGCATCTTTTCAGCAAATTATAGCTTTAGAGAGTTGTCTAAAGCACTGAGAGGATAAATGACTTAACCAGAAGGGCAAGGAGGAAAGACTTAAACTCAGATCTTCCTGGCCTCAAGGCCAACTAACTCTGTCTTCACTACACTACTTTGAAAATAAATATCTGTTGGTTGGTTGATATTCACAATATGACTGCAAACTACCTTTACAGAATCATTTCACATTTTTCTTTTTTTTATCTCAATAACTTTTTGAAATTTTAGACTCAAACATCAGTGCTCAAATACAGAATAGAGAAAAGAAAAAGAAATACATCACAGACTTAAATATTGAAACTTAGATTAGAGTAAGAAAAGGGGAAAAAGCATGTCATGCACACAGCAGAGCATAAGAGATGATTCAAAATATATAGCAATAATAGGGTCTCTGCTGCTGGGTTTTATGTGATTCTAATTGTGGCACTGTCATAATTAAAAAGTGTTTTTTTCTTGTTGCTCTTAATATTCTATTCTTGAATTGGGTGTTTTGGGACTATAATATTCCTATGAGTTTTCCTCATAGGAACTCTTTCAAGTGGTGATCAATGGATTTTTTTTTTCTATTTCTTCTCCCCCCCCCCCCCGCCAGTTCTAATGCTTCAGAACAATTTTCTTTAATTATTTCTTGTATTATTGCATCAAAATTCTTTTTTTGATCATAGCTTTCAGGTAGTCTGATTATTCTTGTTTTCTCTCCAGATCAGTTGTTTTTCTTGTAAGATGTTCCACTTTCTTTTGTTTAATTATTTCTTGATCTCTTATAACTTCACTGGCTTCCTCTTGCCTAATTCTAATTTTCAAGTGTCATTTTCTTCCTTCCTTATGATTCTGGATTTCCTTTTCTAATTCGTTGGCTTTCTTTCATAATCTTGATTTTCTTGGATTGTTTTTTTTTTTTAGTTTTTCTTCAATCTCTCTCATTTGATTTTTAAAGTCTTTTTAAAGTTCTTCTATAAATTCTTCTGAGGCAGGTGACCATCTGACAAATTACTTTTTGGGGTAGAAGAGGGTTTCTTTGCTTCAATATCCTCCTCTGCAGATGAACCCTGGTCTTCTCTATTCCCATGATAACTTCCTATGATTCTTTCTCCTTTGCCTGTGCATTTTTTTTTTGGTAATAGTTTAGTTTTTATAATCACCTCTAGTCCTAGGGTGGGGGTGGGGGATGCCTCTGGCCTCAGATCCTCTTCAATTCTCCCCTTTGACCTCGAACTAAAACCAAGACCTTCAGCCTCCTATAAGTGCCCACAGCCAGCAGTGTCCCTGCCCCACTGCTTCTGCACTCACCAGGTATGTGTTGGTTCCTTCTCACCTCCACTGCTCTCAGCAGAGTTACCCCCACAGCTGGGGGTATCCAGAGTTACGCCCACAGCTGGGTCTGCCATTCCTTGTCAGCAGAGTTTCCTTTGATCTTCTCCAGCTTAGACCCCCAACTCCCCTCACTGTCCCAGGGATAAAAGTTCCTGTGGCTCAGGAGAAGGTAGCCTCCCAACCCAGCTAACACCAGGGCTTGCTGCTTATTATTTAAGCAGATTCTAGCCTGGAGGTGTTTAGTCTTCACAGGGACCAAACATCCTGGGATTTTCCTTCAGATCTTCTGAGATTGTCTCAAGACTCCTGTTTTGCCTCTATATTTATTTATTTTTACTCACACTTTGTTTGCCCTGAGGTGCTATTTTATCTCTTTTGTGGGGGAAAGTCTTAAGAGCTTGGAATTTTTCTGACCTACTCTGCTATCTTCCCAGAATCCTCTCCAACTCACTCACATTCTAACCCAAACTCAGTCTTCCATATTCTTCTCTATGTGGTTTTGTATAAGCTGTCCCCTCTGATGGAAACACTCATTTCTGTCACATAAAATCCTAAATTCAAGCATTCACTCCTATGCAAAAGCTTTCCTGACTTCTGTTGTCAGTACTCCCTCCTTGAACCTATGTGTTCTGTTGCAGAACACAATACATACATGATGAGTAAATTCAATATAATAGAAGGAACATAAGTACCTTCAGAGCAATACTATTTTGTCTTTGTGATTGTGACCTAAGTGCCTAAGATTAGCCAGGGAAACTCTATGGGTGTCCTACCTCTATGAGTTCTTTTCTTCCCTCACTGAGACCCCACCAAGTTCACTTCTGGATATGTCACAGCCAATGGACTATTTGATCAATTGCTCTTCAAGTCTGGATATTCACTAGAATCTTAGAAGGGTAGGAAACCAGTGGATTCTGCTATTATTTCTAGTTGCTGGATCTTTGGCTACTTTTTTCACCTTTTTTTTCACTTTTTTCATAAGGTCATAACCTGATCAGCTCAATCTCTGAATACTCAGTCATCTATGTCAACCTCTCACAGGGTTTGTTATATGAAAGAGACAAACCATTAGGTTGGGTCCATGTTTTTATTTCTCTCAAGCTGGCTTAATGTGTATTGCATGGGAGTTGCAGTTCCAGAACTGGGAACTCCCAAGGGAACCAGTCCAGAACTGACTTGATTTGGGGGTTGGGATACAGGGTTATATGCCCTTCAAAAAGCAGGGGTTGCCAAGTAGTGTCAATCTACCCCATAGGTCAACACACTGAGAGGTGGGTTATATTAAAATAAGGGTCTTGAGTATGTAACTTAGGTTACTTTATCCTGGTCAAAGAGACATCAATTTCCATATCACCAGTCTTGACAACAGAGAGTAATTAACATTTTTGAAGACCTGTCAGGGCAACACAACCAGCAAGAATCCACCCATTTAGATCTAATGATCTTACATTCTTTCAGAAGAAGAAACTGAACTTTGTAACAAAAGGGAGTGGGAGAATTTCTGAGTCTCCATCATAATGACTACTAAGAAAAATCATTTTTCACATCTATAATTAGGAAAGAATAAACCAAAGGGACAAAAGAAATAGAGGTGCTATGTGTTTGTAGACACATGGTAGCTGGGCTGGGAAGTAGTTCCCCACCCAGGTAGCTTGAAGCAATCCTCCTCACATGAAAGCTGCCAGAGAAGAAAAAATACAAAATGTTTGAGGGAGTGGGCATATTTTTGCATGCAAACTCAGTTCTGTCTCTTTTACTAGTCCTTCCAGCTGTGAAGCCAATCAGAAAACTCATTCCACATCACCACACAGCACATGGCAAGAAGGAGTCACCAAGCCTCCATATTCTGGGTTGAGATGAAGCAGGGTTTATTGTGCATAATCTGTATAACCCACTATGAAGCGCATATCCTCTCCTGCTCTAAGGAATGGGCCTTCATTGGCTAGTTCCCCATCATATAATTCAGAAATCAATGCAAAGCTCAGGTGGCTTCCAGACAATAAACAGACAGAAAGAGGGCTTAAAAAGATTGCCTTGCCCCAGGACAGGTACTCTTTTCCCCTATCTCCTTCCCCAACACCCAAATTAGCTCTTGCTTTCCAGATCTCCTTTATGTTCTGTCTTGCCTATTAGAAAGTAAGCTCCTTTTGAAGAGCTGTCATATTTTCTGGTTTTTGGCACAGTGCCCAGTGCATAGTAAACACTTAATAAGTGCTTTTATTAATCTAATTTTAATAAAAACAACATTTTTTTCATTCTCAATGCAATTATTTTTCTTTTTGAAATGTCTTATTATATAACCCCAAAGCCCACTGGTATGGGACTCTCCGCTTCACTGGTGGAGATGACTATCTTGCCTTGCATGAAAGGTGGGGTGGAGTTGGGGAGGGAGGAGAGAGAGAGAAACAGAGAGGAAGAGAGAAAAAGATAGGGAAAGAAAGAAAAAGAAGGGAGAGACAGAGAAAGAGAGAGAGGAAGAAAGAGAATAAATCAGAGAGGGAGAGAAGGTAAGAGAAGGAGGAGGAGGAAGAGGAGGAAGAGAAGAAGGTGGAAGAGGAGAAGAAAGAGAAGAAGGAGGAGAAGGAGAAGGAAGAGGAGGAGGAAGAGAAGAAGAAGAAGAAGAAGAAGAAGAAGAAGAAGAAGGAGAAATTCACATTGTTTATTCCCTTAAAGCTAGCAGATATGGAGCCAGAAATTTTATTCTGACTGTCTGATTAAAAAATGACAACCCTTAGATACATTTTAGAGCAATCCCAACTCAAGATGTCTGTGTCACTCAAATTTATTATCTCCATATATGTTTAACCACAGTATGAGGAAGGAATTTTCTTAATTGAATAGGCTATAAATACAACAAGATAAGAGGGTTGACAAAGTGTCAACTGAAATTACAACCCTGGATATCTATGTTTCCTTTACCATTAACATGACATTACCATTAATATAGTATATGTCCATAAAATATTAAGATAAGAAAAGTCTCATTATTCAAGATAGTGTCTTGGCTTAAGGCACTTCATCCTTAACGGCCATGAACAGAGGAAAATGCTCTTAGTCAACTCTGTCTACTCTTGTAGTTGTTGACATAGGAAGAGCCATTCTCTGAGTTTACTCAGACAACAAAGAATTCACGTCTGTTAGGCTGAGGTACTTCTTCTGGTTGATTAGTTCAGGCTTTGGCCCTTATTGGGGTTCAAATGATCTTAAATGACCATCACTACCAATTTGGATAATGGATTTTCTTGGCTAAGGGCTATGGCCTTCATTCTGGAACAGATATTTGGAAGGAAAGGAGTCAAGCTTTGACTCCAAGCTTGGGGTTCTGCTTCTACCTAATAATAAAACAGTGATTAGAAGTTAGCTGGAGGGAGGCAGAGCCAAGATGGCAGCTAGAAAACAGGGACTCACTTAAGCTCTCCCCCAAATCCCTCTAAACACTTGTAAAAAATGACTCTGAACAAATTCTAGAGCTACAGAATCCATGAAATAACAGAGGGAAGCAGGTCTCTAGCCCAGGAGGGTCTGGATGGTCACTGGGAAAGGTCTATTGCACTATTCTGGGAGTGGAGCACAGACCAGCATGGACCACGCCAGGAAAAACCAGGCAGGGAATAGATCAGGCAGGGCAGGCCTTAGAGACATGAATAACTGAGCTATAGCAGTTACCAAACTTCTCAGCTCAGAAACTCCAAAGACAAATTAGCAGGTCAGTGGGAAAACTGCCGGATCTGGGTGAGAGAAGTGCGCAGTCCTGCCCCAGCCCCAGGGCTGCAGAGGTGGTGGAGCAGCAGCAGCAAGAAGCTCTGGTGGCAGCTTCCAGAGCTCCAGCTGCAGCTGCTTTGGGCCCCAGGCTCACCCAGTGGGAGGAATCAGGCAGCAGATCAGAGCGGGAGTGCAGGGAGCACTTTGCTGGCACAGAGGCAGGGTTCTCTTGCTTTGCCCTGCCTGGATCTGGGTAGAGGTCCTGGTTAGCGGTTCTTGGGGGAGGAGGAGTGCTGCTGTGGCAGAGCTTGCTGTGTAGAAACAGCTCTGAAAACAACAATGCAAGGCCCCTGAAGCTTGGGACAAGGCACTCTCCATTCTGAGGGCTGTCATACCCTGACAAAAAACTCAAGGGTCAAGTAGTTGGCTGGGGACATGAATAAGCAGCATAAAAGGACTCAGACTATAGGATCTTTCTTTGGTGACAAAGAAGATCAAAACATACAGCCAGAACAAGTCAGCAAAGTCAAAGGACCCATATCAAAAGCCTCCAAGAAAAATATGAATTGGTCTCAGGTCATGGAAGAGCTCAAAAAGGATTTGGAAAAGCAAGTAAGAGAAGTAGAGGAAAAATTGGGAAGAGAAATGAGAACGATGCAAGAAAATCATGAAAAACAAGTTAAAGGAGGCCCCAAAAATGCTGAAGAAAATAACACATTAAGAAATAGACTAACCCAAATGGCAAAAGAGCTCCAAAAAGCCAATGAGGAGAAGAATACGTTAAAAGGCAGAATTAGCCAAATGGAAAGGAAGGTCCAAAAGACCACTGAAGAAAATACTACCTTAAAAATTAGATGGGAGCAAGTAGAAGCTAGTGAGTTTATGAGAAATCAAGATATTATAAAACAGAAACAAAGGAATGAAAAAATGGAAGACAATGTGAAATATCTCATTGGAAAAATAGATCCAGGATTAGAAATTATTAGATTACCTGAAAGCCATGATCAAAAAAAGAGCTTAGACATCATCTTTCAAGAAATTATCAAGGAAAATTGCCCTGATATTCTAGAACCAGAGGGTAAAATAGAAATGAAAAGAATCCACTGATCTCCTCCTGAAAAGATCCCCAAAAGAAAACTCCTAGGAATATTGCCAAATTCCAAAGTTCCCAGGTCAAGGAGAAAATATTGCAAGCAGCCAGAAAGAAACAATTCATGTATTGTGGAAACACAATCAGGATAACACAAAATCTAGCAGCTTCTACATTAAAGGATCAAAGGGCTTAGAATATGATATTCCAGAGGTCAAAAGAGTTAGGGTTAAAACCAAGAATCACCTATCCAGCAAAACTGAGTATAATACTCCAGGGCAAAATATGGATTTTCAATAAAATAGAGGACTTTCAAATTTTCTCAATGAAAAGACCAGAGTTGAATAGAAAATTTGACTTTCTAATACAAGAATCAAGAGAAGCATGAAAAGGTAAACAAGAAAGAGAAATCACAAGGGACTTACTAAAGTTGAACTGTTTTGTTTACGTTCCTACATGAAAAGATGATATTTGTAACTCATGAAACCTTTCTCAGTATTAGGGTAGTTGAAGAGAATATACATATATATAGACAAAGGGCACAGGGTGAGTTGAATATGAAGGGATGATATCAAAAAAAATCAAATTAAAGGGTGAGAGAGGAATATATTGAGAGAGGGAGAAAGGGAGAGATAGAATGGGGTAAATTATCTC
>CM053624.1:183347780-183386441 GCA_028646595.1 Phalanger gymnotis | reverse complement strand
TTTCATTTCTTCGGTTCTATTTTATAATATCTTGATTTCCCATAAAGTCACTAGCTTCTACTTGCTCCAATCTCATTTTTAAGGTAGTATTTTCTTCAGTGGTCTTTTGTACCTCCATTTCCATCTGACTAATTCTGCCTTTCAAGGCATTCTTCTCCTCATTGGCTTTTTGGAGCTCTTTTGCCATTTGAGGTAGTCTATTTTTTAAGGTGTTGTTTTCTTCAGTATTTTTTTCAGTATTTTTGGGGTCTCCTTTAGCAAGTCATTGACTTGTTTTTCATGGTTTTCTTGCATCGCTCTCATTCATTTCTCTTCCCAATTCTTCCTCTACTTTTCTAACTTGCTTTTCCAAATCCTTTTTGAGCTCTTCCGTGGCCTGAGACCAATTCATATTTTTCTTGGAGACTTTTGATGTAGGCTCTTTGACTTTGTTGACTTCTTCTGGCTGTATGTTTTGATCTTCTTTGTCACCAAAAAAAGATTCGATAGTCTGAGTCCTTTTTCACTGCCCGTCCATGTTCCCAGCCAACTACTTGACCTTTGAGTTTTTTGTCAGGGTATGACTGCTTGTAGAGAGTATTTTGTCCCAAGCTTTAGGGGCTGCACTGCTATTTTCAGAGCTACTTCCACTCCACCATCACCACAACCTCTGCCATGGCAGCGCTCCTCCTCCTCCGTGAACTGCCAACCAGGATCTCAACCCAGATCCAAGCAGGGCAAAGCAAGAGAACCTTCCTTTGCACTAGCAAAGTGCTCCTTGCACTCCCGCTCTGATCTGCTGCTTGATTCCTCCCGCTGTGTGATCCAGGGACTCTGGAAGCAGCTGACACTGAAGCTCTGAAAGCAGCTGCAGGTACTTCCTGCTGCTGCCGCCGCCACCCCCAGGGCTGGAGCCAGACCACTCTCACCCTGATCCAGAAATTTTCCCACTAACCTGCTCCATGGTCTTTGGCATTTTGGGGTTGAGTCTCGTAACTGCCACAGCTCAATGATTCATGGCCCACAGACTTGCTCCACCCGACTCTTGGTCTGGTTGGTCCTGGTGTGGCCCAAGCTGGGCTGCGTTCTGCTCCCAGCACCATGTGATAGATCATTCCCAGCAACTATCTAGGCTGTCCTGGACCGGAAACCTGCTTCCCTCTGCTGTTTTGTGTGTTGCGCAGCTCTAGAATTTGTTTGGAATCATTTTATGCAGGTGTTTGGAGGGATTTGGGGGACAGCTTAAGCAAGTCCCTGCTTTCCAGCCACCATCTTAGCTCCACCCCATGAGTCTTTCAATTTCTACCTTACCCTCTGGATCTAAGATATTGGGGCAGTTTTCCTTTATAATTTCTTGAAATATGATGCCTAGGGTCCTTCTTTGATCATGGTTTTCTGGCAGTCCAATTATTCTTTTTTGTTTGTTTGAGGCAATCAGGGTTAAGTGACCTGCCCTGCGTCACAAGTGCCTAAGGCCTGATTTGAACTCCGGCCTTCCTGACTTCGGGGCCTGTGTTCTATCCATGGCACAACCTAGTTACTCCAGTCCAATAATTCTTAAATTCTCTCTCCTTAATCCATTTTCCTAGTTCTTCTGATGAGATAGTTTACAGTTTGTTAATTTTTCACTCTTTTGACTTTGTTTTATCATTTCTTGATGTCTCATGGAGTCATTAGCTTCCAATTGCTGAATTCCAATTTTTAAGGAATTATTTTTGTCAGTAAGCTTTCATTCTTCTTTTTTAATTTGGCCAATTATGCTTTCTAAAGAGTTCTTTTCTTCAGTTAATTTTTATACCTGCTTTTCAATGTGGCCTATTCTGCTTTTCAAGGAGTTCTTTTCTTTAGTAAATTTTTGTGCTTTTTTTTTTTTGCCATTAGACCAATTCTGTTTTTCAAGGTGTTGTTTTCTTTGGTATTCTTTTGTGTCTCTTTTACCAAGCTGTTAATCATCTTTTCATAATTTTCTTGCATCACTCATTACTTTTCCAAATTTTTCCCCTACCTCTCTTTCTTTAACTCTTCCTAGAACTCCTGTTGGGCTTGAGTCCAATTTGAATTTTTCTTTGAGAATTTGCTTGTCACTGTTTCCACATCATCTTCTGCGTTTGTGTCTTGGTCTTTGCTGCCCCCCCCCCCCAGTGGTTTTTTATGGTCAACTTTTTTGTTATTGTTTGCTTATTTTTCCCATTTCTTGACTTTGAACTTTATGTTAAAGTTGGGCTCGGTTTACTTAGTGGGGGGGGGAAGAACTGATCTAAGCTTTAGGCTTTTTTATACTACTATTTTCAGAGCTAGTTCTTGGGGCCTGCAAGTTTTCAGAGTTTCTAAGGTAGTGTGATCTGGGGAAAGGTCACTGCTCTTCTGGTCTGCACTCAGATCTTTACCCAGAAGTTCTCCTGCTCTCCTGCAGCCACAAGAGATTTTCTTGCACTTAAGGAAAGGAAAGAAGGTAAATAACAGAGGCTTGTACACTGGCAACATGTTGGCCCTGATGAGATAGATTAAAGCCTCTCTCTACTATCCCTTCTGTATTTCCCTTGACTGAAGCTAGGGAGGAAATAGGGCCCACATTACCCAGTGAATGCCTTTTGTAAGCATTCTAAATTATGACTCAACAACCAGTCAAAAAATTCCTATTATTTATATGGTAAGCAGATCAGAAATAGTATCTGTTCATGCTCTAAAATCCACATGGAGATTTCATTAACAGAGCATGCTACACATACTCATAAAAACTGAGCTCATTGGCCAGTCCACCTACTACAGTTGCAATAATGTTAGTCTTCTACTGTTGTAACCAGGTTTTATCTCTGGGCACCTAATGCTTAATCTGTTATGTCAGGCAATTATTTTATTGATTTAACATTAATATGCTATATCTCAGTGCCAACATACTTTTAGGGATCAAATGATTTTTTTAAAAGGTTCTTGAAGTAATTTTGAGTCTCTTCAAGAATTGTGGGGTTTAGTGATACCTTAAGTTTTCTATGTGGAGAGGAAAAGAAATAAAAGTGGATTTGAAAAGTGGATTTTAGGATTTTAAATGGGCATCAAAGGATAGGTATATTATAATTTAATGTGTGAATTAATGACCAAAAGATGAATGAATAAATGAAAAAATATTAAACTCTTAATACGTGCCAAGAACTATGCTAAGTGCTGAGGATACAAAAACAAAAGCAAAACAGTCCCTGCCCTCAAGGTGGGGAGGGTGGTACACACACATAGGTAGTGGCCAGGAAGGGGCACTTTGGTCCAGAATGTTACAGAGATAATGCATGGAGCCATAAGGGAATGTATTGATTAACACGTATGCTCCAGAAACAATAGCAGATTTGATTTGATCACAATTCTAGAACTGGAATTGAGGAAGTGGGAGAGAAGTGTATGTATATGGCATCAAGGCTCCCATGCTGTTGTTGATAAGATGACTAGATTCTGCCTGAAACAGTGGTGGGTTAAAGAAGTCACCAATGAGGACAGCAGGGCCCTAGGGCTTAAATTCCAGGGATGAGAGATTAAAACCTCCAGGGTATGGTTTTTGGTCCAGGCAGAAAGGCTGCTTATTGACAAAGCTGTCCAGAAGATAGCTGGACAGTGAATGATTAGCAAAGGAAAGGATAAGCAAAGGAATTAAAATTTATATTTTTATAGTCAGCTTAAATAATCTTATAAACATTTATGGTCAGGCAATGATATTGAAATGAGCAGATTTATCTAAAGTCAGAGCTCCCTCAAGGTCCCTTCTAGACCTAGAACACTATGACATCTATACCCTTTCTCACCCAAACAGATGGATATGATTCACAGATTCATGGATTTAGAGTTGGAATGGATATTAAAGGCCATCAAGACAGATCTCTTCTTTTTACAAATGAAGAAATTTAATTAAGTGGCTTACCCAGGATCACATAGCTAGTGTCTGAGGAGGGATTTGAATCCAGGTCTTCCTAACTCCAAGTCCAGCACTCTATCTCTTATGCCAAGAAATGGCAACATAAAACCTGATACTAATAAAGTTTGTTAACTTGGCCACTCAGAAACCAGTTAATCACACAACCTTCTTGAGGAATCAAACTTAGACCATTAAGTGCCACTGGACTCAGAAACAACTCTTGGGAACTCAAGAACAGAACCTTCTCAGGAGTTTGATTTAAGGTAGATAGAGTGGGTTTGAATAATACGTTCCATACTGCTATTCCCTAGAGATGTCTCTGTTTCATAAATTCATTCATTTAACAAACTTTTATGTGTAAGGCACTATGGTAAGTACTGGGGATACTAAAGAGAAAAATGAAATAATCCCTGCTTTCAAGGATTTTAGATTCAATCACTAGGAAATAGCATCTATACCGCAACAAGATAATTACAAAAAAAAAAAAAAACAAACTTCGTGGGAAAGGGGAGGGACTAACAACTGCAAAAATCAGAATAGGATGCTTCTAGTACTTGAGTTAAGCCTTGAAGGAAGCTAAATATTCTAAGAGAAATTCCAATGTGAGGAAAGAGTATATTCTAGGCATGAGAGACAGCATGGAGACAGGGGATTGAATGTCCTGAAGAGGGAATAGCAAGTAGATTAGTCTGCTTAGATAATTTAGTACATGAAAAAGAGTAATGTGCAGTGAAAACTTGGCAAGATAAGCTAGTCATGTTGTTAAAGCCTTTAGATGCCATATAGAGGAATTTATATTTTATCCTAGATATAGAAGAGAGTCACTGGAGCTTCCTGAGCAGGGGATAAAACAGAGTGTAGACATGTGCTTTAGGAATATCGGTTTTGAAATTGTATAGAGGATGGATTGGAATGAAGAAAGTCTGAATTTAGCTAATCAAATTAGGAGGCTATTGCAGTAGTCCAGGTAAAAGGAGATGAGCTAGGGTCATGTAAATAGAAAAAAAGGCACACATAAAAAGTGACCACACAACACTAACCTAACAAGATTTGGCACCTAATTGCCAAGTAAATGGGAATAGAGGGAGTGCTGTGAAGGACAGGAAGAACTAAAAATGACTCCAAAATGGCAAACCTGAGAGGTGGGACAGGATAGAAACAGAATAGTTAGAAAGAGGAGAAGGTTTGAGGGAAAATACGAGTTCTGTGGAGATCTATTTGAAAAATGTCCGGTAGATGAAGTTGAACAAGCACTCAGGAGAGACTAGGATGTAGCCTCTCAGAGTTATTCGCATAGCTAAACCCATAGATGATGATGAGATCACCAAGAGAAGATTCAGAAAGAAAAAAGAAAAGCCAGGACAGGACAGAGTCTTAGGAGAGACCCGTGGGGGGGTGGGGGTGGGGGGACATAGAAGATAATGTAGGAAAGAAAACTGAGGAGATGCTACATAGGTGAAAGGAAAACAAAGAGAGAGTAGTGTCACAAAAACCTAGGAAGGAGAGATTATACAGGAGGATATTGTTATCAGTGCCCCTGTGTTGTAGAGAAGTACAAAAGAAGGCAGATTTCAAAATTTCTGGAAACAATCTATACACACACACACGGATCCTAAGGATGTAGTGGGAATTGATGTCCCTCCTTCCTTCCCTTGGAATGTCTCGAAAGACCTTGAAAGGATGTTGAACTCATATGTTCTCAGGCTTGGAAAAGTGTCCGTTAGCTAATAAGGCTATTGTAACTTGCCAGGGGAGAAGGGTTAAATAAGCCATCTCGAGTTCCTAAAATTCAATAAATGAGAGGAGGTGGTACAAAATAAATTCTAAAGTGGATTGGTTGTATGGAGTATGATTGCTGCTCTCTGCTAGCTCTACTACTTTTGGATAAATTTGTCTCATTTGCTGTCTTTGTGCTTCCTTTTATTCCTCCCAGATAAAACAAAAATGATCTACACAGCTGTGAGTGACACTGCCAAAGAAGCAGGAGCAAGAACTCTAGGCGATGGTACAAGAGTGGCCTAGCATTAGTCCAAAGCGTCTAGATCTTATCTATAAAGTGTCTTTCCAAACGCCAACAGCAAGGCTTGAACTACACAACTGAAAGAAGAATAGCAGTATCTGAATTACAGGGGCAAACTCTCCTGTGCCCTCTGTAAGCCATCCCAGCAGTAACCCCCAAAGTGATCATGGTGCTGCCCCTAGGTATTATGGATGTCCATCTGAGCAACCTGGAACTTTTTTCTGGCCACACACAAAAAATAAAGTGAGACTAATGGAATTTGGTGAATTTATGTCCAGTAAGATAGGAAGGGCTCGGTCTTAAGTGTTCATTAGGAAAAATTTTACCTAGACTCTCATTTCAGCGTAGTTTCTGTTATCTTTGCCTCAAAACTTCTAAACAGACATAATTTTGATGAGTTACCAATTCCTTTTAAACATTTTAGTGAAAAAATAATTGGATATACTTTGTTTTGGCACAATACACACATTCCAAAGACCTCTCCCAAAGTTAACACCCCAAAAGCCGTTGGTAACTGATAGTAGTTACTTTCCATTTTAACAACTCAACACCAAATTGTTTCATATTTGACCTGAGTTTTGTTGCCTTTTGGTTTTGTCATTATTTACATTATTGTAGCCATTGTTAAAATTCAAATTGATTGTCAAAACTAACTCTTAAAAATCAACTGTAACACACATTTAAATATTCTTAAAAGAGATAAAAAGTCACCAGGGCCCAGGGAGATTTCAGATACCTTCCTAAGTTGTTCATGTTTAACACCAGCATCTGAATATTCATAATAAAGAGGATGCTCATAATAAAGAGCAATGTTAATGGTGTAGCCGCAACTTAAAAGTTTGTTTATATTGTTATTATTATAATTTTTTGGCATTACCTGAGCCTTTTGAGTCTAAAACAGTTTAACTCTTTCGTTTTTGTACTAAAAGCAGCTATCAGTTCCCTTAGTCATATTTTCCTCTTCCATACATTGTACCCCATCCTGAGGAATTACAGGGGAAGACTAATCTTGAGACCAGATATAGACATTTTTCCATTTGGTTTTCTCAGAGAAGTGCAGAGGTTTGTGGGAAATAAGGACAATAGAAATTGTGGGAAAAAAAAAATAACAAACCAACAAAACTAAAGGTTTATGTAGGAATGGGAAGCAGACATATGCAAACAAGCTAAAACACAATTTCCCTAGAAGGCCTTGAATATGAAAACCTGAGAGATCGTAGTCTGCTGTAAACAAGACTTGCTTTTATGCAGTCTAATAAACCTAACTAGGAGATGTATAAGCAGCCTTGTCCTTACCTGCCACAATATTATGCTAGTGGAAAATAAAATAAAATTACATGCCCTTAGGAGCAGCCAGGTGGTGCAGTGAGTAGAGCACTAGCCCTGGAATCAGGAGGACCTGAGTTCAAACGAGGCCTCAGACACTTGACACACTTATTAGCTGTGTGACCTTGGGCAAGTTACTTAACCCTAATTACCCTGCCTTCCCCCTGCAAAAATTAAAAAAAAAATGTAACAGTCCCCTAAAACGACTAAGGAATGCCAACTTCTAGGACTTTGGGGAAACCAAATATTAAACAGGATGTGTAAAAACTTTACAGGTGATAGAAGGTGAGAGTCTGAAAATAATTTTCTTCTTATGGTGGCTTTGGTTCCACTGGCCTTCTTGAAAAAAATATTTTAGGGAATCATTCCCATCTTTGCCTTTCTTTTCCTATTCTTGCCTCCCTCAGTCCCTGCAAACCAAGAAAATTCCTAAATGCACCTTCCCAACTATGGCTAGTGACCATTCCCTTTAATTTTAAAGATGAAGCTATTATTAGATCACAAGCTTTTTTTGCATCAACCCCCAGATATACAAATAAGTGCTACTTTCTCAAGAGAAATTTTTATTGTCTTAAAATGTCATCATGGAATCATAGTGCTAGACAGGACCTAAGGGGCCATCTAGCCCAACTCTCTCATTTTACCTCCTAGGGAAGATCAAGTGATTTACCCAAGGTCACCCTATCAAATTTAACATAGAAACAGCTAGCGTTTATATTTCATCTACTGTGTGCCAGGCACTGTGCTGAGTGCTTTACAAATGTTATCTCATTTGATTCTCACAACCCTGGTAGGTGTAGTTGGCATCAACCTCATTTTACAGTTGAGGAAACTGAAGCAGACAGTAAATGCCCTCTCATGCCACCTCCACCCCTACCCTGCCCGCCCGCCCGCCCAGGTCAAGATAGCTCGTGTCTGAAACTGAATTTGAACTCAGGTCTTCCTAACTCCAGGCCCAGAGCTCTAGCCATTGTGCCACTTTGCAGTGTTTCCTAGAGTTTCAAAAAAGGGGGATAAGGCCAGAATGCATAAGAATCTTTTCTTTAAAAAAAAAAGTTTTATTGATCTTTTTATATTATCCTCATTTCTGAAGTCCCCTATCCAGTGAACCAGTTCTTGTAACAAAAAATAAGTCGATAAGCACTTATTAAGTGCTTACTACATACCAAGCACTGTGCTAAGCTCTGGGTTTAAAAATAAAGTATACCTGTCCTCAAGGAGCTCACATTCTATGAAACGGGAGAGATAGCGTGCAAACAACTAGGTACATACCAGATATATCCAGAGTAGATATAAAGTAACAGAAGGAAGGTACTAGGAATAGAGTGGGAAGAGGAATAAGAGCAGCTGGGCCTGGAAAGGCCTTCCATATTTGAGATATCTTTAACTCAGGGAAGCCAGGAGGAGATGAGGAAGAACATTTGAGGTATGGGGGACTGCCGCTGAGAAAATAAAGGTATGTGCAAGCAGGCCAGTGTAAGACTGGAAATATAAGGGGCAAGGTTGTGATTTGTTAAGGTTTAGCTTGTATTAACATTTTCTCTATCACTTTCTTAAATCTAGATAATTAACAAAGCAATAAATCAAGCCCAATTTGTAGTGTTTTCCTATTTCCAAGGTATAAATGTTCACACTGAAAATTTTACAATTGGCTCTCAAGGGCTACCTGACTCTAGCACATCCTTGGATGTAAGAAGAGTCATCCTATGGGTTCAAGTGCAGGTGAAAACCTATTGGTACACAATGCCTGAAGTGCAGATGAGGCAGGGATACCAATCAGAGGCCATTTCAATAGTTCAGGTATGAGATGACAACCTACGCCAAGGTGGTGGCTGTGTGAGAGGGAACACATAAGAGATGTTGCAAGATAAAAATGACAAAACTTGGCCATAGATTAGATTGAATGAGCAAAAGGCTCACCACAACTGTGTCCTCAATAATAGTAATTTGGGAAGAGGGGAAGGTTTGGGGAGAAATATACTGCATCGTTTTGGACATAATGAGATTGAGAGGTCTGAAAGACAGTTTAACTCAGGGGACTAAAGCTGTATGTGCATAAATAAAAACCTGGTAATCTTCATGGAGATAACTGAATCTATGGGATCTAATGAGATTAAGAGAAACAGTTTGAAGGGGACGTGAGAAGCCCTGGATAGACCCCTTAAGGAACCAAGGTTAGTAGGAGTGACTGAGATGAAGAACCATCAAAGGAGGTAGGAGAACACAGAGAAAGTCTCAGAAAAGCCTAGAAAGGAGAGTGTAACCAGAAGGGGGCAATCAACAGCGTCAAATGGTGTAGAGCAGTCCAGAAGGGTGAGGATCCAGAAAGGCCATTAAATTAGGGCAATTAAGAAATCATTGGCAGCTTTGGTGAGTAGGCTTTTGTTCAACTTTCTCCTTCGACCTGTCCCTTTTCATAAGTGTTTGCTTTTGACTACTTCCTCCCCCAATCTGCCCTCCCTTCTATCATCTCCCCCAAACCCTCCCCCCGCTTTCCTGTAGAGTAAGATACCCAATTGAGTATGTTATTCCCTCAAGTCAAATCTGATTAGAGCAAGATTCACTCATTCCCCCTCCCCTGCCCCTCTTCCCTTCCAACTTTTTCTTGCCACTTTTATGTGTTTACCCCATTCTCTCTCTCCCTTTCTTCTCCCAATGTACTCCTCACCTTTCATCATCCCTTCATATTCCACTCACCCTGTGCTCTGCCTATATATACGTGTATATTCCCTCCAACTACCTTAATGAGAAAGGTCTTATAAGAGGTTACATATATCATCTTTCTAGGCAGGAACGTAACAGTTCAACTTTATTAAGTCCCTTATGATTTCTTTCCCGTTTACCTTTTCATGCTTGATTCTTGTATTTGAAAGTTAAATTATCTATTCAGCTCAAGTCTTTTCGTCGAGAAGTACCCTATTTCATTGAAAGTCCGTATTTTGCCCTGAAACATTATACTGTTTTGCTGGGTAGGTGATTTTGTAGTCTGATGAGATTTTAAGTCAGATTACAGTGTTTCCAATAGAGGAAATGGGGGCACGTCATGATTCCCCAGACTTTAGCTCACTGTTGTGAAGTGGCTAGCAAGGATGGTAGATCAAGTGAGCGTAAAGGGAAAGATTCAGTAGATAAGAGATTTAAAAATTAGTGTGTGGATGACAGGGAAGGCAGTTCAGTAAAACCAACTCATCAACTGACTGTTCCATACACATCTATAGCATCCCATCTCCACAAAGGTGGCAGGAAGGTACATTTTCTCCTCTCCAGGAGTCATTTCATTTTAATGAATATTTGTTGATTATCTTCCAAATCTGTTCCCTTTTGTCCATTCATACCACTCTAATTCAGGCCCTAATCACCTCACCATCCCATCTTGCCACTTTCCAGTCTATCCTTACGGCTGCCCAAATTGTTATTTCTGAAATGCAGGTTGGATCATGTTGCTCAAGTAACTTCAGAGCTACCCGCTGTTTTTTTTTTTAATCTTGAATTTGTTTACTCTCCCACCAACTTAAAATTAAAAACAAAACCAAAGAAAACCCCTTGCAACAAATATGCAGTCAAGTGAAACAAAATCCCATACTATCCACATCCCCAAATGTTGCATTACCCATCTTGAATCAATCACCTTCCAGTCAAGTTGAGGATAGCATAGCTCATCAGTCTTCTGTACTGATGGTCAGTCAGTTATTAAGTTCATCAAAGATGTCTGCCTTAATATTGTTGCTATACAAATTGTTCTCTAGACTCTGCTCGTTTCATTATCCGTTAGTTCATAACTTCTACAAGCTTTTCTGAAACCATCCCTTTATAACTTTTATGGTATTCCATTACATTCACATATTACCTGTTCAGTCATTCTGCAACTGATGGGAGCTCCTAGTATTTTTTTTTTTGCCACTCCAATAAAATACAAACTCCTCTCCTTTGGCTTTTAAAGCCCTTCAAGACACATTAAGAATCGTGTCAAACATTAAACAAGATAAACTAGGATACAAAGTCAAAAACAACACAGTCCCTGACCTTGTTTCCTTGGGAAATAATTCAGTTCTCCCTCTGGGCTACTCTCTTGCATTAAGACTTGCACCTTGGGTCTCTCAAGGGGCAGTTACTATTCCTAGGTTCTAGGCTGTGGGGCAGTATAGCTCACAAGCTCCCACCATTGTCAGCCAATAGATATTATCAACTCAAAGAGCTGTATTTAACTAGACCAAAGCTTGGGAAGGTACACTAAAGTCTCATTGTGGAGTACTTCAAAGAACTTTATCCTAGGCAGTAGACAGACTAGCTTACTGAGCAAGTCAGTGACATAGGGAGACTTTTAGGATCAATGAGGTAGTAAACTGGAATGGGAGAAATTTACCAAGTTAATGATGATCTGAACTACAGCAGTACCACCTTAATGTGGATGGACAAGTGACTGATTTCTTGTAGGCTGATGTGCACCAGAGCTGCCCAACCTATGGTAATTATTTAAACAATAGATCTTGATTTGCCATTTTATTGAGAATTGAAGATAAGCTTAAGAATCATGAAAATTTAAGGATGGCTTTGGGCGTCTACAGCAGTTGAGCAAAAAGCCAACACATAAAATTTAAATGTAAGACAGGCTATGACTAAGAGCGCAAAGTCTCGAAGTAAACATAAGTGACTGGATCACAAGCACAAAGTCTCAGCAAGGCTTCTCTTCAAAAACTGGGAAATCAGAATTAAGATGTGGAAAGCGGAAATGAAAGCTCATGGAAAATGACTTTCATGGAGTACTGCTTCTGAATATTGTTTGGAATAGCTTAGTGGAATCACACAATTTTGTCTTTTAAAGAAGATTCCACTGATATTAGAAGACAAATTTATGTGAACATGTGTATATTTTGTCAATTCCAAAGAAATACTGGATGGGGAATGTTACTTGCTAAAGCACAGCTGGCGTGGTTTTAACTGAAGTGGCCAGAGCAGTGTCAGATCAGGAAAACCAAGTCTAGAATATCTTAAGAATTTTTGTTCACAAAATTATTTGCCTATCAAACTTATGGGGAGCACAAAAAAGGGCATCCTAGAGAAGCCAAAACAAGAAAATGTAAGAAGTAATTTATTTTGTTGCTAACAGGGTTAATTTCTCTCTAGATTGACCTCACATTACTATCACTTGAACATGTGGCATTACACAAAGTAAACTGAGCATGAACATTCACACAAATTCTAGGATTTGGGAATAATTTGATCCAAATATGGAATATATAATCCTGGCTTGGATTGGTATATGGGGTGACAAACTTAGTCTCATTCCAACCAGGTATTTAGCTAATTTTAAGGCATACTATACATGCAAGATACTGGGGATATCATCATATGCTGTTTTCTTGCAAGGCGCTTGCATTCCAAGGCAAAATAAAACCAAAAAACCACACAGTGAGCTAACAATTCACTTTCCGTTACCACCTCTGACACTGAAAGTACAGCCTTCTTGTAATAGGCAACTTATCACAAATCACCTTGCATCATTTTTGTGACTAACAAGCTATTGCCCATGTATGAAATGCACAGCACTACCTGATTCCTTAGACTACCTAGCTTCTTCATGTTTCCTGTGAAGTACTAGCCCCATATTCCCTCATCTCACTGCACCCTTTGGTAATGCTGAATTTCTAGACATCTCGTCTCACTTCCTCTATTTGAGTGCTTTGAGGTGGGGCTTTTTCGCATACTTTAAATGCTTGTCAAAAGAATACCCTGACAAAAAGTTTTGTTTCTGAGTTATATATAAACCCTTTTCAGCACATTCTACTGTCTCTTTTACTTTTGTCTTTTCCCTCCCCCCTCCATTACTGGACTTAGAATCCACCTTTAATTTTAAAAATTTATGACAAACATAAAAAATTGAACACATGACACAATGTTTTATATTATTAAGATCATCCAATGTGCAGTATAGCTATATACTAGATTGAAGAGTTGGGTCTGGGTCTTTTATTGGTATATTGGTTAAGAGTTAAGACATGCAAAAGCATTTTCAAAACTTTAGTATAAAAGGTTATAGTCATCAATTCCCCCCCATAATTCCCAGATTCACTGGCTCTTCCCAAATCAATATGAAATGCCCAACTCAGGCCCAGAGTAAGTGAAGATTGAGTATTAACGGGAATTCTTTAGTAGTTTCAAATGAACCAGACAGCTTTTACACATTTTATTACCAATAGTACCAGCAACTTTAATTGGCTGTCTTTTATAGTTGTGAAAGGGTGGGTGGGAACATAACCTTGTTCCCCACAAAAAAAAACCCACACCCCACTCTAAGCTTTATATACAGCAGATGTAGAGCTCTTAAGTGTCCAAAGCCATTAGTTTAATTTATAAGGTATTAAACTAATTTCTGAATTGCCACTCACATATTCCAATAAACTAGGAACTAAAACGTTCAAATTATTTCTTTAGTACAAAAAATTAAAGTTGCTCTAGTTATAAAAGAGCATACATAACTATACACTTCAGACATTCACAAAAATGTGAGCAGAAGGCTTATCAAAAGACATTTAATACAATTAGTTTTCAACAACCCTTGGTGGTCCACATCTACAAAGATTTCCAGCCCCCCCCCAACCCCCCTCTCCCAGAAAAGCACATACTTACCAGGATTTTTAGCAAGTATGGTTTGATTTTTGTCTTTTTTTTTAAAAAAGGTCCCCAGGGCAAATTATGTACAGTTCAATTGCCACTGTCAACAGATCTAGACCTAGATCTGGATCTCTGGCGATCCACAGATGCTGGAGATTTAGATCTACTTGAAGAGCCCCGTTTCTGGCTCTTCTCAGGCATAGGTGACCTACTAACAGATCGGGATTTGCTATGGCTCCGGCTCCTGGACCTGCTGTAAGACTTGCGGCTACGGGAACGAGATCGGCTCCGAGATCTAGAAGAGCTCCTAGTTCGGGAACGTGACCGACTTCTCGACCTACTAATATGAAATAAAATAGCTAGTTAGTAGGAAGAAAACTCACCTCCCACCTGTATTCTTGCCATTTTCTCAAAAAAGCAGAAAATTATGCTCCAAACAAATGGAAAAAATACCTGTGCCTTTTGCTGCCTTCAATCAGTTTAATTTTCCTTCCATTTATTTCTTTTCCAGAAAGTTTTTCAATAGCATTCTTTAAGTCACTGTAAGAGGCAAACTCAACCACCCTAGGAAAGAGTTAGTGATCCTGTTAATTAATAGGACAATACACAATGCGCTGCATTATAAACAGGTTACAAGATTTGAGATACCACAATCTGATTTACATAATTCATAAGCAGACATTATAAGCTGAAGTGATTTCTATAGGCTTTACCTACCCTTCATTTAGTTTAGGTCTATGAGCATCTGCAAAGGTTACTTCCCCAGCTTGCCTCATGAAATCTTTGAGATCCTAACACAAGACAATTATGTTAAACGAAGAAAAATAAAAGAATATAAACAGATAACATGGTATAAAACAAGACTACTGAAAGAGAAGATGTTAGATAAAGTACAAACATGGCATTTACCACACTTGTATTCTATCAGAATTCAAAATTATCTACATCAGGGCACGAAATAAGTGAAAATAGCATATTGCTTTACGCAAAATGCAAAGGAAAAATTCGGATTTTAATGTTACAAGTATTAGTCTATACTGAGGCTCAGCACAAAAGAAATAAAAAGAAAAAAAAAACAAAAGTTAACAATACATGTTTGTAAAGTAAAGACTGAGGTAGAGTCTTATATTTAAACAGAACATTTACAAGACACCAGTTATTTTGTGCCCCATATGTCATTAAAAACGTAGTTTACTTTACCTTTATTAACATTTCCCTAGGCTAGTCAAGCAGCAAACTGCATTAATCGCTCGGAGATACGTCATGACATATGCCCGACTGGCTCTTCGCCACCCACTTGAAGGACACTACCCAATCGATGGAAGCCTTTAAATCGCACAGCCCTCCCTATTAGCAGACTACTGACGGATGCAGACATTTTCTACTCTTGTGAAGTTACCAAGGACCACTTTACTGCGATCAGGATTCCAACGACCACCTAATTTCGTATCTTTCAACTCTTTTCGACCAGGACCTCTTATTCGGAAGCGTTACAGGAGGACAGCTCTCAACTTAGGGATCAGATCTCGTTATCTCGGGGATCGCTGCAACCTGGCACTTTAAGGAAGTGCACCGATTACGTCTAGACCGGCAAACACAGATCTAGAGGTGGCCAACTGATCACTGTAGGAGCTGACTGGCAAAGTCAACCAGGCCCAACCAAGAGTGACCAAGACAGAACGATTAGGATAACCCACAGGCACTCCTCGTCATAAGGCCAACGACACAGATAGGCTGGCAAATAAAGGGTTTAATATTTGGTTAAAATTGATTTTAAAACAAGAAAAATCCTCAAAAACATTTACATTTGATCACTATCATTACTCTAGGCTTGAAATATCCCCCAATTATGTTAAATAGCTTTAAATGTTATTATAGATGTCCAGTTAAGTTCATATTTAAAGATAAAACTACTTTAGTATAAGGTTTAATATTAACTACCCATTATTTTTTAAAATATTAAAGTTTTAAACCTTATTTCAACAAACCTGCCAGCTGACTCGTGAAGATAAATTCTCAACTATGAGACGATTTTCTGTTCGTACAGGTGGGGCATTTCTGAAACAGAAATAATTGAAATAGAAAAATTCTGTGAGTTTTAAGAGACAGGACATTTTACTTATTCAATTCTGTTTTTAAACTAGAACACTTTCAACTCAGAAAAACCCATACCTCCTATCATTTCGGGGACGACGGCTACTAAATCGATCAGAGTATCGCCCTCTGCCTCGTCCACCTCGAGAACGAGCCCTGGCATGTTCAATAGTAACCCTAAAACAAAGGAAGTCTTCATTAATAATGTTTACACTTCCCTAAGTGTTTATGTACATTCTCATTTAAGCTTTAATTCAGTGCATGTTGATAATACAGATGTTAAGCCCCCATTAGAAATTGTGCTATATGACTTAGTCATGACCACAGAACTAGTTAAATGTCTAATCATGAATCAAACCCAGGGTTTTTCTTCTGACTCCAAGAGTTCCACACCATCAATTTTGCAACATATCTTTCAGTACATATTTATGCATAGCATGTAGACAATCATATATGAATACATTTGTAAAATAACATAATTAAAAACTTTTACAGGACTTATGTAGAAACTCATAGAAAAGTCATCTGGCAGTTTCTAAAGAGTATTGCTTATTTATGGGCCTTCATTTTCTCAACGAAATAGTAAAAATAATCTTTTAAGTCATTAAAAAATCTAGCTTGAGATGACTTGTACTAATTTACACTGTTTGCCATACTGTAGTGTTCTAAGGATACTACTTAAATAAACTTTGTTTACATTTAACAAAAACAAAATAACATAAATAACTTCATTTCACAGGCTCAAAAATTTAAAATTGAAAATAATTTTCTAGGTCATCTGGCCCAACCTTTTTTTTTACATCTGATACAAAATTAACTCTCAGGAACCTGTGGTCTCACAGATAGGAAGTAACAGTTGGGTCTTGAGCCCAAATCCCAGCACTAATTTTTAAACAAAAAGAATTACCTCTCACTGCAGAGTTCCTTTCCATCAAGTTCATAAACAGCATCATCAGCATCTCTTGGGTCCTCAAATTCCTAAGAAATCAATTATTTTAGCTATTTAATCACAGATAAGTTAATAATATATTAAGCACTAGGCAACCTTATAGCACTACCTGTTAGTGAACTAAATATGAGTAACAGCACCTAACAATCTATTACATATTTCCATCAATTCTAGCAATAATTCATCCCACTAGTACATATCTAAAAATTTATATTTCCTTTTAAGATGTGTAATTTTTAAAAGCTGTATTAATACAGTATTTTCCTTAATAGTATTAAACTTAGCCTCATACGACAGTTTGAATTTAAAAATTATTATAATGCCTTTATTTACCAGAAACGGTTTTTGCTGTATACCTACCACAAACCCAAAGCCTCTCTTCAGATCAATGTCTCTTATTCGTCCATATCCTTTAAAGAATCTTTCTACATCTTTTTCTCGGGCTGCTGGATTTAGCCTTCCAATAAATACTCTACAGCCACTCATGGTGTCCCACTTTTAATTCCTTTTAAAAAGAAATGATGCATTAGTCGTAAAACTAAAAGGAACGTTCTAACTAAAACAGATTGCTTGCACACATATCGTAATTTTATTAGGAATTTTTGCATATCAAGAAACTATCGTGGTTTCCCAGCAGCCCTAGGTGACAAGACAAAAACTGCGGCAAGAAAATAATGTTGACTCGCGGCTACTTTTCACCCACTGCAGCAGCCGCAACGCCCACCGAGGTCTCAGATTGCGCAGGCGCACTTCCCCTCCCCTCCACCGCAGTTAGAAATACCGAGAACCGAAGGAGGGGCATAGGCTACATCCTCCGCATTCCCGGGGCCAATCCCGAGCAGCCGCGTGAGTATCACAGCCAAATGGAAGCTCAAATCACGCGACGCTAGCGCGTGCGCAGTAAACAAATAAAGCCTTTAGAACCACAAAATGGCGTCTGGGCGGGGAAGGGACTAGAGTTGCGCGCGCAAATCTCACTACTCTCCCCTCCCCCATGAACGTTCCCAACCGACCGGCCGACCGTTTAAGCGTCCTATCTGGTGGATGAATGGGATGATAAAGGTTTGTCTTCCAAATCCTAACACTAAGCCTCCTGGATTAAGATGAAATGAGGGAAAAGCCGGAAAGATTAAAACGGACACCGCCCCAATACCCTACAATCTTCTGAAAAACTCGATAGACGCGTCCGCGCAGCAATCTTTTGATCCTTTTCAGGCCCGAAGGGCGAGAAAAGAATAGCTCTTGCCGGTAATACGGGTTATTCCCCAGTGTCTTTCCTTAACCGTGACTATGGGAAGACACTTACCGGAACAGCAAAAATAATACCGAAAGACGTTATTTCCCTTAGAAGGCTGGTCGCTTACCAATCTCAATGGGCAGGAGTTAAGCGTTAAATCCGCCGGAGCTAGAGACGGCGGAGCGGCCGAAAGTCCACAAACAGCGTTCGGTCGCAGAGAACGAACTTCCTCAGGCTGTGTCTCTCTGCAACTGACGCACTTAACAACTCGGACGTTCCACAAAATGGAAGGTACTGGGAGTGCGTCATTTCCGGCCCTAGCCCAGAGAAGCACGTGACCCTCTTGCGTGCTCTTATGCTTAAGAAATTGGCGGAAGGGTCGGAGGCTCCTCCTCTTCCGTCCCAGAGGCCTAAAGCTGCTGAGGGGCGGGGCCAAAGACGGACTTTGACGGGAGGGGGAAAGGAGGAAGTGCATGGGCGCGGGTTAGTTGGTCTGTTTGTAGCTCTTAGTTGTAATGTTGAGAAATAAGGAAGTGGTTGTTTGCCCTGGCTCTTTCGTTCAGCTTTGCTAATCGGTTCTTCATGAAGCAGCTTCTGAATGCTGGGTTCAGCGTCAGGCCCTGAGGAGAGAGGCGAAAGTGAAACAATCCCTGCTCTCGAGAAGCTCAAACCTCATAGGGCGGATCTGTGGAACCAGGAAGACTGAGAAGGAAGAAGTGGGAAGGGGAACGCTGGGGATCATCCCAGCGCCAGAGCTTGAAAACCTCCAGTGAGGGAAAGTGGAGGCCACTACCTCCACTACCATTGCCTTTTGGGATAGTTTTGTTAGTAAATCTTATCTTTTCTCGTGCCTCAAACTGTCTCTGCAATTTCCCTGGCCCTTCTCCTTAGTTCTGCTTTTGAGTCCTGAATGTTGTAAGCGTTTTTTGCCACTATGTTTAATCTTTAACCCATTAATTCTCTTATTCTCGAAAAAGAGACAGTAACCTGCCAGCTCCAGGTCTCCCAACCCACAGAGATGTACCCACCACGTGTTTGTTAGCCTTTCATGCATTAAATGACCCTGACCCTGTCCTCCTTTGCGGTTGTGCAGACAACCAAATAACCAAATACTGAGGGCTTTAGGACTACAAATCGTATCTATTCATATACCCTTTGTGTTGCAAATTAATCCTTTTTAACTAAAATAAAAATATTATAGCTATATACTTCCTCTCGTTAAGTCCAGCTCTTTTCGAAGCTAGATGTTTGCATTTACAAAACAGAATGAATGTCACAAAATCTCACTGCTGGAAAGGGAGTCTTTGTCCAAAAACCTCCCCGCAAATATTGATACAGCCTTTCCTTGTGCTAAGCAATTTGGTTAAGCTATTTCACTTTTGGACAACTTTAATTGTTGTTAAGTTTTTCCTTATATGGGGCCTAAATTTACTTGCCTTCTACCAGTTGCTTGAAGCCAAGCCAAGCCAAACAAGTATATGTAATCCCTCTTTCACTTGACAAGGCCTTCAAACATTAGAAAATAGAGTGAACTTGTCTCCAGGTTTCTCCTCTCCATGCTAAACATCACCATTTCTTTCAACCTATCATCATTGGTCTCATAGCCCTCTACTTTCTTTTCCCTCATCATGGATGCTCTCCAAGTTTTTCTCTTCCCTTCTTTCAAACAGGGAACTATGAAAGACAATAGTTCTTTTTTTTTCCCCTTCTGTTATGGATGCCACCTTACTCTGCAAAGTTCTCCCTAAAGAATTACATCTCATTTATTGTCACTCATGTTTCAGGGTTTCTGTCCACACTTGGCTACATTAAACAGAATTTTACTTTGTAACTATTTCTCCCTGCCAAAGGCCACAGTACTCCCTCCAAATTTAGTTTTAGTACTTCCTCACCCTTGCCCACTCGCTAAGCAGCTCTTTTTAAACTGTAGGCTGTGACTCTATGAGGTCGAGAAAAATTTGGATAGTAAAAGGTTTCTGATTAATTAAAAATCAAATGCATAATGAATCTGAGGTGTTTCTGGCAGTGCTTGCCCGTGTTGCATTGTGCAACTTCACTGCAGACTTGGTTCTGAACACTGTGCACGCCCTCAGGCCATGCAATCCTTGTAAGCAAAATTCTCTGAAAGTATTATTTTAATGCCTGTTAACAAACAACATAAACTTAATTTAACAAAACCTTAGCATATTTCAGTGTTCCCAGAAGCACAGTTTGATGAAACACTGCCATAGAGTGTTGCAGCGATTCTGGAAATTTAGAGAAATCTAAATGAAAAGTTAAAAAATACTAACCTCTGTTCAGTAGAAGTATAGCACCGACTCTTCATTGGTAAGTGAAGTCCTTATTAGGGTTTCCTCTCCCCATCTTTCAACCTAAATTGATTTGCTATTTTTACCAATTATCAGCAGCTCCGTGGCTCTGTAATTCATCTCTGCCACTTTACCCTCAGATCTCCCATTCCTTTACTCTCACACTCCTAAACCAGGGCAGAAATAAAATAAGCTACTGTAAAGTAGGGCATTTAAATTTATTTAATATGGAGAAGTGTGGCTATTCAATATCCTCTCCTAAAATTAAAAAAAAAATCTATTTATAAAGAGGTTTAAACTGCCAGTGTGAGTTCTGAGTATTCATTTGCTATGTTGAAGAGAGAAATATTGGGGTTCACAATTGTATCCGAAGCATCTAATTAGTGTCTATGCTTTTGGCTGCAGGAGCGTTTGGGGTGGGGGGAATAAAGGAGAGGAATAGGTGGTGGCCTTAAGTGAAAATTCTGAGTAGAGGGAAAGGGATAGGACTATGGATGTACGGGGGAGGGGGGGGGGGTTACAGGAAAGGAGTTTTTTAGGGAGAAAGGGTTTTTTTAATTGCCCAATTACACACACTCACACACGCTTTTTAATCACAAGAGTTCATGAGGCAGCTTATTGAAGCACAGAAAGTAAAAGTGGAAACAGTTACTAACAATAATTTTTTTCAGCACCTCTGCAGTGTGTCAACAAAATAATCAATAATCAACCAAACATTTATTATTATATAAACTTTGGATTGAAGGTTCTTTATCTTTGTTGAACAAAAGAACTTGCTTCTTTTTTGCTATAAATCTCATCAACAGGTTATACTGAGAATTGCAGGAGATGCTAAGCTTCCACCTTGGCCTAGTGGGATAGAGATTTTTTGAGTCTGGTTTAGCAATGTGAAGACCTGACTTATTACCAAATGTGTGACATAAAATTTTATTTTATTCCCAGCGGTGACAAAGACATCAATTTTCTCAATTAAATTTTATATAGATAAGAAATTTACCAACACGCAAAATCTACTTAACATGATTGTTTTCAACTGTTAGGATTTGAATTTAGAGTGAGCTCATTTACCTTACTACTCTTTTGCCCAGGAGTTCCAGCCAAGAACAGAGAATAACAGAAATTTAATGGGAGGAAACTTCAAAGCCAACTCAGTGTGTTCCATAAAGAGGACAAGGTGCACAAGAGAAGCACAACTTGGCCGATACTGGAGGAACTGGAATAAGCATAGATCATTGTATTCCAAGTGGCTAAACTCCAGGGAAGATCCTAATAAGAAAAGCTTATAAAGCAACTAACTCTGAGGACTAGTCTAAGCTTGATTGTCAATTATAATGCTTGGAGACTTAAGGCAGCAGTCTCCACTCTGTGTGGGATTCTGTGTGGTTGTTGTATAGGAGAGGAGGTGTGGGTGGAAAGTCATCCTCCGTGGAACTTGGCTTGTGTGGCCTGGCCAAGTTCTAGTCAGCTGACTTTCAGAATGTACTATATATAATATGCATCTTTTTTAAAGGACATTTTACAATCGACATTTTAATACAGGTTGTATAAAGCTGCTATTGAGCTATTCTATATGTCTTATTATTACTTTGTACTAAGATAATTTTATCCAATGAAAAATACTATACACTGTTGGTAACCAACAGAACTCCCACTCCTAATCATAGTAACATGGGATTTAGAGCTGAAATGGACTCCAAGGTCTAGTCCAGCCCCCTCGTTTTTCAATTGAGGTAACTAAAACTCTTGAGGCCCATTTGCTGAAAGTCACCCAGCAGCTTCATGTAATAAGTCAGAATTGGAGCCTCAGGCCCTTGATTCAAGGGGTCTTCTGCTCTATTCTGCTTGTGCAGGTGGATGCTGTTCTCTCCCTCCTCTGAACTACTGTTAGCATTTGGTATTTTTGTAACCTGGGCTTAGCTGAGCATGCCCAGTTACATCACAAAACTCCTGGTGGGGCCTTTTGAGCATTCTCCATTTGCCTAACCTACAGCCTAATGTGTCCCCTACCTACTGGCCACTTTTGTCTTTAAAACTACAAGGCTGGGCTGGACTCATGGTCAGAAGACTGAAGTTCAAGTTTTGCCTCTCATTCTTACTAAGTATGTATCACTTCATGCCCTTATGTGTCAGTATTCTTATCTGTAAAATAAATTCTAAGATCCTACCAAAACTAAGCCAAACTGTTTAATCTATAAGGCAAGTTATAGATTTTTTCCTGCTTTGCTAAAGATACCACCAAAATGATTTCACCTATCCTGTCACTAGTTCTTTCATACTAAACCATCTCAAGGACAACAGAACTAGTTCTTGTATCTCTACCTCTGGCCCACAAACATCTAGTAATGTAGAAAGGGAGATAGGCAGGTTGGGGAGACACAGGCCTAGAAGATGAGAATAGCACAAGAGTGAATGTGTATAGGCCAGGAAGCCAGAAACGGTTGAAATTCTAGTCACTTTCTAAGTTTCTGATGCTAATACCCTGTGCAAACTTCAGGCGTCATACTATCTCTCTAATTCAGTATCTCCATATATTCAATTCCATTCAATAAACATTAAGTGACTACTATGTACGAAGAAATGTGCTAAGTGCTGGGGATAAAAAAAAAAGGGCAGAAGGCAGTTGCTGCTGTCAAGAAGCTTATAACCTACTGGGAGAGACAACATGCAAACAAATATATACAAAGCAATGGATAGGTAGGAAATAATTAACAGAGGAAAGGCACTAGAATTAAGAGGGATCGGAGACAGCTTCCCGTGGGATTTTAGTTGGGAATTAAAGGAGGCCAGGGAGGTCAGTAGTCAGAGAAGAGGAGGGAGAGAATTCCAGACATGGGGGACGGCCAGAGAAAATGCCCAGCCAAGCAATGGAAGGTCTTGTTCATGGAACAAATAGGAGGCCAGCGTCACTAGACCAAAGAGTACATGTTGGGTGGTAAGGTGTAAGAAGACTGAAAAGGTGGGAGGGATCCAGGTTATGGAAGCTTTGAATGCCAAACAGCATTTTGTATTTGATACTGGAGGCAAAAGGGAGCCACTGGAGTTTATTGGGGGGAGTGGGGGGGAATGGGTCTGGGAGCCTGATCGGATAAGCACTTTAAGAAAACCACTTTAGTGGATGAATCAGAGGATCAGTTGGAGTGGGGAGAGACTTGAGTTAGGCAGACCCACCAGCAGGATATTACAGTAGACCAAAGTGTGGAGTGATAAAGCCCTGTGCCAGGGTAGTAGTAGTGTCAGAGGAGAGAAGGAAGCACATTGGAAGAGATGTTGCAAAGGTGAAATTGACAGCAATTGACAGCAATAGCTTGGATATGAGGGGTGAGAGATATTAAGGGATCCAGAATGACTCCCAGGTTGTGTTAGCTGCAATAGAAGAATCAAGTGAGAATTTTTTCAGGATGGGAGAGACATGCGTATGTTTGTAGACAATAGGAAATGAGCCACTAGAAAGGGAGAAATTGAAAATAAATGAAAGGGTGGGGATGACAGGAGAATCTGTCAGAGGAGCTGGAAAGGAATGGGATTCCTTGCACAGGTAGAGGGGTTAGCCTTGGTAAGGAATAAGGCCACTCCATCATGTGAGACAGGAGTGAAGGAATCCAAAGTGGCAGAAGGCACCCGAGTGATAGGAAATGAGGAAGAGGGGAGGACAGAAAACTCATGGTAAGTGGCCTCAATTTTTTCTGTAAAATATGAGGCAAGATCCTCAGCTGAGAGAGTAGGAGGAGAGGAGGGGCCGTGGGATATTTGATGAAAAGGTTTGGAAGAGTTGCTGTGGAGAGTAGGATAGTAAGTTGATAAGGGAGGAGGTATACAAGGATCACCAGCAGTGAGGGCCCAGTTGAGGTTGTGTAACATAAATTTGTAGTGGATCCAGTAAGAATGCTTGCATGATTTGTCCACTGAAAATAGTACCTATTTTTAATTTTCATTTGTATTGATAAATTGTTTTAACTTTGATTAACAGATAAGTATTTAAATAAATGCACAAGAATAAAAGAGAGGCGATATAAACAAAACAACTAAACAACAAAAAACAAACAGCATAAAAAAAGGTTGTGGATAATTGTACATGCTACTATGCCATTGTGTTGCTTGTTGCCACAGAATGATAGAGTGAGGGGAAAGGACAGAAGTATGTGCCAGCAGAGACTATAGCAGCAGCAAAGGAATTGTTGAGTGGAACCCAGATCATAAACTCCTGAGTCTTTTTGTGCCATCCAGCCACCTTATAGAGACTGGTGGAAGTGGGGATACTGACTGAATATGTTAGAGATTAGCCTTCTCTGATGTTAATTCAGTCCAATTGTTAATGTCTTAACCTGGGAAAAAGCTGTAATTGCTTTATCTCTTGTACATAATTTTTATTTTGAGGATTTTTAGGTGGTCATGAGGATTGGAAAAAATGGTTAAGCCTCCATCTTGATGTTCATGTGACCTGAAAGCCCATCAACGAGCTTTAATTTGACTTGGTACTCTACGTGAGATCCTTGTCAGGTGATCAATGAGTGAACATATTGCTGGAGTAACAGAATTATATCAGTCTTTGCATTCTTGTTATAAAGGAAAGCAGAAGCAGGAAAGAAGCTGTAGCTAAATAAGAGGACCTCTCATAGGTACTTCTTTGTAAGGTAAAGAAAAGAGTCGATGGAGTGCGTTTTGTCATATATCCAGAGGGTATGGGATATTTGGTCATTACATATATTGTAGTGCTGATTATAAGTATTTGTAAAAAGACCATAATGAAAATAATAGCAGTTTCATACCAACATTAGTTGCTAAAGATGAAGTGGTAGAGAAAGTCTATTTCATAAGCCCCTGCGAATCAAATAAACATACTCTAAGACTTAGCTACTTCAAAGGCAAGGTGAGGATGTGAAGAAAATTTATGAGAAAATAAGGCTCAGGAAACCTTTTAGATTATAGAGAAGCATCATGCCTCTATATCACATTCTCTTCACAAAGAAGGCACTGAATATGCTGAATACCAAAAAACAAAGCTGATTACATTTTAATAAATAGGAAAAGAAATTCTTTTAATCAGAGCTAAGATCAGAATTTGTTTTTAAAAAAATAAGAATGATAATGAGGTAATGATAATGAGAAAAAGATAATATATCTTTATATATTACATAATTTAACAAGTATATTTTAAAATATTTAACCCTGAATTTTTATATGTTTTTGAAATATTAAAAATAAAGACAACAGAAATTACATCTATACTGACTAATAATTTTATCCAGACTAGGGTAAACTAAGTGCCACAACAAGGAGACCAAAAAAACCAATTAAGTGCCTTAGTCAGCAAACTTCTGATATAAAACACTTTCCAAATGGAGAGAGAGAGCTACCAAAGGCAACACCAGATTAGAATATAAACTGATTTGTAAATCTAATAAAGAATAATTATGATTATGAACATTATAAACCCATCAAACAGGGAAAGCAGCATGAGGCTGGGTAAATAGATAAGACTTCCTTAGAAAGTCCCCAATGGTAAATCCTGCATCAGCAACATGACTGAGAAGCTCCAGAGAAATTGGAAGACTACTCATGCCATGATCTGGAAAGCCCTAGGAAGGGCAAACAGTGTGCTGATCAAGGAAACACCAAAAGAAATTGGTCACCCAATTCCTAGACAAATCAAAACCTGGAAAAGAAGGTCAGGATCATGCAGGGTCTAACCACACCATCTAAGAGTGCTTAGGGGAGCAGAACTTCACCCTGATAGTCCCAGATTGGTAACTGAAGCTGGAGAGATGAGTAAACAGAAAAAGATTACATTAAATATTATTAAGAAATATCATAGGGGCAGCTAGGTGGAGCAGTGAGTAGACACCAGCCCTGCAGTCAGGAGGACCTGAGTTCAAATTCGACCTCAGACACTTGACACACTTACTAGTGGTGTGAACTTAGGCAAGGGACTTAATCCCAATTGCCCTGCCTTCCCCCCTGCAAAAAAAAAAAAATTATAATTTAAAAGAAATATCATGAGTCAAGAGTCACCCAAGGAGAAAACCCAAAAGAGAATAATCCTGTCATTCTTTCTCTAAGAGGACCAAAATGACATCACTATGCTAGAGTCAAGTTTCAATGTGTCCAACTATGGCTGATCAGAACAAAGTGACCTCAGAATGCTCCACCACAGGTCGGGCACAAATAGTCCATGCGATCATTTGGGGTGGATAGTCTAAATTTTCACATCCTGCATTTACTTTGAGCACAACAATACTCACAACCCACATCAACTATAAGCAGAAACTCAGAGGAAAAATAATTGTTTGGTTAGAAGTATTACAAAAATATCTAGAAGAAATGAAGCATTGGATTTTTTTAAATGGAATTTAAGTGAAATAAGCACTCTGGAAGAAAGAATTGGAAGGAGAATAAATAGTATAGAACTTTTTAAAATTATTATTTATTTATTTAGTATTTTTAGTTTTCAGCATTGATTTTTGCAAGTTCGAATTACAAATTTTCTCCCCATTTCTACCCTTCCCCCCCACTCCAAGGTGGCATATATACTGATTGCCCCGTTCCCCTGTCAGCTTTCCCTTCTGTCACCCCACTCCCCCCCCCACCCCGCCCTGTCCCCTTTTCCCTTACTTTCTTGTAGGGCAAGATAGATTTCTATGCCCCATTGCCTGTATATCTTATTTCCTAGTTGCATGCAAAACCTTTTTTTTTTTTTAACATCTGCTTTTTAAAACTCTAAGTTCTAAATTCTGTCCCCTCTCCCTCCCCACCCACCCTCCCTAAGAAGGCAAACACTTCAACATAGGCCACATGTTGCAAATTATGTTTTGTACATTATACAAAACCCTTCCTCAATACTCATGTTGTGAAAGACTAACTATATTTTGCTCCTTACTGTCCTATCCCCCTTTATTCAATTTTCTCCCTTGACCCTGTGCCTTTTCAAAAGTGTTTGCTCCTATGCCCTTCTTTCTATTGTCCCCCCATTTTTTATCTCCTTCCTCTTTCTTTCCTATGAGAGCAAGATTCACTCATTTTCCCTCACCTGCCCCCTCTTCCCTTCCTACAGAACTGCTTTTTCTTGCCACTTTTATGTGAGATAATTTACCCCATTCTTTCTCTCTCTTTCTCCCTCCCTCAATATATTCCTCTCTCATCCCTTAATTTGATTTTATTTTTTAGATATCATCCCTTCATATTCAACTCACCCTGTGCCCTCTGTCTACGTATATATATGTATGTATTCCCTTCAGCTACCCTAATACTGAGGTCTCATGAATTATACACATCATCTTTCCAAGTAGGAATGTAAACAAAACAACTTTATTCAACTTTATTAAGTCCCTTTTGATTTCTCTTTCTTGTTTACCTTTTCATGCTTCTCTTGATTCTTGTGTTTGAAAGTCAGAATTTCTATTCAGCTCTGGTCTTTTCACTGAGAAATCTTGAAAGTCCTCTATTTAATTGAAAATCTATATTTTGCCTTAGAGCATGATAATCAGTTTTGCTGGGTAGGTGATTCTTGGTTTTAATCCTAGCTCCACTGACCTCTGGAATATCATATTCCAAGCCCTTCAAGCCCTTAATGTAGAAGCTACTAGATCTTGTGTTACCCTGATTGTGTTTCCACAATACTCAAATTGTTTCTTTCTGGCTCTGCTTTGCTTCGCTCCCAGCTCTGTGCGATAGACCTTACCCAGCAACCATCCAGGCTGTCCTCCTGGGCTGGAGCCCTGCTTCTCTCTGCTATTTCGTGAATTCTGCAGTTCTAGATTTTTTTCAGAGCCATTTTTATAGGTGTTTGGAGGGTCCTGGGGAAGAGCTTTAGGTAAGTCCTTGCTTTCCAGCTGCCATCTTGGCTCAATAGTATAGAACTTGACGTGGAAAACATTACCTTGATAACATATTCTTTGAAAATTAGGAAGAATCAAATAAAATTCTGTAACTCCATCTACAGCTTAGAGTCAGAAAGCCCTGAGTATCAATCTTGCCAGACATACTTACTAGTTGTGTGACCATAGGCAGGTCACTTAAAATCTCTCAGCTTCACTTCTCTCTTCTGAAAATGAAAGGGTTAAACTTGATGGCTTCTAAGATCCCTTCTAGCTCTAATCTACAACCCTCATGCTGGACAAAAAGAAAAAATATAAAATATCTACTATTTAAAATAACTGGTCTGGAAGTAGGACAAGTAGGGTTTTCAGACTTCCTGAAAACCATGACCAAAAATAAAGGGACCAAATTGTTCTTGATAAGATCAAGTTACGAACCTCAGATAAAGAACATCTTGAAGAAGTTCCCAGAGTGAGTGATACTGCCCCCTGTGGGGTGCTGGAATGGTGGCGGGGGTGGGGGGGGTGGGGGGGTGGTATAATAGCCTTGGGTACAATTAGGGGGAATTGAATAAAAATAGAGGGGTGGTAGAAGTTGTGTAGGCGATCCTTGAAGAGTCTGGCCTTTGTTTCCTCTGATTAATTCAGTATCTTTGATTGAGTCTTACTAGGTGCTAAGCCCCAGGCTCAAATCTCTATTAGGTGCTAAGCCTATGTGGGTGTGAATTGATAACTAAGGTGGGGCCCCCAGGTAGGGCCAATGAAAGGAGGTGCTAACACTAGAGTCAATTGAAAGAGCCTAAGTTCTGGTCACTCAGATGCATTTGATGAGTCTGAAACGTATAAAAGGAGAAGACAGAACTATTTGCAGGGCTCTCACTCTTGGTGGCTTGCTGATGCAGAGACTCTGGGGCCCTGTAGCCAACAGCCCTCCAGCTCATAACCCGGATGTTGGGACTTTGTTATACTCTGGTATCTATGCATTGGGATTTGAAACAGGCAAGGTCTGTCTGTTGATGTTTGTAATTTGTTTGTATTTGCTCTATAGTTCAGGGTGCTGGCTTTTTCCCCTGAACTAAGTGAATGGTATTTGTATGCTGAATTAAAAGAAGCTTGTCAACCCCTTAATGTTGCTTTCCTTAGTAAAGCAGATCAAAAAGAATCTGGGCTTTGGCAGCATTCTTGTTGTTGGGCTTGTGTTGGTTTTTCACCCCCACAACAGCTGCTAGCCAAATTGTTGAAAAAGAAGTGTAAGGAAAGAAGAGAAGAAGATTTTTGAAAAACTGTTTGTGCATGTTTCATCTGTTGTGTAACAGTTAAAGTTGTAGTAATTACATTGTTTTCCAAATAAACACACAAAATGCAAGTTATAACTGATCAGTTGTCGAGACTGCCAACAGGTCTTAAGCAGGTGTTGGCAGGCAAGTGTGCAGCGCATCATTGGGAAGTCCAGCATGCATCTGCAGGAATATGTGTGTGTAATGACATGTTTACAATACAACACAATATTATATGGTTACGTGATACAGTATTGTATCATAAAACCCCCCACGAATTCACAATAAATTATTAAATTTAAGATGTGTCATTTAAAAAAATATCTTATATATTTTTTGAAATGTCACAATTTAAAAAAAAAAGTTAAAGGGGTAAAGAAAGTATATTGGGGGGAGGCACTGAGTAAATTTTTTTGAAAGGCGGTATGTATTGGCAATCAAGATGGGCTCTTAGCACTTATTCAACCAAATGCCCTTGAAGAGTTTGGCCTTTGCATTCCTGGATTAAATTAGGAGTCCTTAATGATATTGCCTCAAGGGGAAGCCTAGTTTACATGGGTTTGAGTGACATGTTTGTGACATCAGAGGCTTTTAGACCACATGGGTTTTAAGTCAAATTTTTGTGCGATTTTAGGTCATATGGGTGAGTCGCATGTGTGACTCATCTTTGACCCTGAACAAGATATATAAACCCAGAGGTTGGCTTTCTCCCTTGGAACTCTGAGCCACAGCAGAAGTGGCGTGTGACTCTGGGCCAGCCATTGTTATTAACTCCCCTGCTTTGGAGAAAACTCAGAAGTTGATGCTTCTCTGCTAATTGTACATTGTGATATTGTCAGATGGAAATCTATCTGTTGATTCATGTTTATTTGCTCTGTTTGTATTTGCTCCGAAGCTCAGGGTGCTGGCCTTTCCCCCTGAGCTGAGTGAATGGTATTTGTATGTTGGATTAAAGTAAGATTGTTAACCTCTTAATGTTGCTTTCCTTAGTAAAGCAGATCAAAAGAACTTGTGCTTGAAGCATTCTTGTTGTTGGGCTTTTGTTGGTTTTTCACCCCCACAGCAGCTGCTAGCCAGATTGTTGAAACAGGGTGGTAGGCCAAATAAGTTTGGGAACCTCTGTCTCTGTCAAAAGACCTGACAAACACAGTTGTTGAGCTACTGCGAGAAAACCTTGAAAAATCTTGGGAAATTAGAGGATTAGAAAAAAGCAAATGTCTCAATTAAAAAAAGAAAAGTATTGACTTCAAACTATAGGCCAGTAAGCTTAACTTTGATTCTTGATAGAATTCTAAAATTTCTTCATATTAAAAGGATGATTAGTGAACATGTAGAAGAGTAAGTGGTATTAACAGTCAGCATGATCTCTTCATCATGTCAGATTCATTTCATTTTCTTTTTTGGATATAGTTATTTGGCAGATCCAAGGGAATATTACAAATATAATTTCCCTAGATCACTGTTAAGATTTTTTTTACACCATCACAAATGATTTAGCTTTACACTTTAAGGGACTCTTGGTAAAACTTTCCTCAGCAAAACAAATAACAGTCTCTCATGCCATCCTTGTAGAAAAGAGAGAGTGATGTGGGCTGAGTGAAAGTATAATTAGGTGAATTGAGAATTGATTGAATGACTGGCCCCAAAGTTGGAATCGAAGAATGTTAAGGTGGGGGAACCTTAGTGATCACAAGGCAAAGAAGATAAATAGGGTGGTCTTCTCACATTCCCTTTCAGTTCCCCTTTCCCATTGCATGGAAGCTTATGCTTTCCCCAGAGCCCAGGGCATTGAGGCAGCCCAGACTGGCTTGACCTTTCAGGCAGTACCTTTATCTCCTGGCTGGTTTTTTTTTTCTTCTAGATCTTACAGTAGAAAGAGCACTATCCCTGGAATCAAAGGACTTGGGTTCAAATTTTGTTTCTAATACTTATTACCTGTGTAATCTTGGGTAAGTCACTTACCTTTCCTGAGCCTCACTTTCCTAACCTGTAAAATGAAAGGGGAATAAACGGCCTCTAAAGTACCTTAAAGCTCTAGAAGTATGATCCTATGAGCCTGATAACTAACCTCTTCAATTGTTTTTCCCTCTCAAAATTACTTTGTGTATGTATGCTTACCTGTGTAACCATTGTATGCCCTAGGATGATGCAAGCTCCTTGAGTTAATTAATTGTTTTACTTTTGTGAGTGTATTGCCAGTCCCCTAGCATAGTGCCTTGCACATTTTGTTTTGGACCTAGCTGGTAATTTCGTTGTTATAGGCAACTACTTCTACCTATGCAGATCAGCGACTTCTCTGCAACTTAGTCTGAGAGGGGCTTATTAAGGGCACCAAGCAGCTAAGTGACATGTTCAAGGTTGCATTTGTAATTAGTATCAAAAACGGGATTTAAGCCCAACTTATTTGACTACAGAGACAGTGCTCTCTCCACTGTAAGGTCTAGAAAAAAGTCCAGAAGGTAGAGTCAGGGACCTGGAGTAAGGGAGACCCGAACTCAAGTGTAGCCTTAGATGCTTACTAGCTGTGTGACTAGGCAAGGTACTTAACTTCAGTTTCTTTATCTGTAAAACAGTAACAATGCAGCACCTACCTCTTAGAGTTGTTTTGAGGACAGAATGAAATAATATTTGTAAAGCGCTTTGCAAACCTTAAAGCACTATATGGCTTTTAGCTATTTTTATTATTATTACTTCCCAAAAGGGCAAGCCTAGGTAGGGTGCAAAACCTATTTTTCTTTATTATCTGTCTGTTATGTATGTGATTACTAAGGTTCTTTGAATCCATACTTCAGTAGTAATTCTCTTTGTGTTACTCCCCCACCCTTCCCCAATTAACATTAGCACTCTTGGGTTGGATCCCCAAAAGGGCAACTGGTTCTATGGTTAACCCTGAGTTTTCACTCCTAACAGTATAATTTATGACTTGAATTAAAGTCTTCCTTACTCAGAAAGAGAAGGCAGCTCTTTATCCACTATTCACCCACTTTTCACTTAGTAAACTTGTACATAATAAGGTGCTTAAGATTTTTTGTTAAATTGAATTATAAGAGCTTGTCCTTAGCTAATTTGCCTTTGGAAATCTGTCTACTAAACAAATTCACACTGAAGTGCCAGTGATTGAAAACAGCTTGTGTGTGATTTGTATTTTTAGAGGGTTCTGTGCACAAACAAAAAAATCAGTCTTGAATGATAGAATTTCAGTCCTTGGAACTGACTGGATATTCCTGGGAAATCATATTGGACATTTCTTTTGTAATAGGGGGGAATATCCATTGAGGACCAGCCTTAGAGTATACCTACTACATATCCTTGTGGAGGCTTGGTGAGCCTGTTTTCAGAAGTGTGTGATGGAGTGGTCATTTTTGTCCCCGCTTCAGAGAATGATTAAGTTTTTTCTATTTCCTTTCGTCTTGCTGCACATGGTGATAAAAAGACTATTGACCGCTGAGCCTGAAATAAATAAATATGTATATACATTCATATACATATATATGCATATATACACATACATACACAAAAGGCTTCAACAGAGGAACTCTTTCTCTCTCTTTCCTGGTGGCTTTTGAATGAGGGAGAATAAGAAGATCTAAGTGTTTACAGGATAAAAGCTTGCTGTAGCTATTTTATCTCCCTACCCGGCCACAATATGTCCATGAAAGTACATGGTACCTTTGTTTCCATCTCTGTTGGGTTGATTTTTTTCCCCATCATAGGTGAATGAATATCATAAGAGGAACAGAAAAGGTTATGTATGGTCTTCTGAGCTTTAAAAAATTGGGCTAGAAGTCCAGCAGTGAAGTCTATAAGCAGAGTCTGCTGGTAGCTGTGGTATCCAAGCCTGGTAAGAAGCAAACTCTGACAGTGAATCTGCCCAACAATTCATATAGCACATCCTGAAAGCAAAAAAGTGACAAATCCATAAACTATGCCACAGCCAGAAGTGAAATTGATGGAAGGAATGTTTGGTAGTCACTGCTTTAAGTTTGAGTCTACTCTCCCCAGAAACTGAGTGGGTATATATAGAGGATAGAGCTTGTACAAGTTCAGAATGGATGACTTTATACTTTTGTACTTGCTATACCTTCTCAGTAAATATCCTTTTGTAGAAGCTAATTGATATTAATTTGTTAATAGATGCTAACAGTTGGGGAGACCCACTGAAAAGGGGCTCGTGAGCAATAGTATTAGAAAGAAACCTTAATTTTTCCTAATTTCCCCTAGAATCTTGAGTTATGAAATATTGGTAGTGATCTGGGGCCCCAAGCCTGCTAGTCCTAGTGGAAGTTGGAAGAGTGAGTCTATATTACCTTTAGAGGACCAGTAAAACTGTCCTTTGTGGTCAGTTCTGCTATAACCACCATATGCTGTGCCACTCTACCACGTTGTGCAGTTTTTAGTTTGAATCCTTACTTGTCTTATTTGCTGTACAACAATGAATTAGGTCTCCTAACAATACCCTGAGGATCATTAAATTCTATTTTTAGTATAATTTTATATAATTTATGATAATATAATTTTATAAAATATGTGTACTTTATGTTCTTGACAAAGAACAATTAACATGAACACTTAAATATTCGAAGAATAGAAAAGAGGCATATATATGAAATGGAAAATCTTTTATTGCAAATGCCTTGCTTTTTTAAAAGCATATAAATATTTAACATGTTAGTTTTAAAGATATCCTATTTATTTGTGATTCCCCCCCATATCTCATTTTGTTCTCTTTAATGAGAGTTTTCTGTTTAGTATTTTATTTTTCCCCAATTACATGTAAAACCAATTTTTAACGTTTGTTTTTAAAACGAATTCCAAATTCTCTCCCTTCTTCCCTCTTCCCACCTCACTGAGAAGGCAAACAATTCGATTTAGATTATACATGTATAGTTATGCAAAATATGTTTCCATATGTATGTATGTATATGTATACATACTATATATGTTGTAAAAGAATAGACACAGATAAAAAAATAAGGGAAAAATAAAGGAAGTTAAAAAATGTGTGCTTCAGTCTGTGTTCAGACATCATCAATTCTTTCTCTGGGGATGGAAAGCATTTTCATCATAAGTCCTTCAGAGTTGTCTTGGATTATTTTATTGCTGAAAATAGTTGTCATTCACAGCTGATCATCTTACAATATTGCTGTTACTTTGTACATAGTACATTTCACTTTGTATTAGCTCATGTCTTTCCAGGTTTTCTGAGAGCATCGTGCTTGTCATTTCTCATAGGACAATAGCATTCCATTATAATCACATAGCATAATTTGTTCAACCTTTCCCCAATTGATGAACATTCCCTCAATTTACAACTTTTGTTTTGTTTGGCAGGGATTAAGTGACTTGCCCAAGGTCACACAGCTAGTACATGTGTCAAGCGTCTGAGGCTAGATTTGAACTCAGGTCCTCCTGACTCCAGGGCCAGTGCTCTATTCACTGAGCTACCTAGCTGCCCCCAATTTACAACTTTTTGCCACCAGAAAAGAGCTGCTATAAATATTTTTGTACATATAGGACCTTTTCCTTTTACTTTATTATCTCTTTTTAGATACAGACTTAGTGGTGGTATGGCTAGGTCAAAGGGTATGCGTGGTTTTATAGTGCTTTGGGCATAGTTCCAAATTGCTCTAAAGAATGATTGACTCAGTTTACAATTCCACCAACACTGCACTAATGTCTCATTTTTCCTACATGCCCTCCTACATTTGTCATTTTCCTTTTCTGTCCTATTAGCTAGTACCTCAGAAGTATTTTAATTTACATTTCTTGAATCAATAGTGATTTAGAACATTTTTTTAATATGGCTATAGATAGACTTGATTACTTTATCTGAAAACTGTTCATATCTTTTGATCATTTATCAATTGGGGGATGGCTCTTATTGTTATAAATTTGACTCAGTTCTGTATATATTTGAGAAAAGAGGCCTTTATCAGAAAAACTTGCTTCAAAATTTTTTCACAGTTATGATTGCTAAATGTATTTCCCTCCATTCTGTTCCTTCCACCTGTTTATTCTATTTTCTCTCTCCTTTCACTCTGTCTCTCCTCAAAAGTGACTACCACCTCCCCCAATCTGCCTTCCCTTCTACCTCCCTCCACTCCTTCTCTCATCCCCTTCCCCTCCTACTTTCCTGTAAGGTAAAACAGATTTCTATACCCCATTGAATGTGTATGTTATTTCCTCTTTGAGCAAATTCTAGTGAGAGTAAGATTCACTTACTTCCCCTACCTCCCCCATCTTCTTCTCCACTGTAAAAGCTTTTTCTTGCCTCTTTTATGTGAAATAATTTACCACATTCCAACTCTCTCTTTCACTTTCTCCTAGTACATTCTTCTCTCACCCCATAATTTTATTTTTTTAGGTATCATCCTTTCACATTCAACTCATACCTGTGACCTTTGTTTATATATGATCCTTCTAACTATCCTAATAACAAAAAAGGTCTTATTAGTTGCAAATATTATCTTCCCATTTAGAATGTAAACAGTTTAACCTTTATGATTTCCCTTTCCTGTTTACCTTTTTATGCTTCTCTTGAGTCTTGTATTTGAAAGTCAAATTTTCTATTCAACTCTGGTCTGAATGCTTGAATCAAGAATGCTTGAAAGAACTCTATCTCATTGAATTTCCATTATCCCTCCTCAAGGATTACACTCAGTTTTGCTGGGTAGCTGATTCCTGGTTGTAATCCTAGCTCCTTTGCCCTCCAGAATATCATATTCCAAGCCCCCTGATGTAGAATCTGCTAAATCTTGTGCTATCCTAACTGTGACTCCATGATACTTGAATTGTTTCTTTCTGATTGCTTGCAGTATTCTTTCCTTGACCTGAGAGCTCTGGAATTGAGCTATAATATTCCTGGGAGTTTTCATTTTGGGATCTCTTTCAGGAGGAGATCAATGATTTCTTTCAATTTCTATTTTACCCACTGGTGCTAGAATATCAGGACAGTTTTCATTGGTAATTTCTTGAAAGATGATGTTTAGGCTCTCTTTTTGATCATGGTTTTTGAGTAATCCAATAATTTTAAAATTCTCTCTCCTGAATCTATTTTTCAGGTCAGTTCTTCCAATGAGATATATCACAGTCTTCTATTGTTTCATTCTTTTGGTTTTGTTTTATTGTTTCTTCATTTTTCATAAAGTCATTAGCTTCCATTCGCTCCATTCTAATTTTTAAGGAATTATTTTTTTCAGTGAACTTTTGTACCTCCTTTTACATTTGCCAATTCTATTTTTTAAGGAATTTTTTTCTTCAGTGAATTTTTGTGCCTCTTTTTCCATTTGACCATTTCTGCATTCTTCTCCTCATTGGCTTTTTGTACTTCTTTTACCATTTGGCCTATTCTGTTTTTTTAAGGTGTTATTTTCTTCAGTATTTTTTTTTGTCTCCATTACCAAGGTGTTATTTTCTTCAGTACTTTTTTTGTGTCTACATTGACTTTTTTTTCATGAGTTTCTTGTAACATTCTCATTTCTCTTCTCATTTTTTCTTCTACCACTCTTACTTGATTTTCAAAACCCTTTTTGAGCTCTTCCATGGCCTGAGACCAATTCATATTTTTCTTGGAAGCTTTGGATGTTGGAGTTTTGACTTTGTCATCTTCTTTGGAGTGTGTGTTTTGATCTTCCTTGTCACCGACGTAATTTTTTATAGTCAGAATTTTTTTCTGTTGTTTGCTCATTTTTGGTCTATTTCTTGACTTTTAACTCTTTGTTAAAGTAGGGCTCTGCTTTCAGGGTGGAGGGCACATTGTCCCCAGCTTCAGGGATTTTGTGCTGCTGTTTTCAGAGGTACTTCTAGGGACTTGTAAGTTTTCAGTTCTTCCAAGTTGATATAATCTAAGGAGAGGTGACTTTACTGCTTTCCTGGTCTTTATTCTGGTCTGTGAGTGACCACAAATACTCTTTTCTGCCCTGGAACTGTGACAAGGATCCCTGCTCCACTGCTGGCCACAAACTCTGGTGTACTAGTGCTCCTCCTCGCCCTGGGATTGCCTCCCAGGACTGCAACCCACATCTGAGTATAGGCAAAACAACAGAGTCCTGCCCCCAGTGCTAGCAAAGAGACCTCTGTAATGTCCTTCTAATCAGTTGTTTGACCCCCTTAATGTCTGTGGGCTGAGAGCTCCAGTAGCAGCTATTGCTGCTACAGATTCAGTAACTCCCCAGGCCTGCTCCTGGTTTGCTGGGACCTAGTCTGCTTTGGTGCTGGTATGGTCTGTGCTAGATTGAGCTCCATTCTCACCCTGGTGTGACAGACTTTTCCTGCTGACCTTCTAAGTAGTCTTTGGCTGGAAAATTATTATTTTTTTTTCTTAATTTATTTTTAGTTTTTAACATTCACTTCCATAAGATTTTGAGTTTAAAATTTTCTCTCCTTCCCTTTCCTCCTTCCTTTCCAAAATGGTGTGCAATCTGATATACTTATACATTCATATTACACACATTTTCACATTAGTCATGATGTAAAGAAGAATTAGAACTAATGGGAGGAACCCTGAGAAAAAAGAAACAAAACAAAACAACAAAAGAAAAGGAGAGGGGGGCGGAGCCAAGATGACGGCTGCTGGAAAGTAGGGACTTGCATGAGCTCCCTGCCAGGTACCTCCAAAAACCTATAAAAAATGGCTCTGAACAAATTCTAGGACTGCAGAACCCACAAAATAGCAGAGGGAAGCAGGGATCCAGCTCAGGACAGCCTGGATGGTCACTGGCTGAGGTCTATCATGCACAGGAGCAGAGGGGAGCAGAGCCCAGCACCAGCAGTGGCAGGACCAACCAGACCAGGAGCTGGGCAGAACAAGCCCTAGTGCCCTGAATCAGTGAGCTGTGGCAGTTACCAGACTTCTCAACCCACAAACACCAAAGACAACAGAGAAGGTTAGTGGGAAAAGCTGTGGGGGATAGAGTGAAAAGAGTTTGCAGTTCAGCCACCACCCCGGGGGAGGGGCAGCAGGGGGAGGTGCAGCTACAGAACTACAGCTGCAGTTACTTCCAGCCCCAGGCCCACCTGGTGGGAGGAATTAAGTGGCTGATCAGAGCAGGAGTGCAGAGCCTGCTTAAGATTTTCGTCAGGTCCGGGTTGGTGGTTCTTGAGGAAGGAGGAGTGCTGGTGTGGCAGAGCTGGCTGTATAGAAATTGCTC
>CM053624.1:183328553-183347280 GCA_028646595.1 Phalanger gymnotis | reverse complement strand
CGTAATTCAAACTCTTGTGAAAATCAGTGCTGAAAACTAAATATATTAAATAAATTTTAAAAAAAGGGGAAAAAAAAGAAAAGGAGAGCAAATAGTATGCTTCCATCTGCATTCAGACTCCAAAGTTCTTTCTCTGGATGTGGATAGCATTTTCCACAAGTCTTTTGGAGTTGTCTTAGATCTTTGCATTGCTGAGAAGAGCTAAGTCTATCAGTCAGTCATTGTACAAGTTGGCTGTTACTTTGTACAATGTTCTGGTTTTGCTCAGCATCAGTTCATGCAAGTCTTTACAGGTTTTTTCTGAAGTCTACCTGCTCTTCATTTCTTATAGCACAGTAGTATTCCATTATCTTCATATACTACAACTTGTTCAGCCGTTCTCCAATTGATGGACATCTCCTCAATTTCCAATTCTTTGCCACCACAAAAAGAGCTGCTATAAATATTTTTGTACATGTGGGTCCTTTTCTCATTTTTATGCTCTTTTTAGGATACACACCTAGAAGTGGTATTGCTGGATCAAAGGGTATGCACAATTTTATAGCCCTCTGTGCATAGTTCCAAATTGCTCTCCAGAATGGTTGGATCAGTTCATAGCTCCACCAATGATGCATTGATGTTCCAATTTTCCCACATCTTCTCCAACATTTATTATTTTCCTGTTTTGTCATGTTAGCCAATCTGATAGGTGTGATGTGGTACCTCAGAGTTGTTTTGATTTGCATTTCTCTAATCGATAGTGATTTAGAACATTTTTTCATATGACTATAGATAGCTTTAATTTCTTCCTCTGAAAACTGCCTGTTGGTATCTTTTGACTATTTATCAATTGGGGAATGACTTGTATTCTTACAAATTTCACTCAGTTCTTTATATATTTTGGAAATGAGGCCTTTATCAGAGACACTTTATCAGAGACTATAAAACTTGTCTCCCAGTTTTCTGCTTCCCTTTTAATCTTGGCTTCATTGGCTTTCTTTGTGTAAAATCTTTTAAATTTAATATAATCAAAATCATCCATTTTGCTTTTCATAATGTTCTCTATTTCTTATTTTGTCTTAAATTCTTCCCTTCTCCATAGATCTGACAGGTAAAGTCCTTACTCTCCTAGTTTACTTGTAGTATCAGCTTTTATATCTGTCATGTACCCATTTTGACTTTATATTGGTATAGAGAATAAGGTGTTGATCTATGCCTAGTTTCTGTCACACTATTTTGCAGTTTTTCCAGCAGTTTTTGTTAAATAGTGAGTTCTTATTCCAGAAGCTAGAGTCTTTGGATTTATTAAATAGCAGATTACTGTAGTCATTGACTATTGTATATTGTGTATCTAACCTATCCCACTGATCCACCACTCTATTTCTTGGCCAGCACCTAGTAGTTTTGATGATTCCTGCTTTATAATACAATTTAAGATCTGGTACAGCTAGGCCACCTTCCATTGCATTTCTTTTCATTGATTCCCTTGTTATTCTGGACCTTTTGTTCTTCCAGATGAATTTTGTTTTTGTTTTTTCCACCTCTATAAAATAATTTTTGGTAGTTTGATTGGTATGGCACTGAGTAAGTAAATTAATTTAGGTAGAATTGTCATTTTTATTGTATTAGCTCGGCCTGCCCATGAGCAACTGATATTTTTCCAATTATTTAGATTTGACTTTATTTGTGTGAAAAGTGTTTTGTAATTGTGTTCATATAGTTCCTGGATTTGTTTTGGCAGGTAGACTCCCACATATTTTATAGTGTCTACAGTATGGAATTTCTCTTTCTATCTCTTGCTGTTGGGCTTTGTTAGTAATATATAGAAATGCCAATGATTTTATGTGGGTTTATTTTATAACCTGCAACTTTGCTAAATTTGTTTATTATTTCAAGTAATTTTTTACCTGATTCCAGCAACTCACCTCTTCTGTATCAAATTCCCCTTCCCCACATTAAAAAAACAAACAAACAACCCAACTCTATGCTTATAAAAAAATAAGCATAATCAAACAAAAGTGAGAGGCAGTATTTCATCAACTAGGATACTGGATGTAGAGTTAGGAAGACTGAGACCCAAACCATACCTCAGAACTTTACTAATTGTGTGACCCTAGGAATAAAATGAGAAAACCAAGCTCAGTGGCCTCTGAGCTCCCTTCCAGCTTTAAATCTATGAGCTTAGAAAAGAAATCTAAGCTTTGCCAGAACATGTAATAATTAGATTTTTAAAACCTCTTTACCATAATCAAGGTCCCAGAAAACGCCTGGCTCTGGAAGAAGAGAAAACATTAATTTGACAATTATTAACTGCTTTCTATGTTCAAAGAGTACTGTGGTAGACACTGGAAAAATTAAGGGTTAATAATCATAAGAGACTTGAGTTCAATTTTCTCACCTGTAAAATAAATATAATACTATTTATAGAACTGACCTCAAAGTTGCTAAGTCAATCAATAAGCATTTATTAAGTGCTTACTATGTTCTAGGAATTGTGCTAAGTGCTAGGGATATAAAGAAAAGTAAAAACAGCACATGCCTCAAGTAGCTCATATTCTAATGGGGAAGATAACATGCAAATAACTATGAACATTCAAGTACAAACTGTGTGTCCATGTAGGTTATGTATGTCTACATGGATTGTGTAAACATATAGACATGTGGCTCACAGGGAGGCATGGATAGATATAATTTGAGGTCTGGACCAGGAAAAGGGCCAGCATGGGGGGAGGGGCAGGCAAATCCTGGAGTATTTCTGGGCTGGCTTTCATCACCTTCCAGTCTCTAAGATGGTGTACTGGACTATAAGTATATGTATCTGCCTGCTTAAATATTGCAGGTCTAGTGGTACCTAGATTTAGAACAAAAACTGCTATGTTCTTTAAACAGGATTTTTGCTTGTGCAAAATGCTTGCTAAGCTTGGCTTAGAGTGCTGGGTTATATTTGATAGTTGTGAGGATAAAATGAGATAAAGCACTTGGTAAATCTTGAAAGCGTTTCTAAATAGAAGTCATTATCTTATAATCTCATGGAGGTAATGACACACATTCACAGATATGTTTGATATAAATTAGAATATAATTATATTAAAGGTGTTCGGAGTGCTAACGTGAAATAACATGAGTGATTATCCAAATGACCTGGAATTAGTTTGGAACACTGTTCCAAAGAAATATCCTTTTGGAGCAGAAATTTCTATTTCAGTGAAAGTTCTGAGAATATATAAATCCTCTTTAGGGGGAGAAAGCCACTAAGGATTTTTCCAGGTTTTGATACTGAGTGTGTGAAGGTCCTGCTTCCTTAAAACAGCTGAAGCTTGAGCTTGTAGGCTTTAAGCTAAAAGAGAGATGGTAGGACCAACTCTTCTTGTGGGAGAGAGGCAGTAACTCATTGAGAAGAAGAGGGCATCTCAACTGAGGGAGAAGATGGAAACAGAACAAAGCTCTACAATTTCCTGCCCAGTGGAGCCTTAACTGACCAGTGAGAAATTGTCAAATAGAGGCCTTTCAAAACCAGTAGGGAACAAGTTCAGGATGAGACTACACACCTAACTACCAGAGACTACCTCTTGGAATAAACTGTATACCATGAAACACCAAAGAGAGAGCAAAGCCCACAAAAGTTGTATGTGATGACATCACCAGAGGACATTAGTTTCTCTGTGATATCAGAATTCCCCCACCATATGTGAGCCTTGGCTATAGGTGTCTTTTATGTGTGCATTACAACATATGTTTTCCCTATGTTTAACTACACTTCTTGCTGATGGGGTGTGGTAAAGGCCCTGTTCATGCATCCACTAACTTACCATGTCCTATCCCATGTGAGTGTCTTTCTAGCTGGCCTATTGTGGCACTGGGTGGCCCTCCCCGTCTTCCTACAAGATCTGAAAACCTCTGGAACTGGTCTCTAGGGCACAGGATTCCAGGGACTATGCTTCCCCTCCCCCCCCATATCTATTCAGCTTTGAGATTCTGCCCAATGGCTGACCTGTGCTGATTGGTAGGTGAGTGAATGTAAGTGTATCGAGCAGAATTCAGATCATTTTTCACTTCAAATCCAGCCATTCATCATGACCTTAGGCCTACTCAAGCCTAATACTTAGGCCTATTAAATTCTTTTGCTTTCAACTAATTATGTTCTTCTGACTAGAACAAATAAATTGGTTGTGGCTTATGAGCTATGGTTTTGAGTTTTAATCAGCAGACCCATGGAGTTCTGTGGGGGTCTTATTTTGTGTGGGGGACTTACTCCATGAGTTGGGTGGGTATTCCAAGTACTACATATGGATTCCATATTTCTTGTTTCTTGATTACAAAACCAGAAAGCACTTGAGTGGGAGACAAAAATGACTTTCACTTCCCTGAGCTTTATGGAGGAAGAGGTTATCTAATCTAACACAATAGTGTGGATTAGTTGAACATACCCAGGGGTGTTCCATATGGAGAAAGCTTAGTAGGAACATGACAGCAAGAAGATGGAGCAAAGATAAGAGCAAATGGGCATTATTTTCTTTGTAGCTAGAAAGTTCTGTGATTATATTCAATTTATTTAGGGATGGTGTAGAGAAGTGAGGAGGGGAGCTAAGGAAGGTTTGATCTTATTGTTGGTCAGTTTATAGGATTTTACTGGAAGAGGCTTATGACATCTACACAGATAAGTGTAGAGAAAGATAGGGCATAACTTAAGAGAATGCTTTGCAGGAAGAACAGGTCTAATTGTTAGGAATTCCTTCAGTCTTATCTTCCTCATTGCTACTATCATCCATTGTTCCTATTTGTGCCTGGGGCCAAGCAGAACAAGTCTAACAACTCCTTTTCTACAAGACAAATTCTTAAAGATAACAATCTTGGCCCTACTAAATCTCTTCTTCAACTAATCCACAAACATCTTGATCTCTTCCAAGACTAAATCCTAAATCCAGTAATCTAAATCCAGTCTCATGATCCTAAGTTCTCCTGTCTTCTCCCTTTACTAGTAGTCTCTTTTGGACACATTCTGGCTTCTTTATTTCTTGAGATGTGATACCCACAGATGAACACAGTCCTCTATATGTGGTCTGAACAGAAAACAATGGAATGATCACTTCCTTTGTTTTGGAATCCAGGCCTCTCTGAAGACAACCTAGCATAATTATTAACTTTTTAGAAGCGACTTGTTGTTTAGTCATTTTTTCAGTCGTGTCCAACTCTTTGTGACCTCTTTTGGGGTTTTCTTGGCAAAGCTACTGGAATGATTTGCCATTTCCTTCTCCAGCTCATTTTACAGATGAGGAAACTGAGGCAAAGAGGGTTAAGTGACTTGCCCAGGGTCACACGGCTAGAGACCACATTTGAACTTAGGTCCTTCTGACCCAAGGCCCAGTGCTCTATTCTCTGTGTCACCTAGCTGCCCCTAAGCCATAGTGCACTCTTAACTCACACTGTCTTAGCAAGTACCCTAAAATATGCAGTTCTTTGGAACACAAATTGGTATCTAAACACGCCTCTCTCATATTGTATTTTTTAAATTAATTTTTAAAAATTTTTTAAATTATGGAGAAGGAAGAGGGGAATATTGAAAAAGAAATGCAGACTACCACTTGCAGCTCCTCATTTGAATGTGTCTGGAGTCTTAGAAACTTGACTACCCTACATTTCCCTACAAATGGTCCTTGAGAGCTTCTAGCAGAGGGGTGCAGCAGCTCATATACCCTTGATTTAAGAATAGTACTTCTTTAGCAGGAAAAGTCATCCTTTTCCTCAGAGTGAGCTGCTTTGAGGCATGTACATGGAGGCCTACCCAGCCACATCTGCCATCTCAACCCTGGAGATCAACAGAGTGATGGATATTGCAGCTAGATCACCCTTACATCTCCATTTTGTATTTCTAAAATTAATTTTTAAACCAAAAATAGAACTTTCATTTATCCTCATTAAATTTTTATCTTATCACAAATCTGAAGGATTTATGATAAAAAATGCTATCTACTTCCAGAGAAAGAATTAGGATCCCTATACAGATTGAAGCATATTGGGTTTTGTTTTATTTTTGTTTTGCGGGTTTTTTTTGGTCTGTGTTTTCTTTCACAGCATGACTAATACGGAAATATGTTTGCATGATTGCACATGTATAACCTGTATCAAATAGCTCAGGGTGGGACACAAGGGAGGGAAGGAATTTGGAACTCAAAATTTCAAAAAATAACTGTTAAAAATTATTTTTACAGTAATTGAAAAACATGTTTTAAAATTTCATCTTATTCAATTCATTTTATGCTAAATTGTCAAGGCTTTCTTTAGTACTATCATTCAGCATATTATGACACATATTATGTGTCACCTGAAAATTTGACGGGTAAGACTTTTGTGCCTTCATCTATGTCTAATAAAAATGCTGAACAGCACAGGACCAAGTGCAGTTTCTTGGTGCACTTTACTATGGATCTTCCCCTAATTCATTAATGACTAATTATTTTTCCCCCCATGTGTGGGAAATGGGATTTTTTGTCCTCTCTTGTTTTGGAGTGCTTCTCAGCACTAAGGCCTTTGAGCTTTGCCTCTGTTTGTAGGAAGGCCCACACCCTTTTGCTAATTAGGTCAGGAGAGTTTTCAAGCTCTTGAGAGGTGTGAAGCCTTCAGGTCCTGAAAAAGGGTATATATATATATATATATATATATATATATATATATATATATATATATATATATATATATATACTCAGAGGGTAGCCATTAAGCTAGTACTCTCAGAACTGTGTGGGAGGAGAGGTTTTGCTTTGGGAGCTCACCCATTGTAGAACTCTTCCTGTGATTTGGCCACACAAGACTCTGGGTAGCTGTTGAGGAACTCTTTTGGCTTTGAAAACCCAGATGTTGGTGCTTCTCTCTCTGGTAACTGTGTATGTATTGCTATGGTCAGACAGTTCGAAGCCTGTCTGTTGATTTGTGTTTATTTGCTCTGTTTATATAATTTCTGCTTGTAATTTCTGTTTGTGTTTTCTCTGAAGTTCAGGGTGCTGGCTTTTTCCTCTGAACTAAGTGAATGATATATGTATGTTTAATTAAAGTAAGATTGTTAACCCCTTAAAGTTGCTTTCCTTAGAAAAACAGATCAAAGAATTTGTGCTAGCAGCCCTCCTGTGTGCTGGTGTAATTGGCCTTACACAGCCACAGTAACTGCAAGTAGCATTGTTGTTACACCCCATCAATCAATCAGTTTCAAATAGGATTATAAATTTAGAGCTAGAAGGGAGATTAGAGACCCCCAAGTCTAGCCCCCTCATTTTACAAATAAGGAAACTGAAGCCTAGAGAGTGTTTTGCCCATAGCCATATAGTGAATAAGTGTCAGAGGTGGAAACTGAACCGAGGTCTTCCTGACTTCCAACTTCAACTCACTATCCAGGGTACCTTACTCCTTTGCCTAATTGTTTTGTCCTCTAGCCCACCTCTTCAATATTGTTCACAAAGATAGTGTAACGGGTCTGGCACATATACAGACTCCATTGGCTTGCTTGATTGATGCAGCTCTACACAATGACATGGAATGGATGTACCTTGGACAGACTGTGGAACATTTGTGTACATTCTGTAAATGGAGCCAGGCAGGTAACCACATTTTGAAGAAGGTTCTCTTTCATTGTCTGTACAGGAATTTTTAAAAGGCTTATCAGTTTTAATCGCTTCCTCTTGGACTCCTTCCATGGTTCCTTTGAACATGGCATCTAGTGAGAGACAATGCTATAAAGGAGTAGTCATGAGGTCTTCTCCCCTTTGAGGCCATATGGCCTGTGAATGGGTCTGGGTCTCAGGCCTTGTCATTTGTTCTTTGCCATTTCAGGTAAAGGGAGTGGACCCTTTGAGATGTTGTGAGTTTGGAAAGGTTCAGAAGGAACCCTGGCATACCAGCATTCAAAAGGGAAGGTGCTTCAGTGTTCCAGAGTTTTAGGCTTGCTTTATAGCCTTAGTATTGATGTTGTGCAGAGAAAGGAGCCACCTTCAGAAATGACTTTCTGGACCAAGGCAAACAGAAGCTGAGATAAGGACTTATCCAGCAGTCATACCACATCTTGACATGAACTTCTTGTAACCAATGCTATGTAGGAACCAACCTAAATTTTTAATCTACTCCTCTACCCCACCCACCCCAAGGGGCTATAAAGGAGGCTATGTCTTCAAGGTATCAGTGGAAAATGTAGTTTGTTCTTGCTATATATTTGAAGCAAATATTACTTTGTAAAAACTAATTGTTGTTAAGTGGTTAAATGGAATTGGACTGCCTAACAGTGGGAGAAACGTAGCCACTGGGGCTTAAGCCAATGGCAGTAGAGAGACACCCCATCCTGAACTCTCAGGGTATCCTTGTTATAGTAGCCTGGCTCAGGGAGAGAGAGGTAAGATTGATTTATTAAATATTTTGCTGAAATATATATCTAGCACCTATTACAGTAGCCACTCACAAATGATAAGCATTTTCTCTGAATTTTCCATTAAATGCCAATGGAAAACAGAAATGGGTGTGAGGAAAGTTAGCCAAAGGACTAACATAAAGGACCAAATCCCTTGAAATCTGGTTATGCCTTATCACTTGGTTAAACCTTTTTCATTGTCTCTTCTAAGCTATTCTCCTTCCAGTTCATTCCTCTAGAGCTTTTATTTCATTTTTAAAAATTTCATGCTTCATTTATTCTAGATGTTCTAGTAGTCCTTGGTGAAAATCCATTTTTTCCTTTGAGTCTCTACTTGTCAGTCAGTCAATAAGCATTTATTAAATACCTAGTATGTGCCAGGGACCATGCCAAATGTTAGAGATACAAATACAAATAAAAATGACAATTTCTGCTTTAGAGGAGCTTACAATCTAATGAGAGAAGACAACATACAAGAGGAAGCTGAAATGGGAGGAGGGCACAAGGAAGGTACCCAGCTTAGAGGCATATTGGAGAATCCCAGAAAAAGTCTAAAAATAGTGTGACTGATGAGAAATGGGGAGAAATGTTGTGCTAAGCTCCTCTTTAAATACAAGTCCTGAAGGCATATAAGTACCAAGCAGGTTCAGATTCAACCTTGCAGCATGATGATGTTGACGGTGAAAAAACCCAAGGATTCAGGAATCCCAAAACTCAAGTTCCTAGGGCAAGGTCACCTGGAATGAATTCATGGACCCAAGCAGTCTTTAAGTCAAGGTGGCAAAGATTTATTACACTTTACATCAGGCAAGAGTTCTTAGGGAAACTTCAATCTAAAAGGGGACACAATTATATCTTATATAGGGCATTTTGGGGGGAAACATGTATCAAGTGTCTTGATTAGTTGTTTTGGGGTGGGATTAGAGAGCGGTTAAGGTGTGGTTAAGGAGTGGTTCTTAAAGGAACATGCACATTTAGTATCTACTGTGCAGGCATATTACCCAGAGTTCACTGGGAAATAGCCCAAGGGGGGGCTAGGAGGAGGTGTGGTTTTGACCATGAAACATCACTAAGTTAACTAACAGTAAAGGCTGACTGGAGATATCCAGGTTGCTTCCATTAAATGTCTTGTTAGGCGAGATTAATGTAAGGGAATATACATTTGACTATATCCAGGATACATATCAGTAAGGTCAGTAGGTAGTAAATATTGTTATGTCCCAGTGCACAGCCAATTAGCAATACACAGGGAGTCAGTCTATAGGTAGGCACAGCTGCCTACTGTGAAAGGAATAGAGATAAATATTCTGCTAGGGCATGCTGCCGTTGAACTAGAGAGAGACTGCCAGAGACAGTATTTTGAAGCTAGGGAGAGATTTGATTTTAGAGGTGGATGTGGTTTTAGAATTGGGTTTCAGGCACAGGCACCCAAGCAGAGGCTGTTAGAATTAGGGTCCAAGCACAAGCATAGAAGCACCCCATCAATGAGATTCCCCAATAATGAGTTTCCTAGGGAACGAAAGCAGGCTGGAAAATCTCAGACAAGTCCAAAAACAATGTGACTGGTGGGGAATGGAATTACTCTCTCTTCCTTCTAAGGGGATCTCTAGATCTATAATAATTTTTGATACTATTCAATATCTTCTTTGGTTTATCCATCTCTCTAGCTTTGCTTTCTGAATTGGAACTCTGTGCCAGGGCCAGAATCCAACTCCTACTGCTCTTTGGAATGGGATAGTTGGGCCCTACTTGGTTTCACCCTGGATCGCTTGGGTTCCTGTGTTGACCTCCATGCCCACACTTATAAGCCTCACCCTCAAGATCTTTGAAATTCAGAGTGCTGGATCTTTTATGGCATCTCAGGACAGGGGCCTAGGAACCTGAGACCCTTGCAAACCTGGGTTGTCTCAGACTTTGTCCTACACTATTAATGATAAATTTCAAAGGCACCTCACCCAAAGTATAATGAGCAATGTACAAATTAGAAGCTTGAACAATATTTCAAGTACTTTTCCTCCTACTATCAATAAAACTGGCTCTTCTCGCTGCTCACTGTAGAATTTTGTTATCATAATGTTCATTCACCCAAAGCATACATTTTTACTTGATTTTCATGTAATTTTCACCCAGAATTTTTTGTTTTCACTTATTCCATGTACTGAAGTCTTGTAGCCTAGGCAGTATCTATTAATCCATGTAGTTTAGGCTAGTTTTCCCCTAAAAAAGCAATGAAACGGTCCTCGAGACCTAATTAGTTCAGTGGAATAAAGCTTAAACCATTGACGTAGTTTTCAAGTTGACTAAGGCATAGAAAGTCCAGCATATGAGTAGCTGATGTTCCTCATCATCTGCTTGGCAGACTCCTTGTTGCTGTAGAAATTCATGAATCCTTCTGACCAGATGCCTTAGTGTGGAAAATATAGAGGTATGGGAAGCTGTATCCACCTAAACCGGTGCTGTATTCATGCTGAGTATCCTTTCCATGCTATTGTTAAGTAAACTTATTTTTGTTAAGTGTTAAATGGTCCGTGAGTGTTTCATTTTGTTCCGTTTCTGAGCCTGAACCATCAGACCAACTTGAATCAGGCTTCACCCAGAATGAATTTCAAGCAAAGCACAAAGCATGAAGACATGAGCACCCCAAAGTTGTGGAAGATAATCCTGTGCCACGTGCAAATAGAGGGCTTTCCTCTAGATAGTCAAGTTCTCTGTAAGCTTTGGTTTGAAAGTAGATGAATGTTGATTACAAGGAGCACCATAGTATTGTAGGGACTTCTTGAGGTCTACAGCCATTCAAAAGAGATCAGCTCTGCAGTGCACACAGGAAAAGCCAAGGGGTTGAAGAATATATATAATGGGCAATCTGATTGTCCCATAGTATGACATGACCTTCAAATTAGTCCATAAGCGCATATATCTTGGGTAGGCACTCAGCTAGACAATGAATTGAACTCAGAACTAAAGAGGAGAGTGAAAAATTGAGTAGCACTTAAATCTTAGGCTGCTTCCTGACATCAAAGCCCATCTTTCTTAATAATATAGTCTAGTAGGTGGCACAGTAGATAGAGTGCTGAGTTTGGAGTCTGGACTTTCAAATCCTGTCTCAGACACTTAACAGGATACTAAAGATAATAGGATTTTAAATTTGGAAATAGAAGGTACCTTACAATCCATCTAGTACCACTCATTTCAAGTCACTTAATTTCTCTCAGCCTCAGTTTTCTCATCTGCAAAATAGGGATAATGAGAGCATCTACCTCATAGAATTGTTGTAAAGATAATTTATGTAAAGCACTTCACAAACCTTAATGTGCCATAGATATACTACCAATTAAGAGGAATATGCTCCTGGTGCTACATGGCTACAAATCATGGAACATCACACTATTTTTTAATTGTGTTATCCAGTTGAAATTTATTCAGAACAAAAATTGCACGTGACCCAAAGGGCAACAAAAAGATGAATGATGGATTTAGGTAGATTGCAGCAAAATGACTTGAGTCAAGGAGTGGCATCAAACACTTCATCCAGGATATGTGTGAGCCAATCATGCCCCAAGAAAAGATGGATGGACAGTCCAAATGTTACAATGGTGTCCACGAAAGATTAAAATACCTTGAGAGAGACACATTGGGCAGACACTCTATAGAAACTACAGCTTGTGAGTTATAGAGCTGGGGTCAAATTCAGGTTCTCTGATGTGACATTCAATGCTCATTTTGCCAGGCCATGCTGCTTCCCAGCATCTTAGTCTATGTCTTTGGTAAGGATTGAATACAGTCCTGCTGGGTGGCAGGGAACATGAACACCTATGCACGAGTCTGACCGTGTCACTCCTCAGCTACTTTTTATCCTTTTTCCTAGGATAAAATTGTTAGGTTCGTTAACTTGAGAATGGAAGGAGACCAGAGACAACAGGAATTGCCAATCACAAAGAGCTCTTTTATTATTATTACTGGCAAACCAGGGACTCCATCCTCTAAGGATGAGAGACCCCGACTCCAGGTTTAAGGCAGAATTTATAGGGTACAGAAACAAAGAAGTAATTAGGGTACAGAAGCAAAGAATTAATTGGGGTACAGAAACGAAGAGGCAATTAATGCATAGTCAACATTCCGTTCCTATCAGTTATCAATTCCTGGGCCCCGGACATCCTGACGCCTCCAGTGTCTTCTTCTTATCTCTAGAGATCGATCCCACCTGGAGGAAGTAACTTTTTGGGGCAATTAAACCTTCTCGGGAAGTAGTTAATCTTATAGGATCTCATCCCCAGGTAACAACTTTTGGAGCGCTAATGGTCATGCTGTGCATCCCGTATTCTCGGCTAGCTTTTAACCCTTTCTTGGGTCCCTACAAAATAAACTTCTCAGCCTGGCATTTAAAGCTCTTCATAGATTGACTCCAACCTGTTTTTCAAGATTGGTGTCACCTTAGTTCCCCTCACATTCCATACAGACAAATTTACTTTCTATTCCTAGTAAATGACATTCAATCCCCTGGAAAGAAGCTTTTTCCCCCAGGCTGTCCCCCAGGCATGGAATCCTCCTCCTCCCCTTGGAATCCATACTTCCTTTTAAGTCCCAGCTAATGTATGATTTCCACTGTGAAGCCTTTTCTAATCTTCCCAGTTGTTCCTGCCTTCCCTGACACCCTTCCAAATAAATCACTTTGTATATATTTTAAATTGACTAATCTAGCTATATGTTTGTCTTTAGGAGCATGTAAACTCCTTAAGGGTTAAAGATGGCTTTATTTTTGTCTTTGTATTCCAGGTAGCTCACAAAATACTTTACCTATGTAGAAAAGAGGTGGCCCTTGGAAAAATTGTTAACACTTAAAAGATGAACTGATGGCTCAATGGAAAGAATGCTGGATCTGGAGTCAGAGGACCTAGAGCCAAATTCTGACCCTGCCACTGTCACCTGGATCACCAAGGGGAAGGCACTTTGATGGCATATGGGCTCTGAACCCCTTCCCCCGCCTTTGAACTTTTCCCTGGACTTCCCCACTTGGCCCAGTCCTTGGTGTTTGCCTGAGGCATCGGCTCAACCTAGAATAATCCTTTCAACCATGCTTATGGTTGTGGCTGACCCAGCCCCAGCCTTCAGTTCTCTGTTACCCCGCTATTTCTTACCCTTAATCTCATCAAGACCCCTTCTCTGTTACCTCTGGGTCACCCTAGCCACTCCTACATCTTATCCAAATCTTCCACAAATCTTTTTCCCCTATAAGAAAAGGTCAGTCTCCTCTACCAAATGCCAGTTTCTTAAAATCCCACCTGCTTCTATTGGCAGAACCATAAACCTTATCTCTGACTGAAAGAAGGCTAGAGTGGTCAGATTCTTCCGAGGTATACCTTGAATTTTAGGGTTCCCAGCACCACTAGACCGAAACAATTTAACTCTCTCCATCTCCTTTGAAATGAGTGGGACTAGATGGATTGGGTCAAATGGCTACCACACATGCTTAATTGGCTAATTGAATGTTACCTTTCCCACAGGGAGGAGTTTTCCACCATTTTTGAACATGGGTCCTATGTTGAGGGGAGGGAGCATACCAAGGAGTTACATGTGAGGGGCGTATAGGAAAGATTGTAATCCAGAAGGGAGCGGACCAATCTGTTCTCTGAAGGGAGGTACTGAGCTGATACTGCATCAGTCTGTTTAACAGAATAAAGCTGGTCTCACTCCTACATTCCCCATCTCCCTCTTCCTAAAGAAGGGCAGAGTCCGCTCCTGGCCAGGAACATTTACCAGTTCCTTTGGATTCCTCAATAATAATAAATTGCCCTTGATACCTGAATTTCAGTGTCAAGCATATTTCTAACATCTGTTACCTCCCAGTCACCCCAGACTACTTGGCTATTCCTACATCCTTCTCACAGTCTTTCTGTATATAAGACTCATCTTGCCTCCATTAAGGTGCTCAGATTCCTTAAGAATCTAGCCAATGCTTAGATTCCTTAAGAGTCTAGCCAATATGGCGAATTTTTACTCATGCTCACCCTGACCAGTGTTCTTGTCTTTGGCTGAAAGAAGGCTTGGTTCGAATTCATTTGTGGCAGGACCATGTGTCACTATTTTGGGGTCCTAGAACCTCTAAACCTCGACAGAGGTTCCACAAGTATGGAATCTTGCATATAATGTCTGATATTTTTCAATGCATTAATCAGTTTTGTTAGGTTTTTTACTCTTCCTTAAAAAATAAAAAACCTGGTGTAAGTGATGGTTCTCTAGGAGAAATGGGGGGAGGGAGGAAAGGGGTGTGGGGGTAATTAAGCATTGTAAAAACAAAAGATACCAATAAATATTTCATTTTTAAAAGAAGTCATCATTGAAAGCTGCCAAATTTCTGGGGTCATCCTAGGGACTCTTAATTTTTCTTGCTCCAGCTTTCTCTTTCACCTGCTGAGGTGACTTTCTGAAAGAGAAGTGAGTAATATTTGTTTTCTGAGCACAAGCTTAATTTTGACTGGTCTAGCCAACCTTCTCTGGTTTCCCTGCTAGCCAGTCAAGTGGCATCCGGACTTCTCTGCTCCAATCTAGGTGCACTATCCCCTTGTCTAACACTAGATGTCACTAGTTCTCTGTGTTACCTGACTTTTTTGCTATTCCTAGTTACATTAAACTCCAATGTCACTCAATTCTTGGTTTGTGAGGGGTGTTAAACCTAGGAGAGTCTCCAAAAAAGTGCTAGCATCCATTCCTAAACCTTGTATCTAGAGAGATAGAAGCAAAAGCTGAAAGGCAAGTTTTAATTAAGTATCTAGAAAAAAAAAATTAACTTCTGTTCCAGAAGGAAACAAGCCTCTTTTTCTGCTTGGGCTTTCTTCTTTTGCTCCCTCAGTTGCTTCCCAGAGTTTGTCAAGGGTGACATTTCTGCTGTGTTCTTGCCTTCAGCTGACTGGAGTATTTAGTTTGAAAACAACTTGGCAAGAAAACAGTGGCATTCATCCCAAGGATGTGTAATTGTGTTTGGGAGAACTTGGGGAATTGAATGTTGGTGTTCACATTTTTATCCAGGTTGAGAAATAGCCTAGACAGAAAGATTCCAAAGCATTATTTGCTTTGGTTAATTAAGGGAAGCTTCCTTAACAGAATGGCAAAGGCAGTATTACCTTCTATGTCACTCTAGTGGAGGGCCCCAAGGATTTTTCTTTAGATCAGTGACTTTGATGAGGACATGGTGGCCAGATTTGCAGATGACAAAAAGCTAAGAGGGATAACTCACATAATAATAATAATAGCTAGCACTTCAGTGTGTGCAAAACACTTTACAAATATCTCATTTTATCTTCATAACGACCCTGGGAAGTTGATGCTAGTATTATCCCTGTTTTACACAGGCGGAGGTTAAATAACTTGCCCAGGGTCACACAGCTAATAAGTATTGGAGATCAGATTTGAACTCAGGTCTTCCCAACTTTAGGTCCAGTTCTCTATCCATAGCACCACTCAGCTGTCAACATGGTAAATGAGAATCTAATATGAAGAAATTGATTAGGGATTAGTGTAAATTCTTACAGTCGATTAAAACATTTTTAATGTAGAAAATTGGTTTTAAAAAACTTCCCCAGCATAGGATGGAGCTGTGCTGCCCTAGACAAACCCCTCCTTCCCCCAAATCTGGGGGTTTTAATGGAATACAAGACCATTACGAGTCAGTAGTGTGACACGGCAGCCAAAAAAGCTAAAAAGATCTTGAGCTGAGTTAATAAAGGTGTGACAAACTTGGTGTGGGCTAGGTATGCACTAGGCAGGTGAAACTGAGACACTGGGTTCTCAGGGAAGTTCCCACCCAGCTGTTGTCCTGTTTTCTATCAGCCACTCACTTTGGAGTTGAAGGATCTGGGTCCTACCTTTGATACTAGATTACCTATGTGACCTTAGACAAGCCACTTAACCTCAATAGACTTCAGTCACCTTATCTGAAAAATCAGGAGGTCAGCATAAAATCTACAATCCCAGGAAAATTAAGTAGTGAGGGAGACCTTCCCCAATATACTTGTGCAAAGGCTCCTCTCTAGTGGATTTATATCAGACTTTCTTCAGATTGCTGAACAAGACATTGCTCTCAGTGAATTGGGTTCAATATTGCTTCAGAGATAATATGAAATTCATCTCCAAATTATTAGATAATTAATGGAAACTCATGGGATCTGCTCTATTCTCCTATTTCCTTGGCATTTTCTAGATCATTCCAACCCTCTGTATTAATACAACAAGGCGATTGACTTTTCTCTGATCACATGGTTTATTTGGATATATGGAAATAAAATTGCAAAGAAATGATCAATAGTTCCACTCTTGTGCAGCGCATCATCCGGTTGTCTCCAAGATCCTGCTGATTACCTTCCCACTTCTTTAGGGCTCCTAAGGCTAGTCTCACTCATAGGCGGTAGAAAGTGAGTAAGGTAAAGGAGTGCCTGTGTACATGTGTCCAGGGCCCTACCACTGGACTCCAAAGTCTAAAAAGGAAGACAAGGGCAGCAGGAGAGAAATCAAGCTCTCTGGTTCTGGCTTACCCTTTTTCCATTCTTCACCGTCTGGTACTTGGGACCCCTACCCATTCAGTGCCCTATTCCTTCTCCTAGTCATGTCACTGCTCTGACACTAATTCTAGGACTAGTCCTGGTCCGTTTTCTTGACACAAGCAGGAGTTCAGGTTGTGGTTGCTGCTGCTGCTGCTTGACATTACTCTCAACCTCTTCTGTCCGGTCCTGGTCACCTCAGATAGTGGTGTAGGTTGTAGCCCTATTGCCCAAAGCCTGCCGGCTGCCATCAGAGTTCCTCTTACTTTACTTTACTTGTAAAGTTCCTGCTTTACTTTAGTTATAAAGTACTTTACTTGTAAAGAAAAGCAGCTTTTCCTACTTTCGTGTCACATAGACTAGATGTTACCTTAGACATCTATCAAGGGTGAAGAGGAGAAAGAGGAAGACTACAGGCAAAGAAGGTAGGACAGGGCAGACCTATGCATGTTGCGAACAAGTCCATCACTCTGTCTTCTCATATGGATTCCTGTTGCCATGCACATGTTACCCCAAATACTGGAGAGCGACAGCAGTTGCCAGAACTAGTCCACTGTTTTTCCTTCTGTCTCCAACTGCCACCATTCTGGGCTCTATTTCAGACAATTCAGATCAGATAAAAGAACGTGTCACGAGCGCTCTGGCTTAGGCATCAATTACAAAGTCAGAGTATACAGAATTTGAGAGGTGATAGGAATATCGTATTCTGCCCTAGTTAGTCCACCTTTGGAGTATTGCATTTAGTTCTAACAACCACATTTTAGAGAAGATGCTCACAAACTGGAGTACCTCCAGAAGATGATGAGACTACACACAATCAGGTGAAGCAACCTAGAAAAGTAGAGGAGTGTTTTCAAGTGTCTGGAGGGCTGTCATGTGGAAGATAGATTATACTTGTTATGTTATGCTTGGCCTCAAAGGACAGAACTAGGAGCAACGGATGGTAGTTACAGAGAGAGAAATTTAGGTTTGATGTAAGAAAAAACTCCTGAATAATTAGAACTGCTCTACAGTGGAATATACTACCTTTGAAGGTGGTAGGTTCCCTTTCATTAGAGGTCTTCAAATAGAGGGTGAATAAACACTCATCGGAGATTTTTTAGAGGGAATTTTTGGTCAACTACAAGTTGAACTAGGTGTCTTCTGAGATTCCTTCTAGCTTTTCGATGCTGTCTTGATAAACTACCTCTTCTCCTCTTTTTTTAAATTTAATTTATTTAATATATTTAGTTTTCAGCATTGATTTTCACAAGAGTTTGAATTACGAATTTTCTCCCCATTTCTACCCTCCTGCTCACTCCAAGATGGTGTATATTCTGGTTGCCCTATTCCCCAGTCAGCCCTCCCTTCTGTCACCCACTCCCTTCCCATCCCCTTTTCCCTTCTTTTCTTATAGGGCAAGATAAATTCCTGTGCCCCATTGCCTGTGTATCTTATTTCCTAGTTACATGCAAAAACTTTTTTTGTTGTTTTTGAACATCTGTTTTTAAAAATTTGAGTTCCAAATTCTCTCCCCTCTTCTCTCCCCATCCACCCACCCTCCCTAAGAAGGCAAACAATTCAACATGGGCCACATGTGTATCATTGTGTAAAACCCTTCCACAATACTCATGTTGTGAAAGACTAACTATATTTTGCTCCTTCCTAACCTATCCCCCTTTATTGAATTTTCTCCCTTGACCCTGTCCCTTTTTGAAAGTGTTTGTTTTTGATTACCTCCTCCTCCTACCTGCCCTCCCTTCCATCATCCCCCCTTTTTTATCTTCTTCCTTCTTTCCTGTGGGGTAAGATACCCAACTGAGTGTGCATGGTATTCCCTCCTCAGGTC
>CM053624.1:183292621-183328053 GCA_028646595.1 Phalanger gymnotis | reverse complement strand
CCTTGTTAATTTCTTGAAAGATGATATCTAGGCTCTTTTTTTGATCATGGCTTTCAGGTAGTCCGATAATTTTTAAATTCTCTCTCCTGGATCTATTTTCCAGGTCAGTGGTTTTTCCAATGAGATATTTCACATTGTCTTCCACTTTTTCATTCTTTTGGTTCTGTTTGATAATATCTTGATTTCTCATCAAGTCACTAGCTTCTACTTGCTCCAATCTAATTTTTAAGGTAGTATTTTCTTCAGTGGTCTTTTGGACTTCCTTTTCCATTTGGCTAATTCTGCCTTTCAAGGCATTCTTCTCCTCATTGGCTTTTTGGAACTTTTTTGCCGTTTGAGTTAGTCTATTTTTTAAGGTGTTGTTTTTCTTCAGTATTTTTTTCAATATATTTCTGGGTCTCCTTTAGCAAGTCATCGACTTGTTTTTCATGGTTTTCTCTCATCCTTCTCATTTCTCTTCCTAATTTTTCCTCTCCTTCTCTAACTTGCTTTTCCAAATCCTTTTTGAGCTCTTCCATGGCCTAAGACCAGTTCATGTTTTTCTTGGAGGCTTTTTTTGTAGGCTCTTTGACTTTGTTGATTTCTTCTGGCTGTATGTTTTGGTCTTCTTTGTCACCAAAGAAAGATTCCAAAGTCCGAGACTGAATCTGAGTGCATTTTCGCTGCCTGGCCATGATCCCAGCCAACTTACTTGACCCTTGAGTTTTTTATGGGGGTATGACTGCTTGTAGAGTAAAGAGTACTTTGTTCCAAGCTTGAGGGGATGGGATGTTGTTTTCAGAGCTATTTCTATATCGCCAGCTCTGCCACACCAGCACTCCTCCTTCCCCAAGAACAGCCAGCCAGGACCTGACCGGGATCTTAAGCAGGCTCTGATCCGCCCTTAATTCCTCCCACCAGGTGGACCTGGGGCTGGAAGCAACTGCAGCTGTAGTTCTGTATCTGCACCACCCCCTCTGCCCCTGTGGTGGTGGCTGAATCGCGAACTCTGTCCACTCTGTCCCCTGCAGCTTTTCCCACTAACCTCCTCTATTGTCTTTGGTGTTTGTGGGTTGACAAGTCTGGTAACTGCTACAGCTCGCTGATTCAGGGTGCTAGGGCCTGTTCCGCCTGGATCCTGGTCTGGTTGGTCCTGCCACCACCCACGCTGGGCTTCGCTCCGCTCCCAGCTCCATGCGCGCTAGACTTCACTCCACAACCATCCAGGTTGTCCTGGACTGGGGCCCTGCTTCCCTCTGCTATTTTGTGGGTTTTGCAGTTCTAGAATTTGTTCAGAGCCATTTTCTTATAGGTTTTTGGAGGGACCTGGCGGGCAGCTCACGCAAGTCCCTGCTTTGTAGGCGCCATCTTGGCTCTGCCTCGTGATAAACTACCTCTTCTCGAGGTGTCCTGCATGTCGTTCATCTGCGGCCCAAGAGATGTGCTACCTCTCTGCCCAAGGCCACATCTAGTCTGGATAAGCATCATCTCTCTAGCAGATACTGACCCTGGGGATTCCTTTTCTTGCACTCCAAGATGCCAGGGACTTAGAGTCCTCTTCCCTTCCCTTACAAAGAAGAGGAAGAAGTTTGTTCTGGGTCAAAATGCTAATCATCCCACCCTAATTACAAGCTCTGGGACGGATAGAGTGTTCAGGGAGGACTAGTACTTTTGGTGTGATGCCTGGCAAGCTCTTTTCAGGACTGCTTGTCAACCTACCACTCAACTCTCACCTATGGCTCCAAGAAGGTGTAGCATATGAAGTGGCCACACTAAAGTAGACCATCTTGGTAGACAGGCTAAACTGTGTTGAGGGTAACCAGTAGGACTCAAACCCATTGGTGATTTAGGGGAATGTCTACTCCGAGCATGTGAAGATTTACCATTATGGAATGGGTGGATAAGAACAGTTTGTTTCCATGGCCATGAAGGAAGTCGAAGTAGGTGATATGGAGTACTTACAGCTTGGTCAGACACGATGAGGATGGAGCGGCAAAAAACCAACCAAACAAAAAAAAACAAAAAGCAACACTAAGATATTTTTTTTAAATGCACAGAAAAAAACAAAAGGTCAGAAAGACAAACAATTAAGGCAGCATTTACATATTTAATTTAGAATCTGGAGTTTCATATACAATCTTCTGTTATAATGTAAAAAAATGAAATGCTCATTTTGTTTAATGTTTCTTAAATTTGGAGTCTTTCTCTGTACTTCTTATATCCACCATTTTCCTTTCTACCATCGCCGTCACTCTAATTCATGCCCTTATCACCTCACGTTCATACTATTTAACAGTCTCCTTATTGTTATCCCTAATTCCAATAAATTCTAAGCACTGGTGACATGTCAGCTTTCTTCAATATCATTCTCTCTCCCATCCTTTCATCCATGGTCATTTTCAATGGGCCCCCCAATGTCAAGTGGACAAATTCCAAACTTGTAATATTCAAGGCCCCTCTGTGATCTAGCTCCTGTTTCATTCTGGCTGCTTTCTTGATGCCTTAAAAATATGCCCATGTCGTGGCCACCACTTTCACAAACCCCCAACTCGACTGGTCCATATCCACTAGCTATCATCCTATATTTCTCCTCCCTTTTGTAGCATCTATAATGATACAGAGGACAGAGTATTGGGCCTGGAGTCAGAAAGACGCATTCAAATCCAGCCTTAGACATTTACAAGCTATGTTTGAGCAAGCTGTCGAGTTTCCTCAACTATAAAATGGGGATAATAATAGCACCCACCACCCAGGGTTGTTTTGAGGACAAAATAAGATAGATGATATCTGTAAAGTGCATAGCACAGTGCCTTTCAAACAGTAGGCACTTTCCTCCTTCCCTACATTTCTTCTTTTTTGCCTCGCTAAAATCCATGAGAAGGCCATTTATGACATGGGCCACCACTTCCTTTCAGACATCAAAGACGCCAAGGTCATCCGCTGCATCCTGGGCCATCGCCAGGTGTCTTGACGTTTGTCTTGCCACTGGACTTCGATGATTCTGGAGGAGGGAGTGAAGCTGATTGCTTTGTGCAACTCTGCCTCACTTAAATCCAGCTTACTCAGAAGTAAAGATATCGCCCGTGATGTCATTGCCTCTCTTTGAAAACAAAGGATGAACAATAACAACAGTTACAGCTCTGGTTGTGATTAGGCATTCTCATCATTCTTATCAAAGTGTAGCAGAATTATATTCCTTTGTACATTCAGATTCACCCCTGCCGCTTAGTTCCAGCTACCACTTAACATGTTAAGTGTTTTTCTTGTTTAGCCAGTATTGGCATGTTGTCAGTAAGACCTGATTTTTATACCACTTGACATAGCCTCCCAAGGAATATACTCACTGGTAAAGGTTAGTCATTCAACAAACATTTGTTAAATACTTATTATGTATCTGGTGCTGTGCTAAGTGTTTGGATACAAACAGAGGCAAAAATAGTCTGTGTCCTCAGGGAGCTCACATTCTAATGGAGGATACAACATGTAAATAACTACATATATATACAAGATAGATAGAAAGTAGATCAAAGGTCATATAAGAAGGGAAGGCATTAGCAACTGGGGACCTAGTATATACCTCCTGGAAGAAGTGGGATTTGAGCTGAGTCTTGAAAGAAAACTGAAAAACTAAGAGGTGAAGTTGAGAAAGAGCGTTCCAGAGTGGAGGATGGACGGTCAGTGTGAAGGTATGGAGTGAAAGAGTATGTGAAAGAACAGAAAGTAGGCCAGGGTAGTTTGACTGTAGAGATCATGGGGGGGAGTGAATGATAAGACCAGAAAGGCAGGAAGAGCGAAGGTGGCAAAGAGCATTTAATGCCGCACGGAACCTTCGGCTTGAGGCTGGAGGTAACAAGGAGATGCTGGAGTTTCCTGATTAGAGGGATGACACGGTCGTGAACCTGTGCTTTAGGAAAATCGCTTTGGCAGCAGAATGGAGGATGTAGTGGAGTGGCTGAACAAATGAGGAGAAGGTGGTGTAACAGCAGAGATGTAGTGAAGGCAGAAACAAGAAGATCTGCCAGTAGATGAGACACACAGGTGAGTGAGAGAGTTCAGGAAGACCTCAAAGTGGTGAGCTTGGGTGACGGAGAAGATAATGCTATCCTCAACAGAAAAGGGAAGTTCAGAAGAGGGGAAGCATTTTAGGGGAAAGATGATGAGTTCTCTTTTGGACATGTTGATTCTGAAATGCCTAAAGGAATCTAATTTGAGATATTCAAAAGGCAGTTGGTGATGTGGGACTAGAGCTCAAGAGAAGATACTAGAGCTGGATATATGTGCTGGCAATCAAAATGGGCTCTTAGCACTTAGTTCAGCCAAGTGCCCTTGAAGAGTTTGGCCTTTATTTCCTTCATTAAATTAGGAGTCCTCTACGACCTCCTTGCCTCAAGGGAAAGCCTAGTTTACATGGGTTTGAGTGACATGTTTGTGACATCAGAGGCTTTTAGACCACATGAGTTTAAGTTGCCTCTTTGTGATAATTTTAGGTCATGTGGGTGAGTCGCATGTGTGACTCACCCTTGACCCTGAAAAACATATAAAACCAGGGGTTGGCTTTCTCTTTTCTGGAGCTCTGACCCACAGCCGTGGTGGTGCATGTGACTCTGGGCCAGCCCTTGTTATGAGCTCCTGGGCTGAACTTAGATGTTGGTAACTATGAATTGTATTTGGCTTGTCTGTCGATATTTGTAATTTGTATTTGCTCTGAAGTTCAGGGTGCTGGCTTTTTCCCCTGAACTAAGCGAATGGTATTTGTATGTGGAATTAAAGTAAACTTGTCAACCCCTTTCCTTAGTAAAACAGATCAAAAGAACCTGGGCTTGCAGTGTTCTGTGAGCTGGTTGCTGTTGATTTTACACCCCCCACAGCAGCTGCTAGCTGGACTGTTGAAACAGTATATAGATCTGAGAATCATCTATAATGAGATGATAATTGAACTCACAGAACTGATGACATCACCAAATGAGACAGTATAGAGAGAGAAAAGGCCTAGGACAAAGCTTTAAGGGACACATAGGGCTCTTGGGAATGATATGGAAGAAGATCCAGCAAAGTAAACTGAGGAATGGTAGAAGGAGAACCAGGCAAGAGAAGTGTCATGAAAACCTGGAGTAGAGAGAGTATCCAGGAGAAGAGGTTGATTGATTGTATCAAAGCCTGGAGAGAGGTAAGAAAAAGGATGAGGTTTGAGAAAAGGCCACTGCATTTGGCAGTCAGATTATCAGTAGCTTTAGAGAGCAGTTTTAATTGAATGATGAGATTGGAAACCAGCCATACTTACTACATAGCTTTGCTATTCTAGGACCCAAAGTTTGAGTTTCCCAAACTAGTCTCTTCTCTTGAGCTCTAGTCCCACATCTTTGAATATCTCAAACTGGATTCCTACAGGCATTTCAGAATCAACATGTCCCAGTTTGCTTAGGACATTTCCATGTCACGAAACAGCAATACTGAATACACGCTACTAAAGGTACACAAGCACCCAGGGCAGGGTGGAAGTTGGCACAGATCTGGGGGAATTAAATTTTTGTTCTTTTTTTGCCAAGGAAATTGCTCAGGCATCTAAATCCAGGGGCCCAGGCAAACAAGGTAAACAAGACCCATGGAGATGAAGTGACTTGTTGAATGTCATACAGCTAGTGGTGAAACCAGGACTGGATATCAGGCCTTTGGATTCTACCCATTTTTGCTGCTCTTTTTGAACTAACTCCTTTGTACCTAAGGTTTGGATTAACCATAGGTCTAAGATGGTTAAACAATGGCTTTTCAAGAGTGGTGATGGAGGGATCCTGGGAAAGTCGACCCAGAGAGCATTCTGACATTTGTCCAAATGGCCTAGAGAGCAGCTAAACTTTTCCAGAATGAGGTAGAGGTTGGAGGGCAGAGTTGCTGCTAAGCAGACATCTGCCTTGAATTTACTGTCCTGCTGTTTAACATCTTCCTTCTGGTACTAACCCAACTACCTCCAAGGTCTCATCCCCCACAGCCCCAGCCCAGTGGTCCAGCATGTTAGAAATTTCTTCCCCCAGACCTCTTTTCTCCCCACACTGAAACCTGTGATGGATAAAAATAACATAGGCCTTGGTTGAGGGAACTGGTATGGGGGCAGGTGCCTGAATTACTTAGGTTGATTCCAAACTTTGACTGGAGCCAAACACTAGAGCATTTACATTCCTCTTTCAATACAGTTTAGCTATGCCCTATCATTCCTTCATGAGCCTTCCAAAGAATTTGGGCCCACCCAAACTTAGCTCTATAAAACAGACAAGAACAGACAAGAATATTGAATATTAGAGCAAGTGCTTCCCCAGAAGGGGCTGGGTTCTTGCCTGGGGATACTTCATGGAAATTAGAGGTGAGTGTAAAAGTAGGTGTGGAAGGAGTGGGGGATGAACGCGATGTAAGGAGGAGGTATGACAAAAAGAGGACAGTAGGAATGCTGCAAACTGAATTAAAAACAGTTATAGGAAATAAAAGGATTGTGAAATAAAGAATTATGAGTAGTAAGATATTCTATCCTATTTTACTCCTTTCCTTCCTGTACTCCCCTCCTCCCTACCCATTGTCCATTGTCTAACACCTTTTTTTGTCTTCACAGCTGCATAGTTCTAATAGTCAAGCTTTAATCAATAAAGATTTATTAAGTGCCTACCATGGGTCAGGCACTATGCTAAGCACTGGGGATACAAAAAGAGGCAAAAGATAGTCCCTGCCCTCAAGGAGCTTATAATCTAGTGGGGGAGGCAACATGCAGACAAGTATAAACAAAGCAACTAATATACAGGATAAATAGGAAATAATTAAAACTAGAATTAAGAGGGGTTGGGGAAGAAGAAATTTACATGATAATTTTGTTGTGTATTTGAAAGGAATAGCAAGTTGTGCATAGCAGATTTTCAGTTTCATGTGCAATTATCTTTTTATTGTGTTATGGAAATGCTTTATTCCACAAATTAAAAATACTTTTTTTTAAAAGAAGGGTTAGAGAAGGCTTCTTGTAGAAGATTTTAGTTGGGACTTAAAGGAAGTCAGAGGGGTCAGTAGTCAAAAGGGAGGGAGAGCATCAAGGGTATTGGAGATAGCCAGAAATAATACCCAGAGCTGAGAGATGAGCATTTTTGTTCATGGAACAACCAGGAGGCCAGTGTCAGTAACTGGACTGAAGAGTACATATCTGGGAGTAAGGTTTAAAAAGATTGGAAAGGTAGGAGGTGTATTGGTAATTAAGGTGGGACTTTCTTTTATTGTTTTCTCTTTTAGCACTTATTTAATCAAGTGCTCTTGAAGAGTCTGACCTTTCTTTCTTTGATTAAATCAGGAGTCTTTGATGACCTCCTTGCATCTAGGGAAAGCCTAGGCCAGGTGGGTTTAAGTCGCAGGTTTGTGATGCCTTTTAGGTGATGTGGGTGAGTCACATGTTGTGATGCCCTTTGACCCTGAACAGAATATATAAACTCAAGAGGTTGGCATCTTCCCTTGGGGCTCTCACTCACTAGAAGAGTGGCATGTGACTCTGGGCAAGCCGTCATAACTGCCTGTCCACCCCCCCCCCCCGCCTTTGCTAACCCAGATGTTGGTTTGGATTTGGTCTGTTTATAATGTATGTTTGTAATTTGTATTTGTTCTGAAGTTCAGGTTGCTGGCTTTTCCTCCTGAACTAAGTGAGTTATATTTGTATGTGTGATTAAACTGAGATTGTTAACCCCTTAAAGTTACTTTCCTTAGTAAAGCAGATCAAAAGAACCTGTGTTGGGGGGCAGAGCCAAGATGGCAGCTGGAAAGTAGGGACTTGCTCAAGCTCTCTCTCAGGTCCCTCCAAACACTTGTAAAGAATGGCTCTGAACAAATTCTAGGGCTGTATAACCCACAAAATAACAGAGGGAAGCAGGGCTCCAGCCCAGGAACCTGGATGGTTGCTGGGAAGGGCCTATCACATGGAGCTGGGAGTGGAGCGGAGCACAACCTAGCATGGGCCGTTCCAGGACCAACCAGACCGGGAACCAGGAGGAACAGGTGGTAGGGCCCTGAATCATTGAGCTGTGGCAATTACCAGACTTCTCAACCCACAAATGCCAAAGACAACAGAGAAGGTTAGTGGGAAATACTGCTGGAACCGTGTGAAAGGAGTGCAAGGTTGGCCCCAGCCCCAGGGGCATGGAAGTGGTGCAGCTCTGAGGCTGCTTCCAGAGCTCCAGCTGCAGTTGCTCCTGGCCCCAGGCCCACCCCGTGGGAGGAATCAAGTGGTGGATCAGAGTGGGAATGCAGAGCCTGCTTGGATCTGAGTTGTGGTCTGGGTTGGCGGTTCTTGGGGGGAGGAGGAGCGCTGGTGTGGTAGAGTTTGCTGTATAGAAGAAGCTCTGAAAATAGCAGTGTAGCCCCTAAAGCTTGGGACAAAGTACTCTCTACTCTACAAGCAATCATACCCTGACAAAAAGCACAAGGGTTAAGACATTGGGGGAATGTCTTTATATCTCTGTTTATAGGTGCTTCCCCTGTTGTTGGCCACAGTCACTTTGGCAGATTCTGCTAATGACTCCTGTTGCCAGTGGGATCTCTCTGATGGTGCCGATGAACTTCAGAAATACACTGGTTGCCTGGGCACTGCCCTCTCAGAACACTCATTTACTTAATATCAGGAAAGAAAAAGCACACAAAAAATGCAGGCCAGGTCTGGGCTAGCTCCCCACAACCCAGCAGCTCAAAAGCACCCTTCCTCACTTGAGAGCAACTAGGGAAGAGACAGAAAGATTGGCTGCTTGAATATTTCAGGAGTACACTCAATTCCAGCTCTGCCTCTTTTGAATCATCAGTCTTTCTAGTTCCAAAGCCAGTTAGAAGGCTTTTCATCACTACAAAACACCAGCCCCTCAGTCATTCACAAGGACAGGTAGATGACACAATGTACAGAGTCAGAAAGACTCTCAAGTTCAAATCTAGCCTCAGACACTTTCTAGCTGTATGGCCTTGGGCAAGTCACTTCACCCTGTTTGCTTCAGTTCCTCATCTTAAAATGAACTGGAGAATGAAATAGCAACCATTACAGTATTTTTGTCAAGAAAATCCCAAATGGGGTCACGAAGAGTCTGACATGACTGAAACAACTGAACAAGTCACTCATGATTGGAAACTGGTTCCTTCAGATTCTACATTGGATAATAATACATGCTATGGAATTTGGAAATGTCATCTTTTACATGTCTTGGTTCCTATCTATACCGAAAATAAATTATTTCATCTCACAATGAAGGGTGTCTCTGAAAGGGTGAGAATTATTGCTGAGAAGCCTTTTTCAAGTCCAGGCTGCCATCATTTCTTCAATCGTTTCCCATTAAGTTTCACACTAAAGTGAGCATGGATAAATCCCATGTTGGACTGGAACCACACAAGGAAAATCTGCATTTGCTCTGTATAATCCATTGAACAGGACATATATATTGGTAACTAAGAAGGGCTTTTAGCACTTATTCAATCAAGTGCCCTTGAAGAGTTTGGCCTTTGTTTCCTTTTCTTTTTTCTTTTTTTGCAGGGGGGAAGGCAGGGCAATTGGGGTTAAGTGACTTGCCCAAGGTCACACAGCTAGTAAATTTGTCAAGCGTCTGAGGCCGGTTTTGAACTCGGGTACTCCTGACTCAAGGGCCGATGCTCTGCTCACTGTGCAACCTAGCTGCCCCATGGCCTTTGTTTCCTTGATTAAATTAGGAGTCCTTGATGACCTACTTGCCTCAAGGGAAAGCCTAGTTTACATGGGTTTGAGTGATATGTCTGTGGCGTCAGAGGCTTTTAGACCACATGGGTTTAAGTCACATTTTTGTGATGCTTTTAGGTCACATGGGTGAGTTGCATGTGTGACTCACCTTTGACCCTGAACAAGATATATAAACCTAGAGGCTGGCGTTCTCCCTTGGGGCTTTCACTCTTGCAGGTGCATTGATGTGGAGACTCTGGGCAGCTGTAGTTAAGAGCCCTCCAGCCTGTAAACCCGGATGTTCTGACTTTGTTAAACTCTGGTAACTATGAATAGAGATTTGAATCAAACAATGTTTGTCTGTTGATATTTGTAATTTGTTTGTATTTGCTCTGAAGTTCTGGGTGCTGGCTTTTCCCCTTGAACTAAGTGAATGATATTTGCATGCTGGATTAAAGTAAGAGTGTTAACCCCTTAACGTTGCTTTCCTTAGTAAAGCAGATCAAAATAACCTGTGCTGGCAGTGTCCTTGTTGTTGGGCTTGTGTTGGTCTTTCACCCCCACAGCAGCTGCTAGCAGAATTGTTGCAACAGCATATGCTCTAAGTACTGGGCTCTCTCAGCCAGTCCCTCCATTACACGAGCAACATTTAAGGAAGATGAATTTGGCAGCAGTGGTTAGGATGGATTAGAGCAGGGTAAAAATGACAGAAAGGGCATCTAGAAGATAGTATGGTATAGAGGAGACTGGAGTTTGGCTTTATTACTTGCTATTCATATGACTTTAGATAAGGCACATGTCTAAAGAAGAGGTTTAAGGTCCTTTTTAGTTCTGACATTCTCTGACTCTTGGAGTTATTCAGACATCTGGTGAGAAAACTAACCAGAATCCTTTGTTTGAGTGGAAAATTTGAGAGTGGAGATTTGAAACTCCAAGATTCCCCCTTTCTCTAGGACCAAATGAGAAATTAGATTTCTTGCATTCTCTACTTGGGGCTATATAATTGAATATGCTAGAAATGTCTTATACAAAAGTTTCACTTTTTGTCTATATACCTGTGAAAATAGATGATTCCTTCCCACAGTGAAAGGCATCTCTGAAAGGCTGAGAGTTGTTGTTGCTGAAAGGCAGAGCCCAAGCCTGTTCCTGGTCCAGGCTGCCCATCACTTTTTAAATCTTTTTTTTTTGCTTTTTTTGCTCAGCAATTGGGGTTAAGTGACTTGCCCAGGGTCACACAGCTAGCACATGTGTCAAGTGTCTGAGGCCAGATTTGAACTCAGGTCTTCCTGACTCCAGGGCCAGTGCTCTACTCCCTGTGCCACCTAGCTGCTCCTCTAAATCTTTTTTAATAGGGCTTCATACCAATGTGATCATGGATAAATTTCTTCTGCTCTGGGCCCCAGGTCCCTCAAATACAAAATGAGGGGTTGGACCAGGCAACCTTGGAGTTTCCCTCTAGCTCTAAATTCCAAGACTGTTTGACTAGACCAGGAAAATTCAGCCTCCTGTAATTCTTGAATATTCTTGCACAGCACAAGGCCCTTCCTAGGAAAACCTAGACACCAGGGAGTCTGATTTTTCCATTTTCTGTTGCCAACCCCCAATTCTTCTTTTGGCTTCCTTCTTTTAGCCTACTCCATTCTTTCCAGGCCTTCTGCTTACTTTTTCTCTCCCACCCACTGATACTGTAGTTTGGATTATTTTTCTCTCACATGCAGGATTCTGTCCTTCTAAAAGAGATAGTTTCCCAAACCATAGCCCTTTTAATCCCGTTAGGACAGGCTAGGCAGCTTGGTGAATCAGTGGGTAGAGTGCTGGGCCTTAAGCAAGGAAGTTCAATTCTAAACTCAGTACTTACTCACGTGATCCTGGACAAGTCACTTGCCTCAGTTTCTTCATTGGTAGGATGGAGATATTAACAGCACCTACTTCCAAGGGTGGTTTTGAGGATAAAATGAGATACTTGTAAGGCACTTTGAAAACCTGTTGTTACTGTCTATCTATGTGATTAATTTCACCATTTCCTTTTAGTTTTAGTGACTGTGCAGGGCAAGGGATAAAACTCTTGCTTTTGACATCGTGAATTAGAGATGACCTCTCTGTAGACTGGATAAGTCACTTACCCACTCTTTCAGTGCCCAGGTACTCTCTGATATTACAAAATACAGAGCAGTTGATAATAGGCATTGACAGAGGGAGCTCCTGACCTGGCATCTCCTATCCAGGACTTCTTAACCTGGGGTCTCTGAATATTTTTTTAAGTAAGATTTTATTGATGTCTTTTGTTTTTTACATAATCACAATTTTGCCCAGTATCTCCCCTTCCCCTCCCCAAGAATCATCCCCTAGCAAATAGTAATTTTTAAAGAGAAAAAAATCTATACAATCGGTACATTGAAAAAATGAAAATACCTGTGGACCTCCCACCTCCACAAAGGGGTGGGTTAAGAGTGTCCTGTGACATCTCTTCTCCCTAAACTTGTTTTTTTAAAAAATATTTTAATATGTTTAATGTGAATGTATATGTAGAGCCTATATCAGATTGCATGCCATCTTGGGGTGGAGGGAGGGAAAGGGGAGAAAATTTGGAACTCAAAATCTTATGGAAGTAAATGTTGAAAGTTAAAAATATTTAAAAATATTTTCATGACTATATTTCCGTATAATTGGTATCATACAATTATACTGTAATTGTGTAATCTTTGTAATCTTATGTACTTAAAAACATTGTTCTGAGAAGAGGTATGCCAAAGCATGACTCACAAAAAGTTAAGAACTCCTGAATCTACACAGGTAAAATGTGAGCTCAAAGTTCTAAGCTAGCAATGGAGAGTAACAGAATATCATAATGGTGTCCAAACATTTTAGATTCATTAGAAACTTTTTTTAGTGTGCATCCCCAATACATATCATTTATTGACAATTATTTATTATAAAGCATATAAAAAATAAGTTTAAAAGGGATTATGTTTAAAATTAGAATTTATTGAATAGGGGAGTAACATGGTCAGATCTGTGGGAAAAATCATTTTAGCAGTTTCCTGGAGGACGAATTGGAATGGTGAAAGATTTGAATGAGGGAGACCAGTTAGAAGGTGATTACAACAGTCCAGGCAAGAAGTGATGAGGGCCTAAACTGGGGAAGTAGCTATGAGTTGAAGAGAACGGGGTCAAATGCAAAACTGGCCATGTGGGGAGAATGATCACAGTTGAGGATGATACCAAGGTTGTGAATCTGGGTGACAGAAAAATGATGATGTCCTTGAACAGTTATAGGGAAAATCAGGAGGTTTTAGTGGAAAGAAAATGTAATGAAAGCTTCAATGTACATCAAAACCTATCCAGACCTGCTAATCCTGCCATTTGTGTCCCTACCAAAATGAAGAAGCGGGGAGATGGGGCTCTTAGTCCCTGGATTACAAAGCCCACCCTGGCTATGAGGGGCCACCTACCACAGCCAGCAACGTGGGTGGGGGTGGAGGGATAGAGAGCTAGATGGGACGAGGTATTTATGAATTTTCCCAATGGCACCTCTGCAACTTCTGGTAAGAGTTCTCAGGTATTGGTTAGTTCCCCTGAGGGCCTGATATCTGACTTGGAAGAAATATATTCAGCAGCTTGCACAGCAGCACAAGGAGACCTGGCACAATGTTGGGTGAATGTAGAAGTGTATGACTGGCCATATGCAGGGAAGGTGGGATGTGACTCATCTCCCTGCTATATAATTAATCACATACTGCCTGGAATCAGGCCATGCCACTTCTCTTCCCCACCTCAACTTTAGAGATCACTGGAATATCAGAGCAGTTGGAACTAGACCTCAGCAATGATCTAGTCAAGGGGTCAAACTTTTTTGTGTCATGGACTCATTCTAAAAATAATGGCACATTGCCCACATGCATAACGAAATGCTGAATTTTAGTTAAAAAGGTAGGGAAAAATAAATTTGCATTTTCTCCACCATGATGCCCTTGTTAAGCACCTCTAGGTTAGCCCCTTCACTTTCTCTTCTGGTTGTATCCTGTGGCTGGTTCCCTCAGCTGTTTAGCACATGGGGCCAATAGTCTAGGTCAAAAACCTCTCTGTAAGCCAGTCAGTTTAGTTGTTTCAAGGCCCTACACTGCACACCTAATTCCAACTGGTTATCTCACAAATGCATGATGGGGTTCACTGCCTGGCCATCCTGCCTCACACTTTCAGGGCTCCTTCAGAACCTCTGCTAGGAATGTTTACCCTGTTCTAATCCACTGTCTTGGTCTGTTGAATTCCAAAGCATTATAAAACTCAATTCAAATGCCCTGTCTTTCAAGAAGCTTGCCCTAATTCCCCAAGTTGATAACGACCTTTCCTGTGTGGTACCACAAATAGCTTAACTAAAATCATCTTCATTCTAGCTCATTATCCATGAATTTCATCTCAAACTTTTAGCAGAAAATTTCTGCAAAGATTGCACACACTGCTTGCTCGTTTTAAAATAACCTGCTTTTATTATTATTATTTAGAAATGCAGTTATATACATAGAACAATTAAAATTAAATTAAACTTTGTACAAATATTAAAATACTATCTTCACACCCACTGCAATGTACAGGATATATATGTTTACAAAATAAAGCAAAATAAAAATGATTGATATCCTGCACAGCATCAATTACATATCTGTTGTTTTAAGTCCCACATTATATATGAGTACCATTCTACAAAGGATTCCATAGTGGTGCAGTTTGGATAAGAACTGAAAAAATGCATGGAAGGCCACCAAATTCTTCCTGGCTTAACTACCAATCTCTTCCCTCAGTGGTAGTCTGCCACCTCAGCTCCCACACTGTCCCTCCTAGACTCCCCTCCTCTGCTTGGCAGAGTACTCAGTCAGGCTTTGGGGTTTTCATCTGAAAACTTCAAGTTTAAGCTAAAAATAAACAGGCATTGCTTCCCAGTAAAGTCCAATCCATTCTTTTCCCCCCTTTCAGGGAAGCTATCTGGTATAGTGCTCAGCCAAAACCTCTGTCCAAAGCAAAAAAGTGTGATTCAATTCCTCTCCTGGCAACAGGCAGATTGAATCCAATGAAAATAAGGAAGCCAAATGGTTCCCATGGGAAAGGCAGCTTTGCCATCCCCATCCACATCTGGAATCAAATTGTGGGGCCTGGTTTTTTTTTTAAGCCAAGACAGACATTTTTACAGCATATTCCAATCTCTGTGCTCACATGCTTTCCTAAATATAAAGGAAGCAGAGGTATGCAAGCAAAGAACTTTAAAGCTAGGGTAGGATGCAGGAAAGGATGATGTGTTCCTGGGAATGAAAGCAGGAAAACTATACCTTTGTCTAGCTAGGTAGCTTCTCATTCGAGCTTATTAGGATGTTTATGAGGGGGGCAGGTGGATGGATTGGAAGGATGGAGGCAGATGAGGATATTAGTTTAAATTTTGTTTTTAAATAGAAGACTTACAGAATGTACAGTGAGATACTGTATCTAATAAAATCTAGTTACTAGGAAATAGAATTAGATGGAAGTTTTCCTGGGCAGTGCTAGAACCCCAACTCAGAAGAACTAGGGGGAACAGACAGCACAGCACCAAAGTGGTCAAGTTTACAGCAGGTACAATGGGATGTGGGAAAAAAAACAAACTGCAAAGATGGCAAAATGTTAAACTAAGGCATTGCAAAGAACAGGTATTACTTTAAAAGGAGTGTTCACTTTATACTGGTTCTCTCTGAAGTAATTATGATGGTGCAAGTCAACAGGGTATAAAACTTGCACTGAGGCAGACAGAATAGTTTTTGTGCCAAAAAAAAAAAAAGAAAAAGACAAAAATTGAGTCCTTTGGCGCTGACCATTACCTTCCTAAGACTTAAAAAGCTGACAATTACTTTCTGCTCAGTTCACCTATAGTGGTTTGTCTTTTGCCACGTAGTGTTTCATTCCCATCCAAAGAAGCCCCCTTGGGTACTTTTTTTCTAGGGACCACCAACAATCAGCCTAGTTGCTCTATCCAATAGAGCATGCCTTTGTCTCTGAGCCACGACCCACCTCAAAGCAGCTGTTAAACTCCCTGAATCCCTTTGCAGTTGTCAAAGTAAAGTCCATGAGCCCTGAAAACAGTATTGAGAGGCTAAATGCAGGTTGTTTTCCTGCTGAGGATTCATTAAAAAGTTTTCTGGGTGAGGGAGGGAATTCTCTATCTGAAGCTGCTCTGGTTATTAGCTGCTAATGTGTGGCCTCAACTCCAGCATGTACAGGATGGAGTGTTTAATGAAAGAAGTCTAATTTAATCCAATACAGGTTTCTCAACAGCCCTACCTTTATTTCATATTCCAGTAACCAAAGCAGGTGGGGAAAAGGACTCATGGACTTATTCTCCTACTCACTTTTTCCTTTTCTCTCCTAATTTGGCAGCATGTCCAGGCACGTGTCAGTCCCCTAGGTAGGCTGCTCTGTCTGAGCAAGACTGGTGGAAGGGAGCTTCAGAAATGGGGAAGCTTTTCTTTTTCCCTTTCTAAAGGGCAAACAGTCCATATGCTGCGCGGTAAGCTGAGGGTCCTGGAGTATGTTTTCTGAGAGGATTACTCCAACCAAAAAAAACCTGGTAAGATTCTGTCTTTCTGGTATCCTGGGACATAGGTATGTGCAGATACTCAAACACTGGAAAGCACAAGCTGAAGTCCTGGTAGGGAGTTAGGATTTTCTCAACTGTTCCTCAACTGTTTCTGTTTTTCACCATTTTAGGAAGACTGAAAGAAAGGGCTTGGGCTCGCTCCACTTGTGTCCAGGCAGCAGTGGGCATGTGGGACCCTCCCCTTCTTCCTGCTGGGCATCAGAAGCTGCCTGTGGTTCCAGATACTAAAAGTGGTTGTGGAGACAGAGGTTCACTTGACATCCATTCTGCTTCACTGTAGGAAGCCTTCTCCTGGCCTTAAGTCCATCTATGAAACAGCAGGACCTGCTGTGGAAATCTCCTTACAGAGCCTCTCCTCAAATTCCCAGCAACTAACACAGTTTTGGGTAAGAGTTATGTGGGTATGGTGGTGGAGGGCAAGGGAAGAGAAAGTAAATAATGGAGCATAACAGGCACTTCCCTTACAAAGCACTTTGCAAACCTTAAAGCACCACATAAATGTCAGCTATTATTATTACTCTAGGAAGCGAGACTGCTTCTTGTTGCTAAAACAAGGGGACGACAGTGCAATAAAGTGCAGTGTGTAAAGATATGTAAGGGTGTTTAAGGGGGGAAGCAGCCACACTGCTGGTTGAGAGAAATTTCTCCTTCTAGTTGTTCTTTGTGGTCACTCCCATCATCTAAGACAGCTGGAGGTAGTCCCCAAAGGCTTTGTTGAACAGGTTACATAATAGTTGGAAGTTATTACTACCATCTTGAAAAGGAAGCTGGGGGAGAAGAATAAAAGAGAGGTATCTTCTAAGTCTTCTGCCCCAGTGCTTCTAAAACATTCCCAAGCTTTGGTCCCCTTTATCCAATGTCCTTCTGAGCTCTCACAATGGTCAAATGAAGAGTGTCACTGAGAATTGTTCTCTAAGCACAATATCATGGAAGCGGTCTATGCGAGTCTTTGCCATGCAACCTATAAAAAGCCTAAATGCCTAGCCTCTGGCCTTTTCTCTAGGAAACTAATGGCTCTAGAGAAGGATGCCTGCTCCTCCAACACACATGGCTCTTCCAGAGTGCCCTTCCCTCTCTATCCCTCAATCTAATTGATGCTTAGCAACTGTTCACCCAAGGCAGTCGGGTATCCGCAGTGAGAGTGGTAGCTCAGCTCTTTCTTAGTCCTTCTCCCCGAGCTCCAAGGAAGACAAGAGAGTCATCTGTCAGCTGTGACAAAAAAGAAAGGGGGGGTGTGGTGGGAGAGGAAAAAGTGAAGTGGGAAAGCAGCAGCACTAAGTAGCAGGGTGCTTCTTGGGCACAGTTACTAAGGCACGTGACTGTGTTGACAGGAATGCTCAGGACCCAGGGTTTGGGCTGCCTGCAGCCACACCCAAGGCACTGTGTCTGGGAGAGGGTAGAGCATGTCAGCTCCTCCAGCTCCATAATATCACCACACACCCAGAAAGATGCAACTTGCCCAAAATGCTAGTTGCAAGCCTGGGAAAACCAGCATGTGCAGGGGAGGGAATGATGATGGTACTAGATGGTTTCTGACTTCTCTTCCTTTTTCTACAGATGAGCCACCTCTGCCACAGCGGCCTGGGAAAAGGAAAACAAACCCAGGAGGCCACATGTTGCTTTCCTTTAGAATCTAGGGAATGGGGGAGACACAAAGGTCATGGCTGAGAAATCCAGGACCCGTAAGTGGGATCTTGCATATTAGAAAGACAACAGCTGCCTCCTCCACATACTCTCCCTCCCCTTTGAGATTCCTCACACGTATCACCTAAAAATATCAATTAAAGAGGGGCCAGCATTCTTGGCCCCTGGATTGATCAACACAGAACTGCTGAAAAATGGCATGATTCTCAATAATCCCTCTATTAAATAGTTAAAGAAGTCACAGATATGTCATCCAAATATACAGCTGCTCATTGTAAGGCATTCACTGGGGGTTAATTCCCCTCTTCCTCCACCTCCAATCCCCCTACGATAACTGCCCCTACCCTGAAGCCTTTCCTCACCAGCAAACTCTCAACCTTGGGCTTACTGCTGCCAACAGTAATGGAGGGGGCACTGGCCCCATAGACCTTTTGCATCCTGTGCAGCAATAGCAGCAGTAACAGCGCAGCCACTCAGGCCAGTGTTGAGTCAACAGGCAGGCCTGGGGGCTGAGGGAAGGCACAAGTAAAGACAGCCATGCTATGGCCTGTGGGGGCCGCTGCTAAACAGCTGGCTGAGGGGAGGGCTGAAGAGGTCCAAGGAGGTGAGGGGGAGGGAGAAGAAGGAAGGGTCCAGTCTCAGCTCACTCAAATAAGTTCCAGAAAGAGAGAGGCAGGAGAGGCCAAGTACGGGACCAATTCTGCTGGCTGCCCGGCAAAGGTTTCCTTTGGATGTTTGGCCAAGAGAGACCTTGGGGCACTGCTCTAGTCACCAGGGTGGGAGGGCATACGACGGGGAATAGAGGCTGCACAGGGTGCTCAAAACCCAAGGGGAAACAAGAAAGGGGCAGGAAGGAATAATGTAAAGGGGAAGGAGGGCACATGAAGACGGCAGGAAACTTCATGCTTCTTTCAACAATGGGATATCTAAAAGAGATGCAAGAAAAAGAAAATGGTTAACAGTCTTTGCTTCAATCCAGTGTCAAGATTATAGAGCTCTCTATATGGAGTCTTCTGTTTAAAAGCATAAGTAGTAAAAATAAAATGCCCAGGTAGTCCTCTTACTTATGCATACTTCTAGGGATCCAGAGAATGTACAGAAGTGGACAGTTGAGGATAATCTCACCTATTTTTCCCACTGCCCACAGGACAAAGCGTGATGTCCAATGCTATAATCTGGTCTTCTCTACCTCAATCTCCTATATTCTCTCGATATTGTTCTTCATTTCTCTTTACTGCCCCTCTGAATATGCCAACCTCCTTGATAGTTCTACAACTTTGCTCCTGCTGTTTCCCTCATCAAAAGCCTGCCTACCTCCCAAGGTCGAGCTGCCAAGGCTGAAGCTTTCAAAGCCTACTGTAGACCACTGAGCTGCTCCTTTCCCAGCTCTCAGATAGCACTTGGGGCACTTATTCATATACAACCTTATATTAACTGTTTAATGAGTACATGTCCTGTTTTCACAACTAGATTGTGAGCTCAGGGACAGAGGTCACATTTTATATTTCTTTTAATTCTATGTGGTACATAGTTAAAAAAAATTTGTTGAATTAAGTTCTTGAATGACTTGGACACTGAAATGAGGGGAGATGAGAAAAGGGGTCAATCAGAACTTGTAGCAGAATGGCAGTGAGCGTATACAGACTGCCGACTGTAAACTCCAGAGTGAAGTCAAGAGGACGCATGCCTCTGACCAGACAGCTGAATTATGCAATTCAGTTTCAGACAGTAGATGTGAAAGTCTAACTTCACTTATGTTTTTCTGGGAAAATCAATATATGCCTAAAAAAAAAAGCAGAAAGACCCCAAACAGTAGCTGCAACAAAAATAACTTAGCCCCTGCTACCTGCCTCACTCCACACATGGTAGTATACTCCATTTATAAAGAGATCTTTGGGAATTCATGTTTAAAATATGGGTCAGCTTTTTTATGTACTTTACTACCTTTCTGCTTAATTAGGAGAGGCTGGCTAGACATGTGATGTACCTTTGCTACATTCAACAAATAACAACTTCACAATTTTTGACTCCTGGTGTTTTTAAGTTTTTAGAACTATTATACCCAGCATCCATGGCAAATATGAAGCTGATATAAACACAGCGCTTAATAGCTTCTAAGTGTGCTGTATGCATAGTATTTCATTTGATCTTCATAGTCTGTGAGGCAGTGAGGGCAGTATAATTCCTTAGCAGGAGATTGAGATGGTGGCTGAGCAAGGACCTGAACAAGTCTACTAACTCTAACTCCAGTGCTTTTTCAACTACGTCACAGACGTGTCTGGGAGAAACTCTTTGGTGAACAAGCCTGCCAGGATGTTGACATCTTAGCTGATCAGCAAGCTGAGGTTTCTGCTATACGCTAACAGCTTTCCATAATGGGATGAAGTTGACACTGACATCATGTGGTTCTATGCTTCAAAATGGAGCGAGATATCTATTCAGAAAGGTAGAAAAACTGTTATTTCTCCTATAATAGAGGCAGCTGGGTGGCACCATAGGGCACAGAGCACTGGGCCTGGAATCAAGAAAATCTGAGTTCAAATCTAACCTCAGACACTCACTAGCTATGTGCCCGTGGGCACGTAACCTTTTTGCCTCAGTTTCCTCGAATATAAAATGGGGACAACAATACCTACCTTGCTAGGTTGCTGTGAGGATCAGAGATACATTTGTAAAGCCTTTAGTGAAGTGCCTGGCACACGGTGGGTGCTATATGCTTATTCCTTTCCCCTACTCCCATGCAAGCCTCTGACATCATCTTGTTGAACAAATAAAATGGTCCTCCCTCTCCCCACTTTGCTCAATTGGTTCTTGATTCTTTGATAAAAATAAATAGTACTAGGCTACTTTGGATAGAGCAAGAAAAAAAGGGTAAGGAATTCTATCTGTACCTTCCAATCCACCAGAATTCTGCAAGAGTCATAGTAAAATATTCCCTGAACTTCACAGAGCTCCATGGAAAAGGCCAAAATGACCCAATTAAGGAAGAATTTGTAGTTTAGAGCACAGAATTTCTCCCCAGCTATCTCTTTCCTTTATGTCAAAGTACAAAATGAACATAAATTGAATCTATTATGGCATTAGAGAGACTGAAAGAAAACTAGAATCTTTGTTGACTCTTCAGTGAAAGTCCTGAGCAGTCAGGAATCCTTGATCAGTTAGAACACCTACCATCTGTATATTCCTCAGAAGTGAGAGATAAAAGGCTTTGTATGTCGCTGTTTTCTGAGTCTGGAGCATCTTTGTGTGCTGAATGGCTGTTTCCCGTGCCGGCCACCCAGGAGGAGGTGGTGGCCTGGTGCACCATCACAGTCTCCGAGCGTTGAGCACCTCGGGCATCACCTAAGCCAGAGTGTCCCGGGGCATCATCTTCTCCTCCTGAGGAAGAGCAGATATGGCCTCCTTGGTCTAGCTGCTGCACCTCCCTTGCACTGCTTGGTCCAGCCCCTTCAGACAATACAATTTGTACTCGGGTGTTAGAAGGCAGCAGAGAATTCCCAGAACTGCCGTACACTGCTTCTTCATATGACGGTAAGGCCACCTGAACACCATCCACCATAATGGAGACCTGGTCGCCAGATACCCCCTGGTCACGTCTGCATTCAGGGTAGAAAAGGGAGGAGGGAAAGCAACAATAGTTAGCTGTGAGCATTTTGTCATCTATTTATTTATAAATTTAAAAGCTGCAAGAAAACTATGCCATCTACTTGCCAAAGCCAGACAAGAGAGGGAGGGATGGGACGGAGTCTAGTAAATTGGGTGCGCTGGTCTGGGAGTCAAGAAACGTTAGTTCTTCCCATGATTATACCTCTGACTTTTGGTGTCAGCTCTCAGTTTCCTCACTTTACCCATCAGTAAATATAATCCTTCCTGCCATCCTCCCTCCTCACAGGGAAAGCTGTGAACATTAATGACATGGCATCTGTAAAATATTTAGCAGTCTTTGGAAGAAAGGGGAATTGTTATAAAAGATGGCACAGAAAGCAGAGGGTAATCTATGTAAACATGAGATTAAAAGTTAGTTCATTTCTTGCACTAGATTTTATATGTTAACTATAGTAAAAGGGAATAATTAAAATTAACTGGGAAAAAGGTTGAATGTAGAATTGGTTTTTATTATTTTCAAATATATAGTTACTCATTTAGTCTAACAAAGTATTGGCTGGTCATTGTAATTTGTATATCAGCTTCACTGGACAGAGAGCCAACCTTGAAACCAGCTAGTCCCTGAGTTCAGGTCCTACTTCTGACACATACTGGCTGTGTGTAACCTTGAGAAAGTCACTAAACTTTTCAGTATCCTCTCTAAGCAACTCTAAACACTGGTAGTAGGAGTTCCCTCTCCAGGGAGTTTCCTGTACCAGAGAAATAATACATCCAGTCTTTAGCCCCTAATGTATGTTTAAAAGTTTGAAAATAGTTCCCTTAAAAATGTGCAATTCCTCCTTACGATCTTATTTTACACTTATTGGTGTGGTCAACAACTTTTTCTTTTACACAATAGAACAATTACAAAAACGAAAACAAACAACCCCACCTAGATATACAAAAGTAAACTTCAACTCCTGTCTGGAAACTAAACGAATGCTGGTTTATTCTACATTTCATACCAGAATGTGAATTAATGACGAGAAGAATGGTTAGTGATTAGAATGAGAGGAACTGAACTGAATTAGTGAAAGCAGTGTGTGAAGGGACTTGTTTATTTTGCATAAGAATGAAAAGCCTCTTAAAACATCTAGTCAAGTCCAGAGAAAGCTCTGTAGCTGAAGCTGGCCTCGACCATGAGCTCCAGAATTTTCCTGGTAGACTATAAACCCCTTGAGGGCAGAGACCATCTTTGATTTTGTGCTTGTTGTTCCCTGAGTTTGGTGAATTCTAAGGCGGTTGTGAGACAGAGCTGGCTGATTCCTCAAGGGAATTAGTCCAGCATAGTGGTACCCTAGGCTACATGGACCTAAATAAGGAGAGATGCAATGTGACAAGGACAGACAGGAAAAACTACTTCCCTTCCTATTCTTCTAGCTCAGTGGGGCCTAGATATCAATCAGATTTAAGCAGCCATCCTGAGTACACAATGGAAAGTCTATGTTGCCTTCCTGAATTTCTAAAAATGGAAAAGAAAATTAACTTGGGTGAGTGCAAAGATTTTCTAAAAGCTGTATTTGTGAACCCCAACTGTCAATTTTTTCTGAGACACCTAACAATTCCTCCCTTTCGCCCTTCTACCCTATCCATCCAGCTCACCTGCTATGATGAAAGGACTTCAGTTTTGGCTGCAGCAAAACAAAGAGCACAACTAGGAGAAGGATGAGTGCTACCGAGCTCGCTGTGGAGGCCACTATCGACAGGGTAGGCACACCAATCGTTGCATGAAGGTCTTTGTCTACAGAAACAAGTACCAATAAGTAACAGTTTATATCCACAAAATCCAACCCATCAGCCCAAATATAAGATGTGCCACCAAATATATGTCAAGCTCTATCATACATGTCATGCTGTGTGCGTTTCACAGAGCTCATTGCAAACTTTCCTCATCTTGATTCCTAAATATCCAATTCTTCTCACTTTTGGCTCCCTATACCTAAAACCATCACTGTTAGATCATCGGATCTACTCAAATTACCTCTCTCTTTGGTAGCCGTAGGAAGTTTTAAAATCAGTTGTGAACTAGTAAGTTCCACTGTGATGCCTTAGATTTCACCCGTGGTTTCCTACAGAGCAACAACAGCCTGTGAGTACTGGACTGGGAACAACTCGTGCTCCCAGCTTCTGTAAGAAACACTGACTTTTCTTTGTCCCTCAGGGCTTCCCCTAAGGAGTCATGGGTTAAACATGGTTTAGATTAGAAATCCATGCATGAGACACAAATAGGGTACATGACACACATGTTCCTACAGGCTGCACGTGTTTTCCTGTTGGGTGAAACACAAGGGGGGAGAGATCTCTCCAGCTGGATTGTTTTTCACATAGCAAAAGAGTGATTTCCACTGAAGAGATGGAATAGGGGAAGAAGTAGAGAACAGTAATCACTGTGTCCAGCAGATGAGGCTCAAAAGTCACCAGCAGTTGGCTATGAAAACAACAGACTCTGAGAATCAAAAGAGTTAAGTCTCTATGCCAGGGAAATATCTTGGCAAATTATGAAGCATTTTAAAGGTCACCCTTCAATTATATGCAGTGGCATGTGCATTAGTCACAGTTGTCTTTCACAAAGATAGGGTTTACAAGGAGAGGCGGGGATAACGGGGCATTGGGACCTGTGTATGTGCAGGTAGCCTGTGTACAAATTACACTTGGACCGACAATGCGTCGAAACACTGGAGGAAGTAGACACAACTTCCCACTTCAAAAAGAGAATTTGAGTTTCTCCCTCATATCTTTTGGCATCAATGCTGACCTTGGCTGTGATGGCAGCTGACCTCCATGGCTGGGTTCCATTCTCCATCTTTACATGTCAGATATTTGTAATCCCCTTTCAGCATGTAGCCTTCATCACACAGGTACTCGATGACACTGCCTGATGCCAAGGGATCTTTACAGGGGGTTGGGTGGCAGATGAAGCCACCATTTGCTGGTGCTGGTGGTCGAGGACACACTAAAAAGAAGGAAAAATACATAAGATGAAAGATATAAGTCAAGGAATTTTCCTGGATATTTCAGCTACACAATACAGCAAGAAGAATGATACCGTGATACCCAACAGGAAGAGGGCCTAAGGAATTAAGGCCTAAGTTTTTGGTGACTGCTATAAAAATCAAGACACCAAAGTTAAAAAGAGAAATGCTCTGATAATGGGGAAGTTTAGTTCCCTGCATTTTTACTCTTCCCTTTTCCCATTTTGCATTAAGTTCACAGAGATCAAGTAATGAAGAAAGAAACAATTATAATATATATCCTTATTATAACACACCCCACTACTACATTGATTTGGATATAACATAAAGCCAGATGTAACAGTTAACCTAGAGGGAAGAGATTAATTCTATTCCTCATCACCCATGTTACGAAGGTATTTCACAGTCTCATCAAAATGAACTAATTCAGAAAGTGTTTCAACAATCTGGCTAGCAGCTACTGTGGCTGTGTAAAACCAACAGCAGCCAGCAAACAGAATGCTGCAAGCCCAAGTTCTTTTGATCTGCTTTACTAAGGAAAGCAACGTTAACAATCTTACTTTAATCCAGTCAACAAATATCATTCACTCAGCTCAGGGGGAAAAGCCAGCACCCTGAACTTCAGAGCAAATACAAACAAATTACAAACATCAACAGACAGACCTTGTCTGATTCAAATTTCAATTCATAGTTACCAGAGTTTAACAAAGTCCAAACATCTGGGTTTACAAGCTGGAGGGCTCTTAACTACAGCTGCCTAGAGTCTCCACAATAGTGCACTACCAAGAGTGAGAGTCCTAAGCAAATAACTCTGTCTTCCCTTTTTATGTACTCTTTAGCTGTCATTAAACGTCATCTGAGCGACCAGAACGCAGGCTCCTACTATTGGCTCTGGTCTTAGCAACTCCCTTCCCCCTGAGGGCTTCACGCCCACATAGGCTTAGTATCATGTAGATAGAGGCTTGGGCCTGGGGTTTAGCACCTAATAAGACTCAATCAAAGACACCCAACTTAATTGACATTACAGTGTGTTAGAGGGTTTAAATCACTTTTGTTCCCAAACTTCTTCTGGTAACTGTTGCCTTTGAGCCAAGAGTTTGGTGGCTGAATCAACCTTGAAGGGAAACAGAGGGAACACTGAGAGGTGGAAAGGAGGGAGGAGGACACCCCCCACAGCTCCACCCTCATCCTTGGTGCCAGTGGCAGGGTAGAGGCTAGAAATTCATAGACTCCAACTTTTCATTAGGATTACAAATATCTCCGAGACTTTCTCAAAAGAATTATTTCCAGTTCAATTGACCCTCTCCCCGCCTCAAGCCCTTGTCTTCTTCCTGAATATCACGGGTATCATTTGCCTAAAAAACAGTATCTGTTACTTTATGGTTTTATCGTTCTCACCTTTATTAAGCCATCTTTGCTGTGGAGATGATGACTTCACATATATGCACACACATTCAGGGACACAGATGGCAGGATACAGTGGAAGAGTGCTGGATTTGGGGCAGACGCCACAAGTCCCTGGGTGTGAATGTCTCCTCTATCACCGAACTACCCAATGGGTAAGTTACTGAACCTCTAGTCTCAAAGGTCCCTTCTAAGATGTCCTCAGAATCACCTTCAACTAATCAACAAATGCAGTGCTTGCTATGTAGAAAAGGTGAAGAAGATACAAAGAAATCCCTTATCCTCAAAGAATTTATGATCTAGTTGTGGGGACAAGGCATGACTACATAAGAAGATAACAAACATAACATCAAATTATTAATACAGAAAGTACTATGGGTATAAAAATGAGAGAGTTAAAACTAGATGATCTCTAAAAACCTCCTAGGTCTCAATCCCATGCTTTTAAAGGTCACCACAGAATTCAGAGAAGGAAGAGGTCATGCTGGGCTTGGGTGGGCAGGGAAGTGAAGAGGTAGAATTTGAAAAATAGGAACTGGTGAGGTAGAAAGGACTGGGCACATATAGGGTCATTTCTATTGTTAAAGGCCTTGGCTCCACTTCACAAATCACAATCTCCTTGTTAATATTTCCACCAGACTCCCCAAAATATATTCTGGAAGGAAATAAACCACTATTTACCTAGCCAGGTATTTATGCAAAAACCCCTAATAAACTTAAGTAACTCCTAAATAATAGGAGGAGAGACTTATCCATTACCTCTGCTATCCCTTACCCCCAGACTTTACATTTGAAAGTTCACTTGTTTTCTTAAGAAGAGACATTATTAGGACACTCTACCCTTTATACATTCTCCCTCTTATTTAGGACAACGAAGTCCTTCTACAAACCAAAGGACTTAATCTCTAGCTTTCTATGTGTTATATCTATTTGGCTCACTTCCTCCAGTTAAGTATTTCCCCAGAAGCAAAGTTCCCCGCCAATTACTGCAGAGCATCCATCACAGGGCTAGTTTCCAAGTACAGGCAAGATATGTCAGCCCTATTACAGTTCAGGCAGGTGGCCAGCCGGAGGAGGAAGATCTCTCATTCAATTTACTCTTTAGTTTTCTACAAGTTCTATCATCTAGGTTCCAGTTATTATTACACCGAATGTGAATACCCCGGACAAAGAGGAGTCTTAATTCAGTAAAGCAAAGCCGGCGTGACAAAAACATCAAGCTGAACAAGGTTAGAGAAAGAAAAACAAACTGGGAGATCTCAGGCTTGGTATTCCAGAAGCTGTCACCAGTTCAGGGCAGGAAATGTGGGCAAGTCGTATCACTTTAGGACATGCTAGGGGCAAAAGAAACAATCTGGCATTGCGCCTGACTGCTGGTACCGAGTCAAGGTCATCGAGTCCCAGCAGAGATCAGTCATTTGTGATGGACACTCTGAGCTACTACCTTCTAAGTGGCTGTCTGGAGGGCAGGATAGGGGAAGATCATCAGGGAGGATCAAAAATCCAAAGGTAATGAATCAGCCCCACAGGTATAAGGAGTCACCATTTCCGGACTTAATCTGCTCATCAGGCTGTCTAAATGACAATGCCAGGATGCCAGGGATTTTTTCATGCTTGGTCCATCAATAAAGGAAGACAATTAACATGCCTTACTGGCATGCTGCATAATTTAAAGGGAGTGGGGGTGGAGGGAAGAGCCTAAAGGCAGGGAAAAATCTATTTATCTCCCCTTCTTGATTTTCCATTACTGCTCTCAGTCATTTGTCTCTTCAGTAAGCACAAGAAGCACCACTACTTGCTTCTAGTTCAGGGGAAGGGATAAAGTAAGAGAAGCAGGTGACCATCCTTGGAAGTGTTACTATGGCTTATAGGTACCTTTGGTTCCACATAATTTGCCTGAGGCCACACAGCTTTTTCAGTGGCAGAGCCCAGACTAAAATCTTAGACTCTCAGGGCACTAGCCTTTACACAAGCCTCTACTGTCATCTAGTCACACTAGCACAACAGAACATTTAGTATATAGAACCCTAATAACTGGGACCTTCTATTAGCCATTTACAATCACGGTGGTGGTAATGATATGAGGTAACTCATAATAGAAACAAGCTTTCATATGATTTAGTAATAAAGACAACTTCAGGGTATGTCCTGGAACATTCAGCCCAAATCTTCTACACCTACAGAATTGTTCATAACAATGATTCAAGAACTAGGGAGAAGTAGTGTTACCATGGAAGGTGCCTTGGATTTGCAGAGTCTGTGGTATGTATGAATTCTGGCTCAATTATTTACTATCCAAGCAATCTTGGTCAGCTCACTTCAGGGAAGGAAGAGAAGTAAAGGGAAAAGGAGGGAAACAAGTATTTATTAAAGTCCAACTATGTGCCAGGCACTACACTTCATAAATATGGTCTCATTTAGTTCTCATAACAACCCTGGGAAGAAAGTACTACTATTATCCTCATCTTACAGTTAAGAAAACTGAGGCAGAGAGGTTAAGGGACTTGCCTAGGGCTACACTGCTAGTAAGTCTCTACGGCTGTATTTGAACTCAGTTCTTCCTGACTGCAAGTCCAGTCTCTATCCCCTGTGGCACTTTCAGTTCCTATAAAATGAAGGAGTCGGACTAAATAACTTCTGAGTCACTTACTGTCATTACAACTCTAAATCTATGGTCCTAAGGTAACTGTGATAATAAATGACAACTAACATTTAAATAGTACCTTAATTTTTAAAAGAAAAAAAGGTATTCTGAACTTAAACACCTCAAAAATGAGCCTTTCCACATACACAGTAGAACATAAAAGGAAGACTGTATATGAAACAGTGAACCTCCATTTCATACTGCTGCTTTTAAAAGAAAATTCATGATGTTACTTTTAAAACTGCCCTGTTTATCTGTGCTTCTTTTCGAACTTACTTCTGTTCTCATCTGTGCACTTTAATAATGTCTTAATGGCCTACCTAAAAAAAAAGATTTCTTAAAATACAGTATCCAGGCTTTTTTTAAATGATAGTTTTCAGGGAGTTCAAGGATTCTTAAATACTTCTTGTTGACTTGCTTTCCACATCAGTTATTTTTGGCAGCAGATATCTCATTTTTTCTTCCATTTGTTTAATCTTTTGATTTTGTTCTAATATTTCTTGCTCTCTCATAGAGTTGATTTCCATTTGGCCTATTCCAATTTTCATTACTTGGGTAAGGGTACCACTTGCTGCTCTGAGCTATTTATTCTCCTTCCAATTCTATCCTCAAGAGCTTTCATTTCATTTTTGAATCTATTGCTTCATTTCTTCTAGGCATTCAGGTAGTCTTTATGGAAAACTCATTTTCTGTTCCCTTTGAGTCTCTGTAGTTGTTACGTAAGCATTCCTTCCTCTCAGCCTGGATTTTTGGGCATCTCTTGGGTTTCTTACAGCGGTCTATATATTTTTATGTTTATTAATTTCTCCAGCCTTAGTTCCTGAATTGGGGCATTGTACCAAGATGTCATCACCTCCTGCTCTGTTTTTGGGTAGGTTTTATTTTAAGCAATATAAAAGATTGCTTTGAGAAGGGATCAATAGCCTTGGCCAGAGGGTTCATGATTCACAGAAAAGTGAAGAAGCCTGCTTTTGGGCATCTCAGGACGGGATGCTAAGGGCTTTTTAGTGCTTGGGTGTCTCAGCTATCCTGGTCTGAGATTGGCTGTGCCTATGCTGACCACTGCTTCTCCTGGTCACTTCTAAGGTCTTGACTGTGAGTCTCTGAGCCCCCCTTGGGACTTTCTCTGGGAGCTTTTCACTCCTGATGCCTCTGCATACAGATCATTTTGGGAGATGGACTACTAAGTTCTGGGGACTCGAAGGTCATGAAATAACAAGCTAACCTGGCTGTTCTTCCTAGGGATGCTATATAAGCAATATTTGGAATGTGCTTGGTATATTTATTATTTAAAAGAACAGAAAAGCACTATTTACATGCTGACCTTCAAATTTGGCCTCAATTTCAAAATCTGGCATCTTAAGCCAATAACAGAAAAGAGAGGGAAAGGAAATGGGAGGGATAAGGAAAGTGTTTGGAGGTAGAACACACACTTTTTAAGGATAAAGAAGAAAGATTCAAAGGGTGGGCTAGGAAGGAGCAGGGGTGGACAGACCCTAAGTCACATAGGGAGTCACCAAATTTATTCCACAATTCTACTAAGTGTCTTATCCTCCACCAGAACTAAGCTTGTAAAACTAGTAAGCTTTATGAATAAAAGTGTAGAGGCAAGAGAGGGGCCCTATATTTTTCCTCCCTGGACATAAGTGATTTCATTTTAGAAACCTCCGTTATAGTGAAGACAGAGTGAATTTTCATGTTTGAGTTGACCCCAGTTCCAGTTTGCTCTGCAAGGCTAAGCATGGAGGGTGAAAAGTTGTGGACAGTTACAAAAGAAACAAATTGCTTTGCCTCGATTAGAAGGCTAAGCTTAAAGAAAACAGGTTACTTTGTCCTGCCTGCAAGGACAGTGATAAACGGCTTTCAAAACAATAAATTGTTTCCCTCGAGGTATAAAAAGTCCGCTAACTCTGGCACTCTTCTGTGAAATCAGCCCTGTATCTGCTACCTGTCCATAAAAGGCCTTGCCTTAGGCAGCCAGATGGCACAATGCATAGAATGCTGGACTTGGAGTCAGAAAGACCCGAATTTGAATTCTGCCTAAGATACTTACTGGCTGTGTGACACTGGGCAAGTCATTTACCTCTCTGTGCCTAAGTTTCCTCATCTGTAAAATGATGATAATAACAGCACACATTTCCTAGGGTTGTTGTGAGAATCAAATAAGGCTTTGCAAACCTTAAAGCACTATATAAATGCTAGCTATTTTTTGGTGTCCTTTCCACAGCAACGTGTCTCTGAAGAAACTTTTTCTAGCTTATTATTCCAAATTGTCTAGTTGAGCCATGTTTCCTTTCTTTCCCTTCTTCCTTTCCTTTCTTCTTTCCTTCCCTCTCTCCATACTTTGCTTCATTCTTCTTTCCCTTTTTATTTGGTACATTGGCTGGGAATACAAAGGCCAACGCTAGGTGAGGACAGGTTGTAAACTCCCATATATGACTGCGGAACTGGATTTCTCAGGCTTATTTTTTTTTTCAAATCAATAAGAACTTTTATTCCTGTTTTTCTGTTTCTGGTTGAACCAGCTGATTCTTATTAGATATGGAATCCTGTTCTGCTTTGTTTTGAGGGTGTCTTAGGTCCTGTTTTGCTTTTTGTTTTGTAAAGGAGAATGTTTAATTATCTTCACTTACCTGTTGTGGGAGAGTTTAAATGAATTATTTTCTATTCAGTGAGCATCAGTGAGATTTGTTTATTGACTGATTCCTTCTTTATGTCTCTTCAATTTGTTTGTACTCACCCGACTTCTACTTTAGCAGAGAAGCCTTTTCTTGAATGTCAACATGGCTTGGCTTATGTGGGTTGGGAAATATAGAGGAAGCCCTGGATAAACCTTTCCTTGTCTTTCCCCTTATGTTGTGATGGAACAAATCTAACAGTTTCCCATAAAAGAATTCCCATAAAAGAATTATTTTTCTTAAGCTTTGTAAGTGCTATTTAAGAGAAACTGATGGGAGAAATTGACTTGTCCTTCAAATTGTGCGTAGCCATTTTTTTTTAAAACCTCTGGAGAAAGTTAACCACCAAATCAGTGTTTGTTATTTGCCTTAAAAATAAAACTGACCCTTATATAGAGAAGACAAAAAGTGCAGTAATCTGTCTTTGGCTCAGAGGCTTCTAAAGGAAAAAAAAAATGCCTAGATTTTAAAATTTGGAGTCTTGTTTGAGTATGAGGAAGCTAGCAAAAGTATTTTCAGTTTTTTTCCTGTTAAATTTTGTAAGATGGGACCTGTTTAAATTAAACTAAGTTGGGAGTTAGTTTTACAAGAAGTTTTCCATGATAAATTTTTAAGTTTTTACAAAGTGCTTGGTAATTTAGCCTATTCTCTTAACTTTAATGGAGCTACCAGGATTAAAGAGAAGACAGTGACAAAAAATATAAAGAGGCCTTAAGCAGATGTCAGTTTGCTTACTGCATCCATAAGGTTTTAAAGGCTAGTCTAGAGCCTGGCTCAGGAGACTTAGGGAGTCAGTTTGAAGCCACAACACTCCTTGGGAAAACTTAAGACCATGGTAACCTATGTAGCTTCAAATGCTTCTTTTTTTGCTTTCACCTCTAAAACCAGCCAAAAACTCCTTTCTCTTTAGTTTACATTTTATTGTATTTGCAAGTACAAGAGGTCCTGTATTTTCTCACTCTTAACACAAGTGACCCCTACCTAGCCTCCATTATTGAAGAGATTGAACAAGTCTTCATGTTTGAGTTTACTCCAACCCAGTCTGTCCTGCAAGAAGTTGTCCCAGATACCCACAGAAGAAACAAATTGTTTTGCTACCTAACAGTCATCAAAAGAAAAAAAAAAGATTATTTCTCTCAAGGTATGAAAGTTCTGCTACATATTTTATTTGGATGAGGAACTCTTTCATGGTCTTCTTCCGAAAGCTATGACTATGGGGTGGGAAAAAGAGTCTCTTGGGAATAGATTCCTTCTGTATATGTCAGCAGGAAAGGTGAGAACTTTTTAAAAGTGTTTTCCTTGTAGCTGTGTGTTGCTTCATAAACTTCTCTTTAGTGTGTGTTTTTACCATGACAAAAGTAAAAGTCAGATACTACAAAGAGTAGCACTCCTCAAAGAGAAAGCAAACCAACATAAAAGTGATAGTCAGGGTTAGATTATGAACTCTGTGTCAAATGATGGCGAGGAAAAATTTCATGTGTTTTGGACAATGGGTCAATTGATAACTTAAGAAATGTATTTTAGGACACAGAAAAATGGCATGCTCATGTGTCCATGTTCTCTCTTCTCCCACATTCTAAAAAGGGGAAGGAAAGTTCTAATTCTGGCCCCAGTCCTGCCACTAGATGGCTGTGTGACCTTAGACTGGTTACTTGACCCAAGCTGCTGTTCACTTGTCCATAAAATGAAGAAGTTTTGATGGATGATCTATAAGGTCCCTAATGGGTTTAAAATTCTATGAATCAAAGTTGCATATGATTCGGTAGGTAGTATTCCTACCCATTTCATATATGTTGTCTCACTTTTATTTTCTTCTGAGAGAAAATGATACATGGTGGAAGAAACATGTCAATACAGCTGTCCTAATTTCTGTAGATCCCTGAAGACTGGCTTTAGATTGGAGAGGGGGGATGGCAATGTCTAAATTTTCCTTTGGTTGCTGAAGGCCTTTTTTTTTTTTTTGCTCTGCTTTTTGCTGGCCAAGCAAATATCAGAGAATATTATAGAAGCTTAAGAGTCAGAAGAAACTTTTAGAGTTTATATAATTCAACTTGTCCCCCTAAATGGGAAAATTCCATCTTAGGGGTGGATTAAGCACCTTAATTTGAAATATAACTGAATGTGAGGAACGAAAAAAGATTTCTCATGCCATTTGCAACCTCTTTCTCATATGAAATACCCTTCCTAGCAATCAGACAGGAAGCTCATTGTCCAGCCTGGATCTCTATTTTCTCACGAGAACTTCCCACAGGATGGAAGAGAAGGGGAGGAGAGTCAAGTCAGCCAGTCCGTTTCTTTAACTGGGGTATGGTGTCAGTGCACAAGATGGACAAAGGGGAGGGAGAAACTATTCTGAGGTCTTACTGCCTCATTTGGATACTTAAATGCCCCTTTAATTTTTACTAGCCAGGCACTGGCTTACTGGTTTCAGAACTCCATTGTGGCATGGATAACTCAGAGCTCTTCTGGCAACTTCACTTACTTCTCCAACCCCCTGCTCAAAACAGTTGTAAGAAAAGTCATTGGACACTTTAAAGCCCTAGATAAATGTGAGTTGTGATTGTAGGAATTGGGTTCAGATACAAGATCTGAACCAGATGGCCTTGAGCACGTACTCCTTCCTAGGCCTCAGTTTCTTGATTTGGAAACTAAATGAACAATTAAATGCCCTCTTAAATACCTTTTTAGGTTTAGATCCTACAATGTTAATGGTCACTCTCTCTGATTATGCATCCCTTTAAGAAGAAAAGAATTATCATGTCAAGGAGATTTAGTCTTAAATATTTCATCTCTTCTCATACCATAACCCCATGAGAACTTCCTAATACAAAGAATCTCGTCACAAAGGGGAATATATATTCACATAGGTAGCACAGCCAAATGCTACACATGAACACAAATATTTTATGTTTCTTTTGTGTCCTATTTTCTCTTTTTGCATCTGGTAAAACATGCTGGAGGAACTTTAATAGTAAAAGCGCAAGCTTAAAAAGTTTTCTGTCAATAGACTAAACATATTTCCAATGACAACAAAGAATTTACATTTCATAAGCACCAAAAACCACTAAAAGAAGAGAACTGGGGAGCCAAGATGGCAGCTGGAAAGCAGGGACTTGTGTGAGCTCCCCGCCAGGTCCCTCCAAAAACTTATAAAAAATGACTCTGAACAAATTCTAGAACTGCAGAACCCACAAAATAGCAGAGGGAAGAAGGGCTCCAGCCCAGGACAGCCTGGATGGTCTCTGGGTGAGGTCTATCGTGCATAGAGCTGGGAGCAGAGCAGAGCCCAGCGTGGGCGGCAGCAGGGCCAACCAGACCCCAGACCGGGAGCTGGGCTGAGTGGGCCCTAGAGCCCTGAATCAGTGAGCTGAGGCAGTTACCAGACTTCTCAACCCACAAACACCAAAGACAACAGACAAAGTTAGTGGGAAAAGCTTCCAAGACAGAGTGATAGGAGTTCACGGTTTGGCCACCAACCCAGGGGAGCAGCGGAGGTGGGGCAGCTACAGAACTACAGCTGCAGTTACTTCCGCCCATCTGGCGGGAGGAATTAAGTGGCAGATCAGAGCAGGAGTGCAGAGCCTGCTTAAGATCTGAGTCCAATCTGGGTTGGCGGTTTTTGAGGAAGGAGGAGTGCTGGTGTGGCAGAGCTGGCTGTATAGCTCTGAAAACAACAGCAAATCCCCTCAAGGTTGGAACAAAGTATTCTTTATTCTACAAGGAGTCATACCCCAACAAAAAACTCAAGTCAAGTGAGTTGGCTGAGAACACGGCCAGGCGGCGAAAACGCACTTAGATTCAGTCTCAGACTTTGGAATCTTTCTTTGGTGACAAAGAAGGCCAAAATATACAACCAGAAGAAGTTAACAAAGTCAAAGAGCCTACAACAAAAGCCTCCAAGAAAAACAGGAACTGGTCTCAGGCCATGGAAGAGCTCAAAAAGGATTTGGAAAAGCAAGTTAAAGAAGTAGAGGAAAAATTGGGAAGAGAAATGAGAAGGATGAGAGAAAACCCATGAAAAACAAGTCAAGGACTTGCTTAAGGAGACCCCCAAAAATACTGAAAAATATACTGAAGAAAACAACACCTTAAAAAATAGACTACCTCATATGACAAAAGAGCTCCAAAAAGCCAATGAGGAGAAGAATGCTTTGAAAGGCAG
>CM053624.1:183266804-183292121 GCA_028646595.1 Phalanger gymnotis | reverse complement strand
CCATGTTGAATTGCTTGACTTCTTAGGGAGGGTGGGTGGGAAGGGAAGAGGGGAGAGAATTTGGAACTCAAAGTCTTAAAACCAGATGTTCAAAAAAAAAAAAGTTTTTGCATGCAACTAGAAAATAAGATACACAGGCAATGGGGCGTAGAAATTTATCTTGCCCTACAAGAAAGGAAGGGAAAAGGAGATGGGACGGGAGTGAGGTGACAGAATGGAGGGCTGACTGGGTAACGGGGCAACCAGAATATATGCCATCTTGGAGTGGGGGGGGAGGGTAGAAATGGGGAGAAATTTTGTAATTCAAACTCTTGTGAAAATCAATGCTGAAAACTAAATATATCAAATTTTAAAAAAATTAAAAAAAAAGAAATGTTTTGCTTGTAAGAAGCTTGGTGGCACACTGGATAGAGCATTTGGCCTGGAGTCAGGAAGACTTGAGTTCAGATCCTGCCTCAGACACTTACTAGCTATGTGCTCCTGGACAAGTCACTTAACCTTACTTTCCTCAACTGTGAAATGGAAGGTAATAATAATAGCATCTTCCTCTCAGGGTTGTTGTGAGGATCATATGAGATAATATTTTTAAAATACTTCTGGCACTTAATAGGCATTTTTTTCCTCACTTTCCATATGCCAGTTCCCCATTATAATATATATACAATACGGTATTATAATATATACAGAATAAACATATTAATTCAGTCAGAGACTCACCACTATTTATTTGAGCTTGGAGAGTTTCAGTATCATGACTGAAAGGTCTCCCCAAAGAAAAGGAGGAGATGTCTATCAAGAGGCAATGACATTAAATAAAGTACAAGCTAAGGGTTGGTCATATGACCTGTGGTTACAGCACATAGAGATGTGGAACCGGGGAGTCTGCCATGCCTTCTTAGCTCAAGCAGCTTCAGACATAATGGATGATGCCGCAGCCTCCACACTTGAGAACTTCAATTTTAGGAACAACTAGGAGAACAAGAGAAGATGGGAGTTTAGTGCTCCCAAAGCTAGTACTACTTCTGTTGTTGGTTGGGTAGGGTGATAGGGCAAGATGCAGGGTAGAGACTCTAGCTTTCCATGTTTGTTGAGAATGATAGTTGTGAAACTCTTAACTCTTACCTCACTCTGGCTCTCCCTCTCTCTCATTGAGCCTGTATATCCTACTCTTCATTCCTTTAAATAATTGGACACTTTCTGTATTAGCCAAATATTCTCAAAAAAGGAAACCAGATTCATTGTCTATATCCGTGTCCTTGGGGAAAAATTAAGAGCAGATAGCAGAAGGGTATAAATGTCCTGGGACACAGACACAGAGAAAAGGTAATTCTCTTTCTAATTCAATTGCTGGGATTTGTACTGGCTGGGGCTTGAGAAAAACCAAATAAAATTTTATTGATAGCATATTGTTAATCTTCCCAAAAGCAGAGATCAAAATTGAATCCTTGATTCTACTCTCCCTCAGATTCCTCTTCAGCCACCAAACACCATATCAACATTATCATTTGATATAGAATGGATACAAGGTAGTTAGTAGGAGGGCATCTGCAGTTGGGGGATCAGGAAAGGCATTGTATAGAAGGTGATGCTCAAGCAACCTTTTAAAGGAAGAGGGGGATTCCATAAGGCTAAGATGAGGAGGAAGAGCATTCCAGACATGAGAGATGGCCAGTGCAAAGGAACAAAGACAGGAGATAGAATTCTATGTGTGAGGAACAAAGAGAAGTGCAGTCTGAGTGTATCACAGAAAGTGTGGAGAAGAGAAATGTGTAGATGATTGGATATATGGGGTGAAAGAGAAAAGTCTAGGAATCAAAGTTATGAACTTGGGAGACTGGAAGGATGATGGTGCCCTTAACAGAAATAAAGAAATTCAGAGAAGAGGTGGGCTTAAGGATAAAGAAAATGAATTCTATTTTGGACATGTTGAATTTTATATGGTTCCAAGGCATCCTTTCTGAAATGCTCAACTGACAGTTGGTAATGCAAGTCTGAAACTCAGGGAAGAGACTTGCTACGGAAATATAGATCCATGAGTCATCTGCTTAGAGATAATAATTAAACCCATGGGAGTTGATGAGGTCATCAAGAAAAAATATATATATAGAGAGAAGAAGGTCCAATATGGAGCCTTTGGAAGAAATCCACAGTTAGGAAGTGTGATAGAGATGATAAGTCAGTAAAGGGGATTGAAAGGGAATAGTTAGAACAGTAGGAGACGAACCAGGAGAGAATAATGTCATCATACCCCAGAGAGCAGAAAGTATTTAGGAAAATAGGAAATCAACAGTGTCAAAAGCATCAGAGAAGTCAAGAAACATGAATAAGGAGTGTGTGTGTGTGTGTGTGTGTGTGTGTGTGTGTGTGTGTTGGGGAAGGGAGGAATTAGATTTGTTAATTAAGAGATAATTGGCAGCTATGAAGATGCCAGTTTCAACCGAGAGATGCTTCTTAGATTCCTCACTCACTTTCACATTACAGAGACAATTGGTAGTCAAATCTTCCTGTTCTTACCTCCACATCTCTCAAATCCAACCTGTTCTCTCTACTCACACAGCCATCATCTTCTGGCCATTCCCACTTCTCAGACAGATTATTGCAACAAGCCTCCTAGATGGTCTCACTTGCCTTGAGTCTAAACTGTCTGTCACTCAGCTGCCAAAGTGATTTTCTTTAAGCAATGGTCTGACCATGTTGTTCCCCTTCTCAATAAATTTCAATGGCTCCCTATTGCCCTTGAGATAAAATATAAACTCCTCTGTTTAGCTTTTAAAGCTCTTCACACCCTGATCCTCAATCTTTCCAGACTAGTGTATTAGCTCCATTCCTCAACACTACAATCAGTCCAAACTGGCCTTTTCTCTATTCCTCATGTCTCCCCTCTCTGTGCCTTTGCACTGGAGATTTCATGTGCCTAGAGTGCATTCCCTACCCATCTATGCCTCATAGAATCCCTCTCTTCCTTCTAGACATAGCTCAAGCAGTGGCATGTATATGAATCTTTTCCTGATTCCTAAAATTTTTAGTGTCCTTCCCCAGCAGCCTTGCATTTAATTATGTTTTATTTATTTTGGTTTTATTCTGTAAATAGCGATACAAGGCATTAGAAAAGTCTTTGGACTAAGACTTTTGGATTACTCTGTGTTCATGTTGTCTTCTAGATTCTTATGTATGCCTTTTGAATAAAGAGAATTGTATCTCCAATACTTAGAAATTAACAAACATTAAAAATCAGGGCTTGATTTATTGTTTTGCATTGAATAGACTTAAGAAAGTGATGGAGAAAATGTTAATAATGCAGATTAAACATTTTTTAGATTTAATTTTTTATTCAATTTGAACTTAAATACATAAAGCCCCCAAAAAGAGAAATTTCCATGTATACACCCCAACCTAAAAAGAAGATTCACTATAAAACCATGACTTTACATTTCATGCTGTTTACTTTAAAAAAAAACTATATAATATGTGCTATTTGTCATTTTCAAAGCTACTCTGCTTTCTGTTTCCTTCTACATTTTCTTTTATTCTCTGCTGCGCCCTTTTTATATTTCCCCTCCTCTCTCCCCTGCCCCCTGCCCTAGAGATGGCTACCATTAGACACTAATATGTGTGTAAAACTAAACTATAAATACTTCTATTTATCAGTTCTTTCTCTGGAGACAGAGGACATCTTCATTCATAGGTCCTTTGTATCTAATTTGGGCATTTATAATAGTCAAAATGACTTGGTCATCAAAGATGATCTTAAAACAATATTGCTGTTACTATATTCAAAGTTCTCTTGGTTCTTCTCATTTTACTCTTCATTATATCAAGCAAGTCTTTCCATGTTTTTCAAAAATTCTAAAATTTCCTGTAGCACAGTGGTATTCCATCACAATCATATTCTGCAACTTGTTTAGCCATTCCCCAATTCATGGGCATCCCCACAATTTCCAGTTCTTTGCCACCACAAAGAGAGTTGCTATAAACATTTTAAAAGATATAGGTTCTTTTCCTTTTTTCCCTAATCATCTTGGGAAACAGACCTAATAACAGTATTACTGGGTCAAAGGGTATGGGCAGTTTGATAACTTTTGGGGCATAATTCCAAATTGTTCTCCAAAATGGTTGGATTAGTTCACAGTTCCACCAACAGCAAATTAGTGCTCCAATTTTTCCACATCCTCTCCAACATTTCTTATTTTCCCCTTCTATCATTGTAGCTAATCAGGTTAAAATGATATCTCAAGGTTGTTTTAATTTGCACTTCTTTAATCAATAATGCTTTAGAGCATTTTTTCATGACTATAAATTGTTTTTTATTTCTTCATCGGAAAACTGCCTGTTCATATCCTCTGACCATTTATCAATTGGGGGAATGACTCATCTTCTTATAGATTTGACAAAGCTCTTTATATATTTGAGATATGAAACCTTTATCTGAGAAATTGTCTATAAAAATTTTCCCCCAATTTTCTGCTTTCCTTCTGATCTTGGCAACAACACTGGTTTTATTTGTATAAAACATTTGAATTTAATATAATTGAAATTATCTATTTTACACCTCACAATGCTTTCTATCTCTTGTTTCTTTATAAATTTTTTTTTTGCCTATCCGTAAGTCTGATAGATAATATGTTCCATGTTCTTCAAATTTTCTTCTAATATTTCCCTTTATATGTAGGTCATATATCCATTTTGATCTTATCATGGTAAATGGTATAAGATTTCTGCCAGACTGGTTTCCAGCTTTCCCAACAACTTTTACTAAATAAGGAATTCTTATCCCCAAAACTTCAGTCTTTATGCTTATCAAATATAAGGTAACTATAGTCATTTACTGCTATAGATTGTATGTCTACTCTGTTCTACTGATTTACCTTGATAATTACTGCCTTATAATATAGTTTAAGATCTTCCTTTACATTTTTTATTCATTCCTTTTATATTCTTGACCTTTTGTACTTCTAAATGAATTTTGTTATTATATTTTCTTACTCAGTAAAATATTTTTTGGGTAATTTTAATTGGGATGACACTGAACATATAGATTAATTTAGGCTAAATTGTCATTTTTATTATATTGGCCCTACCTACCCATGAACATTTAATATTTTTCCAATTATTTAAATCTGATTTTATTTGGATAAGACATTTTTTATAGTTTTGTTCATACAGTTCCCAAGTTTGTTTTGGCAGGTGTACTCTCAGGTATTTTAAATGGGGAATTTCTTACTATCTCTTCTTGCAGAGTTTTGTTGGTGGTGTATTTAAATGCTGATGATTTATGTGGGTTTACTTTGTATCCTGTGGCTTTGCTAAAATTATTGGTTTTTTCAACTAACTTCTTAGTTGAGTCTTTACGATTTTCCAAGTATATCATCTTATCATCTGCAAAAAGAAATAGTTCTGGGGCAGTTAGGTGGTGCAATGAGTAGAGCACCAGCCCCGGAGTCAGAAGGACCTGAGTTCAAATCTGACCTCAGACACTTGACACACTTACTAGCTGTGTGACCTTGGGCAAGTCACTTAACCCCAATTGCCCAACCTTCTACCCTCAAAAAAAAAACCTCAATAAAAGAGAAATAGTTTTATTACCTCATTGCTCATTCTGATTCCTTCTATTTCTTTTTCTTCTCTTATTGCTATTGCTAGGATTTCCAATACAATATTTAATAATATTGGTGGCAATAGGCATCCTTGCTTCACACCTGATTTTAGTAGGGAGTCTTCTAGCTTATCTCCATTACAAGTGTATCAATATCATATTTGTTTCATAAAAGGAGTTTGATGGGGCGCCTTCTTTGCATATGATTCCAAATAATTTATTTAATATTGGAATTAGTCTTTAAATATTTGATAGAATTCACTTGCAAATCTGTCTGGTTCATTCGTGGCTAGTTCAATTTCTTTTTCTAAAATAAGTCTATTTAGATATTCTATTTCTTCTTCTGCTAATCTAGCAGTTTGTATTCTTACAAACATTCTTACATTTCACTTAAATTGTTTAATTTATTGGCATATAATTGGGCAAAATAACTCCTTATGTAATTGTTTTGATTTCATCTTTGTTAGTGGTATATTTACCCTTTTCATTCATAATACTAGTGATTTGGTTTTCTTCTCTCTTTTTTAAAATCATATTAACCAATGGTTGATCTATTTTATTAGGATTTTGTCTATAAAAACCAACACTTAGCTTTATTTATTAATTCAATGGTTTTCTTATGCTCAATTGTATTAATCTTATTTTTAATTTTTAGTGTTTAGTGGATTTTTAGTTTGTTTTTTTCTAGTCTTTTTAATTGCACATCCAATTCATTGGTCTGCTCTTTATTTTATTGATGTAAACATTGAGGGATATAAATTTTCCTTTGATTACTATTTTTGCTGTATCCCATAGGTTTTGATATGTTATCTCATTATTGTCATTCTCTTTAATGAAATTCTTGATTATTTCTATGATTTGTACTTTAACCCACTCATTTTTAATATTTGTTGTTTGGTGTCCAGTTAGATTTTATTCTAGGTTTCCATGGTCACTTATTAAATATGATTTTTATTGCAATATGATCTGAAAATGATGCATTTAATATTTCTGCTTTTCTTCTTTTAACTATAAAATTTTCATGCGCTAATATATAGTCAATTTTTGTAAAGGCACCAGGTACTGCTGAGAAAAAGGTGTAGTACTTTGTATTCCCATTCATTTCTCTCCAGATATCTATCATATCTAGCTTATCTAATATTCTATTCACTTCCTTGACTTCTTTCTTATTTATTTTTTGGTTAAATTTATCTGGTTCTTAGAGGGGAAGATTGAAGTCCCCCACCATTATAGTACTACTGTTTATTTCCACCTATAATTCATTTAACTTTTCTTTTTAAAAAATTGGATGCTATTGTATTTGGTGTATATAGGTTTAGTACTAATATCATTTCATCGTGTATGGTACATTTTATCATAGTTTCCCTGTTTATCTCTTTTAATTAAATCTATTTTAATTTTAACTTTGTCTGAGATCATGATTGCTCCCTCTGCTTTTTTTACATCAGCTGAAGCATAATAAATTATACTCCAACCCTTTATTTTAACTTTGTGCATATCTCTCATTTTATTAATTTATTTTTAGTTTTCAACATTTACTTTTACAAGCTTTTGAGTTCCAAATTTTCTCCCCATCTCTTCCCTACCCCCCACCCCAAGACAGCATACATTCTGATTATCCCTTCCCCCAATCTGCCCTCCCTTATATCACTCCCCTCTATTATCCCCTTCTATATCTGTCATCTTGTAAACAACATATTGCCAGATTCTGTTTTTTAATCCATTATTCTATTCATTTCTGTTTTATGGGTAAATTCATCCCATTCACATTTAAAGTTATGATCACTATTTGTGTATTTCCTTCCATCATATTTTTCCTCACTATTGTCCTTCTCAGCCTCTCCTTTTACCCTATCCCTCCTCACACATCTAGTTTGCTTCTACCTACTACCTCCCTTATCCACACTCTTTTAAATAATCCTTTCTTATCATCCTCCTTACAGCCCTATTCTTTATTCTATATTCCTTATTCTACCTATGCCATAAGAGTTCTTCCTTTATCTCTCTCCCCCCTCTTCTAAATCTTAACCTATACACCCTTCTAAAAGTCCCTCCTTTATCTTATCCTCTTGCCCTCTTATTGCCTGATAAATTTGGAAGACTTTTATACCCCTCTAGATGTACATGTTGTTCCTTCTTTACCCTGGATCCAATGAGAGTAAGGTTGCAACATTACCAGCCCTCCACCTCCATCTGCTTCCTCTATATCATTTCTTCCTTTCATTTGTATGAGATAATTACTCTTTTTTACCTTTTTCTACACAGTTTTGTTTTTTAGAATCATCCCATCATACTCAGGTCAGCCCCAACCTTTCTTCCAGACTACCCAAGTAATAATGACAGTCTTAAGAATATTGATAACAAAAAAAAGAATATTGATAACATTTTCACATATAAGAAGTAAATAGTTTGTCTTATTGAGTCCCTTATAATTGGTCTTTAATGTTTACCTTATATTTCTCTTGGATTTTATGTCAAATTTTCCATTGAGTTCTGTTGTTATCGTTGTTGTTTTTGTCACAAATACCTGAAAGTTTTTCAGTTTGTTAAATGTCCACTTTTTTTTTCATTCAAGATTATACTGCACTCTGATGGGTAAGTTATTTCTGGTCACAACACCAGCTCTTGTGTTCTTCAAAATATAATGTTCTAAGACCTACAGTCTTTTAGTGTAGAAGCTACTAGGTCTTGTGTAATCTTGATTGTTGCTCTGCAGTATTTGAATTGTTTTTTTTTTCTTTTTTGCTTATAATATTTTCTCCTTAGCCTGAGAGCTTTGAAATTTGGCTATGATATTCCTGTAAGTTTTCCTCTTAGGGTCTCTTGCAGGTGGTGATCAGTGGATTTTCGTTTCCTATTTTTACTTTATCCTCTTGTTCTAGAACTTCAGGTAGGTTTTCCTTAATAATTTCTTGTAATATTCCATCAAGATTCTTTTTCCTATCACAACTTTCAGGTAGTCCAACAATTCTTATGTTGTCTCTCTTTGCTCTGTTCTCCAGATCAGTTATTTTTCTAATTAGATGTTTCACATTCTCTTCTATTTTTTTCATTCTTTTTCCTTTTGTTTTAGTATTTCTTGGTGTCTTATAATATCATTTGCTTACTCTTGCCCAATTCTCATTTTCAAGGAGTTATTTTCTTCCTTAAGTTTTTGGATCTATTTTTTCCAGTTGGTTTACTTTCTTTTCATAATTTTCTTGGATTGCTTTTATTTTTCTAATTTTTCCTTGATCTCTCTTATTTTTATTTTGGAACTCTTTTTAAAGTTCTTCCAAGAACTCTATTTGGGCTTGTGACTATTTGACAATTATCTTTGAATTAGGAGTGGCTTTTTTTACATCACTATCTTCCTCTGAATATGAACCCAGATCTTCTGTATCTCCACAGTAGCTGTCTATGGTTGGGTTCTTTCTCCTTTGCTTACTCGTTTTTAATTTAAATTTTGTTTTATTTTATTTTTAGCAGCTTATTATTGTAATCAGGTTCTAGTCCTGAGGTATGGGAAAATGGTGCCCCAGGTCTCAAGTCCTTCATACTGCTATTTTCTGAACTCTTTCTGGGGGCCTAACCTCATGCACTCCACTCGACCTCAAAGCTATAGCTAGTGCCCCCAGGCACACCGTGCCACAAATTCTCTTGCTCCCTGCAGTGCCTCCTGAAGGTGCAAACTTTAGCTCTCCCCTCTGCCCCAGAACCAAAACCAGTGATTGTGCTCTCCTGCAAGTGCCCACAGCCAGCAAAGTCCCTGCCCCTCAGCTACTGTGCTCACCAGGGGCATGTAGTTGCTCCTTCTCACCCACAGCCACAGTCTCATACTGCATCTGGTCAGCACAGCTGGGCCTGGCATCCAGCAACACAGAAGGATCTTTCAATTTTCCCTTACGTGGCTGTCTGATCCCCACATTGTTTGCGAGGTGAGTGTTTCTGAGGCTGAGGCTTCTAGCAGACCTAGCTGCCCCCAGGGTTTATTGTTTATTGATTCAGCAGAGTTTGCCTGGAAGTGTTCGAACTTCATTCTGGGCAGAACCTCTACCCCTGGAGGTTGAGTCTTTCCTGAGGTCTTCTCAGGTTGTCCTAGGAAGACAACTGCTTTACTCAACTTTTGTTTATTTTTGCCTCTCTACTTCATTTTGAGGTGATGTTCAGTCTTGTTTGTGGAGGAAGTTTGGAAAGCCTGGAATTTTCTGACCTATTTAGCCATCTTCCAAGAATCTTCTCCTAGATTAAACATAAAGGTGAATCAATGATAATTTTTTTTCAGAGAGCCAGTTGTTAAACATTTGACAGCATACTCTACACTTCTTTCTTTCAGTATCTACTCCCATTCCAATTTTCTCATTAACCTACTAATTTTTTCCTAGATACATTCTGTCTAAGGGCTAACAGTGTCTGGCACATAGTTGCCTGAATGACTGCCCCACAGAACTCCTGCCATTCAGTTCAGAGCCCTTTGCTCTGGACCTATTTCTCCCAATATCCTCAAAACTTTCTTGTTCTGAGTTCACCAGTTGGAAATCACCTGATTTATTTTTTCTTATGTTGAAGAGTTCTGCTGTGCTACACACCTTACCAACCATTGTGAATAAGTAAGACAAAGGGATTTATTTTTAACCACAGCTGGAGATGAGAGATCCTGAAGAACCTGGAGAACAAATCTATGTTCTCTCCTTATCCACAAGAGGGAGCCCATTTATCAGGAAATTGAACAAATAATTCCTTTCTTCAGCATTAAAAAAATTAAGAATCTTTAGAGTTGGAGGGGACCTTAGAGGTCATCTAATTTATCTCTCTCATTTTAAAGATAAGAAAATTGAGTCCAAGAGATGCCAAGTAATTTGGTTAAAGTCACACAGCAAGTTAGAGAAAGAGCAATGCTTATCAACAAATCACACACATATTACACTTGAAGGTTTGCAAAATGCTTTCTTTAAATAATTTTGTGAGGTAAATACTGCAAGTATTACTTTACTTCAGCTAGTTAGCAGTCCAATCCTTATTATGAATATGACATCTTTTTTTGGTGTTATTTTTAGAAGGTATTAGATTTGAACAGATGTCATTCTGTCAATTATCTATAATAGTTCCAGTAATTGCAGTATAATAGAAACTGCAAGTATCTATAAAATTATCTCCATTTTATAGATGAGAAAATGGAGGTTTTGAGAGGGTTTAGATTTAAATACAAAGCCAGTGTCTAAAGCAGGACTAAAACTCAGGTTTCTAAACTCTCAGACTAATAGTCTTTCTGCTAGTGCTCACTTTAGTTACAGCTTACATTAAAACTAGTATACTTTTGTAAAGAGTTTTAAGGTTTAAAAAGTACTTACCTCATAACACTGTAAGGTTGTGACAGGACCACAAAAGTTTAAATGCTTCTGTGCTTCCCATGTTATCTGGTCTCTGTAATTCTATTGTTGCTGTTGTTCAGTCCAACTCTTTGTGACTCTATGGACTGTACTATGCCAGGGCCTTCTAGCCTCCATTTTATCCCAAAGTCTGTCTAAGCTTATGTTCATTGCTTTCATGACACTATCTGTCCATCTCATCCTCTGCCATCCCCTTTTCCTTTTGCCTTCAATCTTTCCCAATATCAAGGTCTTTTCCAACGAATCCTGTCTTCTCATTATGTGGCCAAAATATTTAAGCTTTAGCTTAAGTATTTGACCTTCCAGTGAATAGTGTCAATTAATTTCTTTAAGTATTAATTGATTTTATCTTGCTACCCAAGGGACTCTCGAAAGTCTTCTCCAGTAACGCAGTTCAAAAGTGTGTATTCTGTATCACTCAGCTTTCTTTATAGTCCAATTCTCAAAGTCATACATGCTACTAGAAAGTCATATAGACTTTGTAAGGAAGGCAATCATCTCTGCTTTTTAGTATGCTCTCCAGATTTGTCATAGCTTTCCTTCCAAGGAGTAAGCATTTTTTTAATTTCATGGCTGCAGTGACCATCTGCAGTGATCTTTGAGTCCAAGAATATAAAATCTGATATTGCTTCCATTTCTTCTCTCTATTTGCCAGTGATGTGACCAGTTGCCAAGATCTTGTTTTTTTTGTTTTGTTTTGTTTTTTTTAATGTTAAGCTTCAAGCCAGCTTTTATACTCTCCTCATTCACCATCATGAAGAGCCTTCTTAATTCTTCACTTTCTGTCATCAGAGTGGTATCAGTTGCATATCTGAGATTGTTGATATTCCTCCCAGGAGCCTTAATTTCAGCTGTTGATTCATTCAGCCTGTAATTTCACATGATGTATTCTACATATAAGTTAAATAAGTAAGGTGACAATGTACAGCTTTGTCCTACTCCTTTCCCAATCTTGAACCAATCAGTTATTCCATGTGTGGTCTGAACTGTTGCTTACTGCACACACATTTCTCAGGAGACAAGATAATGTGGTACTCCCATCTCTTTGGAGACTTGCCACATTTTGTTGTAATCCACACAGTCAAAGGCTTTAGTATAGTTGTTGAAGTAGAAGTTCTTCTGGAACTCCCTTACTTCCTCCATAATCCAATGAATGTTGGCGATTTGGTTTCTAATTCCTCTGCCTCTTTGAAAACCAGCCTGCTCTTCTGGTAATTCTCAGTTCACATATTGCTGAAGCCTAGCTTGCAGAATCTTAATCATAATCTTGTTGGCAAGTGAAATGAGAGCAATTTGAATGGTCTTTGGCATTGCCAGTCTTTAGGATTGTAATGGTAATCAGGGCAGGATTTTTTTACTGTTTTCTCTTTTGGAGCACTTAGGTAATCAAGTGCCTTTGATGAGTCTGGCCTTTGTTTTTTTGATGAAATCTGGAGTTTTTGATGGCCTGCTTACATTAAGGGAAAGCGTAGTTCACATGGTTTTGAGTCGCATAGTTGTGACGCCCTTTGACCCTGAACAGGGTATATAAACTTAGAGGTTAGCATTTTGTTTGAGGCTCTCACTCACTGGAAGAGTGTTATATGATTTGACCAGAGGAGACTCTGGGAAGCCATTGTTAAGGAGCCCCTCTCCCCACCCCTGTTTGAAAATCCAGATGTTGGTACTTCCCTGGTAACTATGTACTGAAATGTTGGACAGAAAGCCAGAAGCCTATCTATTGATTTGTGTTATTTGATCTGTTGATATTTTCTGTTTTAATTTGCTCTGAAGTTCAGGGTGCTAGCTTTCCCCCCTGAACTAAGTGAATTATATATGTTTGTTTGTTATTGGCCTTACACAGCCACAGTAGCTGCAAGCAGCATTTACAAGGATTGGGATGTAAACTTCATCTTTTCCAATCCAGTGCCAGTGTTGAGTTTTCCCTAAGATCCACTGGTATTATCCAGGATGTATGGCTCTAAATCAGTAACTACATCATTGTAGTTATTGGTGATGTTAAGATCTTTTTTATGTAGTTCTTTTGTGCATTCTACCTACCTCTTCTTAATCTCTTCTACTTCTGTTAATACCTACCAGTTTTGTCTTTATCATGCCCATTTTTGCATAAAATGTTTCCTTGATATCTCTATATTCTCTTGATATTTCTTGAAGAGATCTCTTGTCTTTCCCATTTTATTATTTTCTTCTATTTCTTTGCATTGCTCTTTTAAGAAAACCTTCTCATCTCTTTTTGCTGTTCTCCGGAATTCTGCATTCAGTTAGGTATATCTTTTCCTTTTTCCTTTACCTTTTCCTTTTCTTCTTTCCTCCAGTATTTGTATAGCCCTATCAGACAGGCTTTTGCTTTCTTGCCCTTCTTTTTCCTTTGGAGTATTTTTTGTTACTGCCTCCTGTACAATATGGAAAATCTCTGTTTGTAGTTGTTCAGGAACTCTATACACCAGATATAATACTTTACATCTATTCATCACTTCTAATTCATATTCATGAGGGTGATATTTAGGTCAAACCTATAGAGTCTGATGGTTTTCCCTACTTTCTTCAATTTAAGTCTGAATTTTATAGTAAGAAGCTCATGATCTAAGCCACAGTTAGCTCCAGGTCTTGTTTCAACTGACTGTATAGAGCTTCCTAAAGCCCTTCCAAACTTTGTCATCTTTGCCAATTTTATGGGTATGAGAGGGAACCTCAGGGTTGCTTTAATTTACATTATCTAATTATTAGTGATTTGGAAATTTTTTAAATTGGTAATTGATAGCTTGGATTTCTTCCTTTGAAAATTGCCTATATATATCCTTTGACTATTTATCTTTTGGGGAATGGTTCTTAGTCTTATATATCTACGGCCATCCTCTTTGGCACTCCTCCTAAACTTATGAATCAGGCAGATTCATGCCTGCATCAGCTGGCTACTATCCTATACGTTTTCTTGTTCCTTATTTTATTGAGGGGTGTTAAGGATACTGCTGAAGAATTGGATTTCCTCCTCAGCCAAATTAATGAAGTCATAGAAAATAAGGAGTAGGAAACAGAGACAACGGGTACTAAGTTCTCAAATGAAGTGTAAAAAACTGCTTAGACTTAGGTAGGCCATGCTTATTCCCCTACCAGCTCTGCTTTTGACTTTTAAGACTTCACCACCATGCCTCAACTACCTTATGTTGGAATTTCCCCTCAGAATCTGGGGCCTTCTCTTCAGAACAACTATGCCTCTTCAGCTCCCTTCTCCCATTGGTGAGCTCTTTTTGGTGGGGATAGGCCTATGCCAGCCATGTTTCATTCTCCTGGCTCTGCTTCTGACTTTCAGGAGTCCCATATCAATACCTTCTCAATACCTTTCAGCTCCCTTTTGTGTGACTGGTGTATTGTCTTGCCCCATTAGAATGTAAGCTCTTTGAAGGCAAGTACAATCTTTCTTTTTGCTTGTATTGTATCCCTAATGCTTAGCATAGTACCTAGCCCATAGTAAATGCTTAATAAATGCTTGCTATCCTGTTACCTCTGGGTATAATTTCACTTCTCTCCTATCCAGAAAACAAGGCACTCCCAACAACTCCACCACTTTCATCTTCTAGGTCCTTCCTGAGGAGTTGTCCATGGGCCACAGAGTATGATTTTGGTGATAATAAATGTGAAGGAATTTTATCTATTCCAGATAATAGTTCTACTTTCTTTCATGGAGCCTTATGAGCTGTAGTTCTAGGAGTGAAGACCTATAAAGTACCATAAACTTAGAGGTAGTTTCCAGGGGATTCAACCTAAGGGTATAAGTTGGGGAGGGAGTAGAGGATGTGGCACTGTTTTGCTTTTACCCCTCTGGATCCAGAAGGCTTCATAGTATGTGGCATTATAAATAATAATGAACCCTCTATATTCCCCTTGTTACTTATCTTTCTGTAAATAGGGAAACATTCCAATCATATACTCTTGTCTCTCTCAACCAATTACTGTATGCAAAGATTCCAAAGTATAGATCTGGAAATGAAGATATCAGTTAATACCTTGCTCCACATACTGGGAACATTTTTAACACATGTCAGAGATGGGACTTTTCCCATTCAAAGAGGAAAAGTTGAAAAGCTATCTTTGGAGTTGCCACACTGTTACTAAATGAAGATTTGGAGGCCCCCAGCATCCATTCTCATATCCAGGGGACTGTAAATAATATTCTTTAATAAGTCTCTTTTGGCCACATACTCTTGGATCTAATAATACTGGTTTCCTTGCTGTCTCTTGGACAAGACACTCCATCACTAGGCTCTGGGCATTTTCACTGGCTGTTCTCCCTACCAGAAATGTTCTTCCTTCTTATCTCTGCCTCTTGGCTTCCTTCAAGTCCCATATAAAATCCTATGTTCTACTGGAAGGCTTTCCCAATCTCTCTTAATTCTAATGCCTTATCTCTGTTGAGTATATCCTGTATATACAGCTTGTTCATACATAGATGTTTGTATATATCTCCTCTCATTAGACTGTGAGTTCCTTGAGAAGAATGACTATATTTTACCTTTATTAGTATCCCCAGGGTTTAGGACAGTGATTGGCAAATAGTAGGTATTTAATAAATACTTATTGATTGACCAAGTCTTGTTCATGTGCTTCCTTTTCCTCTCTCCAGCACAGGATATTGGAGTACTACATAATCACTCACTTGAAAAGCAAGTGCTACCAATTGAAATGAGTAGAAGACAATTTCTTCTTTTTCTTTTTTAAAGTCCTCAAACTGAAGAGTTCTCATTCCAATGGTAGCAATAAATGATGCTAATTTAGAGGTTCCACTTGCTATTTGTATGGCCGTTCAGCAAGTCTCTGGGCCTCAGTTTCCTCATCTGTAAAAATAGAGGACTGCCTTGATGATCTATACTTCCATCTCTAACATTTTGTTATTCTGTGTGTGGTTTCCTTGCCTGAGGATCCATGAGTCATTCCTAAATGAAGGATTCATTCTCAATTCCTTATGCTACTTCTAGTAAGCCTACCACTTATTCACTTAACAAACAAATAGTCCCTCCTGCTTCCTTGTATTAGCCCAGGCTCTTCTGTGTGGTACTATTACAATGCTGATAATACATTAGTAGGTCTAGCGGGATTCACAGTTCTTTAAATCAAGATGAAATATCATGGACTGTTATGAAACATGAAAAACAGGAGCAGGTTGGCTGTAGGAGAACCAAGAAGGAAGGCCACTGAGAAGAGTGTAGCATTCAACAAGTGTCATTGATTTTACCTCCACAACAACTCCTGACTCACTACACCCTAGAACAAGCCTTTATGATCTCTGATATAGGCTATTGCAAAGTATTCCTAACTAGTCTCTCTGCAGCTAGGTTTTTCCTTCTCTAATCCATCCCTCATATAGCTATCAAATAGATATTTTTCTTCATAAAATTATTTATTTATTTTATCCCAGTTACACATAAAAACAATTTAACATTTGTTTATAAAACTTTGAGTTCCAAATTCTCTCTCTTACTCCCTCCTCACTCCCCCACCCCCCTTATTGAGGAGACAAGCAGTCCAATATAGGCTATACATACATAGCAATGTAAAATATATCCATAATAGTCATGTTGTAAAAGAAAACACAGACAAAAAAGAAACTTAATAAAAATAAAGTTAAAAAAAGTATGTTTCAATCTGCATTCAGATACCATCAGTTCTTTCTCTGGGAATGGATAGCATTTTTCATCATAAGTCCTTCCGAGCAATCTTAGATCATTGTATTACTAGGAATAGCTAAGTCATTCACAGCTGATCATCTTACAATATTGCTGTTACTTTGTACACAATACATTTTACTTTGCATCAACCTATGCAAGTCTTTCCAGGTTTTTCTGAGAGTCTTGCTCATCATTTCTTATAGTACAATACTATTCTGTCATAATCACATATCCCAACATGTTTAGTCATTCCTCAATTGATGAGCATCCCCTCAGTTTCTAATTCTTTGACCCCAGAAATGAACTGCTATAAATATTTTTGTACATGTAGGTCCTTTTCCTTTTTTAAAAAATCTCTTTTGAGATGCAGACCTAATAGTGATGTTGCTAAGTCTAAAGGTATACATGGTTTTATAGCCCTTTGGACATACTTCCAAATTGCTCTACAGAATGGTTGAATCAGTTCACAACTCCACCAACAGTGCATTAATGTCTTATTTTTCCCACATCCCCTCCAACATTTATCGTTTACCTTTTTGGTCTTATTAGCCTATCCAGTGGGTATAAGATAGCACCTCAGAATTGTTTTAATTTGCATTTCTCCAGTCAATATTTAGTTAGAGTATTTTTTCATATGGCTATAAATATATCACCTGAAAACTCATGTCTTTCGATCATTTATCAGTTGGGGAATGGCTTTTATTTTTATAAATTTGACTCCATTCTCCATGTTTGAGAAATGAGGCCTTTATCAGAGAAATTTGCTTCCAAATTTTCATAGTTATGATTGCTAAATGCATTTCCCTCCACTCTGCTTCCCTCCACCAGTTCATTCTATTTTTCTCTCCTTTCACCATGTCCCTTTTCAAAAGTGTTTTCTTCTGACTACCCCCCCACCATCTGCCCTCTCTTCTGTCCTCTTCCCCTCCTCTTTTTCTGTAGGGTAAGATAAATTTTTTTATCCAGTTGAATGTGTGTGTTATTCCCTCTTTGAGCCAATTCTGAAAAGAATAAAGTTCATTCAATCACCCTCATCTCCCCCCTCTTCCTCTCCACTGTAAAAGCTTTTTCTTGCCTCTTTTATGTGAGACAATTTACCCCCATTCCCACCTTTCCCTTTCCTTTTCTCACAGTACATTCCTCTCTCTCCTTAATTTTATTTCTTTAGATATCATCCCTTCATATTCAACTCACACCTGTGCCCTTCGTCTATATATACTACCTTAATAATGAGAAAGGTCTTCTGAGTTACAAGCAGCATCTTCCCATGTAGGAATATAAACAGTTTAACAGTATTAAGTCCCTTATTATCTCCATTTCCTGTTTCCTTCTTATACTTCTCTTGAGTCTTGTATTTGAAAGTCAAATTTTCTATTCAACTCTGGTCTTTTCATCAAGAATGCTTGAAAGAACTCTGTCTCATTGAATGTCCATTTTTGGGTAGGTGATTCTTGGTTGTAATCCTAGTTTCCTAGTTTGTAATCCTAGTAATCCTAGTTTGCCCTCCAGAATATCATATTCCAAGCCCCCTCATCCTCTAATGTAGAAGCTGCAAAATCTTGTGTCATCCTGACTGTGGCTCAGCCATACTTTATTTGTTTCTTTCTGGCTGCTTCCAATATTTTCTTCTTGATCTAGGAATTCTGGAATTTGGTATAATATTCCTTAAACAAATATTCTTAAAGCATAGATCTGACCATTCCATTCCTTCCTCAGGAAACTTTAATGACTCTCTAGTGTGTCTGGAATAAAATTTGAACTCCTCTGACATTTAAAGCTCTTTACGATCTAGTTTTAGCTTATCTTTCCATACTTATTTTATATTTATCTCCCCCATCAATCAATCAATAAATCAGTATTTATTAAGCACCTGCTCTGTGCCAGGCACTGAGTTAGTGTCATGGTAATGTAAATTCGAAGATTTTCCCCATCCATTAATAGGTCCATGTGACCAGCTTACATCACAGGAAGCCTGACTCACATGTGGTGGGAGGAGCTAGCTGAACAAGTAGAACTGGAAGGGTGGAGCAGGAAATAGAGCAGTTAGAGCTGAAGGAGAGAACAGATGCAGGTGACCTAGCTGTGCTGTGAGTGTGTTTGTGGGAAGGCCCCAGCAGGGAGGAAAGGTTATGGAATGGAATGGTTCCCTGCTATGATAATTGTATTAACCTCTTTGCTGCTTGGATGGATTGGACTTGCTGGCTTGAGGACTGGGCTTTCTGGTGTCTGAATAAATGTTATGCTTCTTCTGTCTTCTATATGGAGAGTCTGTTATATTTTGTGATACAGAATCAAGTCAGCATATTCATAACAATAGCAACTGTCGTGAATATTGCCTTAGTGATACATTTGGTGTCACGAACAGGATTTGGATTTGGATTTGGAGGCAGAAGGGCATTAGAAAAAGAAGTGGATATCCGAGGATGGGAGGATTTGCCTTATTCCTCTCTAGCAAGGGAATGGGCTAAAGGGACTGGACTCTGTGAAAACTGGGAACAGATGCTACCGAAGGGAGAACCTAGAGACCTGGAAAGATGTTTGCAAGGGGTAAAAATTAAACCAGGGAAAGAACTGCAAGGAGCATTGAGAAGAGGTTGGATTTTACTAACAGCTTACCATATTATATATAAAAGCAGAGACAAACTGTTGAAAGAGAAAGTTCAGGTGGAAAGGGAGTTAGCTGATGTGTTTCAGCATTCAAGTTCTCCTTTAGAAGAGCAAAATGGGGAATCTCAAGTGATAGGAGCTGATTTGAATGAGAATTTTGCTGTTAATTTAGCTTAAAAAAAGGCGAAGATCAAAGAAGTTAAAAGTGCATACAAGGGGAAGCTAGGTTGTGTACTGAGGCTGGCCTAGGAGTCAGGAGGACCTGAGTTCAAATCCAGCCTCAGACACTTGACACACTTACTAGCTGTGTGACCTTGGGCAAGTCACTTGACCCCAATTGCCCTGCCTTACCCCTTCCAAAAAAAAAAAAAGTACGTACAAGTTCAGCACAGTGTGAGTTTAGTTGCCCTGGTAATGGTTGTCAGGAGAGAGTGTCAAGAGAAAATCAAACAATGTTAAATGAAGTTCCTCAAACACAAAATGGAACATTGTTTGATGAGGCTCAGGCGGAAGCATGCCCAGTACTGTGGAAGAAGCAAGAGACCAGGGAGAAAATACAGTATTTAGAGAGGTGCTTGAAGATTTTACACAGCAGGAGGTCACAGATATCTTGGGTCAGTTTACCCAAAGAATGGGAGAATCATTAATATCTTGGATGACGAGACTCAATGATGAAGGGGCTGGAGGAATATCAGTAGATAGCATGAATTGCTTGAAATTCATAAGTATTAGTCAGAATCCTTTTGTACAGCAAGTTTTTAGGGATTATCATCTGCAAGGAGGTAACAAGACAATTAGTTTGTTAGCTTTAGCAGAAGAAAAACATAATAGACAATATCTGACTGACTCTATGTGGCCTACTGTAGATAGGCCTTAGTATTCACTTAGGGACTATGTGAAAAAATTGAAGGAGGAGGTGGTGACAAGGATTGGATCGCAAGGTATAAGATCTCTATTTGGAGGTAGAAGGGCTTTAGAAAAAGAAATGGATATCGCAGGATAGGATGATGTAACTTATTCCTCCCCAGCAAGGCACTGGTTTCTGTGAGGACCGGAAACAGAAGCTACAGAGGGGAGAACCTAGCGATTTGGAAAGATGTTTGCAAGAAATTACAGCTAAGCCAGGGAGAAAATTGCCAACAGAAATCTCTAGATGAGGTTGGATTTTGCTTACAGCATATCATATCATATATGAAATCAGGGACAGATTGTTAGGAGAAAGAAATCAGACTCAGGCAGTTACCGAAACAGTTACCCCAAATGAGAACATTTCTACGCCACAGCAAGATGGGGAATCTAAGGTGGCAGAACAACAGATTATTGTTCAGTAATCCACTGATTTTGCTGTTAATTTGGTTAGAAGGGGGGCAGCTAGGTAGCACAGTGAGTACAGCACTGGTCCTGGAGTCAGGAGGACCCGAGTTCAAATGTGGCCTCAGACACTTGACACACTAGCTGTGTGACCTTGGGCAAGTCACTTAACCCCAATTGCCCTACTTTCCCCCCCCAAATAAATGAATAAATAAACAAATCAATGAATAAATGAATGAACAAACAAACAAATAAATGAATGAATAAATAAATAAATGATTTTAAAAAATATTTGCCTGGAAGACAGAGGGAGCCAAGGAGGTCAAGAGTTCAGCCCTGGTTAAGTCTAACTGCTCTGCCAGTCTGGTTGCTGTGGTGACAGGTGAAGAGAGTCTCGAGAGAATGATACAATATCAGAATCTGAGGCACAGAATGCTACAATGTCTGACACAAAGAATGAGATATTGTTAGATCCTCAAACAGCAATGTGCCCCATACAGTGAAGGAGGCAAGAAATGCAAGATAATAATACAGTGTTCAGAGAGATGTTGGAGGATTTTACACAGCAGGAAATCACAAATATCTTGAGTAGGTTCACCCAGAGAATGAGAGAATCGTTAATATCTCGGATAGTGATAATTGATGATGAAGGGGCCGCAGCAGTATTTGTAGATACTGTGGATTCTATGAGATTCATAAGTATTAGTCAGAATCCTTTTGTATAGCAAGTTTTTAGGGATTGGCATTTGCAAGGAGGTAACCAAAAAAACAATCTGTTAGCTTTAGCTTTGCTGGTTGTAAGAGGCAATATCCTGTTGATTCTATGTGGCCTACTGCAGACAGACACTGGTATTCACCTAGGGACTGTATGAGAAAGTTAAAGGAGGAGGTAATGAAGATTGCTATTATTTTGGGGAATGCTGAAGTTTATTATGATACTCCCTTGGGAGTCTCTCATAAGAAGATGACAGTTAAGATGGCTCCCCTGCTTATAAACACCTAACTCTGACTCTGCTAATTGTGAAAGTAGGGAACCCTCTTTCAGAGGTGCTGGATAAGATTTCACAGTTAAGTAACTTAGGAAACTTGGGAAAAGATAAATTTCCTGGAGGGAGAAGAGTGAATAGCCAGTGGATTCAAAGTCAGAATAGAGTGACAAGAAAAGAAATGTTTACTACTCTATTGAGAGCAGGGGTAGATTTTAGAAGAATAGATGGTATTCCAACTAACGAGCTATACAAAATGTACCAAGATAAGGGGTTTAATAGCAGATGGAATAGAGAAGCAAGAACTGGCCCTACAAATCCTACAGACCTTAACTCATGCATGTATCTGCAAGGCAATAATCATAATATAGATGATAATCATCAAAATACCTTTGTGGTTCTGTATCACAAAACATACGAGACTCTACACATAGAAGGTAGAAGAAGTAAACCATTTATTCAGACATCAAATAACCAGATCCTGAAACCAAGCCACCCAATCCATCACAGCAGCAAAGAATTCAATACACAATACCAGCAGAGAACAATATACCAGAGAACCACTCCATCCCAAAATCATCTGCCCCTCTGCTGGGGACTTCCCACAAACAATCACTCACAGTTACCACACCTCTGCTCTTTCCCTCAGCTCTAACTATAGCTCTCTCAGCATTTTCTGTGACACAATTTCCTTTTCCTCTCAGCAAGCTCCTCCCACCACATATGACTTAGGCTTCCTGTGATGTAAGCAGGTCACATGGCCTATTAATGGGTGAGAAAGATCTTCAAATCTATATTGCTATTACAATAGCCCCACTATTTGTCATAGGATTATGGCTGAACATTTGGATGAATTAAAGTTACCTGGTGTACAGCTTACCCACTACATAGATGATATTATGATACAGGGAGAAAATGTAAAAGAAGTGGAGAAGAGTTTGATGCTTTTAATTGAGCATATGAAAAGCAAAGGGTAGGAAATTAACCGGGCAAAAATTCAAGGGCCAGTTCAAACTGTAAAATTTTGGGGTATAAAATGGAACAAGGGGTTAAGATAAATTCTCCCACAAGCCCAATAAAATATTCAGGATTTTCCTATCCTAGCAATAAGAAAGAGGCCCAAAAATTTACGGGACTATTTGGATTTTGGAGATACCACATTCCACATTTAGGACAGATTTTGTGTATAAAATTACTAGGAAAAAATATGAATTTGAGTGGGGACCTGAGAAGAGTAAAGCTTTTGAGGAAGCCAAGGCTGCTATATAATTGGCCCTAGATTTATGGCCTATGCAAAGTGGCCCAGTGGAATTACAAGTGACTGTACAGGATGAATATTCAAACTGGAGTTTATGGCAAAAACAACAAAGCCGAAATGTACCCTTAGGATTTTAGTCTAGGAAACTTCTTTCATCTGGAGTTCAATATACCCCTTTTGAAAAGCAGTTGTTAGCTGTATACTGGGTTTTGGTAGAGACTGACTTTGGGCCATGAAGTAATATTAAGGCCTGGAATCCCAATTATGACCTGGGTAATGAGTACCCCAGTTTCTCACAGAATTGGACATACACAAGAGGCTAGCGTAATTAAATGGAAATGGTATATTCAAAATAGATCTAAAACAGGCAAAAGTGAAGTTTCTGCTCTACATGAATCTATAGCAAACATAGACACTGAGGGAAATGATCAACCTTCTGAACCAAGGCAACAGTTGGTACAATCCCTGGTAAAATGGAATGAGGGACATGATGGATTAACTGAAGAACAAAAGAAACATGCATGGTTTACTGATGGGACAGCAAAATATTTGGACCATAAAAGACATTGGAAAGCAGTAGCATATAACTCATGTAACTAGGCAGACTTTGGAAAGTACCAGGATAGGTGGAAGTAGTCAATATGCTGAACTTAAGGCAGTACATCAAGTTATTAAAACAGAACAAGGAGGACAGTGTCATATTCACTGATTTGTGGGTGGTAGCTAATGGGTTAGCTACATGGATGCCCATGTGGAAAAATCAAAATTGGGAAATTCACGGTAAACAAGTTTGGAGCAAAGAATTATGGGAAGATATGTGGGACATGTCTTTGGTTACTAATTTGCCAATTTTTCATGTAGATGCTCATGTGGCCTTCACCACCGTAGAACTTGAGTACAATGCACAAGCTGATAGACTAGCAAAGATTGCTACTGAACATATCGTTCCTACTCTAATACCAACTGATGGTCTGGTACTAGCAAAATGGGTCCATCAAACAGCCGGCCATTTAGGGGTCCAGGCCACACACCAGTGGGCACAAGATCGAGCTATTAGTATCTCTCATTCATTGTTAAAACAAGTAGCAGAGGAATGTTATATATGTCAGTTGAAAAGGAACAAACTCTTCCTTGAGTAGTAACTGGAGAGATAGCAAGGGGGAAAGTTCCAGCCCAGATCTGGCAGGTGGATTATATTGCACCACTACCTTAAGATAAAGGATGAAAATTTATATGTACTTGTGTTGACACTTATTCAAGTGTACTAAGAATGTAACCCAGAAAAATACCTGTAAAACTCTAGATATCATAAGTGTATATTATGGAATCTCAATGCAGATTCAAAGTGACAATGGGTCATATTTCAAAGGTAATAAAATGAAGACATATTGTATATTAAATAATATAGAATGGAAATATCATACTCCATATTATCCAGAAGCAACTGGGTTAATTGAAAGAATGAATGGATTATTGAAAGAACAGTTAAGGAACTTAAGTTCTAATAATTCATATCAACATTGGAAGGATAATTTGTTCACTGCTTTATGTAATTTGAATAATAGACCATTGGGACAAAGTACACCTCTAGCCAGACTGATGACCCTAAATCTGAAAATAAGAAAATAGCAAACACATAAGATCCCAAATATTGACTATTGGTCTGTGAGGGAAGATGTCCCAACACTGTATCCATGAACACTTGGTTTGGCAGGATATGGTTTTCATTGTTTAGAGGACTTTTGGTTGGATAGAAAAGAAATAAGAAATATCTCTACTGGAATATGTATGAGAATGACTAAGAATCATTTTGGATGGATATTACCTAAATCATGATTAGCAGCTTGAGGAATATATGTATTGGCTGGAGTGATAGATTCTAATTATCAAGGAGAAATTATTGGACATTCCAGAATTTGGGTAAAGAACCTATACGGTTTTGTAAAAATGATAGAATAGTTCAAGTGATTATTATTCCTTGTGAAACAATATTCCCTGTGAAAACTGATCCTCCTTCTGAAATAACTGTTAGAGGATCTGAAGGGTTTGGTTCTACTGATAGAATAAAGTTGGAAGCTAAAGTAAAACGGAAGCCAGACGATGTTCCAAAGGCTGTGGAAATTATAGCATACAGGAAGGATAATACTGTAACTGTTGTTTATTCCAGTGAAGATGATTACCAAATTGTAGCATTGACTCATGTATTCTACCATGAATGATAATAATTTCCTAGACTCCAGAAGCATTGCTGACTCCATATCTACCCTGCTTCTGGTTATTGTCTCCTTGCTTCTTTTTGGATTTTTGTCTGTCAAATTTGTTTGCTAGATTTGTTTCCTGCAGATGCCTGATAGCTTAAGCTGGATGTCACTCCCTGTCCATGACTGTGATGTGTCACCCTGTGGTAGGAAGGCCGAATTTATGATCTCAAAAAGGATCATATAAATATGTGAATGGTTCAAAATCATTGGGTATACAGAATTCTCCAAGCAGAAGGCATCAAAAAATTTATTCAGGGCCCAGAGCAACA
>CM053624.1:183244206-183266304 GCA_028646595.1 Phalanger gymnotis | reverse complement strand
CAACTTTCTCAGTGAAAAGACCAGAGCTGAATAGAAAATTTGACTTTCAAACATAAGAATCAAGAGAAACATGAAAAGGTAAACAAGAAAGAGAAATCACAAGGGACTTACTAAAGTTGAACTGTTTTGTTTTGTTTACGTTCCTACTTGGAAAGATGATGTGTATAATTTATGAGACCTCAGTATTAGGGTAGCTGAAGAGAATATGCATATATATATGTGTGTGTATGTATGTATATACACAGACACACACACACACACACACACACACATATAGAGAGAGACAGAGGGCACAGGGTGAGTTGAATATGAAGGGATGATATCTAAAAAAATAAAATCAAATTAAGGGATGAGAGAGGAATATAGGGAGAGATAGAATGGGGTAAATTATCTTGCATTAAAGTGGCAAGAAAAAGTGGTTCTGTAGGAAGGGAAGAGGGGGCAGGTGAGGGGGAATGAGTGAATGTTGCACTCATTGGATTTGACCTGAGGAGGGAATACCATACACACTCAATTGGGTATCTTACACCACAAGAAAGGAGGAGGAAGAAGATAAAAAAGGGAGGGTAGATAGGGGGAGGAGGTAATTAAAAACAAACACTTTTGAAAAGGGACAGGGTCAAGAGAGAAAATTCAATAAAGGAGGATAGGTTAGGAGGGAGCAAAATATAGTTAGTCTTCCACAACATGAGTATTGTGGAAGGGTTTTACATAATGATATGCATGTGGCCTATGTTGAATTGCTTGCCTTCTTAGGGAAGGTGAGTCAGGAGGGAAGAGGGGAGAGAATTTGGAACTCAAAGTTTTAAAAACAGACATTCAAAAACAAAAAAGTTTTTGCATGCAACTAGGAAATAAGAAACAAAGGCAATGGGGCATAGAAATTTATTTTGCCCTACAAGAAAGTAAGGGAAAAGGGGATGGGAGGGGAGTGGGGTGACAGAAAGGAGGATTGACTGGGGAATGGGGCAACCAGAATATATGCCATCTTGAAGTTGGCAGGAGGGTAGAAATGGGGAGAAAATTTGTAATTCAAACTCTTGTGAAAATCAATGCTGAAAACTAAATATATTAAATAAATTAATAAATAAAAATTAAAAAACAAAAAACAAAAAAAAAAGAAGAGAACTGGCTAAACTAAAACTGGTTCTTGTATAAAACAATGCTGAATCTGTGATTTGTGGAGGTACCTGAATCCTGAAATGTGTTACTATCTAATAAATTATTTTACATCAGAAATTCAATATAATTTATTATGACAATATTGCCTGAATATGTGAAAGATCTGTCCATGTAGAAAATTCAAAGTGTGGGAACTCCCTTAATCAATGCAGATCCCAAAGGGCCATGACTTAATAGATAAACCCTAGGAAGTTAGTTCCTTGAGGTATCTAAAAGTTGAGTGATTTGTCTACGGTCACAAAGCCAGCCAGTGTAAGAGCCAGCAGCTGAACCTAGGTCTTTCTGATTTCAAGTCCAACACTTCTGGCTAGTATGCCAGTTTGCCTCTTATTAGAAGATATAATTCTCAGATAAATAACGACCTAAACTCCAAGAACCCTAGGTTTTAAGAAACTCCTATGTAAGAACTACAAAATTTTCCATTCAGTGTGTTCAGACAATCTCCTTTGCTCTATTTTCAATAGCACAGGGAAACATAATGAGCCCATTATTGCACATAACAATAATCTCCCTCCTCAGTCAGAATGTCTCATATTTACCACACTAAAATCTAAAAATGTATCCAAGGAGGAGAAAGGCTAAAAATCTCCCCTCCAGAAATAACTCTGTTATTGGGAAAAGGATAGAAAGAGGAAGGGAAAAGGAATGCTTTGGTGGAGGGAAGTGGGTATGAAGACTGGAAAAAGAATCACTTATTAGAACCTCCTGCTTCCCATCCCCCTCAAATCTGTAAGAAGTCAGTCCCTTTCCTGCTTCCTAATAGCAGAATATCCTTGCTGTTGTTAGTTGATCAATAGCTCCCATATGGCCTGTCACTCAACTTCTGATGTTTTCACACTGGCTGACTCAGAAAGCCTTAGGGGAACAGAATGCCATCTGGGGCTAGCTTTCCCCACCCCTATGTCATTGTTATGGCTGGAAAAAAAAAAGGCAGAAGGAAGGAAGGAAGCTGGAAGCATTGCTCTGTGCACATAACCTCTCACCCTGCAGCAACCTGGATAACCCTGTACCCAGATGCTTTGTAAGGGCCACATTTGCCAGTTGGTGCAGTTGAGAGATGGATGGAAATCCAGTCTGTTCTCTGTTAATATTAACTAAGTACTAGATAGATGTTCTATCCTGAAAAACAAAAACCTTGCCTTGGAGCTCTGCATTTGCTGTCCCTGTCCAGTAGAAGTAAATAGGATAAGAAATCATTAATGCCTATATTTCTGGACTATGACCAATGCTCCTTGGCAGACTCTCCACAACGGAATTCCTTCTTCAATTTGTCACGCTACACCATCCTCTGCCTTGGCTCCCGATTCTCCACTTCTAGTTGGAGACAGCTATTCCTTCCCAGTACTACCCAGTCTCCTGCATAAGGCAATCTCCATTCAACAACAATAACAACAAAACAATGGAAAGAGAAAAAGAGGAACTTTGTACTCCTTCCTATAACACATATCCTTAGCTGTGTGTGTGCGCTATATCTCCTTGCCACCACTGGAGGGCCCCAATGTGAACTCCTTGAGGGCAGTGTTGGTCCTGTTTTTGTCTCTGTCCCTAGCACCTAAACAGTACCCTGAATATACTTGGTGCCACAGATATAAGGATCGCTAATAAAATTAGGCACATGATGGATCTGATGTCTAGGGCACGAGTTTTCATGAAAGATCAAAGAGTGGATGATAACAATGGTAAGCATTTATTAAGTGCTTACTATATGCTGGATGCTGGCAATAAAAATATAAAGAATAAAACTAACTCTGCTCTCAAGAATCTTACATCTAACAGAGAGACAAGTACATGTATAAGTACAGAACAAATACAAAGTGAATAAATGAAAATAAATACAAAGTAGTTACAAATAAGGCAGTTACAGAGGGACAATTCCCCATTAGCAGTTAAGGGATCACAGAAAGCTTCATGAAAAAGGTGGGCGCTTGAGCAGCATCTTGGAAGGAACTGAAGGAGTTAATGATGCAGACAGAAAGTGTCTTCTAGACACAGAAATCAGCTAGTTCAGATAGTTCAGATAGTTCAGATGCCCTGAATGAGGAACAGAGTAAAGAGGCCAGTTGGTCTGGATCACAGTGCACTTGAGGGAGAATGATAAAATGTAGCTGGGTACAATGGATAGAACACTGGGCCTAGAGTCAGGAAGACTCATCTTCCTGAGTTCAAATAACTGAGACATTTACTAGCTGGGTGACCCTGAGCAAGTCACTTCATCCTGCTTGCCTCAGTTTCCTCATCCATAAAATGAGCTGGAGAACAAAATGGCAATCGCTCCAGTATTTTTGCCAAGAAAACCCCAAATGGAGTCACAGAGAGTTGGACGGGGCTGAAAAACAACTGTACAACAATATACAAGAGGCCAGAAAGCCATGTTGGGGTCAGGCTGTGAAGGCTTTAAAGTTAAGCAGGAGAGTTACTATTTTATACTAGAGGCGAGAGAGAGCCCCTGGAATACCCTGCATGGGGAAGTGCCATGGTTAGATCTGTGCTTCGCTTTGATGGCTATGTGGAGGACTGGCCCTTCTGTGCCCAGTGCCTGAGACGCTGGGAGCCATCAGAATAAGTCTGCTCCTGAAATGTAAAATGAATAATCACTGCATACCATTATGATTTGTTCCAAATGTGAACAAGTACAGTTTTTCTTACTTTTTTGGTTTCTTTCTTCCATCTCCTGAAATTTGTCCCCATCACTCTGTTTTTGAAAGAACTGTCCAAGATGGCACTAAATACATTTAGGTTTAAGTCTGATTTTTCTCCCACTCTCAGGTCCCCCATATATGGTTGAGACCCAATCAGGACCTTTAGAGATGCAAGCATCTCATTTTACAGACTGGACTCTTAATATACATGGGACACAGGATACATGTGGGCGCGTGTGTGTGTGTGCGCGTGAGCAAGATGACAGTCACTTGGTTCTACCAGGGAATTTTTAACCGTTTTGTGACACATATTTTTAGCTTTCTTCCTCTAAACCAGTTGTGTCAGATGCAAAGAGAAATGGGAGGCCACTATGCTGTATGTAAGATCCCTGTGTATCACATGTCGATTTAGAAAACCACAAATTAACATTGTCTATATTCTAGTGAATTGTAATTTATTTTGTTATTTTAATCTGGTTCAGGCAGGAGTGTAGAGGGCCTCATGTTTGACATCTCTGCTCAAATCCTTTCTGAATCTTCTTCTCTGAGGAAGCCTTGCCTAAGTTACTTGAAGAAACTTCAAAAAACCCTCCTAAACTTACTCTATATTCTAACAGACAGTATATTTCTTTTTTTTTTTTAAGGGAGGAAGGTAGGGCAATTGGGGTTAAGTGATTTGCCCAAGGTCACACAGCTAGTGAGTGTGTCAAGTGTCTGAGGCCCCATTTGAACTCGGGTCCTTCTGACTCCAGGACCAGTGCTCTACTCACTACGCCACCTAGCTGCCCCATATTCCTCTTAATGTTATCTGCATCTTGCCTGTCCTTTGAATTTAGAATGTATGCTTCTGGGAAGAGACATCATATAATTTTTTTTTTCTTTCACAAGTATGTGGTCAGGGTACCCCCCCCCCCGCCCAATTACATAGCAGCATTAAAACAGAGATTATCAAAGTTTGAGACTGCACCAGACATCAGATAAAAGCGAAATCTAAGATAAAGTCCCATCAAAGTTCTCATTTGTTCTGCAGGGTCCAGATACTCTTACTACTTATTCTCAAGTACAAGCCCTGAGTCTAGCTGGTTTTTGTTTTGAGTTCATAGCCTCTCACATAGCAGCAATCAGTGATAATCAGCATAAGATCTCTATTCTAGAGAGAAACAGCCACATGGTACAGGTTGGAAGCAGGGAAATGGTCCTGCCCTGTGCTGCGGAGGGCTTGCTCAACATCCAAACCCAGTTTTAGCAAAGAATACTGGATCTTAACATGCTCTTCAAGACATAAGGTCTAACATCTCTCACCAGAAAGAAGCATTTAAAAATAAATCCAAGTTCTAGCCGTGTGGAAGCTAACAATACCACCACAACAAGCACTCTCTAAAAACATTTTCCCCAGAGATGGAATATGCAGGAGGTGTTTTTGTTGTGTTGCTCATTTGGTGGGGGGTGGGTTGCTGCTGAGGAGAAACCAAAGTTTCTTCTATTCCTCAAATTTTAAGCTTCTCAGGTAAACCAGGCTGAGAAGACTAGGAAAGAAAGGGAAGAAAATACATTTCAGTAATCTTCTTTGAAATTCTTTTTCAAGTTTCCTCTCACATAGGGAAGCAGATGGTCTATCCCTCAGAGGTTTGAATCCTAGAATGCAGCTGCTACCAGGTCCCAGTTTCAACAGCTGGGGTTAAAGAAGCTCATTGCAGGAGGCAAACATCAGAAAAATAATGGCTTCTGTTGTGCATGCATGTGTTCACACTGAGGCCCAATCTCAATGCTTTCCTAGAACTTGGGGTCGAAGGAAAAATGTTACAAGCTTTTCTGAGGAGACCTGTAACTAGAGCTTTAAATTAACAGAAAAGTACAATATAATGAAATCCAATTTTATTTAGCTTATCCTGACTTTGAGGGATTACTGGCATAATATGCCTTTAGGGGAGCAAGTAGGGAGGGGAAGGAGACAAAAAAATGGTGGCATAAATAGAAGAGCACAAAATATTTGTTGTTCCCTTTCGCTCCCTACCTTGTACTCTAATCTAGCTCAGTCTAATTAAGTCACACAGTAAAAAGGAGGCTAAATTTTCATGCAATGGACTATAAAAGGGGTTGACATTCATAACACATAAAAGGCTGTGTGTGTACACATAGATGGGTATAACTATATGATTACATAATTAGGTACATCAAACTATTTATGCTGAATAAAGTAAAAACTCCTACTCATTATCATCTCAAAGTTGAAAGGGGGAAAGGAAATAGAAAATGAGGCATCTAATTGCAATCTTCCACAAAGCCAGCCATGCCCAGCTGGTGCCACAGTTGAATTCTCTTAATTAACACACTGCAAAAGCAAGTTTGAAAGATTGTGTGCCTATCAGCTACAAATTGGGGCCAACCAAGCACAGTAAAGTCTGGCAGAATCTCTATAGTGAAAGATATGTTTCTCATTTCTGTAAGTGAATCTAGTTGTATGTGTTGTTTTTATAAAAAATATCCTTTCTGCTCACACAATCACCACCTTAGTTCAGGCCACCACCATCTCCTATCTGGACTACCACACTGTTCTTGCTTCCAGTCTCTTCCCTCTCCAGTCCATCCTGCTCCATTCTTTACAATGCACACAAAACTCCCATTCCACACCAGAGTCATGGACTGTCTGTAGGTTTCTGATAGTTTAAAATGGAATCTTTAATCTGTCCACTTAAACCAAACATAGAGGCTTTAGCAACTTGGCTTTCTAAAAGAAAGTCCAGCTGATGACATAAAATGACTGAGTTAAGTACACTCTTAAGAAGGGGAAGTATACTCTAGGATGGGGATGGGGAAATGAACATAAACATGAATAATATGCAGAACTGCAATGAAGTGGCAGTCAACATATAAAACACGCCAGAAAACATTGTGCTGGAACCAACTGATGTCAGGAAAACTGGGGTTTGCATCTTGCCTTTTAAAGCTCTGGGCCACTTTCCTCATCTATGAAATGGGGATACTAATACCTGTGGCATCTAAGTTAGTAGGTTGTTGTGATGCTCAAATGAGAAAATGTACGTAAAGCATTTTGCAAACATAAAAATACCATGCAAAAGCAGCAATTATCACCTTTACTAGAGAATATCATAAATTCGATATCAGAGATTTAGAAATGGGGTATTTATTTCTTATCAATAATCTGCACTAGCATTGTAACTAGCTAAATTTGACCTGGGACAAGAATATAAAACCTCTGTTCTTAAGGTACGACACCCCTGAATGCATGTTTTTTTTGTATCCTGTCATCCCTCCTAAATCTCAGTTCTATTTGACTAAGGCAAGTGTATTTTTCTTGTCTTGACTTTTTACAAGTCTGTTTCCCCTTATCTACCTACATAAGAATCCTGTTAATGATTTGAAATTAAGGTCAAGAATCATGAGACATCCTATGAGTAATCAAATTTGCTTTATGGTAATTTTTAAAGAATGCATTGTTTTGGTTTGTTTGTCTAGAAACCATTTTAATAGCCATGGAAAAAAATGACTGAAACACACTGGGAAGCGGCACAATGTAGTGGAAAGAGAACTTCACTAGAATTTAGAGGTCATGGATTCATATTCGACCTCCAATTGCTTAGCACCTTTGTGATATTGGGCTAGTCACTTAACTTTCCTGGCCTCCAGTTTCCTCATATGTAAAAAAAGGGAGTTTGGACTAGATGCTCTCTCTCTGGTCTCCTTTATATAGATGATCCTATATCATAATTGAGTAAAACCAAAAAATGAATGATGGATAAAGGCAGAGTCACAACTATCTTTTACAGATGAACCAGAATAAGTGTCCAGAACTCACAGATTTGTAGCAGGCCATGAGATAACAGTTAGCAGAAATGGATCAAGTTAAAGTTTTTTTGAAAATGAGAGCGATATGGAATGTTTGTAGGGAGAGATTGAAGATAAGTGAGAGAACGGGGGTGGTAAAATGGGCTTAGTAGGGATCACTTGTGCATGTGGAGGGGTTTGCTTTGGCAAGGAAAAGGGGCTACCTCTTCTTGTGAGACCAGGGGCAAAGGAGATAGTGTCAGATGGCAGGTGAGTGATGGGAGATGAGGAGGAGACGAGAATAGGGAGCTCTTGACGCATGGCCTCAATTATTTCAGTGAAATATGTGGCAAGGACCTTAGCTGAGAGGGTGGTGGGAGTGGAAAATGTGGGAAGTTAAAGGACGGATGAAAAAGTTGGTAAAAGCCACAGTGGGAAGTAAGATGGTCAATTAATTAGGAAAATATAAAAGGATTGACTTGCCATAGTCAGGACCCAGTTGATATTATGTAACAAAAATTTGTAGAGGACCCAGTCAGAACAAGTTTGTGATTTTCTCTATGAAAATGGTAGGGGTCAGGGGTATATTCAAATTTTACATGATAGTTCCAACATTGCCCTGCTTGTCTTGGTCTCTTTCTGAATTTCCTTCTTTTCTTTTTGCTTATTTTATTTAGTGATTCACTGACTTTCTCTTCTTTTCTTTCTTTTTTGATATTGCTGCCACTATTACCTCATTACCTCATCAACTCTATCCCCTGAATAAAGAAAAGTAAAAGCCCATCCTTCTACCAAATAAGTATCGTCATGCAAACTACATCTACACATTGGTTGCATCTAAACACACATATCTTATTCTGTACCTTTAGTCCATCATCTCTCTGCCAAGAGGTGGTTCAGTTCAGTTGTTTTTCAGTCGTGTCTGACTGGTTGTGACCCCATTTAGGGTTTTCTGTGAAAAGATAATGGGGTGGTTTGCTATTTCCTTCTCCAGCTCATTTTACAGATAAGGAAATTGAAGTAAACAGGATTAAGTGACTTGCCCAGGGTCTCATAGCCAGTAAATGTATGAGGCAGAATTTGAACTCAGGAAGATAGTCTTCCAGACTCCAACCCAGTGATCTATCCTTTGTGCCACCTAGCTACTCCCAAGAGGGGGTAATTGTGATTATCAGTCTCCTGGAGTTGTAATTAATTACCACATTCATCACAGTTTTTAAGCCTTCCCCTTACAGTGTCATATTCACAGTATAAATAGTTGCCCTGGTTGTGCTCACTTCAAATCCTCCTAGGTTTCCTTTGACTCTATCCCTTTTACCATTTATTGTAGTGTATTTCGTTCCCATTACATTTATATACTGTAATCTGTTTAATCATTCCCCTAATTGCTGAGTACCTTCTTTGTATTTAGTTCTTAGGGCTGCTTTGATAATTTCTGTATAAGGATCTTTTCTCTCTTTTTTTGATCTCTTTGGGGTTACGGGACCCAGCAGCAGTACCACTGCACCAAAGCATTTGCTTAGTTTAGTGACCTTTCTGAGTACAGTTGCAAACTGATTTCCATAATGGGTAGTTCAAATTCACACCTCCATCAATAGTATGCTAGCATGTCTATCTTACCATGTCCCTTCCAATAATTGTCACTTTCCATTTTTTCTCACTTTAGCCAAGCTGAATGGTTGTGAGGTGGATCCTCAGAATCATTTTAATTCACATTACTCTTATTAGAGCATAGTTTTACATATAGTTGTGTAGTTGGCTTGTATTTTTTCTTTTAAAAACTGCCAGTCCATATCCCTCGATCATTTATCTATTGGGGAATGGCTTGTTTATACCTCGCATATTAGATCTTCATCAGACAAATTTGCTAAAAAGATATCCCCCCCCTCCCCGATGAATAGTTTCCCTTCTAATTCTAACTGCATTGGTCTGGTTTGTGCAAAATCTTTCCAACTTTATATAAACAAAATTATTCATTTGATCTCATTTGATCCTCTCTATCCCTTGTTTGGTCAAGAAATGTTTTTTTGTTTGTTTGTTTGTTTGTTTTTTTTACTATTCTTAGGTATGAAAACTTATCCTTTTCTTGCTCTTCTAATTTGTTTATATGATTTTTAAAAAAATTTCTAGCTTCTATATCCACTTGGAGCTTTTTGTGGTAAACTGGATATAAGATGCTGGTCTAAATCTAGTTCTTAAAAGACTACTTTCCAATCAGATTTTTTTTTATTTCTATCAGATCCCTTATCTTAGTAAGTCAAATCCTAGGGTTTGTGGAACACTATGCTACTATGGCTGCTTCTGGGTCTTGCGTATTTAATCTACTGTGCTAATCAAATTTTCTATTTTTTAATCAATACCCAAAAATTTTAATGAAAACTGCTTTGTAGTATTTGAAATCTGCTAGGTTCTCTATCCCCACCTCCATTATTTCCCTTGATGGTCTTGATGTTTTGTTCTACCAGAAGAATTTTGTGGTTTTTTCTAATTCTATAAAATAATGCTTATTAGTTTGACTGGTATGACACTGAACCTATAAATCAATTTAGTTAGTACTGTCATTTTATAAGTACTATTAAATTTCGATTATATTTAAAATCTCTCCACGGGCAGCTAGGTGGCGCAGTGAGTAGAGCACCCGACCTGGAGTCAGGAGGACCCGAGTTCAAATGCAGCCTCAGACACTTGACACATGTACTAGCTGTGTGACCTTGGGCAAGTCACTTAACCCCAACTGCCCTGCCAAAAAACCAAAAAACCAAAAATCTCTCCAGTTATTTAGATCTATTTTTATTTCTTTAAAATGTTGAAGTTGTGGTTAGGTAATTCCTGTGTGTGTCCTGATAAGCTAGACACCCAGGTATTTTATAGTTACTTCGAATAGAATTTCTTTTTCAATCTCTTCCTGTTGAGTTTTGTTGGTAATAACAGAAAGGCTTATGATTTTTGTGGATTCGTTTTATGTCCTAATACTTTGCTGAAGTTACTGTTTCAATAAATGTTTTAGTTGACTCTCCAGGTTTTCTAAGTAAATCATCTCATTTTAAAACACTTTGGTTTACTCTTTGCCTATCCTAATTAATTTTTCTTATATTGTTATAACTTGCATTTCTTGAACTATAGTATAAGATTAGAGATTTAGAGTTGAAAGAAACCTTAAGAGTCAAACCCCCTCATTTTATAGATAAGGAAACTGAGGAACAGAGATGTTAAATCATTTGCCAGGTCCCGCAGTTAGTATCTTAAGTAGGATTTGAACTCAAGTCTGACTGACTTCAAGTTCAGCATGCTATACATGATCCTATGCTGCCTCTAAAACATGAAAGAGATGTGACAATGGACGTTCTTGCTTTAACCCTGATTTTCCTCTAGCATTTCTTCATGTACATACATACATACATATATATATAACCTTCATAGACAATGCTAGCTCTTCCTTTTAGAAAGGTACTATTTATAATATTAAGAAATAGTCCATTTATTCTTATCTTTTTAGGCAGCTATGTGGCACAGTGAATACAGTGTTAGACCTGGAGTCAGGATGACCTGACTTCAACTCTGGCCACAGACTGTGTTAACACAGCTGTGTTACTGTGGATAAGTCACTTAACTTCTCAGTTTCCTCAGCTGTAAAATTTGGATAATAATGGCACTTACCTCCCAAGGATGCTGTGAAGATGAAATTAAAGTGCCTAGCACAGTATTTGACTGCAATATAGTAGGTGACTAATAAATGTTTCCTTCTTTCCTCCCTTAAATTTTTTTTAAAGGGGTGTTGTCTTTTGCCAAGTGTTTTTTTTTTCATTTAATGATAACACTAGGAGATTCTTATTATTTTTATGTTTACAGTTTCTCTAATATTGAAACAGTCCTGCAGTCATGGTACAAATCCAATCTACTCATAGTATGTATCTGTATTAAGTTATAGCCTCTTTGCTAATATTTCAGTCATTTTTTGTACTGATATTCATAAGAGCTATTGGTTTAATATAGCTTTCTATGCCTGCTTTATCTCTGCCTGGTATCAGATTCAGAATCAGAATCATGCCTTTCCCTAGTTTTGTGAAGAATTTATATGATACTGGAATTAACTATTGATAAAATTTACTTCTAAATCTGTTAGTCCCTGATTTTTTTTTCCTTTGGGAGTTCCTTTATGGCTTCTCCAATTTCTTTTACTGAGACTGAGTTATTTAAATTCAGATTAACAGAACAAAAAAATAATAAGTTTTGTACTTTTGTAACTATTTATCTAATTCTTTTAAGTTACCAGCTTTGCTGGCATATGATTGAGCAAAATCATTTCTTAATAATTTCCTTTATTCTAAATTTTGTTGCAAATTCATTTTTACATTTTCGAGTCTGGCAATTTAGCTTTTACCTTTCATTTAACTATCACACCAATGGTTTTTTTTTCCTAAAATAATAGCTTTTGATTTTATTTATCCATTCTTTTTTTAATTTCAATTTTGGTAATCTCTCTTTTTCTCAGAATTTCTGTTCTGGTGTTCAGAGTTTTTTGATTTGTTGGATTTTCTAATTTTTTAAGTTCCATATCCAATTCATTAATCTGTTCTTTCTTGTTGATGTATTTAGAGATATAAAGTTTTCCCTAAGGACTATTTGGACTACATCCTAAAAATTTTGGTATGTTGTCTCATTACTGTAATTTTCTTTAATGAAAGTATCAACTGTTTTTGTGATTTGATCTTTATCCCACCAATTCTTTAGGATTAAATTATTTAGTCTCCATTTAAGATTGAATCCTTTCTTCAAAGGACAGTTGTTATCTTCAGGTTTTATTACCCTATTATCTGTAAAGGATATTTAATAATTTTGCTTTTCTGCATTTGTTTAGGTGATTTTTATGCCTTAGCACACAGTCAGAATTTGTAAAGATGCCTACCTAGCACATCTGAAAAATATGTATATTCCATTCTATTCTCAACAATCTCCTGAGAACTATCATTTCTGACTTTTCTAAGATTCTAGCTTGTTAGTATTTTTTATTTTATTTTTGTTGTGTTTACCTGTACCTGAAAGGGTACACTGAGGTCCCTAAGTATTACCGTTTTGCTATTTCTGCTTATAATTTCAACTAACTTTTTGATGCTATGTCATTTTGTTATCTGTAATTATTGATAGTTTCAGTGCCTTTAAGCATAACACAATTTCTCTGATTATGTTTTAACCAGCTCTATTTTTCGTGTTGCCTTGTCCAAGATCAGGAGTACTATTTTTTGAATTTGCCTGAAGCACAGTAAGTTTTTCCCGTCCTCTTATTTTAACTGTATAAATTTTTTTTTTCAGATATATCTTGAAAACAACATTGCTGAAATAACTAGCAAACTGAAACAGCCTGAGGTTGATTGAGTGGCTTGCCCATGGTGAACAGCTGGTTAAGTGTCTGAAGTGGGATTTGAACTCAGGTTTTCTACTCCAGGTCCAGTGCCCTATTCACTGAGCCTCCTAGCTGTATAGCAATGGTTATGATTTTTAATTGTGCATTTCCCCCATCATACCACACTGTACTTTGACTCTCTGACTTATATCCTCCTATTCCCTTTCCATCCTAAGTCATTTATTCTTTTTTCCATCTTTTCCTGTGGAATTTCATTTGTAATTTCATTAAAAAACAAAATAACACAAAAAAGCAACTTTGGCTTCATTTTTTTTCGAGCCACTCTTATAGGTTTTTACAGCCAAGTCAATTTTTCTCTTCTGAGGCTTGGCTTATAGTTGTGGTGGGGTAACTTACTTCTTTTGGGTTTACCTCTTGGATTTTTCTTAACTCATGGCATTTCTTCACTAAGTTAGATGTTTTCTTCTGTTTACTCATCCTCAGTTCTTGGATTGGAATTTTTTGGGGCCAGTGCCCTCTGGCATTTTAGATGAGTTGAGTCTTGTTTTTTTCCCGTGTATTCTGGGTGCCACTGCTGACCTCTATGGGTTGGCTAGTATTAGACCTCATCCTCCTTGCTTTCTTTCTCAGTCTCCTTGTGATTCACTGTGTATTCTGGTTTCAACTGGTCTTTGTCTTCTTCTTGCTCAATCCTCAAGTAGGAGTTGGTTTTAGTCACCCTGACTCCAGTGGGATATTGGAAATTATACTGGTCTCAAGCCTTCTGTATAGCTCCCTGGCATTGGTGCTGAGGTGTTGATTAGTCTCTTGCTATATGTTCTGAGGGGCAGATGGCCAGGGTCTGTCTCTCTTCTAAAAATTACCTATGAGGGCTGGTTCTGTCCCCTGCTTCTATTCTGACAGGCTAGAGCTGAGATCCAGTTTCTGGCACCTGTGGCAAAAGTAATATTTTAAGGCTCCATACCATAAAGGTTAGCTTAGTTTTTCCTTAAAAAATATTGAATTGTCCATGAGTTTTAACTGGCTCAGGAGACTAAGGCTCAATCTATTGATATGGCTTACTGGTCACCTTAACTAAAAGAGCCATGATGAATTCCGACTGGTCCCATTACTTGACTGTGGGATTGCTATGAACAGAGACAGGTGAGCCGTGCTCAGCTGAATTAATGCAGTATCTTTGTTGAATATTCTTCTACTATGGCTAAGTAAGTCTCCTTTAGTTATATGTTAGATCTTTCTCTAAGTGTTTCATTTTGTTCTAATACTGAACCCTAACCTCTCAGGGGATCACCCTGAGTCAGGTCTAGCCTGTAATAACCTCTCATTACTGAAGTTCATACTAGTTTGCACTTCCTCTGTTCAGAGTTTTGGCTGATCATTTTTGGAAGTTCATACTGGGTTTCCTAATGCAGCTTCTCTGACCATTTCCTTCGGCTTTCACATTTACTAAAGCTCACCTCCTGGTTTTCCTGGTACAACCCTCCTAAAACTGTCTTTTAGTGCAGTTCTATGATCTTTCACATCACCATCTTCACAGGAAGTTAGAACACAAACTCTTAGAAAAACCTGCATTTGCAATTAAAAAACAGAAACAAAAACTTGTACTTACCCAAAAAACAATACAGGAGACTTAATGAAAGTGGATATGAAATATATATTCTCATCAATCTGGGAAAGTGATTTAACTATTTAATGCTCTATCAAAGAAAGGGAACATAACAATAACTTGAAATTGGAGACCCAGGTTCACATTTGGATCCCAACTCTTACTTCCTAAACAAACTGATAAACTTCTCTGGATCTTGGTTTCTTCATGTGTAAAATGGGAAATATTTATATTATTTCCACAGGGTTAAGAAAAAGCTATTTAAAGTTTCAATCAGTAGAGAAATGTGAGTTATTAATATTACTCTTATCCTTTTACTCAAGAGGTTCCCATTGCCTCATAGGGTATTAGAAAGGAAAAGCCAGTTGAATCTGTTAGCTCTGTGCAAAAGCAAGACTGACTGCATTTAGAAACAGGCTCCACATAATGGTTACTCTGTTAAGTGTTAAATGGATGAGGCAAGTTCAACAGGAATCAATTGATAATACCAGTAAAGACAGCACAAGCAATTTATCTATTAAAAATCAGGAATGGAACACCTGGGGCACCACAATACACTGTCAGCCACAGCTTTTCAACAGAAGGGGAAAGTGCCAGCATCTTAAGTGGTAACCTGAGATGAAAGCAACTTATTTCAGACACTAGATTAAGTGAGCATATTTGCACATGAAAAGATAGGATTATTCTCTTCCCTTATAGGCCCTAAACCAGACCTAACATGTAAGGGAGAACAATGATGGCAGAAGAAAAAGAACTCTTTCTTCTTTTTTTCCCCTCTAATGGCCTTCTAAGCCAGTTTGAGAGATTTTATTTTTCATACACTCCATAGGTAGCACATGCTGGGTAAGACTGATTCAGTGCCCCCCTTAAGTTTCCTACCCAGCAGAGAGTGGGATGGAAACCATCAGAGCTACTCCCCCAAAGAAAAGCTGCTTTCTACATTGTGCTGAATATAAGACCCTCCTGGAACTTTCCTTGGTTCTGAAATGGATGTAACTTCCATTCTGGCTTGCCAGAATGCATGCTAACATGAAAACTCAAAGGGAAGGGCCCATTCCTTCAGATCATGGTGAAATGAGAACAAATGATCACAGCACACTCTAGGTAGGTACTTTTTGCCTGGCCCTCATCAACGTAATGCATGTAGAACTTTAAAGTGTTTAACTATATACATATTACCTAATTATATTATTCTATATTCTATAATCTAATGAACTCTCAATGGCTATTTGCTTTTCTGTATGGAGAATATAAGAACTAAAGAAAAAGAAAGGACTTATTTGCTCTCAGTGACACAACTTTATTAAAAAAGCTGACTTTCCAAAATTGCATTTGTTCACTGAGGGGGAATGCTGGGTATGTACTGACTATAGTGAGAGGAATAAACAAAATTTATGCTTAATTTATCTCTTCATTTTCTAGTTGAAAGTCACTCACTCAAGTTATTTTTTTTTTTAAAGGAAAGGGTCTTCATAGGATCTTAGATTTAGAACTAGAAGAGATCAGCATGGTCATTTAGTTTAACTTCCTCATTTTATAAATGAGGAAACTGAATTTAGGGAGGTTAACTGACTTGCCCAAGGTTAACAAAGACATTAAGAGATCCAGGATTTGAACCCAGGTCCTCTGACTCCAAATCCAATTGTGTATGAATGTGTGGAAATAATTTTGTTCAGAATAGAAAATCAAAATTAATATATTCAAAATGTATATATTTTGTATTATATATGTTATTTCCTATTAATAGAATGGGAGCTATTTTTGTCTTTGTATCCCCATCAATTAGCACAGTATATGGCACAAAGTAGGATTGTTAAATGATTGAAAGTAGTTTCCTAATGATTCCCCAAAGGGAAGTTAACTGCAACCTATTAACAACCATATGAAAGAACGAAATGCAAATCAAAATAATTCTTGGGTTTCATCTCATACTCAGAAATTGGTAAAGAAGACAAAAGATGGGAATAGTCAATGTTGGTGGGGTTGTAGAAAGACAAGTAGATTACTGTTGGTAGAGCTGTAAATTGATCCAACCATTCAGAGAAACAATTTGAAATGATTCTACGATGTCTATAATTTTCATACTCTTTTGACTAAGAGATCCCACCGTTAGGAATAGTGTAAGTTCCCATTTAATATCTAGCTAGCATTTATGTAGCACTTTAAGGTTTGCAAAACATTTTACAAATATTATCTCATTTATACCAAAATATTTATAGCAGCACTTTCTGTAGTAGCAAAGAACTGAAAACACAGTAGATGGTTCTCATAGGGAAATGACTAAACAAATTGTGGTATGTGAATGTAACAGAATATTACTGAACTGAAAAACAATGATTATAATGAATGTAGGAATGAGAAGACATGTATGAACTGATGCAAAGTGAAATGAGAACCAGGAAAACAATACACAATATAACTAGAAAGAACAACAATTGAAATAGAACATGGCTAGTTTTGCTGACTTCCTTTTATTCATCTCTTTTATTCTTTGTTGGAAGAAATGGTTCTCCGGAAGCGGGGTGTGGGATGATACTGTAGAAATGTATATGATATAAAAACAAAAGATACCATTAAAATTTACTTTAGAGATCCCACAATCTATACTCTGTGCTCCATACTTTAAATGAGTACCCACAGTCCTGTAAACATAAGACAAGGAGACAGGACTCACAAAACATGGAACTACTCAATTGTTTTCATCAATTGCTACAGTGAAAAGTAGGCAAGAATAACAGTAAAAGGTGATTTATTTTTAAATAATCTTTAACATTTCAATTGTATCACTATTATGTCCATGACTGGGTCTAACAAAACTCATGCCAAGTTGTTTCTAATCTTTAAGGCCTATTTCAGGCTATGTTCTCAGAGTGAGGCTTTCTCATACTATCTATATTCTCCCAGGTAAAAATTTAAGCAACTTTTCTTTTGTTCTTTTTAACTTATAGTATAATCTCATTTAGCACCTGGACTCCCCAACACCAACACACACCCTCCTATAGACCAAAGGTTCTTAATTTTCTGGGGGGTCATGGTCCTCCCTTTGGTAGTCTGGTAAAGTCTGATAGAATGAGAGCCTAAATTAGATCCTAATTGATTGGTGTCCCCTGGACTGTTGTTATAGCCACTAGACCACCTGATCCTAAAATGACTTATGAGGCTTGAACTCTGCTGCCCAATCCTGTACAGGATTTACTTGGCTCACTAGAAGAAATTCTCCCTCACCAGTCCCTCCCTTAAGAGCTTGATGCAATCTAAGTTGTTGGTATCTCTCAATGCCACCCCCGCCCCCATTCTGCAACATCATCATTAATTATGCTAGCACTAATTTCTGGTAGAGTTGAACTTACTGGCTAAACTATTACTGATAGAAGCCTTGCAGTAACAGCTGGCTTTGAAAGAAGCCACCAAGGAAGACTCATTTCTCAAGTCTATCTGTTCAATTAGTGATGTTCTCCTTATTGCCCCAGTTGCTACGCTGAGTGAGCGCTCCTCTGGGGCTTTTCTTAGGTAATGGTTCCTTAAAAGGATGACTCCTTACTTCACTTAGCACTCCTGGGGTTGGAGAGTGGGGAGAGGAGGGAAGGAAGACCAAATAGGTTGTTTCTGAAACCAGTGGCTCAAACAAAGAAATTTTCCAACAAGAGCCCCATTCTTTAACCATTCCTCTCTTTCCATTTATGAGATTATACCCCCCCCGAAAGAACTATGAAGGAATTGGCAGTTAATCTGAGCCTTCACGGGTAGGATTTCAACAGGCCGAAATGGAGCCAGGAAGAACATTTCAAGTAGAGGCCCCAGAAGAAGAAAAGGCTCAGAGATGGTTAAGAAGGATGTGTGTCTGGGAAGGCATTAAGTAGTCTAGATTGGCTAGAATACAGAGTAACATAATGAAAAACTGGAAGAATATGGATAGTCATGTATACCATAATGCAACATGGCACAGGGTATGGAGTGCTGGATTGGGAGTAAAAAGACCTGTGTTCAGATCTCTTCTCATCTAAGATACTAACTGGACAAGTCACAACCTCTCTGGGTCTCAGTTTCTTCATATGTAAAATTAAGATATTAATTGTACCTATTTCACAGGGTTGCTACGACCATCAACTAAGAACCTGAAAAGACTACTTTAGACAACTAAGAACCTGAAAGAACACTTTAAAGTGCTTACATAAATTCCAGCTATTTTTATTATCACTATTATTGCCAGGACAAGCAGCCTAAATTTAATTCAGCAAGCAATGGGGAGCCTATGAAGGTTTTAAGCAGAGGAATAACATAATGAGAAATTTAGGAAGGTATTGGATGGAGGCTAAAAGTGGAGTCCAAAACTCCATGGCGGTGGGAACGGAAAAAAGAAAACAAATGGAGAATACAGGATTTGGCAATTGACTCAATGTGGGAGCAAGGAAGGGAGCAGTATTAAGCCTTGACTGGGATGTTAGCCAGTGAAGAGCAAAAAGGAACTCATAAGAAAAAGCTATTTTTGAGAGGGAAGGAGGTTAATTTGATTTTGGACAAAATGAGGATGAGATGCTAGAGGGAGTATCACTTGGTGCCATTCATTATACACCCTATCATTGGATGCGCAGCTCCATACCTTAGTGCTCCTGCATGGTAGGTAGGGTCCTTATCTTCTATTTTAAAATTTAACTCCCATGAGGTGAGAAGACATGGGGCAAAATGTGCTGGATGTGAAGTCCAAGGATCTGGGTTCAGATCCCAGATCTTTATTTACTACCTATGTGAGCTGGGGCAAGTTCCATAACCTTTAGATTTAGTTTCTTTATCTGTAAAAGGAGGGTAGGAGAGGGGGAGCTGGTCTGAATGTCTCTTTCAGCTCTAAACGAGTTACTTACTTTTTTAAAGTAGAGAGAGAAAAAAACAAGTCAGGCCTCTATCTAAACTCTACTCCTGTTCTTTCTGATCCTGCTTCTGACATCCCATCTATGACCCAGGCCTGCCATCTTCTGTCTATGAATATTCTGCTTTTCTTCTATCTCTGTCTCTCTCTCTTACACACGCACGCACGCGCACACACACACACACACACACACACACACACAGAGTAGACAATAGATTGCACAATTTCCTCTTGAGATTCTAAAACCTGTCAGAGGAACAATGTTTAGCAATGTTCTCTGTAAATTTTTGAGAAATGACAAAGCTACTTCCCAAAAGAGAAGGAAAAAAATTCCCCAGATAAAAAAAGGCCTCTTGGAAAACCAATAGAAGAGCAGCTCTTCCTGCTACGGCACGGTAGAAAGTATTTAATGGGTTTAAGCTATTCAGCTTTGGCAAAGAAATCAGCTTGTGGAAACAGGGCAGCAAGGAAAGGCAGACTCAAGAGGTAGCAACTATGTCTTCACTGGCCTCACTCTCACAGAATGCCCTGTAACAGTGGTCAGAGTCTGAGGTCCTTGTTTCACTTCCTATCCTGTCTGTCTCAAGTGTGCCAACCTTAGTCAACAAAATAAAGCACCTGAAGAGAGGACCTGGACTTGGATCCTATAGTTGCTAAAGGGCCTGGCAAAATTATGTCCTCACCCAAAGCAAGAATCTCCTCTCTAACCTGACACAGAAGTGGTCATCCTGCTTCTGTGGGTGAACACAAGTTTTGGGTTTTGTTTTTTTTTGGGGGGTGGGGGTTGGAAAACTTAAACTTCAATTACTTCTTTGTTTTGCTACACATCTATATGACTTTGGGAAAGTCATTTTACCTCTTGAACACAGTTTCCTTATCTGTAAATGAGAGAGTTAGATAATAATACTAATGATGATAACTAGGATTTACATCACTAACCATAAGGTTTCCAGTTCTAAACCTCTGTCCTCTAGACTCATGCAAGACCCCATTTTACATGGAATCACAACAGGGATGGGCATGGGAGATCCCTGGAAGATACAAGGAGATCAAGCAAAACACTGAACATTAATGTGTTGTGTATCTAGGTAAGCAGGATTAAAACTAGATGTTTGACTTATATCTATGATATAAGTATTCTGTGGAATTAACAAAATGGCCCTAACTACTACAAACACAATGTCAAACAAAGGGACACTTGTAAATGCCACATAATAGATACCAATGATCCAGAGAAGCTTCCTACAATCAAAGATTCTGCTTGGCTGTGGTATAAAAGCAAAGCCCTGAATTTTGTCAGTGAACAGAGGTTCAAACCCTGACTGTGCTACTTACTAGCTATATAACATTAGGTATGTCATTAAGATCTGTATATCTGGTAAAAATGAGGGGGCTGGACTAGATAATAGCTGAGGTCCCTTCTAGTCCTAAAAGCTATGAATCCATGAAATTCTTCTTCAGAGACTGTATCTTATCAATCACCATTACACAGGTCATTTACTTGACTCTCAAGTACGCAAATCCTTCTCTACCCCACCAACCTGGATTTTTACAAGTAAAGCTCTTCTTGAAATAAAAAGTTCATTTGCCCAAATTTCATCTCAAAGAGATCTACAAGATTCCAGATGTCTCATTTTCAGATTTCACGAGCTTTTGGGGGAGTGGGAAGAAGAGGAAAAGTTGATACCAGATGCAGAAGGGCAGTATGACTGGAAGGGGCTAGAAAGGAGCAAAAGCAGTAGGTAGTAAGACTTTCAACATTTCTCCTCTTTCAGTTGTGCCCTTCTTCCTAGATAGTAGGGCAAAGACTTCCATTCTATTTCTACAGCAATGTTTTACTAGAATCAAGATCCTAAACCTAAACCAAGAATCAGTGTTGTTTCCCAAGGTTCTTTTGGCAGCAGCCAATAAAGATAATGGCTACTGGGTGAAGTAAGCTGAATTTTTTAAGAGACCCTGAAGTTAAAGAGTAGCCTATGAGAAAAAGGAAAAGATTGAGTGGAATGGCTGAAAGTCTCTCAATTAAGGAAAAGGATACTTAATATTTTAGCCTCCAGGGGGCGGAGCCAAGATGGCAGCTGAAAAGGAGGGACTAGCATGAGCTCCCCGCCAAGTCCCTCCAAAAACCTACACAAAATGGCTCTGAGCCAATTCTAGAACTGCAGAACCAACAAAATAGCAGACAGAAACAGGGCTCTAGCCCAGGACAGCCTGGATGGTCTCTGTGTAAGGTCTATCCTGCACAGAGCTAGGAGAGGAGTGGAACAGAGCCAAGCGTGGGTGGTTTGCATTCCTACATGGAAAGATGATGTGTATGATTCATGAGACCTCAGTATTAGGGTAGCTGAAGGGAATATGCATGTGTGTGTATATATATATATATATATATGTTTATGTATATATATGTATATGTGAATGTATATGTATGTATATGTGAGTGTGTATGTATGTATATATGTGTATGTGTATGTGTATATATATATATATATATGTAGAGAGAGAGAGAGAGAGAGAGAGAGAAAGAGGGCACAGGGTGAGCTGAAGATGAATAAAGGATGAGAGAGGAATATATTGAGAGAGGGAGATAGGGAGAGATAGAATGGGGTACATTATCTCGCATAAAAGTGGCAAGAATAAGCAGTTCTGTAGGAAGAGAAGA
>CM053624.1:183205720-183235575 GCA_028646595.1 Phalanger gymnotis | reverse complement strand
ACACAGGCAATGAGGCATAGAAATTTATCTTGCCCTACAAGAAAGGAAGGGAAAAGGGGATGGGAGGGGAGTGGGGTGACAGAAGGGAGGGCTGACTAGGGAACAGGACAACCAGAATACACACCATCTTAGAGTGGGGGGGAGGGTAGAAATGGGGAGAAAATTTGTAATTCAAACTCTTGTGAAAATCAATGCTGAAAACTAAATATATTAAATTTAAAAAAAAAGAACACTCCACATAGGAAAAAAAAAAAAGAAATACTCTGAAATTTTAAAAAAGGAGAGCCAAATTTAAGTGATTCTACTAAGTTATATTAAGTAAGAATTATCTGAGAATTTCTAGATCTGAACCAGAGAAGCAGAACTCTCTTTTACTATCTAGGGACCAGATAACTACAATCAGGCATCTGGGATTCAAAAAGTGCTGCTTTAAATGGACATTGGGAGTATGCAACTGTGATTTAAAGTTACTTTGTATACAACTTGTGCAATTAAGTGCTGGAATTAAATCAAAAACATTTTAAGCTTTGTTAAGAATGGTTTGTGGATTATTTTGTAAATGCCATCATAGAGACATGGCATGACTAGAAGTTTATGATGTTATATGTACTGTGTTACTGGGATACAAGAAAGTTTATAATGTTCAACATTGTTAATAATGATTACATTACTTTGTATGGTTCATGTTTAAGTTTTCTTGGTTATCTAATGTGTAAATGTAAAACATGTGACATGCAAATTTCCCCCTCTATTGTGAACCATCTAAGTGGTTTGGTCTGTACCTGACTCAATGTAATTGTGTAGTTTTGTGGATTATGGAAAAACTTTATTGTAATTGTTTAAACTCAGCCCTATGTGGCTGGGATACTGAACCATTTATTTGTTTGAACTTAGCCCTGTGTGGCTGGGACCTATGTTTCGTGCTGTTTTTCTCTTGATTATCAAATTATATCAAATCATATGTGTTCTGGGAGCTCCTGTTAGGTCTGACTACTTCTACAGCTGCCAACATGTGGATATGGACTCCTTGATCCTTCTGTCACATCTGAGGACTGCCTCTGCACCCAAGTGGACATCTGAGCCCATAGGAGACCTTGTCCTCTGGTTTCAAAGAGCCTGAAGGGGACAGCATCAGACGCAGACAACTTTCTCCCAAGGTTCCAGACCACAACCTGAGCAAAGACCTGCTCTTTCCCTTTCTGAGTCCTTGAGTTCCCAAGACTGTTTGCCTGTGTATTTGGTATCTTTAGCCATTATGCTCCCTACCCTGATCCTCCTTGCAACTTGCTCCCTCTGCCTGTTTACAATTAGTTCACGATTACTGCTCATCTCTGAGAATGTCCAACAACAGAAAGAAAAAAACCTGAATCCACCTAGATAAGGATTTTTAGAACTTCACTCCTGAGGAAGATAGAGGTTTTTCCATACCTTAATTGGCCTTTAGGCGAAACTTTCAGTTTGCCTTTGACCAAAAGGGGGAAATGTGGAACGTTTTATACCATTTTGTATCATTTTTAATTTCAACCAGACCCAGAGCCTGAATTAATGAGTAACTGGAAGAAGATCCAGGACCTGGGCTTCTTTATTCTCTAAACTTTGCCCAGACTATGTAGCCCCTGAACTGAACCCATCAAGACAGGGACAGCTCTACGCCCCTTGCCAGCAAGAAGCAGTTTTAGAAGCTGAGACTTTTGTCCCTGACCCCAAAAGAATTTGGGTCCTATTTGTTTGAGGGGGAATGATGAGGGCACAGTCTCTGGGAACCCCCTTGAGTCTGGAGTGCAGTCCCTGGGAGCCTCCTTGAGTTCTCCTTGAGTCTTTCAACTGGATCTGGCCTTCCCCTAGGGCCATGGGCCTTGCATTGTCGTTGGCCAGAGTCTCTATGTGAGCCTTGCCCTCTATTGTTACACCTTCAGTTACTTCTCAACTCCCTCATTTTATTGCTATGCCCCAGATCAGGTCGTTCCTCTTTCAAGGGTTTGAATAGCTCCATAAAAGAAGTGGGGAATGTGGTACTTGAGAAAACTAGTTATTGCTGACAGAAGACCCCTTGCCCCACAGCCCCTGATAAAAGCCCTAGAAAGAATGGACTCAGACTTTTTGGCATTTAGCAAATGTCCCTGAGGCTCCATGACTCCTCCAAGGAATGTCAATAGGTAAGATTATCCCACAAAATGGTAACCTGTCAGAATCTTTGATCTGTCAGGGCCTTTGATCCTGTTCCCCTAGACCACCTTGTGACCTGGCCCATAAATTTGATGAGATAATTAACCACTGCACCTTGTTTTTTCTGTATAAATATGACTCCTTCAGCTTTATTCAAGGCCGTTCTGATTTGGGTTGAATCCTGAACCATCGCCGGCTAATAAATTCTCCAATTAAAACTTATACTCTGTGATGTGTCTTGCTTGCTCTTGGTATAACAATATCAACTTAAATCAGTAACAAGACTCTGAATCTCTTTCTCTAGTAAAGAAACACACACCTCTGCCACATAAAGTGCTAATAGCCACGTGCGCAGAATATTCTTTGTATTATATAAAGTGTCAGGGGTTTCAAAAAATGGAAGCAAAAGATACAGTTGAATTGTGTTACAGCTACCCTGCACTTTACCAGGACTTCCTGACAGTTCTCTAGAGCTGAAATTCTTTATACACAGTACTTTTATAAGCACTGAAAAACTAATAATAGATGTAAAGTTAACAGCAATCTGTTTGACTCATTCCATCACTTCTCTACTAACCACACACCAAAAATTTAGAAAGATTTAAAAACTGCACTTTAGTTTTGGTAATTTGTATCAGGCAGGTTAACGATTATGAACAAAGACACATTTTTGGCATATAGTTGTCAAGCAAGCCTAGTCCTAAAAAGATAAGAGATTTAAAAAGATAAAAGATTTAAAAGATTGAGAATTAGCTATGAAGGCAAAAGGAAATCAGGAATACAATAAAGAAAAGAGAAAGGATGTATATATTTTAAAGATTCTAAACATTCAACAAATCCCACAAACACTTATTTAGTACCCATGTGCAATGAAGGTAAATAAGACAGATTTTTTACCCCATTGAAATTTACAGTCTAATGTTACTATTACTATGTTTTTTTGTTCTTTCATTATGGGAAGAAAGATTACTGACTTATTAATTGGAATCTGAAGACCTTGCTTATAGTCCTAGCTCTGTCACTTGCTGGTTGTGTGGCATTTACCTCTCTAGTCCTCTACTTTCTCATCTGTAAAATGAGAGGTCTGAACTAAACAATCCCTATAGTTCCTTCTAGTCATAACTTTCTATGCTTCTAATCTGACCAAGGAATTTAGGGAACATTAAAAAAACTTCTTCATTGCTGTTCTGAGGAATGTGATACAAGGCACATGCAAGGCTAGGGGATGCAGTAGACAGAGTGCCAGGCCAGGAGTCAGGAAGACCTAAGTTCAAATTTGGCCTTGGATACTTAATAGCTATGTGACCCTGAGCAAATCACTTAAGCCTGTTTGCCTCAGTTTCTTCATCTGTAAAACGAGCTGGAGAAAGAAATGGTAAGCCATTCCAGTATTTTTGCCAAGAAAACCTCAAACAGGCTCTCGAAGAGCTGGACATGACTGAAACAACTCAACGAGAAGATAAAGATTTGTTTAATGGAATCCAAAAGGTACTGAAAAAGTAAGTGATACATAGTCAGGACTAGATCTGAGGTCTCCTGACTTACTGGCCAGTCCTCTTTTGACTGTCTGCACTATCACTGATTGGTGCCAACCTGCAGCTGTTTACTTATCTTTACCATGACTTCTGGCAATCACTGACTACTCCATCTAGGCCTGAAATAGTTAGACCAGGAGAACCAAGTTCATATTTGCTCCAGGAAGTAGAGGCACCCCTCAGTGTTGATTCGCAGAAGAGATAAATAGGGAATACCAGAAAGTAAATCTGTAATCTACCAAGGAGTCCAGTTGTATGACCAGAATAGGTATAACTGATAAATGCACTGCTTGTGTGCCCCACATGTAACATCAAGAGAATACAAGGAAAATTCCCAGCACCCAGGGTGTACAGGACAAGGAGGCACGGATAGGTTGCAGTCTGCATCCACCGGAGGAAGTACCCACATTGATGAGAGCACGAATCCATTGCTGTACTGGGGAGACAAATAACATTATTCCAGGAAGAGGACTGACTGCTACTGGACAGAAATTGTAGTCCAATGTTACCCACAACTGGCTAAAATCAGTGATACACAAGAATGAAATCTCTAAGCGTATGGATAGTAGTGTCTGGGGCTAATGCAATTAAGCTACTTGCCTAGAATATCATGGTGAAAGTGCTAATCCTTTGCACACTGACATCCTGGAGTTAGATGCTAGTTCCTTCACTTGCAGAAGAGGATGAAAGATAAGGATCATAGAATCAAGAACAACACTCAGACCAGGCTGACCTTACAAAACCTCCAAGTGTTAAATCATACCTAGTTTAGCCAGCATTAGTTATTTGGATTAACTGCCAAGGAGATATGTTTAACATGTAATCCGGCCAGGTTGATGGCGTTTTCACTGATTTACTATTGCATAGAAGAGAAGATGCGTGATCCAGACTTTTGCCTTTGTTAGGAAATTTTAAGGCAGAGATAATTCTATGTGACAGTCAGTCAATAAATATTTATTAAGCATCTACTATGTTCCAGGCACTATGCTAAGCACTGAGGATACAAAGAAAAGCAAAAGAGGAGGCAATATGTAAACAACTATGTAAAAACTGGATATATACAGGATTGCTTGCTTGTTACTGCTGCTGCTGTTTGTCCTTTATTCGTGAAGAAAACCATGATATCAGAAAAGTGATGCCTCCCTGAAAGTGAATTGGTCACCAGCCTCACTTTCATGTCTGGAGCCACTTGGGTCCAGAAGCCAGATATGGATCAGGATAACTGGAGGTGACCCAGGATGCAGTAGGGGACCTTGGCCTTTTCAAGCTAAGGTCTTTAACAGGTCTCAGTTTGACTGAGGCAGCACCCATTCTGTGATTAAGTCTTAAAAAAATGAGGCAAAGAACAGCCTCCTTTAAAAAAAAAATGGATCTGGAAGGGGAAGACCAAAGGGTCTTCAAGATAAATTGAAGATAATCAACTGAGGGAAAGCACTATAATTAAGAGAGAGTGGGAAAGCTTTCCTGATAGGATTTTAGCTGGGACCTGAAGGAAGCCCGGAAAGACCTGAGGCTGTGATGAAGAGGGAGAGAATTCACTAGTTTACTGCAAAGTAGTTTCTCACTGTTTTTCCCCTGATGCCTAGGTTCCACAGTAATAGAGGAAGTCCCCAGAATTTTTATAGACAGGTAATTATGCCACAAAGAGATTACATCACTCAAGTCAGCAGTGTTTGCAGCTGATAGGAAGACGTTCATCAGATGTTGTAGGAACTACACCCTTATTTAGCAAACAATCTACTAATCTGCTAGAGGCCCTATTGTCTTTCCAAAAATAAAATTGTCCAGATAAACCTCTTCAACTAACACTTGGGCAAACAACCATAAGAGGTCACTGAAGGGGATACTAAAAATAATAAATAATAAGAAAGGGACAACAGAAGGAAACTTGGCAACTATAAAAGAACTGCCCCTCGAAAAAAAAGGGGCAGCTATGTGGCCCAGGAGATAGAACACTGGCCCTGGAGTCAGGAGGAACTGAGTTCAAATGCATTCTTAGACATTTACTTGCTGCGTGACTCTGGGCAAGTCACTTAACCCTGATTGCCTAAAAACAAAAACCATAAGAAAATCACTCTTTTCTTCCTTGGGTCAATAATTTTAAAAGACCATACTCTCTTCCTCAAACTAGTCTCCTGACAGGATGTTCTTTGTCATTTCTAATGGAAACCTAGGGAATGGGAGAAAGAAGACCTAACACAATAGTGGCATGATCTTCAATATTATCTCTGCATCCTGGTGGGATATGGTAGGATCAGCTGAGGCACTGTAGCTGACAACCTTCTACAAGGGAACACTAGCAAACCAAAGTCAAGCCAACTCACACGAAGTCTAACCCATGTCTGTGGGTAAAACCCAATGTGTGTCTGTTTTGTCTGTCATGTTTAAAATGCTCACATGATTTAAAAAATTAGATATCACCTAATTCCCTAATTTTAACAGATGAGAAAAAGAAAGTCAAGAGAGCTAAACTGACTTGTGGAAAGGTAACCAGTGATGGATCTGGAAATAGAAACTAGATTTCTCAGCTCTACCTATATTGTGGCCTCCCAAATTGCCAAGAATAAAATTCAAAATATGTTATCCATCCCAAGAAAATTACTCAGGAAAAGATAGGGTAGGGGTGGGTGGTAGAAATAAATACATGGATATCAGTAAGTCAAACAGCTATGACATGTTTAAATTTGTTTCATACAACATGATAGGTCACAGTTTACTAATATTTGCAGTCTGAAACAGTAGCATCAATCAACATCACGCTTTAGACAAACAGCCTCTGTCAATGGCTAAGCAGATCCTCAAGCATTAAACATGAGCCAATACTCAAAAGCAAACAGAAACTCTAAAGTTTGATCTCCCCTACTAAAAGATGACTTTGTATCTTCATTTTCTGGCTTTTTAAAAAATACAGTTAGTCCTATAAGGGCAGCTGTATAATATTTACCATTTAGCATGACTAAATTAATAGTAACATCAACTTTTTATATTATTGTAGATGCTGCTGCTGTTTGAGTTTTATATAGCACTTTTTAGTCATCAGATATCTAATAATTTTTTTAGTTGGTTATTAATACATTGCCTTTAAAGAACCCAAGGATCGTTGCTTCCATTTTATAGAGGCAACACAGAGAGGTAAAGAATTGTCTATAGTTACAAAGAAATCATCCTTTTAAGGTTGGACAGCTGGAAGAAGGAATTGGGGACATGGGGTTCAAAACTCTTGCAAATTTTCACCATAGCTCTGAATTGCCACTCCTTACCTTAGAAGAGAGGGCAAATCTTGCTGAAGGCATGTGAATGAGCTTAATTTAAAAAAATCAATTTTGGTGGTATTTTTTGCTTTTATATAAACTTAATTTTTAATATCTTCCCCTACCCAGCAAGTTATTCTCTACAAAAAGAATTTTAAAAAGAAAGAAAAACTCTTCAGCAATACCAATCAAAACATCATGAAAGTATATGCACTATCTTATTACTATGTAGGGCTGTAGACTCTCAGGTCTGCAAAAAAAGGAAGTAAGGTAAGGCTTTGACTTTTTTTTAATGTAGCCTGCATGATCTTCTTACTATCAAGTATTCTAGTTTAGTGGTGTCAAACGGAAATGGATCCTTGCAGTCATATATTGACTTAGAAAACCACAAATTAACATTATCTAAGTTGTATTATTTTTTTATTATTTTGTTACACATTCCCAACTACATTTTAATCTGGTTTAGACTGCACTCCAGAATTTTGTGAGTTTGATACCTCTGTTCTAGGGTCATGTGGTAGAACTCAAGAAGTACAAAACACATCCTCTTCCTTTCCATTATTCACAAGACCAAGTTTTCTAAATATTCCTATCATGTCTAGTAAAGGGTCCACTCAGTAGAAAGTTGAACAATAGTACCAACAGCTAATATTCCTAGTATTGTAATTCTAGGGCCTAGGAAAGATAGCTTTATATAAAGACAGGGTGGTAAAATTCAAATATTTTAGCTATTTGGGAGACGACAATCCTATTGTCTTTTAATGTAGCCTATTTATTCCAATCTTTAGGTGTAAGACTTGTAAGTATAGTCATTGCTAAAGTGTGTGCTCCTGAAGAACATTCTTTCATGGAACCACCACAACTAAATGCCTGCTAAACTACGTAAAGCATGCTTGCACATGCATGAAATATGTGTAAGCAAGTATATGCACTGTTTACATTTTAAACTAGGGCTATTGAAACTAAGACAGAGCTATGCATTTCACAGGACACTTCATCTTTTAAAACTGTGGGAGGAAAAGGGAAGGAGGGCAGGAGAAGAAGGGAGCTTTTTCTAATGCAATTGCTTTTTCTCAAAAGTTTACGCATCTGGATCTTGGTTGCTTGGCAAAATTTCTTGGCCATGTTCCTCACTGGAAGGCATGTCATTACAGGTGTCTCTCATGGATTCAGGCCAAGGAATTATTTTTCCCTTCTACTCTAGAATAATCTCCTTTTGGGTAGGGGTGGGGGGGGCGGGGAGGGGGGTCAGGGGAAGAGGACTGGCAGTGAAGTACTGGTTCTCAGAAGGACTGAAATACCTCACTTCATACACATTCTGTTCTGCCACGTTGTGTAGGTTGTGTGTGTGTGTGTGTGTGTGTGTGTGTGTGTGTTAGGGGAAGGAGAGAGAGAATAAGGAAGGGAGAAGGAGAGAGGTGAAGAACAAGTTCAAATTTTACCTTCCTCAGTTCTTCACTTCTCTCTCTCTCTCTCTCTCTCTCTTCCTCCCCCATTAGTTTAGAGCCATGAGTTTCTTATCATTTGATTTCAGGCTTTGGGAGGAAAGTAAAGAAGGTGTGAGTAGTGGGAAAAGGGTGGGGTGAAGTTGAGATTGGAGGGGTAGCAAGGGCAGAGATGAGATGACTCATAGCCAAAGTCTGGCACCAAAGAGCAGAGGTTAGAGGATTTCCCAGTGCGGCTAATGTTCTCATGTAATATGCCCAGACAAGTCTCCCGTACTGAGGTTAGAAGAAAAAAAAAGCAGTATGGCAATGATTTCATTTTATTTTACTACACTTGTGATTTCACTGATATAGAGAACTTCTGATTAGCGCTATAATAAGCAAAACCCCACTAAAATTAAGCCAGGCACTGAATGATAATAAAGGCCAATCCTGACTCAGGAGAATAAACTTCTTTCCTTTTGGTAGAGGTGGGGTTTATGGGTGTTGAATGTTGTATACACTGTCAGATGAGATCATTCACTGATGGTTGGTTTATTTCTTTTGTGACATGGGAAAGCTCGCCTGGTTGCAGTGGTATATTTGGAAATGAGAGGTTTTTTTAAAAAAGCTAGCAATAAAACTTATTTTGAAAAAAGGGCAAAAAAAAAAGCAGTAGGGGAAAAAGTCAATCAACAAGCATCTATTAAGTGCCTACATCATATGTCAGGTACTGGGCTAGGTTCGAGGGTGCAAATACACAAGTAACCCAAGTTCTTGTCCTCAAGGAACTTACATTCTATTAGGTGGGGGAAAGAATATATACATATATGAAAAAATAAACATAGTGATTGGGGATGTGTGGCGGTTATGAATATGCCTGAATCACAAAATAACAGACTCGGGGGCACCTCCATCACCAAGGCTTCCCTCTGTTAGGGCCTTACCACAAACAAACACCCTCAAGCAAAATCACTCCCTGGCTCTCACTCATGCTAACTGCCGGTCCCCCACTGCCTCCCTCTCTCCAAGATGCAACTCCCCTCTCCCACCTCTGCTCTACCCCTTCAGCAAGCTCCTCCCACCACACCTCATGTGACTTAGACTTCCTTGTGACAAGCAGGTCACATGGGCCTATTGATGGATGGGAAAGATCTTCTCATTGCATTAACAATACATTCAATACATTAACAATACAGGGTGGTACACTAACAACTAGAGGAATCAGTAAAGGCCTCTTAAAAGAGTTGGCACTTATGCCTTTAAAGATTCTAACAGGCAGTTGTGACAAAGGAGTGCATTCCACATGTGGAAGACAGTCCACGCAAAGGTACAAAGGTGAGAGATGGAAGGTATTTGGCTGGAGGACAGTGTGTGAAGGAGAGAAGTACATAGTCGGCGTAGAAAGGCATCTGACTGGAGCCAGAGAATGAAGGGCTTTAAACATCAAACAGGAGCAGCATCTTATCCTAAAGGCAATTGGAAGGTGGGCGTGGGCACTGTCTGGGGCAGGAGAGTGACAAAGTCAGATCTATGCTTTGACATCTGTGAGGAAGGCTTAAGTGCTAATTCTGGCTTTAACATTCACTTAGCTGGGTGACCTTGGGCTAGTCACCCCTCTGGGTTTTAATTTCTTCACCTGTAAAATAAGGAGGTTTGATAACATGATTGCTAGACCTTCCAAATCTAAAATTTTAGGATTTTATGAATAATAACTTCCAGGAGGGTAGGTTCAAAACGGCAGCAATGGTTTTATAGCCAAATTTACAGATCTTTGTACTGAAATATGTTTCCAGAACATTGTTCCACCCTTTATGAGGATTCTATGCCTTGTTTACCAGGCAATTTGCTGCAATTTGCTTTTCATGAGGTCAGTAAGGTCAGTTTTCCTTCCACACCCTAAAATGTTCCATAGTACCACAGAAACATGGAACACAGTGAAGTCAACTCTTCTAGAGACAGATACATTGGATGTTTCTCATATCTTGGCCAACTGCAGACATGGGAGGAGAAAGGTGGTCCTGAGAGATATGAGGTGGATGCTGGACATTGAATGAAGAAATACTGAGAATGGCAAGTCCTCTCTGACAACTCTGGACTAGAAACCCATGATGTGTGATGTAAACATGGGTAATGGCACCATTTCTTGCTTTAATAGGGAAAGGGATGTTCTAGGACAATATTAAGCAGCCCAAATGGGGCTGTGGAGGCTTTGATGCCCCTATTCAGAGCAGTACCACAAGCATTGGGTCTTTCTCCTCCTCCACCAATCCCCAATAATCACATCTTTCCTACATATATGGAAAGAATATCCTATTGAGAGAGAGAGAGAGAGACAGAGACAGAGAAAGAGAGGGAGAGAGAGAGAGGTGTGTGTGCCTCTTAGACTCAAAAACTGTTGTGTAAGGTCTATAATCCACACCCACACTCTCATTTCTATTATTTATGCCCTATTTCTACATTTCTACTCTCTAAAATTTCTGGCATTGTTATCTTACCTGCTGACATCACTCAAGGACTCCAGGGCCACAAGGCTGCATCCTTAGGGCTTTTCCATCTACCCTTACAGCTAAGATGTCTTTTATGTACTGTCTCTTCCAAATAGAGTATGAGAACCTTGAGAGCAGGGACTGTCTGGCTTTTTCTTTTTGTGTCCCTGGGTGCTTAGTACAATGCCTGGCACACAGTACGTGCTTAGTAAATGTCTTTTCGTTGATTCATTCACATAAGGTATGATTATATAGGATGTATACAGGATGGTGTGAATGATACTTATTAGGGCAACCAAATTAGTGATAAAAGCAATCAAGAAGTTAACAAAGTTGAAACATTTCACCACTTTTAAATAAATGTCACTAGGTCTTAGTTTACCTTTTCCATTTTGCCAACATTACATGGTATTTAAAACCAACTAAGATCAAAATGGGAATGAACCATACTAAGATCATTCAGTACAAACTTCTAACTTTACAGGTTAGGAAACTGAAGCTCAAAGAAATCAAGACATTTGCCCAAAGCCACGGAGATAATTAGTGGCAAGTCTGAGACAAGAAATCTGTTCCTTGATTCTTATTTCAGTGCTCCATGGTAAGGTGGAATGTGAGGGAGAACAGGGAAAAGGCATGAGCTGCAGCAGGAGGGAGAAGAGGAACAATATTAGGATTCCTTCACCCCCTCCCCCCCACAGTCTAGCTTTGTGTTAAGCCTCTCTGCCTACACACTCATGGTCAAAGGACAAGAGCGGTGTTTCTCAAACTTTTTGGTCTCAAGACCCTTTTGATACTCTAAAGAGCTTCTGTTGATGTGGGTTATATTTAGTGATATTTAATATATTAGAAATTTAAATGTTTTAGTATTATTATGAAAACAGTTTTGACCCCAAGGACCCCCTGGAAGGGTCTTGGGCACACCTGGATCACACTTTGAGAACCATGGAACTAGAGAAACTGCTCTTTACCATGACGAGGGGGTTGACTAAATCAGCATTTCTTAAAATTTTTCCATTCGCAACCCATATGGGATCATGACCCACAGTTTAAGAAGCACTGGACTAAATAATTTTAAAGTTCCTTCTAGCTCAAAATCTTCAATGTTATGATATGATACAAAAGACCTCCTCAAAATCATGTTTCCAGGACACTGCAAAAAGGACACACTCTGGTAATCTGCTGTCCTTAGTCAATGATGAGTCATCTACTCATCTAGAGTCATTTCGTATCATGACACTATATCCTCTCAGGATGCCTAACACAATCAAAATACAGGTACCTGACTTACCTGAAGCAATTCCATTTCCAAGGAAAGTGCTAATAATCATGAATGAAAGAAGTAATCCATGTCCTAAGGAGGCAAATGGTGAGGCTGAGCTGTTCTTTGGTGTTATCCTGCCATAGCACATCTTTTATCCGTCCAAGTTTGAAAGAAAAATGGGGAAAAAAAACTGCCAGCCAGGTACAAATCCACCTATTAAAAAAATGCATAAAAAACTTCAGGAAGGAATAAGAGAGAAGCCCTTTATAAGCCAAGTTTTAGGGAATCTTATCAACTAAATTCACTTCTCTTTCAATGTAAGGAAGGTATGTAACATCTAGCTTCTCTATGGCTTGGGAGGATGGTCGCATGCCAAAAGCCTCCAGCATGCACAGCCAGATTTCTGAAAGAGCATAGGGAAGCAGGAATTATCTCACCTTGAAATCTTTCAAGCAGAGCTGAGCTTTGAGAAAAGATCCAATTCTGCCCCACAAGTCATGGAGGCTCTGGGTGAAGAAAGGAAGAAGCAGCTGACGACAACAGAACTGCTGTCTGTATTAATGAGTCAAGTTTTTCCTTTGCCACATGCACACGGTATGAGTTCAACTTAGGGAAGAAAAAAAAGGAACTAATTTAATGGGAGGAAAAAGCAACTGCAGAAACACTGTCTTAAAAAAAGAATGTATCCCTGAGCTGCCTGAACAACAGGCCTAGTCACTCACAGTTCTGACTCCGCATCTGTGCATTTCAAAAATGAAACAATCACCAGGTTCATCACACACACCTGCAACCCAGGAAGTTATAGCCAGTCACATGTGTTGACACTCCACCACATACCTCTCTAGAACAACAGCAACACACTCCTCACTTGAAGCAAGTTAGTTAAAGAGGTCAACATTGACAATAGTGTAAAACATAATAGAGTGCCAGGTTCCAAGTGAAGCATAGCTCCTTAACTGGAGGAATTCTAATCAAACAATGCACAACAAGGCTTCAGACTGCTGAGGTCTAGAAGGCTCCTATGGGATCATCCAATCCTCCATCCGTTACACATAAAATTATCTTATTTCATAACAAAAGATATTATTCAGGAGTCTTAGATTAGAAGACCCATTTGATAAACATTCAACTCCTACCATTAAGCTCCTACTACATTCCAGGCACTGTGCTAAGTGCTGGGTATACAAATATGGGAAGTCAACACACATTAAGAAGATGAAAAGGTGGGAAATGGGTACCCTTCTGTGTGTGTGGGGGGGGCAGTACACAGAAGAGAGGGGATGTTGGAGTCCAGGAGTACAGCCTATAGGAAATGATGAGATAGCTGCACTGGATTTTCCTCTTTAAACTGAGGATGTGGGATTCTCCACTATTACCCTCTACCCCAAATACCCTCCAAAGCTCCCTTTCTCAAAAAATTTCATTAGGGTCCTACTAACAATTTTTATTTTTTGCTAATTCAATGATTTTTAAGCAGAATTTAAAACGACTTCTAGAAATTTGGAGTTTTCACTCATATAGAGAAACTGAATCTAAAACCAATAGTTCTGCCGAATTTAGTGCTCAAGAGGACTCCAGGATCTAGCAAATTAATTTGTATGTTGTAGAACTTTTGTGTTGAGAGTCACAACTTTAGAATTAGACGAGATCTTAAAGGACATTTAGTCCAATCTCCTTTCTTCATTTTACCAATGAGGAAACTGAGGTCAAGTGTGACTTGTCAATGTTTACTCAAGTATATAATGTAGCCTATTTAATGTATTCTAATTTACCCATTAGGATCCCATATGTCTTAGTTCATAAAAGATACTTAGAAATAACAAAAATTTACTTTTTAATTTCAAAATAGTTCTATAATTCAGGCAGTTCACTGTTTCATACAGAACTTTATATTTTCCCCGACACACACACACACACGCACACACACACACACACACACAGCCAGCCAGCCACTAAAACACAAGGACCTGATGCTCTGCTGCAGACACCAAGCCAGAATCGATCTGAAACTGATATATGGCAGTAATCATCAAAACCAGGGGTGGGAAACTTGTGGCCTCAAGGGCTCATATGGCCTTCTAGGTCCTTGGGTGCAGCCTTTTGACTGAGTCCAAGTTTTACAGAACAAATCTTTATTGTGGGGATCTGTTCTGTGAATCTGGATTCTGTCAAATGGCTGTACCTGAGGACCTGGAGGGCCACATGTCTCCAGGCTGAAGGTTCCCCACCCCTGATCAAAACCTATCAAAACCATTTGGTACTTCTTTAAAAACAGATCATTGGAACAGATTAGGCACAGAAAACCCAGAAGAAAACAGGATATAGTAGCACAGTGTTCAATCAATAAACCCAAGAATTCTAACCACTCGATAAGAACTCACTACTCAACAAAAACTGCTGAAGAAATTAGGCTTAGACCAACATCTCATACCACAATACACTTCAAATAGCCACAAGACCTAGATATAAAAGGCCCTATGAACAAATTTCAGGAAGAGAAAAAGGAAATAATACCTTTTGCAACTATGTATAGAGGAAGAGTTTTGTTGACCAAAAAAGGGATAAGGAGAATGAAATGAGAAATCAACTACATAAAACTGAAAAAGGATTTGCAAAAACAAAATCAATGCAGTTAGAATTACACAGAAAACAATTGGAGGGGAAATCTCTGCAGGTAAATATCTGATATCCAAGATAAGAGAAAACTGACACACATATAGGAACAAGAGCCATACGAACATATACTTTTCAAAAGAAGAAAGGTAAACTATTAACAACCACATACAAAATGCTCCAAATCACTAATAACAAAAACGAAAATTAAAACAACTGTGAGGTTCCATCTTACATCCATTAGACTGGCAAAGAAAAAGGGCAGTTGTTGGAGAGGCTATAGCAGATAGGCACACTAAATGCACTGTTGGTGGACCCAACCGTTCTGGAAATCAATATAGAACTGTATGCAACAAAGTCACTAAAACGAGCATGCCCTCTGACACAGTGATACTCCTGGCTAGACCTATACCCTAAACAGAGCAAAGAAAGAGGGAAAAGATCCACATTACAAAAATGCTCATAGAATTACTTGTTGTAGCAAAGAACTGGAAATAAAGTGGGTACCCATCCAATGACTAAATAATTTATGGCATATGAATGTAATAAAATATTACTGAACTCTAAAAAATAACGAAAGGGATAAATTCAGAGACACCTGGGAAGACTTGTAGGAACTGATTCAGAGTGAAGCAAGAACCAGAACGAAATATAACACTGGAGAGGAAAATAACTGAGAAAGAAATATGATCAATGAAAAACCAATTATGACAACAGAAAACTGATAACTGATTATGCTTCCTACCACTTTGGCAGATGAACTAGAGGTGCAGAATAAATACACATTTTCTGAAATGGCCAATGCACTTAGAGAGCTTTTTGGTGAGAAAAGTGGGGATAGGGACACAATGATAATGATACCCCCCCCCAAAAAAAAGAAAAGAAAAAAGTGTCAATTAAACTTTCAAAAATACACAGAAGAAAGCAAAAGGAAGTTCACAATGATACAAAGAAAGACAAGCAGGGCAATATTGCATCTGTCATTTTAAATTTAATATATACTTTAATAATCAAGCTATATTATAAAGATCCATGTATATAGTAAAGATTCATCTTGTCATATATAATCCTCTTTTTCTATTTTTGTCTATGGAAATGTTCATATTGTCAAATTAATAATAATAAAAAATTTAAATGAGGGGGGTGGGACTAGATTATCTACAAGGTCTCTTCCAGATCTAAATCTATGATTTCCATTATATACCTCCTCCCTCCCTCCCTTACTCATCAAGGCTGCTGAGAAAAGCACCTTGTAAGCACCAGCTCTGGAGTCAGGAGGACCTTGAGTTTAAACCCAGCCTTAGACGCTTCACATTTATTAACTGCGTGAACTTCGGCAAGTCACTTAACCCTGATGGCCTCACCTCCCCTCTCCAAAAAAAAAAAAAAAGGCACCTTGTAAACTGCTCAAGACTGCAAACATCTCCTCCTCTTCACATGGCAAAGGTTCCCAAATGGCTGCCCTCAGGGGGGCATAGGGTGTGGGCACGTTAGAACTAAAGCGTTTGCTTCAGTTGGGAGTCAGTATTGCGGCCGGCCAGACTGAGTGATAACATTGCTTTTTTTCTGCCCGACAGGGAAGAAGGCACCATTGGTGTCAAGGCCATGCCTTACTCTTGGATACTATAGGCCTAATAACTGACCACAGGCCATCTAGTAGGGGAAATAAGGCATGGATCAAATAACATATACAAATTGGGATGTGGTAAATAGATACAGGGTGTCCCAAAAGTCTTAGTGCAGTTTTAAGCTAATAAGTTTTAAAAAGTTTAGCAGCTATTTAAGTTTTAATCGTTTAGAGACATCACCTTGCCAACGAAGGTCTGTATAGTCAAATCTATGGTATTTCCAGGAGCAATGTACGGCTGTGGGAGTTGGACTGTAAGGAAAGCTGAGTACAGCAGAACTGGCACTTTTGAATTGTGGTGCTGGACTTTTGAGAGTCCCCTGGATAGCAAGATCAAATCAGTCAACGTTTCTAAAAATTAATTCAGGCTATTTGCTGTTGTTAGGTCAAATACTGAAGCTGAAGCTTAAATACTTTGGCCACATAATGAGAAGATGGGACTCACTGGGAAAGACCCCGATGTTGGGAAAGACTGAAGGTCAAAGGAAAAGAGGATGGCAGACAATGAGATAGATAATGTCATGGAAGCAATGAACATAAGCTGGGACAGACTTTGGGATATAGTGAAGGATAGAAAAGTCTGGTGTACTATGGTCCACAGACATGACTAAACGACAATAAGAAAAGCTTTAAACCACAGATTTTTGGGACAACTTGTGTAGAAGCACAAAGTGCTATGAGAGATTTGAGAAAGGAGATCACTCTTTGCTATAGATAAAATCCAGACAATATGGTAAAATATGGGGCAGGTAAGGAAGTCTCATCTTCCTGAGTTCAAATCTGGCCTCAGATACTTACTAATTGTGTAAGTCACTTAACCCTGTTTGCGTCAATTTCCTCATCTGTAAAATGAGCTGGAGAAGGAAATGGCAAACCAGCCCAGTATCTTTGCCAAGAAAATCTCAATGGATCACAAAGAGTCAGACCCAACTGAAATGACTGAACAACAAAATGGTAAAATGGAAAGAATGTTGGGACTTGGAGCTCTGGGTTTAAATCTCAGACATATACCCATGTGATCATGGATAAGTCACTTCAAATCTATATGCCTTAGTCTCCCCAGCTATAAAATGAAGGTATACTGGGCTAGATCATCTACAAGTCTGTTATAGGTCTAAATTTTATGATTTATAATCAAAGGCTTTATGGAAGAGATGGAATCTGAATTAGGCCTCAAAGGAATGCAAAAGTATTTCAACCTATTTTGGGGGCAGGGGGAATGGGGCAGCATTGAGAGGGGTGGGAGTAAAGACTAAAGGCACAGAGATGGGAGGGAGCAGGCAGTCTGGAAATAAGTCCAATTGAGCTATTATACAGACTGCTGATTAAAGGAAAACAGAGAGAAGTCTGGGAAGGTAAGCTGAAATGAGATCACCTGTTAACCCTGGAGCTGTATTTTCGCTGTAGCCTGTTCTGGTCTAGAACCATGGTTCTTTTACCCCCATCCTTTTCTTCAACTTCCCCGACTTCTTTCTAGCAGAAAACATCAAGGTATGGTATAATCGAGAGATTCTGGTTCTAGTATAGACTCTGTCACTAATTCTGACTGTACATACATTTGATCAAGTCACTTGACCTCTTAAAATAGAAGTTCTCTGAGGACAGCCTGGCAGAGTGAAGATACCGAACTTAGAGAAAGGAACACCTAGGTCCCACTGTCACTAACACCCATGGGCAAATCACTTAGCATTTCTGGGCCTAAGCTTCCTCATTTAGAAAAATGGGTATCTCCTGACAAGTACTGTTATACTTGTCAGAGCCGTAATAACTAAGGTGTAGTATGATGAACGCTCTGAGCTAAGTTAATTAAAGTAGAGGACCAGCCTTTTGGCCTTCCCAGAAGTGGCCTCTGGGTGTCAGAGGGACTATACCAATACCCTCATCCCCCAAGAGAACTGGTAACACGTTTTGTGCTGACTTCTATAATTATAAAAAGAAGCTCAAATGAGAATCTACAGAGAGCACTTTACAAACCTTCAAGTATTATATAAATATTATTGTTATCACACGTATAACCTAGAGACAACAGGAGTGGCTAAAAAGTATTTTTCCTGGAATGCTGACAATATGATTGGGAGAAGGAAGAACAGATTTATTCTCTTTGAGAAATTCAGGCATCCATATTCAGGAAGTCCCACCCCAGTATATTTACATCTGAATTGCAACAAGCTCAATTAATCTATCAGCACACTTACATAAGACCCTTTGTACAGAGTGTTCTTCAAATGCTTTCCAAAAATAACAACTATATAACAACAAAAAAACTCACATGTATATGTATTTGGGTGCATGCAGAGCCACTATTTTATCCTTTCTCCCTCACCCCTAAATAGTGGGAAGCCTGGGAGAGAAGAATGAAAGGAAATTAAGGGTTAGCTAGGGAGGAAAAAGAGAAAACTAGGAGAAAAAAGAGCCACCAAGTGGTTGAATGAAATTTGTTTATTAAAAGTATGGTACCTAGACTTTTGAGACAATAGTTCCAGGAATGCTGAAAAGAACCCTAGTCCCAGAATAAGGAGAGACATCTTCCAGTCCCAGCCAAAGTACGTAACCTGAAATAAATCACCCTTCAGGGTTGTGGTTTCTTCACATGTAAAGTGAGTCAGATATCTGTAACGCTCTATAGTAGAAAGAACACTGAATTTGAAGAGAAAGATCAGAATTTTATACCTATTGTACTATCTGTGTGACCCTGGCAAAATTACAACTTCTCTAGGCCTTCAGTTTGGGATCCTGGGCATTTTCACAAATATACTGATGTGATGGGGCAGAGGAAAAAAAGTATTAAAAAAAGATATGCAACTTCACTATGCACAGAAGTTTGTGGAGCAGCTGATACCATACTAAGTGATTCACTGGTCTTATCTACCCTATCATAGTAAAGAACTCTGTACACTCATTGTAGGTTTTCATTGCCTGCCTTTAAAACTCAAATTTTATGTTGCAATTTTGTATCTAAAGTGTCTGCAACTGCTCTCTGGCAAAAGATCACAGTTTCTGTGGGATTGTGGGAACCTGACCCACTATTTCCCATAGGTTCAATATAGCAACATTCACTTTTTTGGTGGGTTTTTTTTTTTTTACTTCTGTGCCAGTTTCTAGGAATGTTACTGCCTTGAAAGTTGAGGATTGACTATAGTAGGATTGAGACAAGGAGAGTTGATCTATATGGGAAAATTTTTGTTCACACCCCTTCCTGACCATTTTAATCCCTATTGTTGAGTTGCTTTTCAGCCACTTGACTCTTTGTGACGCCATTTGGGATTTTCTTGGCAAAGACACTGCAGTGGTTTGCCACCTCCTTCTAGAGTTCATTTTATAGATGAGGAAATTGAGGTAAACAGGTTTAAGTGACTTAACCTGGGTCACACAGCTAATACGTGTCTAAGGCCAGATTTGAACTCAGAAAGATGAGTCTTTCTGACTCCAGGCTCAGTACTCTACTTTTCCACCTAGCTGCCTACTCAAATCCTATTCACTCTTTAATGCACAACTCAACTTGTTTCTTGTCCATGAAGAGAGGTGGAAAGATCACTGGATTTGGAGGCAGAAGACTTGGATTCAAATTCCATTTCTGCCTCTATTACCTACCTATGTGATGATCCTGGGCAAGTCTCAGTTTCTTCTGCTGCTGGACTTGATCATCATCCAAGTCGCTTCCAGTTCTAAACCTGTAACTCTTTTACCTTTCTAGATTAATTCAGTCACAGAGATTTTACCCTCTTTTGAAGTCAAAGTTAGTAAATGGTTAGGATTATTCATTACGTATTTGTTATAAGAAACCCTTACACAGTCTTTTTATAAGTCTTGTATTGTTATTTCAAACACTTTGGGGCCAAATTAACTTAATTCAGGGCAGCTAGGTGGCACAGTAAGTAGAGCACCTGCCCTGGAGTCGAGAGGACCTGAGTTCAAATTTGATCTCAGACATTTGACATATGCACTAGCTGTGTGACCTTGGGCAAGTCACTTAACCCCAATTGCCCTGCCAAAAAAAACCAAACCAATAAAATAAAATAAAAATGACAAATTAACTTAATTCTCTCTCTGAGTCTTTTCTCCAAGACTCTTCTATAGATTCTTCTACACTAAGATGTGTTTCCAGGTTAATAAACCAATTTGTCATCTGGCAACATGCAGCCTTTCTATCCTGCTTCTGTTTTCCTTTCCTAAAAAGCTGAAAAACTTATCTGGCTTCCAGATCCAAGGCAAATTTATATTTACTTATGTTCTTAATTAGACTGAAAGTTCCTTGAAGGCAAGAACTTCTTTACATTGGCTTTCTACATTCCCAACAATTTCCATCCCTCCTAGTCCTCTCTCCCCTCTACTTATCCTCCAAGAAGAGAGCAATTTCCTTTAACAAGGGCCACGTATTTATCAATTGAGGGAGGAATATATTTGCTACAGATTCCCCTGTCTTTTAAAGGAGCCACTCCTCTACCCCAACCTACTCTTTGGCAAAGATGGGAGGTCCATGTGTGTTACACTGCACATATTTTCAGACTTTTTCAATCTATTCATCAGTTTTAATTATTTATATTCCACTTCTTTTTCTCCCCCCCTCCCTTTTTGATCTTTAAAAATATAGGGGTTGGCTACAGAGGAATGTATAGATAGAGGTTGCCTATATACATTAGAGCCATATTTAAAAGACTACATAGACAGGGTTCCCAAGAGGTAGTGGGACATTTGTTTATTGCTCAGGCTCCTAAAAAAAGGAGAGAACAAGTGTTATTTAGGAGTTGGAATTATTTAAAACGCTCATTAAGGAAACAGATCTCACTCATTTTAGGGCTGAGTATCTAGATTACATATGACTGTAGGCTCACAGAATTTGAGCTGGAGAAAGAGTCCTCAAGGTCATCTAATATAAAACTCTCATTTTATGGATGAGAAAGTTAAAGCAGAGAGAGGTTAAGTGACATAGCTCCAGCTCATCTAAGTAATAAGTGGCAGAGCCAGGATTTGAACTCTGATCCTAAGGACTTGTCCACTAGAATGACCAGCACTTCTTAAACAGTTTAAGAAATGTTGAAGAGGTCTCAAGTAGAAAAAATTTAAGAAGCACTAGACTAGTATGGACTGTGCCAGTGCACCAGACAGAATGGCCTCAATATAATTCCAGGATAACAAATGTTGTCAAGATTGAAGAAATGTACTATACCCTTTACTGTGTAAAAGGATAGGAGAAGTCAATCTAAGGTGTGAATAATGGAGCACTAGACTAGTGTGGATTGTGCCAGTGCACTAGACAGAATGGCCTCAGTATAGTTCCAGGATAACAAATGTTGTCAAGATTGAAGAAATGTGTACTTTACTGTGTAAAAGGATAGGAGAGGTCAATCTAAGGTGTGAATAATGGAACAGACTCACTTAGAAATGAAATCCAGTACAGAAAGAGCTCATAAACAAGGGATAAAAAGGATAATAGAAGAATAAATTTTGGTTACATAAAATTTAAAAGTTTTTGCACAAACAAATTCAATAAAGCTAAGATTAGGAAGTAAACACTTAACTGGGAAAAAGATTATTAAAAAAAAAGTAACAACTGCTGGAGGGCCTTCAGGAAAATAGGTACACCAATACAATGCTGGGAGAGTTGTAAATTGCTACAGTCATTCTGGAAAGCAGTTTAGAGCCACGCCTCCAAAGTTACTAAACTGAGCATACTCTTTGACCAGTGATATTACTAGTAGGCCTGTATCCCAAATGTGATCACAGAAAGAGGAAAAGGACTCATATATACAGAAATATTTGTAGCAACTCTTTTGACCATAGTAAAGAATCAACTGGGGAACTGCTGAATAAACCATGATATATGAATACAATGGCATATTATTATACTATAGGACCTAACAAAATGGTCGGTTTCAGAGAAATCTGAGAGAACTTCTCTAAACTGATTCAGAAGGAAGCGAGCAGAACCAGAGAACAGCAACAATACTGTTTAAAAAAAAAAAACCAAAAACCAAAAAACCAAACATTGAAAGATTTAAGAACTTTGATCAATGGCCAACCATTATTCCAGAGGATGATGCGGCATGCTACCCATCTATTGACAGAAGGGATGGTCTCAAGGCACAGAATAAGACATATATTTTTAGATACACCAATGTGTATCTAAAATGTGTATTATTTATTATCCCTGACTTGTATGCTTACTGCAAAGATTTTTTTTTTCTTTTTTCAAATGGGGAATTATGGGGGAGCTAGCGACAGGCAAAGAGATGCCAAAAAAATAAAGAAAAAAGGTTGATTGAAGGTGTTGTTTTTTTTTAAATGCACACAAAAGAAGGCCAGAAGAAATTACAAACAAGACAGCTTTGATAGTAACATGATGAATTTATTAGATATTTAAAGGAAAAGGAAGAAACCAAATGGAGATCCATAGTTTCATGTATAATCTTTTTCTGTTTTACTTTGTATATGGAAATGCCCATTTTATTTGATGTTAGGCTCAGAATTTTTTAAAAGGAGAAATAAAATCCTGCCCAAATTAGTGAAATATCCTTCATTAGATGTATGCAAGTATGCATGGCATTCAACATGGCACTATATCCCCTGACTCCAACATATAACTACTTCTTATAGTCAGGCCAGGGCTACTTTTCATCATTCAGGTAGGCATCAGGGTCAAGACTGTGTTCTGTATATGATCCTATCTCCCCAAATGGATAGTAAGGTTACTGAGGAATAGATCATTCGTCAATTTAGCAAGCGTATAAGTGCCTACTAAATGCCAGGCATATGGATTGCCTGTATAACCTCGGGAAAATCAGTTGACCTCTCTAGGCCTGTTTCTCTACCTGTAAAATGAGAGGATTGGATAACACCATCTTTAGGACTTCTTTCTAGCTCTAAATCTATGTATGATCCTAAGATCCAAAAGCAATTTGATAGTGCTAATGATTTAACCTACACTCCCTTATGGCTGTGGCTGAGACAAGGAAGCTGCAAGGTATGCCAAGAACTCAGATGTTAAAATTCACAACAAAGATGTATAAAGTTCACTCAAATTGTGTCACAGGCTTATGACTAGGCTTATTATAACTTGTGAAGAAAAAAACCCAAAAGATTCAAATGGAATTCTCTTTCCCCAGATGAATTTTTAATAAAAAATTAAGAAAACAAGGTAGGATGCATCAAGGTCTGCTGCATTTCTAGGTACTACTCTGCCATTTAACCATTTGGTGGCTTCTGACCAACTAGAACAATGTCCAAATTAATTATGTCCAAAATTAATATTTTGCCCCTATTTGCTCTCCACATCTTTAATGATAGCCAGGACCCTCAAAAACTCATTGATGAATGTGACTATGCCCTTTAAAATCTCTGTATCGCCAAGTGCCTCGGACACTTCTAGAATGGGACCGGGCCTGTGATTTCATCAATACAGGGGAACTACAGATGCAGAACTGCAACTCCTCTATAATTTATAGCCAGTGTATGTCATAGCATAGGTTTGGACCTAGGTCTGATGCCAAGGCCAGCGCTCTATTTGGACAGTTTGCTTTGCCATGTACATAGTACATAGATCATGTGAATTCATAGGGGCTTAGGATATGATATAGAACTGAACGGGATCTTAGTACTGGGTTTTTTTCCTCTTTATTTTACAGATGAAGAAATCGAGGGCCAGAGCTGTTCAGTGACTTGCCCAAAGTAAAAAAGGGAATAAGTAGGAGAATTTGAATTTGAACTCATGTGCCCACACAGAGTACCTTCATATCCTCCCCTCCCTCCATCTTTTCAGCTTCCTTTTATGTGCCGTCTTCCCTTATCAGGATGTAGGCTCACTGAGAGCAGGGACTATCTTTCTGCTTCTATTTGTATTCCTAGCACTTGGCACAGTGTCTGGCACATAATAAGGGCTTTCTTTATAAATGCTTGTTGATTTGACTTGGAGCTCAGCAGAGAGACTTGGGCTGGATATATAGATCAGGGAGTCATGACTTAGAAATGATAATTAAATCTATTGGAAGCTAATGAAACAAACTCAGAAGAAAAGAGTGGAAGCTTCAAGACAATGCCTTTGGGGCACACCCACACTTGGGTATACCAAGAATGAAGAGTCAGCAAAGAAGTCAGACAGGTAGCAGGACAACGAAGAGCAGTGTATAACAGTGAACATCCTAGCATACCCAGGATGGCCCACTAGCACAGGTTCTTTAATCTGCTTTTAAAGTAAAGCAACTTTAAAGGGGTCAACAATCTTCTCTAATTATATTCACTGGTTCAGAGGAAAAGTCAGCCCCCTAAACGTTAGAGAAAATACAAGCAAAGAAATTAGACCAACAAACAGGGCTTTGCCTGAATCAAAGCAATATTGCTGTACACTTTACGTATACACTGGATGGACAGAGCCTTTACATCTGAGCAGTTGGGAGTGGAAGGGTGATCCTGAACATATGACTACTCAGAGACTCGACCAGGGAACCACAAGGTCCTTCTCATAAGCGAGCCTCCCAAAACAAAATACCAACTCAGAATATATATACACTTCTCAGAAACAGAAGGCACCACAACCCTCGTTGAGTGACTGCCTAATTAGAAATTAGCAAAAGGCATGAAAGCCTTCCTACAAGCAAGCTTCCCCTAAGGAAGCTTCCCTCCCCCATGGGTTCTGTGACTCAAGATGTGTCACAGCTGTGAGCTGGGCCAGAGGTCAAAACAGGTCATATGGGCCTATTAATGGGTGGGAAAGATCTTCCTATCTCATTAACTTTACACAATGTGATGGAAACCCATAGAGGAGACAGAAGGTGGGTAATAGTGTCAGACACTACAGAAGTCAAGAAGGATGACTTAGATTAGTCTAACATTAGATCTGACAATTAAGAGATAAGAAGCCAGATTGTAGAGGGTTTTCAGGAAGGAGGTAAGAAAGTAGAGGTACTGAATGTAAATGTCTTTTTTAAGGAGCTAGTCAATAATCATTTATTAAGATTCTTCTAGGCCATGTGCTAAGCTCTAAGGAAGCAAAGAAAGGTAAAGGAGTTCTCAAGGAGTTCACAGTCTAAATGGGGAGTCAACATGCAAACAACTTTGTACAAACAAGACATATACAGAATAAACTAGAAATAATCAACAGAAAGAATGCAACAGAAGCCTGTAGAAGGTGAGATTTTCTGTTAGCATCTGAAGGAAGCCAGGGAAGGCAAGAGGTAAAGATGAAGAGGGAGAACATTCAAGACATGGGGGAAAGTCAATGAAAATACCCAGAGTCAAGTGATAGAGAACAGAAAGAGAGATGGATAGATGAATGGATGAATGAACACATGAATGAAAAAGCACTTTCAAGTGCTTCTTATGTATTAAACACTGAGGAAACAGAAAGGCAGGGTGATTTCTTCTTTCTAAGAGTTAACATTTTGATGGGCAAGGCAACACATATAGGTGGTTTCTGTAAGTCAGATGGAAAGGTCTCATAGCTGCAAAGTGGATGGGAATGCATCTCCTTTAGTAACATCACCACTGAAAAAATCATATTCATTTCTGATGTTGAACTTCCTGATGGGCTTTGGACTTGGGTGTAAAGAACTTTCTTTTCTAGATCCTGATGAGACAGGGGCTTCAGCCCCATCTTTTGACAGTAGCTGATCAGCAGCGGGTGTTGTGAGGTCAGGAACATAGGCCCTTTCTCCACAAGAACTGTTCCCCTTGATGATGCCTTCAGGAGCAGAGTCAGAAGCAGCATCAGTGGCCTGAGAGATAGGTGTTGCTATTCCCAGGACTTTGGGGCTCAGGGTCTTAGACTATCTCCACTTCGACTCTGAGAAATAGTGGCAGTGGTTTGACTCATCTGGCACATGTTCACTCCTGTTTTTCCCTGAGGATGTCCTGCTGCTATTTTAGGATAATATCAGAAATGGTAGGATCTAGTGAGGGCTTTTTTTTTTTAGAATAAAGACTTATGTTGTTTGTAGACAGCAGAGAAAACCAGTAAATAAGGAGAAATCAAAGGCTGAGGTGGGGGGAAAATGATAGTGGGGCAATGTGCTAGAAAAGATGGCATGGGATGGGTTCGAGGGTAAACGCAGAGGGATTGGTTTTGGCAAGAAGAAAGGACACCTCTTCATCAGAGACTGGAGTGAAGAAGATGAGGTGAGTGAGGTCAGGAAATGAAAAGAAAAATGGCTTCAATTTTTTCAGTTAAGGATGAATCAAAGTACTCTGCTGAGCGAAGTGGAAGGGGAGGTACAGGAGACAAGGGGAGAAGAGATGGTTTGAAAGTGCTGCTGTGCTGAACGGTATAGAGAATCATTTAGGAAAGAAGACTGCTTGACTGTAGTGCCCAGTAGAGATTAGATAATAGATTTATAGTGGACCATCATACCCCTTAATTGTGAACACTACTTGGGATTCATAGCTTGTTTCATTCTCTATCAAGAGTGTGAAGTATTGAAGAGAGTTATCATTAGCTTTTACAGTCTTATTTTCTATAGAAGAGAAATAAAAGAGATTTTAGTTATTTAAGGAACCAAGCTAGCCACGTTCACTCCACTGCTCTCCCAGCTCAGCTCCGGACTCTGTAGACTTCTCCACCATGGTACTCCTCCTGACTTTCAGCTTCCTTTTATGTGTTATCTTCCCACTTTAGAACTCCTTGAAGGCAGAGACTATCTTTTGTTTTGGTTATATTTGTATTCCTAGGTTTAGCACAATTTCTGGGACCTGGAAAGTATTTAATAAATGTTTCTTAATCATTATTTATTTAATATTTTTAGTTTTTAGCACTGATTTCCACAAGAGTTTGAATTACAAATTTTCTCCCCATTACTACCCTCTCCCAACTCCAAGATGGCATATATTCTAATTGCCCTGTTCCCCAGTCAGCCCTCCCTTCTGTCACCCCACTCTCCCCCATCCCCTTTTGCCTTACTTTCCTGTAGGACAAGGTAGATTTCTATGCCCCATTGCCTGTGTATCTTATTTCCCAGTTGCATGCAAAAACTTTTTTTTTTTAACATCTGCTTTTAAAACTTTGAGTTCCAAATTCTCCCCCCTCTTCCCTCCCTAAGAAGGCAAGCAATTCAACATAGGACACATGTGTATCATTATGCAAAACCCTTCTACAATACTCATACTGTGAAAGACTAACTACGTTTTGCTTCTTCCTGTCCTATCCCTCTTCATTGAATTTTCTCCCTTGACCCTGTCCCTTTTAAAAGTGTTTGCTTTTGATTGCCTCCTCCCCCTATCTGCCCTCCCTTTTTTTATCTTCTTCCTCTTTCTTTCCTGTGGGGTAAGATGCCCAATTGAGTGTATATATTATTCCCTACTCGGGTCAATTCCCATGAGAGCAAGATTCACTCATTTCCCCTCACCTGCCCCCTCTTCCCTTCCAATGCCACTTTTATGTGAGATAATTTCTCCCATTCTATCTCTCCCTTTCTCCCTCTCTCAATATATTCCTCTCTCATCCCTTAATTTAATTTTACTTTTTTAGATGTCATCCCTTCATATTCAACTCAGCCTGTGCCCTCTGTCTATATATATGTTCCCTTCAGCTACCCTAATACTGAGGTCTCATGAATTATACATATCATCTTTCCACGTAGGGATGTAAACAAAACAGTTCAACTTTAGTAAGTCTCTTATGGTTTCTCTTTCTTGTTTACCTTTTCATGCTCGATTCTTGTGTTTGAAAATCAACTTTTCCATTCAGCTCTGGTCTTTTCACTGAGAAAGTTTGAAAGTCCTCTATTTTATTGAAAATCCATATTTTGCCTAGGCGCATGATACTCAGTTTTGCTGGGTAGGAGATTCTTGGTTTTAATCCTAGCTCCACTGACCTCTGGAATATCATATTCCAAACCCTTTGATCCCTTAATGTAGAAGCTGCTAGATCTTGTGCTATGCTAATTGTGTTTCCGCAATACTCAAACTGTTTCTTTCGGAATTTGGCAAAATTATTCCTAGGAGTTTTCTTTTTGGGACCTTTTTCAGGAGGCGATTGGTGGAGTCTTTCAATTTCTATTTTACCCTCTGGCTCTAGAATATCAGGGCAGTTCTCCTTGAGAATTTCTTGAAAGATAATATGTAGGCTCTTTTTTTGATCATGGCTTTCAGGTAGTCTAATAATTTTTAAGTTCTCTCTCCTGGATCTATTTTCCAGATCAGTGGTTTTTCCAATGAGATATTTCACATTGTCTCCAATTTTAATTGTTTTGATTCTGTTTTGTAATATCTTGATTTCTCATCCAGTCACTAGCTTCCACTTGCTCCAGTCTAATTTTTAAGGTAGTATTTTCTTCAGTGGTCTTTTGGACCTCTTTTTCCATTTGGCTAATTCTGCCTTTCAAGGCATTCCTCTTCTCACTGGCTTTTAGGAGCTCTTTTGCTATATGAGGTAGTCTATTTTTTAAGGTGTTGTTTTCTTCAGTATTTTTTGGGGGCTCCTTTAGCAAGTCATTGACTTGTTTTTCATGGTTTTCTCTCATCCTTCTCATTTCTCTTCCCAATTTTTCCTCTCCTTCTCTAACTTGCTTTTCCAAATCCTTTTTGAGCTCTTCCATAGCCCGGGACCAGTTCATGTTTTTCTTGGAGGATTTTGATGTAGGCTCTTTGACTTTGTTGACTTCTTCTGGCTGTATGTTTTGGTCTTCTTTGTCACCAAAGAAAGATTCCAAAGTCTGAGTCTGAATCTGAGTCCGTTTTCACTGCCTGTTCATGTTACCAGCCAACTACTTGAACCTTGAGCTTTTCGTTGGCGTATAACTGCTTTTACAGTAGAGAGTACTTTGTCCCAAGCTTGAGGGGCTGCACTGTTGTTTTCTGAAATACTTCTATGCAGCAAGCTCTGCCACACTAGCACTCCTCCTCCTCAAAAAACCTCCAGCTGGGACCGCAACTCAGATCTAAGCAGGCTCTTCACTCTCGCTCTGATCAGCCACTTAATTCCTCCCACCAGGTGGGCCTGGGGCCAGAAGCAACTGCAGCTCTATAAGCAACCTCAGAGCTGCACCACCCCCGGGGCGGTAGCTGGCTGACAACTCCTTTCACTCTGTCCCCGAAGTTTTTCCCACTAACCTTCTCTGTTGCCTTTGGTGTTTGTTGGTTGAGAAGTCTGGTAACTGCCACAGCTCACTGATTCAGGGTGCTAGGGCCTATTCTGCCCAGCTCCAGGGTCTGGTTGGTCCAGGGGCGGCCCAAGTTGGGCTCTGCTCCACTCTGCTCCCAGCTCCATGGGATAGACCTTACCCAGCTGCCATCCAGGCTGTCCTGGGTTGGAGCCCTACTTCCCTCTGCTATTTCGTGGGTTCTGCAGTTCTAGAATTTGTTCAGAGACATTTTTTATAGGTGTTTGGAGGGTCCTGGGGGAGACCTTTAGGCAAGTCCCTGCTTTCTAGCTGCCATCTTGGCTCCACCCCCCCCCATAAATGTTTCTTGACTCAAATAAGTGGTTTCTTTTTTTTTTTAATTTAATATGGTTAGTTTTCAGCATTGATTTTCACAGGAGTTTGAATTACAAATTTTCTCCCCA
>CM053624.1:183180180-183205220 GCA_028646595.1 Phalanger gymnotis | reverse complement strand
AGGGCAAACTAGGGAACAAGGCAACCAGAGTGTACGCCATCTTGGAGTGGGGGGGGGATGGAAATGGGGAGAAAATCTGTAATTCAAACGCATGTGAAAATCAATGCTGAAAACTAAACATATTAAAAATAAATTTAAAAAAATGTAGTTTGAATAAAAAAAAATAAAATAAAAAAAAAGTAAAAAAAAAATGATGGATGTAACCCATTCATCCAGCTGTTAAGTCATTTTATTTTTAAAGTATTGTAATTTAAGAAATCATAAACTTTCAAGTTTGGTCTTTATTTAAAAGGAAGTTTCAGTTAAAATTATTTTGCTATTGAATATTTATAAAAGTATGTTTGTGAAACTTGGTAATTATGCAAGGGAAGACTTTGTTTAAAGATCTCCTCTTGTAATTTTGGTCAATTAGGTACAAGAGGTTTTGTAACCAGAAAATTTTGAAATTTTGTGGCATTTGGGAATTAATAATATTAGAATAAATTTCAAACTGTTTTTAAAAGAAAGGGAAAATACTTTTGGAAGAAATATTTTGTAAAATCCTTTGTATAATTTTTAGAAGGCCTATTAAATTTCTACTTGTAAGCTAATTTGTTATAGTTCAAACCTACTGTGAATTTTCTGAGTTTCTGGATGAGATCCTGATATTTAGGGAATTATGCTTACATAAAGGCTTATATAGAGGCTTTAAAGATGGATGACAAAATAAAGGAGGCCAGGAGTTTTATGGTCCAGGGTAAGAGGGAAGTTCTATAGTATTTCAAGATATTCCCTTCACTCCATGTCCCCTCCCTGGTCTAGATAAGAGAGAGCTTTACCTTTCTACATCTGGCAAAAAGAAAAGAGGAGGAAGGAACAACAGAGAAGGCTCTGAATGACCCTGGGCCTCTGGGGCTAGGAAGTCTGGAAGCATCATCCAAGCGGCAGGAAGTTAGAAATCAGCACACCTCAGACTTGGGTAAACCTGCTTTGTTAAAGTTGTAGTTTCTATGTAAAGTGTATCCAACACAACTGAAGTCAAGTGTATCAAATTGGTAAACTTTTGTATGTGGAATTCCTAAACAAGGAACTTGATTTGTTGAGAATTTGCAAATGATCTCTAGTGATTGGCATTTAGGACTAATTTAAGAATTTAAGATGTGAATCCTGGTAAAGTTTTGATTAATGAGACTTGCCATCTAATGTGAAAGAACCCACCATTTTGGGGAGATGCCATTAGCTGCTCAGAACAGGTGGAGGTTTGCATCTGGGGAAAAGGTGAAAGGACAATCCTAGCCTCAGCCTGGAATGGGATCCTTCTGATTTGGTTTACCCATTGTGTTCCTTTGAAAAGGAATGTTTCCCACTTGACTACTGCTGAGTCTGACTATACGTGGACGTGACACTGTATGTGGAAAGCTGTGATGCTTTGTCTAATCAAGTCCTTGCTTCTCCTTTTTATGGCAGATCTCTGTAATTAAAACAAGTAGTTAGTGGAAAATGTATGTGAAATCTTGCTGTTTTCAATCTAAATGGGTAGTCATAGTCATGTGAAAGAATAAAATCCCTGGAATAGGACATTCTTTCTGAATGTTATGGGAATAATTAGATAAAGGGAAAAGTATCTGTCAGAGTTTGTTACTATTGTGACTTTGTGGTACCCAAAGACCTAGAAGGTTTTATGGGGAGAAATGGGAAATATGATTTCATGGTGTTATTTAATCAGGAACTAAAACAAGTGTAGAAATGCATGCAACATACTTAAGGCTCACTTTAAAGATGTTCCTTAACCAACGTGAGATTATAGTCATAACTGAAACGGATTATTGTAATTTGCTGTTCAAGATTCTATGGGACTGTTAACTGACTTTTTCTGAGTCTAACTCCAGGTACAGATATCAAAAAGGCTGTCTGAGCCACTGACCCATGATGCCTGCAGAGAGTGGTCTCATGGGAAGGTTAGGAGAACGACTATTCTGCCTGAGCTGGGGTAGGATTCTCCTGACTCGATTTCCCCACTCACGCCTGGCTCAAATGCAGTTTGTAGTCTACACAACTTCTGCCTGGAATTGACATAAAATTAGGGAACTATTGTTCCCTTGCTTTAGTTATGTCCCTACTCTTTTAATGGCAAATTTCCATAATCAAAAGTTTTGTAAGTATAATACCAAATCTATTAACTATTAAGATTAGTACTGGAGCATCTGAGGTTACTATATAGTAAGATGTAAGAATGAGACTGAGTTATTAGGCTTAATATTTTAGCCCAAACAACAACTATTTAGCCTTGACATCTGTTACTAGTACATATTCCTTTCTAAGTTAGGTCTTTTAGTTCTTAGTAACAGTATGGAGACAATTAGGTCAAGGGTTTGTGAAATTAGGATATTATTCTGTTAATATCATACCTGTCTCAGTTTTATTTTGTTACAGTTAGTTAATGTTTAAAGAAGATGGTTTGTGGTCTATCTTGTAAATGCTTTAAAAGAGGCATAACATGACCAGAAGTTGGAATTGTTTTATGACTTGATATGTACAGTGTTAAAATTGATTACTTAATATATTTATATATGTATTGGAGCCAGTTATTAACTCCTTAGTGAAATCTCATCCCCTGATGGGGGAATTAATAATGAATCAATGTAAAGTATTAAAAAAAACTGGGTTATAATGTGAATTTCTTAAACATGACAATTGGCCAAGGTTCCAATTTTGATTTTTTAAGAATGATAAGGTTACATGGTCATTTAAAATTGTGGCAAGGTCACTTTCATAGGAAAGTAGACCTAAGAGGGTGGATTTCTGTGGGAAGATGACAGGAAGATGCTGAGATGCTGTGATGAAGATGACTGGAACAGGTGCTCAGACCAGAGGACTTCATCTGCCAGAAAATATGAGACAAGACTTCAGAATCTTAATGGGACAATTGTATTACTGTTTTCCTTTTGCTCTGTATCTGTCTTTACAAAGGGGACTGCCCCCTTTTGATTTGTCAGTGTGGTGATCAACCTCTCCCCCTTATCCCTAATTAAAAGAGAGATGGCTAAGAGGAAGAATTCATACCAGAAAGAGAGTAAGGGAGTATTAAAGATGTGGAAACAAAATTTGAATAAAAGAAAAGAGGGAGAATTGTGGGAAACAATAGGAGGAATTCTGTTTCCACAGGATTAAAAGTACTCCTCTCAGCTTTGAGTGATAGCAGAATGTAAGTCAGAGGTGACTGGCTCCAATTAGAACTGTGAACTTGCAGAAGGAGGCTTTTGATCAGGTAAAAGGTTAGAAGCTTATACGCATGCTTAATGAACTTTTTGAGGGGGGCATAAAGGCTGGCATTTGTCTGAGCAAGTGGTACTCTCCATTTGGGATTGCTCCCCCGTTCACTAGGAATGTAGAATAATTGGCTAAAATAAAATGAGAACTTTCCTGGCTTCACAACAAATATTAGGTTTTTTAGACCAAGTACATTTCTCACTCTAAGAGGGAGGCTCCTGAAGGATGTCATCTTCTCTAAGTTAAGAGTTTTCTAATTCTCCCTATGGCATACACCATCCTGGTTACTCCCTTCTTCGCCTCTGAACATAAACTTTAATTTCTCAACATCCCCCCTAATATGTAACATCAGAGAATGGAACAATACTCCAGATGTGCATTCCTACTTTTAGGTAACTACTTATCTAAGTCTTATGTCTTTCTGCAAACCCAGCATAACTTAAGTACTACCCAAACTACACTGTTTTCTCCTTCTTCTGGACGCCTATGGCATACATATAATAATAATAATGATAAGAAGAAGAAACAATAGTAGCCTATATCATGTCTCCCCAACTAGGCTATAATCAGAGGCCATGGCTTACTTGTCTTTGTCATCTCCTACAATGATACGTATTGAATAAATTTTGTTTGTTATTGCTTATGATGATGAGGTTAAATTAAGCTAGTTCGGTCAGCCCTGATTTTTTTTTTTTCTGTATCTCACTCCAGCTTTCCTGTTAGCTCTTTCACTTCCCATCACATACACACACACACACACACACACACACACACACACACACACACACACACACTTTCAGATTCCAGGTTTTAGAGTCAGGAAACCTGTGTGTGAGAATGCAAAATAATTCTGACATGAGTCCAAACTATGACAGGAAGAAAAATTCACAAAACTTAGACACTATATGTTGTTGATTCATAATCCAAACTGTTGCTCTTCCTCTTGTATGTTGCTAATTAATTTTAGGGTTGGTTACTCTCACAAAAGAAGGATAATGACCCCACAATTAGGTAGGGCAAGCCCAATCAGATTATGATTTCTGGGCATTTCTGACAGCTCTGAAAAGTGAAGGACAGGCTAGCTTCCCTACCCTGGCTCTAACTGAACCTTAGGCTATGTACTAATGCTGAATGCTTATTCCCTTCATAAGAGGAAGATCTGCACTTAAGGAAACTGTAATTGGGATTGTCGGGGCAGATTATAGTCACAGAATGTGGAGTGCGGATAGAGCACTGTCTTAGCACAACATCAGAGGCAGCAAGCAATTAGGACAATATAACAGGGTATTTATTACCCAGCCCCCATCCCTTTGCCAAAAGAGAATCCACATTTGCAGCATTTTAAAGAGGGTTCAGCGGTTTATTTTACTGGAAGGCAACTCCCCCTTCCAGTAAAATGAAGGCCAGTCTAAAAATACCTGTAGATTAAAAGGCCAACAGGCTTCCTGCTGGGTAGTATTTGCTATCCCCGCCTAAATATGGAGAAGAGTTACAGGATCATCTTTTAAGAGAAAGGACCCAAAAAGAAGACCAAAAGCCTCCTCCCTTTTAGCAAATACTTCCTTGGAATTACTGTCATAATAATTTCTATAAAAACCTTTCCCTTTCCTCTTGTACATTTTAAGCAAAAGGATCCCTCTTCTTCTATCTAAGTGGGCAACTGCCCACAGCAGTTACTCACAAACATATACATTAACATTCACCATCTACCACAGTCCAGACAAAGAAATCAAAAAACATTTACTAAGTTTTTATGTTGTCTAGGAACTGTGCTAAGTACTGGGGATACAATGAAAGGTAAAAATATTCCTTTCCCTCAAGATCACATTCAAATGTGGGACACATATAAATTGCTGTTGTTCAGTTGTAATGCTGCCTCTTCGTGACCCGCTTTTGAGGTTTTCCTAGCAAAGATAGTGGTGTGACTTGCTTCTCCAGTTCATTTTACAGATAAAGAAACTGAGGCAAACAAGGCTAAGTGACTTACCCAGGGTCACAAAGCTAGTTAGTGTCTGAGACTGGGTTCAAACTCAGGAAGAGAAGTCTTCCTGACTCCAAGCCCAGTGTTGCGTCCACAGGGCCACCTAGCTGCACATATAAATAAATAGGTACATAGATGATATTTAATGAGCAGATAAGAGATGTAATCTCAGAAAAATGGGCACTTTGGTGGTTGGAGTGGGTAGGCCTGTGGAAGAGGGTGGAAGAGACAACAGAAAAGGCCCAAGACATAGGAGGCATTTGAACTTTGACTTGAAAGAAAGAGAATCTATGAGGCAGAGGTGAGATGGGAGAATATTCTAAGCATGGGGGGCAACCAATGCAAAGGCAAAAGACACTGGGATGTCAAAAACAAGCAAATAGACAAAATACAATATGTACAGAGTAGTAAAGTGTAAGGACATTGTAAGACAGGAAGAGGTCGGGTGGTAAAGAGCTTTAAATGTGAAATAGAGGACTTTATACTTGATCCTGGTATTAGAGAGCCACTGAAAGTTATTGAGTAGGGAAGTAACATATTCAGACCCCTAAGGAAAATCACTTTGGTGGCTTAGTAGAGGATAGATTAAAGTGGGGGGGGGGAACGGGAATTTGAGGCCAGGAGACTAATTAGAAAGAGTCAAGGCAAATAAAATTAAAAACATTTTTTTTTTTAATAAAAGGGTCAAGGCAAGAGGTGCTAAGGGCCTGAGGATGCATTCTATTGGACATACTGAGTATGAGATACCTAAGGAACACATAGTTCAAGATGTCTAAAAGGCAGTGAAATGGACACCATTGTGAGCCTAGAGCTCAGAAGAGCAGATGTACCCCTGATGGGAGGTACATCTGCAATGGAGGAAAGAAATACAAAGAAAGACTCTAACAGGCATAAAGTGCCCACTGACCTCAGTTTAAAGCTCTCTAAGAACAGTCCCATTTCAATTAAAACCAAATTTTTAAAATTGATTTTGTATGAACATCTGTTAGCTAGCTTTATCAGATACACCATCTGGTTCTATTCTGATAAGAAGCACAGAATGGGTTTCACTCAGTAATATCTATTACCAAAAAAAATACAAAACTGATCAGAATTACTTCCCCATCAGCAACTAGTTATAACAATGACTGGGTCTTAAAGAAACCAGAGTTTTTATTTTAGTTTAATTATCTCCTTATCCTACCCCCTCAAAGTTATCACTTTTATTTGTTATTTTACCTTAGAAGCCAACCTGTATATAGCACTGGTTATAAAGCACTTCCTGGAGAGTTTAATACACTGGAGGAGCTTCCACAGTAGACAAGAGCCCTTTGCCATAGAGTGAGTTTTAATGATTTATGATTCTTAGAATGTAGAGCACCAAAGGAATCTATGAGACTCTCTAGTCTGATCCATTCATTTTACAAATGAAATAAAGAATAAGGGAATGAAAATGAAAAATCATAAATTGTGATTCAAAGAAAAGATTTGTCCTAAGTTAGTGGCAGTGCTAGGACGAGGACTCAGGTATCCAATCAAATGTTTTTTCCATTTCAGAAAAGTGTCTCCATGATCTGCTTCCCCATAATTTAAACATATCACACATATGTTGAAACAAAAAGTAAATCCAGAAAACCGGTTTCAACAGAGGATTGGCTTTAAATTAACAATTCAATCCATCAAATATTTCTTGAGTATGTGGTGTGTCCAGCAGGGTGGTGCTAAGGTGGTTTATGCAGCTATACCAAAGAAGTATGACCTAAAGTACTTTGATCCACTCTGAATTTCAAGGGAGTTATGTTCTCACTGAATTGATTCTTTATTTTGTGATTAACAAATGGTAAGAGGGTTCTTTTGGCAAAGTACTTTTAAAGTCTTCTAGAAGAGGTGTCTCACAGATACTAGGAACACATTTTGAAGGAAGAAGCCATTTGTGCTATTCACAAACAAATCCTGACAGACCCACTGCCAATGGTCAACCAACTGCATTGTGGGATTTGAGCAAATGTCCACAGAGGAGACAAGATATGGCTGAGATTGAATCGTTTAACAATGGGGGTTCAAACCTATTTCTGATTTTGAGACCAAAATAAATTTGTCATGATTAACTACTGGCATAGTTCTGACAGCCTATTACATAGGAATTCTCAGAAGCAGAAAATTTACCAAAAAAATAAGCTATTGATTTTAATAAGCCTATCACAAGTTCTGTCATTAGGCTTATTATTGCAATGAAATCTGGAAAAATGAACACTAACATACACACAAAATTAAAACTAAATTCAAATGAAAGATTCATTACGCATGCATCTATATTCATATCGCCTTCCCACTAAATCACTGGGGTGGGGAAGCGGGGAAGAGAGGAGAGCTAAAACTTATGATATTCTGTCTTAGGGTCCAGATCAGGCTGGTACTTCATGATCTTGTTGAAGACATGAACGAGGTCAAGGTAAAGGAGACCAACAAGGGGCTACTGAAAGGAAAAAGATGAGAAGACAATGTAATTTTAAATAGAGGGGGAATAGGGTTGTTTTTGTACTTAGGTTTAGTTTTGGTATTATAGTTGTCCATCAGTGTGCCATATCTCCCTACTAAAACTCTGTTTCCTTACTAAAACTGTTTCCTGAAGGCAAGAAGTATGTCTTGTCTACACTTTATAGATATACATAGTATGGGGTGTGTAACCCAGGAAATTTATTTCCTATTTTACTTTAAGAATACTTTAAGAATATGATTACTAAATCATAAAGAAGATTTGTAATCATCAAAAACCCAAAAAAAACCCCTAAAACTACCTAACCTTGATTTCTTAAAAAATTAAGTAAATTTTACTTCAGAAATGAGACACAAAATAACAAAATTTTTGAAACACAAAAGTATACCTGGGCATACCCAGCAATAGCATTCTCAAACCTATGCTAACCTTTCTATCTCACCCCATTACCTAGCATAATGCACCGAACAAAGTTGGAGCTTAATAAGTGTTTACTGAATTGAGTTATATTTGGATAAGAAAATCTGTCTCTCTCAGGATACTGCTGACAGTAATAACTCTCCATCTGTCTAAGGCACTTCCTCTCCACAAATTTAGACATATTAACTGTGAAACCTAAGCCACAACATAATATCAGTTTCTCTCAGGACGAGTTAGTTTCAGTTTAACAATTTAACAAGTGTTCTTTTAAGAGACGGATCTGACATCAATTGACTGTGTGACTATGAGGAAGTCACAGTATTTCTCCCCTCAGCGTCCTCACCTATAAAATAGAGATAATAATAATTATATGTACTACGTCACTGGAGTTATTTTGAGGAAAGTGCTGGATAAAAACTGGAAGGCTCCTTGTAAAATGTGAGCTATTCCTAATTATTCATTAAACATCTAAAATATGCCCAGCGCTATGCTAGGGCTCAGCGAGATAGAGACAATAAAGTGTAATACGTGATCCATGCTTAGAACTTCACTGGCAAGACAAGATACACCTAGAATGACAAGACAGACCATCACCAAGCGCTTGTTGTATATATTTGGAAGAGCAATAACTGATCAGACTCAGGCATCCGTTATGGCATCTAAGAAGGCATCATGAATTTGGATGGAGGTGAATCCACAGGTAAGCAAGGTTTGAGCCAACTGCAGACTTATGCTGCTGAGACTGGAAGAATGGGGTAGGAAAGTAGATCAACAACAGGACCACAAGGGGAACAAAATCCACTTCCCCGACTTCACATCTCCCTCCTCTGCTATTAGCACTTCCTCTCACTATCAATCTAACGGGGGACACTTGTAGTATTGTTGGGGCATTATGATATCGCAGGAAAAAACATTAGATTCAAGGTTAGGAAATCGAGGTTGTAGACCCTGCTTGTTAGATTACTCTATGAGCTTATGCAACACATTTAACCACAGTTGATGCTAAACTACAGTTAAGCTTAACTACAGTTTCTCTAACTGTAAAATGGGCTCCGTACCCATCTTACCTATTTTTTAGGGTTGCAACGAGCACAAAACGTTATAGAAGGGACATATCTTTAAAAATTTAAAAGCACTAAACGTGTGAAGTAGTGAGAAAATAAAATGTGAAGACTTCGCAGGGAATGTATATGTGTAAACATATATCTATATCTATTCATATCTATACTTAGAAATGTTTAAAAATCAAGAAATAGGGAAAAAGGGAAGTGGAAAAATTCTGAGGCCGTGAGAGCCTGATTACTCAGCCTCTGGGAGAGTTTCCTTTTTTTTTACCCTGAAACTTTTTGTTCTTCTGGTTCTGGTTTAAAGATTTGCTAAGTAAGTGTTAAGTGCTGTCGAAGGCTCACAGCCAGTCCTACGGGAAAAGGGAGCTGCCTCCATTCCCAATCAAGGCCAAACAGGCTGGGTCGGGTCTCCACGCTCTCAGCAACACCTGAGCATGAGACCGTGCGCAGGGGATCCACGAGGGCATACACACCGCTAAACCTTTTACATAACTGGCAATAAGCCTCCTTGCAGGTGCTGAGCTAGCATTGGCTAAAACTCCTATAGAAGCCTTGCTGCCTCCCTGAATAAACGAGACTTCTCCACCTCAGTCTCCCTGCCTCTTCATTGTTCCTGATCAGGGTCCCGGCTGGCCGGAGACCCCTCCCCAAAGAGCCGAGCGAGTAAGAACAGGGTCATGATGACCTGTTTTTCTCTACTGTAAAAGTATTGTAGAAGAACAGAGAGAGTCTCCCCCTCCCCTTATCTTATTATTCTTTAGGTTTACAGATGTCACCACAGTGGTAACCATTAACTAAGGGAATTGGAATTGGAATTGGGGATTGGAATTTCTGTGCCTTGATTTCCTGGTTCTTTGTCTAGTTTTTTGTGCTCAGATTGTAAGCCAATGGTGAGAAGGGCCAGAGGTGGGCAGGAATTCTCTTGTGTTTGGTATAATATCGGTGCTTTGTTCCTTGTGCTGGGGCCTCCCTTGCTAGATCTGTTCTGGCAGAGGACGCCCTATTCTCGTGAGAATTGAATAAAATTTTATTTCTGTTCCCACCCTGAGATGACTCCTTATTAAAAATTAATTTTTTTAATTGGTAGGCGTCTTTCATCCCACACAAACATAAGCTATTTTTTCTTTTGGAGGGAAGAAGGCAGGGCAATGGGGGTTAAGTGACTTTCCCAGGGTCACACAGCTAATAAGTGTGTCAAGTGTCTGAGGCTGCATTTGAACTCAGGTCCTCCTGACTCCAGGGCGAGTGCTCTCTACTCACTGCGCCACCTAGCTGCCCCAAACATAAGCTATTAATGTCACTTCTTTACAAGAAAGGATTCTACTCAGCACAAACCTAAGACAAGATTTCTGTGTTAGCCCCCGAGGCTTACACTCTTCATATTGAAGGGGAAAGGAACATTTTAAGTGGAATCCACATCCCAGCGTATTTCCCTACCCTTCCCAAATGAATGGAAAAATAAACACAGGCAGCTTTGCTTCCACATCCTTCTATCATAGGAAAAATTTAGCATTGTGTATGTGATTAATCTAAGCAGCCATGTGACACGGTCCTCTATCTCTAACCCACCTCCACTTTCCTGGCAAGTTTAGCCTTAGAAAAATGTCTGCAGTGGAATATGCAATACAGAAACACTGGCCACTGAAAATAAATGGAATGGAAACAGAAAGAGGAGGAGTCAATGCCTAGATATATCTCCTACTTGAATGCTGTACCTGCTAGCTAAGCTAGATCATTTTAACAAGCAGCAAGAAGATGCTTTAAGAACATCAAAATTTTTGAGAAAAGGATGGTGGTGGGTATTTCTGGAGATGAGACACTTGTTTGGGGCTAGGATATTAATAGAAATTCACAAGGCAGTTAGAATGAAAAATCCTATGCAAAAAGCTGCCTCTCTAATTTCACCCTTTCACAATACCCATATTCTTGCCCTTCAGATAACCTCATCTCCAGAGCCTTTGAACACAAGCAGGCCTAGTTCAGGACTAATCAGCTGGGCTCTCATATCTTTTAATTGGAAACATTACTAGATACCAAGGACTTTAATATAAGATATATTGTTGCCCTGCCTTCTCTTTTACAAAGGGCTGCCCAGAAACACTATTCATTCAGAAGAGGAAGATGGTCCTTTAAAAAGAGTATTAGCACTCTATAATTTTAATAACCAAGCTTGGCACTCCTAAAAATGAGAAAGTGCATCTTCCTCCTCCTTTTCAGAAGTGGAGGGCAATGTGTGTGGAACACTGTATATATGGTTGAATTCAGTGTATGTGTTGGTAAGTTTTGCTCAACTACTCCCCCCATCCCCCTTCTGTGTTGACTCTTCAGGAAGGGGAAGAGGAAGGAATACACATATTCAGAAATAAAAGGTGATATAAACAAAAGGTAGCCACACATATTTTAAACGTATATATGAGAACACACACTTTTGGGGAGTATCCCATAGGTACACACTCTGATCACAAAAACAAAAACCAACCAAAAAAAAAAAAAACCCTATGCAGCTGAACTGAATGTCCAAGGATTTTGTTATGACGTTTTTAAAATGGGCAGATTAAGTTTATACTCTCTAATCCTAAAATGTTTCTTATTCCCCAGCACATGGTGCCAGTCCATGATGCAGCTGATTCAGTGAACATTGACAATAAATGTAGCTATTATGTATCATATCCTTTAATTTGAAGCATTACTAGATCCCAAGGTGTCCAATGTTGAGGTTTTAAAATGTTGGAGCCCAAAATGCTTGGGACCCCAAAATACTGACACGCCAGGTCCTGCCAAATGAATTCGACCCAAGCCTTCTTACGGCCAAAGAAAAACAAAGTTTATTAAAGATTCACCATAGTGGGTAGACTCTTAGGGAGCCTGAGCATTTGTGACGCTAATACCAGTGGGCCAGATTGAACCTTGAGCTAGATTGAATCTGAGAACCTTCATGGAGGCAAGACGGGATTTTATATACAGAAAGATTATCGGAGGGTTCTGGGGTTGTCCCAGTAGTCTGGGATGATGGGAGGAAGGGCTTAGGGAGGATCTGGATCTCGAAGGGACTGGGGTAGCTAGGGGACTGGGGTGAGGTCAGACTCCGGGAATGGGATTAAGGGTGGGAAATAACTGAAGGCTACCTGGAGACAGGATCGAGGGTAAGAAATGGCTGGAGGCAGTCTGGAGGTAACCAGACAAAGGAAGTAGCAGACCAAAGAGGTAGCTGGAATTGTTCTTCCTTGGGCTTGACCTGTGTACCTGCCTGGCCAATGCTGAGAGACTGGGAAGCTCAGTTGAATCAATGTCCTAGCTGGTTATCTATTTAATGTTATGCCTAAGTAAACCTCCTTTGTTAAGTAGTGTACAAGTGTCTCTGAATATGAAACCCCGGGTCAGTCTGTATGAGGTCTGTCCTAAAGCATCAAGATTAGCAGAAAATACCTGCTTCTAGGAATAAAGTATATTTGTAGGGTGAGCACAGACATAGAAGTGGGCAAGCAAGAGCAGCATTGTCATAATAAGGCTTTGGTGACTGTATAACTATAAACTCTGGAAAAGGATGGTAAGGGCTGGTGGAAAACAAAATGGATATTGTGAATTAGCAGATATTTGAACTCATCCGTTAATTTAACAGATATTTAGGGAGTCCCTGTTATGGGAAAAGCACTTTGTTACTTCTGTAGTATTTGGTATCTTTACCATATAATACAGCAGTTAATTACCTGAGCTGTATCTGTTCATTGTTTTATATGAGTTAGTCTTGTCTGTTTTATGTATGGTACCTGTGCCTTACACTCATTCTGGACTACGTATAGCACTTGGATGCTGAGATACAGGCTCTGGCCCACTCTGAATCTTCCCATTTGATCTGGCTTTTCATGCCCAGATCTTTGGTCTGCTACCATCGAGAGTCTTTGGTGACCTCCCTGCCTCAAAGGAAAGTCTGGTTTGCATGGGTTTGAGTCCCCAGTTTGTGACACTTTTAGGTCACTGTGGGTTTGAGTCACACATTTTGAAGCCCTTTGACCCCAAACTAGATATATAAACCCAGAGGTTGGCGTTCTCCCTTGGGGTTCTCAGTCACTGAAAGAGTGGTGTGGGACTCTGGGAAGTCATTTTAAGAGCCCCCGGCTTGTAAACCCAGATGTTGATGCTTTCCTGGTAACTATGAATTGTGATTTGGTCTGTTTATATTGCGTATATTTTGTGATTTGTTTTATTTGCTCTGAAGGTCAGGTTGCTGGTTTTTCCTCCTGAACTAAGTGAGTTATATTTGTATGTGTAATTAAAGTAAGATTGTTAACCCCTTAAAGATACTTTCCTTAGTAAATCAGATCGAAAGAACCTGTGTTGGCAGGCCTTCTGTGTGCTGGTTGTTGTTGGTTTTACACAGCCACAGGCGCTGCTAGCAAGATTGTTGCTTCAGAAGGTTAACATTTTATGACAGTCAGCATGATGTGATAGGTATCTGGTGGATTTGAAAGACATAGGTTCAAATATTGCCTCAGACATGTATTATCTATATGATCATGGGTAAGTCAGCTCTCTGGGCCTCTCAACCATGAAATGAGGGGTCAGACCCTCTGGACTGCTAGATGCAAGAAAAGAAAGGCCACACAGACAACAGATTAAAAGCTTGATTTCAGGGAGTAACTGATACATTCTTGACAACCTTAAAAGTCTAAGTACAGGCTTCCAAAAAACAGGCTGCCTTAAAAAAAAAAATCAAAAAGGCTTAGTGTCCTCTTCCCATATTGCTCACAGTCCAGAAGTCTGTTTCTGGACTGCTGAAGAATTTTGGACAATCCAAATATTTAACTCTAAGGCTCTACCACTGTGATGGTCCATGCTCCATTGCCTTTACTTCATAATTATATGTGGTTTTTACTCAAACTAGGTGTCTTCAGCCTCCAATTTTGACCATGAATAATTTCACTGTTGTTCCCAGTTACCCAGGCCTGAAACCCCAGTCGTAGTGGAAGGAGAACTAGAATTCAGAGCTTCTGCCATACCACTCAGGCCCTCATTAAGTTATCTTTGACTCTCATTTTTCACCCTCTCTACCCAATCACCAAATCCTGTTTTTCTACTGTTCCTTTGAAATGTCTCTTGCATTCTGTCCCTACTTTTCTTCTTTACTGACATTACCTTAGTATTCCAATAATTTGCCATGTGACCAAGTAAATTCACCATCTCTGGCCTACAATTTCATGACCTGTAAAATGAGGGGGATTGACTGATATCTACAGCATTTTTAATGCTATATCTCCCCCAACAGAAGGTTAGCTCCTTGAGGAAATGGGACTACTTTTCATTTTTTCTTTGTATCCTTTAGCACCCAGCACAGTGTCTTACACATAGGTGCTTAATAAATGCTTGATAAAGTGGATTCTAACACTAAAAATACTGGAATTTTATCACCTCATGTGTATGCATAGCACCAACTATGTTATAGGGGTAATGGTTAGAGAGTCCAGGTCAAGAAGACATGAGTTTAAGTCTTGCTTTTGCCAAAGCCTGAACATAAAAGAGAATACGTGGGGCAGGTAACATTACTAATCTATCTTTAGAGTGGGATTAAAAATAAAATGATTTTTCCAGAGAATCGAAGTCCTGATGCTTAGACCAAAACAGAATACTTTGCTAATTCTTTTCAGATAAAACCATTTATTCTACTTGCAAGATAACAGAGATATCTTGGGACACTTTTCATATCAGTTTTCCCTACCTGGTAACTGCTAGTCAAATTTTTAGGATATTATTTCACTGAGAGAGCCACAACAACATCATACAAACCAGAACTCTTTTGCCAATCCTGTTGGAGATACACAGTCAGGAAAAGTGAGAGAGTGCTAAGTTATAACCATATTTTCCATAACATAAAATGAGCTTTTGGGGCTCAAAACCGTAGTGACAAAAAGTGTTCATTTGCCATTGGGAAGTAGAGCGGGAGGATTTAGAGCCAAGTTCTTACACACAGATGCTGAGGATTTCTCCATCCTTATTCTTATCACTATTTTTCATAAGTTATTTATCCTTGGGTTATAGATTTCCCAATAGTGTGTGACATCATAACCCAACAGGATTATAATCTCCCAAGGACTATGACTTTTGAGAGGGATTGTAAAGTGAGAAAAAGAGGATAGGTAAATCTTTATTACAAAACACAGAGCTTGATTTTCTGGTCTTAGTATTTCACAATAACAGAATGCCCACTTATGTGAAACAGCGTGTATGACAACCTTCAAGGAGCTGGAATTTCTACCTAGAGGAAGATAAAAGATAAAGGGGCATGTGCAACACATCAACACTATAAAAGTAACATGCTGACTGAAACAGTGGCACCTCCTGAACAGAGCATATGGTTTGGGTCCTCAGGCAGGCAAGTTTTTGTGGAATTTCCATTAGTCACTCTCTTCTCTTGTCTTCCCCATTGCCCCTTCTCCTCTCCTAGATTTAGAACTAGAAGGGACTTTGGAAGTAATATAGTTCAGCCTCTTCATTTTACACATTAGCAAACTAAGGCCCAATGAGAGACAGTGACTTATCCAAGGTCACATGGTTATTTAATGTCAGTGTCTGAATACAAACCTAGGTTCTCTGACTCCAAATTCAGGGCTCCTTCTACTATATCACATTGCCCTTCTCTCAGTTCAAAACTCTCAGCTTGTTAGATTTAGACCTGGGTTCAAAAAATACACACACACACACACACACACACACACACACACACACACACAGAGCTATTTTTATAAAACAACTGAATAAGAAGGTTCAATTCCTCTGAAATGAAATGTTCTCCCTTCATAAAGTCTTCTATAAAGTGCTAATGATTAACTCTATTGGTAGCAATGAGCAACAGATTAAGGATGGAAGTAAAACCCATATGAAAAACACTTAGATCATGTATCTTGGGACCTTAGCTCAGAAGCATCACATATGAATAGGAAAAAGGAAGAAAACACAGACCCACAGGACTCACACATTGACTCAACCTAACCCATAAACCAACTCTTCAGAAAGTGGCTTCCTGAAGACCTGGGCTTCAAGCATGGCACATTTTGTACTTTCACCTTTGGCCTCCACACCACCATCCAGGGCAGAATATGAAGTCTTTGTTTCTGGAAAGTCACATGTTCCAATAGTAAAATTCTAATGAAGACAGAGTGGTCTAGTGGATTAGGAATCATAAGACGACTTCTGTCACTAGGTGTGCAACCTTGAAACAAAAAATTGTTAGCACCTACTAAGTGCTACTAAGTATACCCTGCTAATAAGCACCAAAAGAATGGAGGAGAGGGGTAGTGGAAGGCATAAAAAAAGCATCTGGGCCTGAGATTTATTCAGTATGGAGGGACTCATGCATGTAAACTCCCTTCACCAAAGCATATTCAATCAAATCAACAAGCATTTATTGATCATGTATTCTGTGCCAGACTCTGTGCTAAGTGCTAGGGATATAAAGTAAGTTGAACAGTCCCTTCTCTCATTAGAACATGAAGACCTCACATTGTAATGGAGAAGAAAACATGCAAACAAATAAAAAATACAAGGTACATACAGAATAAACTTGAGGTAATCTGAGAGAGAAGGCACTAATACTGAGAAGGATCAGAAAAGGACTCTTACAGAAGGTAGGATGTGAGCTGAGACCTAAAGAAATCTAGGGAAGCCAAGAAGAGGATGAAGAGGAAGAGATTGCAGGCATGAAGGGACAGCCAGTGAAAACACAGATAGGTTGTTCAAGGAACAGCAAATGATGGGGATAGGATCTGAATCCCTAAAAGGAAAAGATCATGTCTTTGGGATTTGGACCTCAAAAAGGACTTTCCTACGTGGCCCAGGTCCCTGGCATTTGCCTGGGGCACCCATGCCTTTCAGGTCCTTCTCTATTACCTCCCAGTCACCCCAGACTACCTGGCCACTTCTAGATCCTTTCCACAGTTTTTGTGTATATAAGCTCCACCTTGTACCCCATTAAACTGCTCAGATTCCTTAAGAGTCTGGCCAATGCTCAGATTCTTAAAATCTGACCAATAGCATGGATTCTTAAAATCTTGCCCACCCTGACCAGTGTTCTAATAAAACTTGTCTTTGGCTGAAAGACAGTCGAATTCGTTTGAGGCAGGACCTAATTTGCTAGCCTTTGAATTTTGGGGTCCAAATGATGTGGATACAAATGATGCCTTCGGGGTTAAACAGAATATTAAGGGTTGCTTTTTCTAGTACTTTGTGAAGCTCTGAAGCTTATCCTGTAAAACTTGAGGGCATCCTAAAGTCCTTTCCCCCTTATCTTGAAATACCATAAAACTTCTCCTTAACCTGTACCGAAAGAATTGCTTTTGTCTCCCTTATTCTGTGTTCCCCCTGTCCTTTAATCTCAACTTTTGTCCTCCTGCCTTGTACTTAAATGTTTAAATCATAAAGAATTCCCTTTGTCTACCTCATCTTACATTATAAAATTCTTTCTTGTCCTGTGTCTTTAATCTTTAGCCCCCATAAAAACCTCTAAAACTACATTATTATTTTGAAGCCTCTATATAAGCATAACTCCCCCAAATATCAGGGGGGATCTCATTTAGCTTTCATGCTAAGGAGACCTGTGTGCTTCATGTAATGAAGCTCCTAATGGCTACAGAGAAAGTCTAAATGAATTCTTTCACACCCAAATTGCTCTCCCAAAACCTGACCTCAACACCAACACCCCTAGACCTCAATATAAGGAAGCCAGCGTCAAAGGATTGTGGAGTATATGGAGGAGAGTAAAATATGAGAACACCAGAAAAGGTAGGAGAGAGAATGTCATGAGGGCCTTTAAAAAGCCAGTATCTACAACTCTACTTATTTCACAGTTTCAGAGAGCTACCTGAAACAATGAGAGATTCAATGATTTACTAATGGGTGGCACAGCTCATGTGTCAGAAGTAGGACTTGGAACCCAGGTCTTTCAGTCTCCAAGTTTGGCTGTCTAACCACTATATACTGCTGTCTCTCATTAAGGGAAACAAAAAGATTAAATGAGACCTGTTCTTTGCTCTGCTCACAATGTTACACAATCTGTTAGAAGTATTTTATCTTTGTTAAAATGAGTACACTGTTGGAATATGTGATTCCTGAGACTAATTTCCATGCTAATATTCTTTGATTCTATATGACACATCAAATGTCAAGACTCGTTAGAAAGAAGTTCTATCTTCTATCTTATTAGGTTTGAAAGAGAAAGCAGGATCCACATCTGGAAAAAGAACTATGGAGTCTGAATGCAGATTGAAGATTTTTACTTTGTTCTGTTTCTTATTTCACAACATGACTAATATGGAAATATGTTTACATGATTGTACATGTAAAACCTTTGTCAGATTGCTTGCCATCTTGGGGAGGGGGGATGGATAGGAAGGAGGGAAAAAAATTTGAAACTCAAAATCTTATAAAAATGAATGTTGAAAATTATCTTTACATGTAATTGGAAAAAATAAAAACCAATTTACAAAAAAAAAAGATAAAGCAAGAAAAGAATCTACAAATATAGTAGTGAATTGCATCTTTTTGAATACTTGGATTTTTAGGTTATGAGCCACAGCACACCCATAGCCATATCCACAAAACCAAAACTTCAGATAAGACTTTTGCCTTGCTCTCAGACTTGAGGAATCCCTGGGATTTGAATGTGGAATTACCAGTTTTTCTCATCATAAAAATGAGTGGGTTAGACATGCTTTCGAAGGTATTTTTCAGCTCTCAAAAACTATGATTTGATGATTTTAATGCAGACCCTCTCAACTCCCAAAAAAGAAATTGCAAGCAACATAACTTAAAAATAAGGATTATCTTCTCTGTCTCCCCACCTTGGATAACTCTAACCACTCAATACATATGGGAAAGGACTTCCTATAAGAACTGACTGGAACAGGCTGTAGAACATGAAAAGTAATTTAAAGTTCTGTCTAATTTGCTCAATCAAGGGATATGTTCTTTAAATAACAGCATGTAAAATACTATATTTTATTGTTAGAGCTATTAAACACACCATGTAATCTACACTCCAGGAAAGGAAAGTACTACTACATGCTATAGATATGAGTTCCAATTGTATCAAAGGTAAATGGAGATGAATAGTGGAAAGAGACTCACCGCTGTGCCACAGCAACTCAGAATAGAATGTTAATAGCTGGAAAACACTTTAGACTAGGGGTGGGCAACCTTCGGCAGCCCTTTGACTGAATCCAAACTTCACAGAACAAATCCCCTTAATAAAAGGATTTGTTCTGTAAAACTTAGACTCTGCCAAAAGACCATACCTAAGGATCTAGAAGGCCACATGTGGCCTCAAGGCCAAAAGTTCCCCACCCCTGCTTTATAATTCTAATAGCAGCAATATTACTAGTGGTAGTACTTTTACTAATAATAGTAATTCTAATAATAATAATTCTAAAGAATTAGTCTAAGTCAAAGCTTTTATTTTACAGATGAAGAAAATGAGGCCCAGAGAAGTTTACTAATTCACTAAAAGCCATAATCAAGTTGGTGGCAGAGTGAGGACTAGAATTTGGGCCTCCTGTCTCCCAGATGGGTGCAAACCTCTCAAGGATAGAGCCATCACAGGAAATAACTAATATCTTGTAGCATCACCATCTATTACTTTCCATGGTCTAGATCACCTTTGAAAACTACGGTTTAAGTAGTCTCCACCTATAACATGTGGCATATGTTAACCAAAGTCATTTTTTATAGAGTTACAAGGGTACAAATTAACATTCCCAACTCATAGCTGGTAGAGCTCTGATTTAATCCCTCAATTTCAGTTCCATCTGGTATAGCAGAACACTCTAATGTAACTAACATAGCCACTGAGTTTTTTTACAAGGAAAATTCTTCAAAAGATTAGTTTAATTTACCCTCCTGAACAAGGGAAGTTTTCTATTAACTAGGTTTTAGCTCATGCTAAATGTTTTTTTTTTTGCAAATGATAATGCATCAGGATTCATATGTGAGTTTTCATGTTAAATATTTAATTAAAAACCAGGAACAGTGTTCAAACTTAGGCATAGTAATGACAAGATATATGGGATAGTAGTAAACATACTAGATCAGGAGTCAGGAGACAGATCTGAGTCCTTCATTTGCCAGATGCCATGCCAGATGCCAGATGCATGAGTTGAATTTGGTAAACTCAATCCACCTCTTACCAACTCATTTTTCTCACTTCTAAAAGTAGGCTTAAATAAAGATAATAATAGCAGCTGACATTTAATGATATCCAAAGTCCCTTCCATTTCCAGTATCCTAAGTCTAGTTGTTCCTCTCATCTTTGACCAGAGTTTTAACCTGTACCCTGGGGCTATTTGCATACACAATTCACCACAAATTTCTATACATATTTAGAAAAATTTTGCAATCCATGAGGGAGTTCAGTGTTATTTTTACATCCAAACATGGTTTTCTTTCAACCAACCTGGTAGAAAGTTCTGTTAACAAATAATTGTCAAATAGCTACTTCACACTCATCATTACTCTGCTTATATCTCTATAGTACTTTAAAGTTTACAAAGTTCTCTTCATATAGTAATTCTGTGAAATCAGTAGTATAAATATTATTATCCTCATTTTACAGATAAGAAACTGAGATACATAGAGATTCAAGATCTTGCCTACTATGGCCATGAAACTACTAATGGCTTAAGATAGGATTTGAACTCTGGTTCCCTAACTCTTTCTACTACATCTCAATTTCCTGGACATGCAGCCTAAGTGCCAAGTAACATTACTTGCCACAGCAAAAGTTTAGATGTAGTTTATAAATGTATCTTTTTAATCTCCCCTCAGTCTATTTTCAAATGTAAAACTGGCAAGGCCACCATCTTTGCTTCTTCAAGTGAATGAAAACTTTTACTCACTAAGTTCACACGGAGATCAAATGGGAACAACCCAAACCCCAAAGGAAAGAGTAACATAAGCAATTCCTTATGGTACTCCTAGAAGCCAGTTTCATTTGATGGGATTGACTGAAGTAAAAGTCTACTCTAAGGCAAAGAAAATTTCACCAGAAAGAGTTAAACACAAGAGGGACACGCCCATGCTCGGACCTTATACTTCTCTGCAGAAGGCAAGCCATTGGGAAAGTCCCTAGTTTGGCAAGGGCAGAAAGTCCTTCTACAGAAAAAAGGATAGCAAGAACAAGTTCTGGTCCACCTTTTTGATCTAAGGCTTTTTTATGTTCAGTTCTCATAAGCTGGATGACAGGAGAAAAATTCTGATTTATTTTTGTGTCAGAGCAGAGCCGCTTTTATTGCAGGAGTTGCCAGTCAGCATTTTTGCTGAGTGCAAACATACTGAGAGCCTATTAGTTCCCTCACAAGTTGCAGGCCGGTTACTTACCTCGAACGTCAAATAACAAAGTTTGGCCCAAAATACAGAATGAAAGGAGAGTTTAAAGTTCTACTGCTGCAGGATTTTAGTATCTAACGCAGGATACATTCCGAAACTACATCTGCTTCTGTCTGAGAAATTTTGTTCAGTAACATCCTGTTTCTTGAATGCAGAGTAAATTCTTGGCTGGCTACTGTGAGATGCTTGCAATACTTCCCTGAAGTTGAAATAAACCCTTCTCTTGCTGAGCGGCTGCAGCCCAAAATTACCTTTATTGCAGAGATTCAAGTACAGGAAAGTCTAATTCTGATGACAGAGCTACAGATGGCTTGGTGATTTTAAGACACTTCCCGCCTTCTCCCAATGAGGACTACTAGGAAAACTATAGATGTCTATCTCTTGGAAAAAGAAGGCTGATAAGACATTTCCAGTTCTCCAACACGAAATCAGAAGGAAAAACAAAAGAAAATTACAATGAAGATATGTGATGGTACCAAGCTTCTTAAAACACAAGACTTTCCAGGTGATATTGTTTTCTCCAACTCCTCAAAATTTTCAAATTAAAAATAAAAATTCTTTTGTCTCAGTTTTATACCCCACTCTCCTGCCCCCCGCCCCTCATGTCATGACATGAACACACATTCTGGATGACTCAGAAACCAACTAGGGAAACTATGGATCACTGACTTGAACTAGGGCCAGAAGTTTGGAGACCTATATGAAATAGGCTGGTGGGTCACAAGCCAGTTTCCCACAGTCCCAATGCAGCATAACAAATGTCATGGAACAACCCCCACCCCCCTCCCTCCATTTGATACTACATTCATCCCCAGGACCACTGCTGAGGTGGGATGGTTGAACTGGCTGGCCAACATCCCACGGAATAACATGGGATGCTAGAGGAAAAGAGATTTCCCACTATTATGTACACATCTGTCTGCATCCTCAATGTGAATGAATTTTTGTTCCTATAACTACCACTAAAATGGGTAATTATCAGACTGATGTTGGCAAGCCTTTCAAAGTAAAAAAGGATATTTCTTTCTTCCCCTACCATCACCTTTCTGTTACCTACTTCCTAATGACAGAAAACTGCATGACCATTTTTTTTTTTGCAAGTGGTTCCAGACCTCTGATGCCCTAAGTGTGGAGAACTCTCAGTATAGAAACTATCTACCAATTTAAGTCAGCAACTCTTCCTAAATTAAGAGTCTTAGCACTGAAAGGGTAAATGACTTGCCCACGGTCATCAAGTCAGAATGCCCCCCACCTCATCTTTAGGATTCCAAGGCACTATATTTCTTTTTCTAAGCTGCCTCTCTGTTTATAATGTATTATAATATTCTGTAATAAAGATCAAAACTATAGCTCAACCAGGAGAAGGAAAGGTTCATCCAATAATAACATCACCATTATTAATAAAAATATTTCTTCCTTATAATAAAAATAATAATAATCTCAAAATTCAACTGCAAGTCTGGGGCAAATGAGAACTTCTGCAGGAAATCACATGCAAATAAGCGAAGGAAAAAGATTCCATGAAAATTATGTAACAGTGGACCCCAGTTAACCTGCTACAAGTGAGGTATGACTATTGAGTCAGCAGTTGCTCAATGTATTCTCTTGAAATTTCAGGAGAACTGGAGAGGAAGACAAACCATCCTTCTCTGGGCCTACTTCATTGCCCCAAGTAGTTTTGCCTCAGAGACTGCCACCCTTCTTCTCCGATTCTGTCACTAGAATGAGGAAGTTGATATGCAAACAGTATTTAAATGAAAGAATGTTCTTCTGAGGGTTGACAGAAGATGGGATTTGCAGATTGATGGAATGTCTTTAATAGCACTTGGAAGTAGGTAGACAGAAGGGAAGAAACAGTTAAACAGAAGGAGCCAAAAAGTGTGTTTTTTTTTTCCTTGAGAAGAGTGTGGATGTGAGTGACAGGTAGAACAATTACCAGTGCCTAGAACCAGAAAAGATTACTCTAAAGAGTCTTATGACCCCTGAATGAAATTCCTTCCTAAAAGTATCATTCTGAAGTCCAGAAAAAGAGCTATGCATCACAAGAAGCCCTAAAAACTTTTACAAGGAAGGTAGCCCTGACACAGAATGTACCAAGCTCACCAAGAAATAGGAAGAAGGCACTAAAGCTGTGTCAGCCTGAATGCTGTATCATTTTAGTCCAGCTTTCCTCCTCAATATGAATTGTCTCTTCATCACTGCTCTTTCTCACTATTCATCAACTCCCTTCATGGAAAAAATAAACTCCACAAAGTCACAAAACGCCCTCCAAAAAAGACACTGAAAAGCCAAGGCCTCAACTGTAAAGCCCAGATGATACTGAAAATACGTAATGGCAGAGACCTGCTCTTTTGAATGATTCTGCCGACTATGAAAACTTAAAAACTAGAAGCATTTTTTAAAAATTAAGTTATTTGTTTTTATGAGTTATTTCCAAAGTGTTTGCACAGCCTTCTGCCCATTCTGTCCAGCTGCAGGTAGCAAAAGAAACCCCATATGGCATACCTAACATATCATCTAGTATATGGACACTGATATAGCAGAGGAAAGTAAATCAGATAAACTGATCCACACATCTCCATGATAGAAGAGAGGTGTGCAGATAACAAAAGAGCCAAGGAATGACAAAGGCCATATATGTAGTCACAGGTGCTACTAAAAAGCTAGAAGAGGATAATCTTATTACCAAGGAAACAGTTTGAAAATAGAACCATAACGTATCAAACAACATTTATCAAGCACTGGAAGAAACAAAGACATAAGTGAAATAGTTCTCCACTGCCAAGAAGCTTATGTTGTATACAGAGAGACAAAATACAGGATATACATGTAGAAACATACTAAAGATATACAAAGTGAGGCAAGAAGATGAACTAGCAGTTACATGGGAGGGAGAGGGAAAGCTGGAAAAGCCTTATGCTAGCCTAAAGCCTCTTTTTTTACTTGAGGGATAAACTTCTACAATTCTGTATAATGCTTCAACAGATTAAGAGATCCAAAACTTCATTTGAAGTTTTTTTCAACCAGATCCTGGCCTGTGGTGGGATCTGGGAATAAAATTTCTAAAACAGGTAGACGAACATCTATGCTATCTATTTAGATAGCATTATAGAAGATGGAGGCTGGAAATTCGGGACTAGCGTGAGCTCCCCGCTGAGTCTCTCCAAAAACCTATAAAAAAAATGGCTCTGAACCAATTCAAGTACTGCAGAACCAACAAAATAGCAGAGGGAAGCAGGGCTCCAGCCCAGGACACCCTGGATGATCTCTGGGTGAGGTCTATCATGCATGGAGCTGGGAGCGGAGCAGAGCCCAGTGAGGGCAGCATGGACCAACCAGACCAAGAGCTGAGCGGAGAGGGCCCTAGTGCCCTGAATCAGTGAGCTGCAGCAGTTACCAGACTTCTCAACCCACAAACACCAAAGACAACAGAGAAGGTTAGTGGGAAAAGCTGCTGAGGACAGGGAGTTTGCGGTTC
>CM053624.1:183144182-183179680 GCA_028646595.1 Phalanger gymnotis | reverse complement strand
AGGGGTTTCACACCTGATAGGGCTTTGGGCCTGGGGCTTAGCGTTTAACAGGTGAAAGTACTTTCACCATAAACAAAAGCCAAACTCCTTAAGCACACCCGTTAAACTAAGCCCATTTTGCCTTACTGGCACAGGAAGGAAGAGGGAAAGGAGGGAAGGAGGGAGAAAAGTTCCTATGCCATCCAAGAAATGCAACTTACTATGTTCTAAGTTATTCCAAATTCTAGAAACTTGTGCATAGAGAACTCTTGTCTTTCATTTCATATTATTTCAATCCTACCAAAAGTTCATTCATTCAAGGACCATTTATTAAACTTTTCTTTTGGTCTGGACCTATGATTTCATTGGTATATGGAACACTCATTGAGAAAACTCCCACCTATGCAAATCCTCAACTGTTCTGCAAATTTACAAGTACAGAGAGTTGTCTGGGGACATTGAGAAGTTAATTAACTTGCCCAGACTCACGCTATCAGAATGCGTCAGACCGGACTTTACTTGCTTGGGGACATGGCAAGGTTAAGTGGCTTTCCCAAGGTAACACGTATGTGTCAGAGACCAGACTTGAACCCAGGTTTCTCTGATTCTAGAGCCAATCATCAATCCATGCTATGCCACCTTTGCTTATCACTACAGATAGGATAGCACTGAGCACTGCTTCAGGGAAAATGCAAAAATAACTTACAGAAAAATCTGCTTTGATAGAGCACAACACTGTAAAATGTATTGTTTCTTTCCCTTAAGATAGGCTTTTGTATTTTTCTTCACCTTCTGCTTGAGGTTTGTGTAGGTGGGAGGCTGGAGAGTGCATCAGAAAAATCATAGATTTCGAAGTCAGAGGACCTGGGTTCAAATCCCTGGTTCAAAACCTCTGATGGTTACTAACTATCTAAGTTTAGGCAAATCATTTAATCTTCAGCTTCCCAAACTGTAAAATTAGGAAGTTTAACTCATTGGACTCTGAAGTCTCTTCCAGGTCTAGAGCTATGATCCCATGAACATACAGTAGAACCTGGCCCATTTACAAATAAATTTAGCATTTAAATAAATGTAAATAGAATAAAATAAATTTACCATTTGGCATTGCCCAAATAAAGAAATTCCTTGCTCACCGGGAACTTGTTCCACTGTCTTATTCATATTTCTCCTTCTGTCAAGTCAAATTCTAAGGGCAGAGTGTCTCACAAGTACTTTTAATGCATTTCATTATTTTGTTTATTGGGATATTCACAAGTAGAAAGTTCGAAGTTGTACCATCCTCAGACCTCTTTCAGAGTCTGGGGCACTTATTGTTTGAGATGTTTAAGTTGGAATGCCTGTGTGTCTACACCTTTCTCTCCTGCAGGGCCTGCCATATCAATACACTATAAACAGTAGCTGGGTTTGAAACTAAAAAAAAAAAAGGCATAGCTCCCCAAAGTCCTGAATATTTATAGAAACTAACTAATCTTTCTTTTTGCCTCTCAGTACTGTGTAATAGTAAGTTTACAAAGTGCATTACATATATTATTTCATTTGATCTTGTGATGTAGGGAACATTATTATTCCCATTTTACAGATGTGAAAACAGGCTGAGAGAAGTTGACAGTGTCTAGAGTCCCCCAGCTAATAATAAGCATCGAAGACAATTTGAAACCAGGTTTCCCTGATTTTAAGTTCAACATTTTATTTACTGTACCACCTAATTCCCTAGGTGAAAACTGGCTTAAAATGTCCAAGTGATGAATTTTTCTTCCTTTGTTCTGGAGGCTACTTGATAACCCAACTGTTCTCAACTGTCAATAAATAACTTTGGTCTGAACTTACTTGCCCTTGACATCTTTCTGTTTTTCTCCATTAAACCACAACCCTTTGTCTTCCTTTGCACCTTTCCTTCCTTTCCAGCCTCTGACCATTCCATTCCCTTCCTTGTTATCGACAGTATATGGATTTAGATTATTTACTCTTTCTTTATAAATTAGCCCTTTCATTCTCTGAAGCAGTTATGCTCTTTGAGAAACTCCAACTCTTTCTTCTGCTGACCACAATGAGATAAAAATTAGGACTGTTGACAGAAGGATGAAAAATTAATTAGATACTAAATAATTTAATCCTAAAGAATCCATGGGTCAAAGAACAAATCATAGAAACAATAGATAATTTCATTAAACATGATGACAACAATAAGACAACATACCACAAGTTCTAAAAGGAAATCTTTAGAGGAAAAAATTTATCTCTTCAAGGCCCTGTGAGTAACAAAGTCTTAGAGACTGCCTGGAGCACTGATCATGAAATCATGGAAATCTAAGTACTGGAAGAGACCCTAGCAGCCATGAGTCCCACTCATGCACAAAAGGAATCCCCACCATAACATACCCAACAAGTCATCATCCAACTTCCACTTAAAGCCTTCCAAGGAGAGGAACCTCTCCCCTTCTCATGGCAGCCCAATCAACTCTTCAGCAGCTCCAATTGATAAGCAGCTCACTTTCCCTTAGGCCTAAAACTTGCCTCTTTGCAACTACTACCCATTGCTCCTGGCTCTGTCTTGTGGAGTCAAATAAGACAAATCTAATCTCTTTTCCATGTGACAGTTCATCAAATACCTGAAAACAGTTGTCATGTCTTCCTGAGTCTTCTTCCTAAGCTAAACATGCCCACTTCATTCAACCAATCCTCAGGTGTCACAAATTCATGAAGTCCTTCAAATGTATCTCCAAACTTAATGATGACCTAAAGACCATAAAAACCAAGGCTCGAGCAACTGGCCCATCCCCTATTGACTGAGATTTAGCTATACTCACTCTCTCTTATAGCTTCTTAGATCTTGTTTTATTCTTTGCAATCAGCCAGCAACTGAGTTTCCTTTAGGTGATGCGAATCTGCCCCTTAAAATCTTTTCTATAATGATTATGCCAATCTATATATTTCAGAGCCTGATCCAGTCTCATAACCCTTGCCCTTCCCATTCAGCCTTAGCACTACAGAGTTGATGCTTATGTATAGGAATACCCTGCAGAAGGTTTCACCGACCAACCCCATTTTATAATAGCATCAATAAAACACAATAAATCCATTACAATACTGTAAAAACCTGTTTTAACCTTGTTACATTTTTATAACATTGAGACTAACTGACCACCTTGTAACATCGTATCACCTAATACTATATTTTCACAGGCTCAATCAAGAAAGTTAAATGGGGAAACATAGCACCAAAATGATACCAGCCACAGCCTTCAACATTGCCATCATTGTGAGACATTACAGAAGTGAAGCTGGTATTCCAAACCACTGGGGTCCTTTCTGTGACTTACCAAACCAAGGTGGGTTATCCTTCTACAACACTCCCTCCTCATATCCACCATACTACTTTACTAAAGCTTAACTTATTCCATTTAAGCTTAAACTTAACTTACTCTGTTTCGTACCTTATTTATGGGTTTTTTTTTTTTGGTGGGTGGTAGGAGGAGAGAAAAAGAGGGTCGTAGGTGTGGCACAGGCACAGGTATTCAAAAAAGGATTAGAATATCCATTACTTTACTAAGTTAGGATACATATACCTTCGCTAAACCCCTTACTCTTTTCTCCTCCAGCATTCCACAGGAAAAAAAAAAGCATCTCTCTTATTTGTCTAGCTTCCCAGGAATAGGAGAAAGAGGCGGAGGTGTGAGATCTGGAACCAAAGCCTTAGCTGGAATGAGAATATCAAAGAACCTAAAGAACCCAGCTGGCACACCAGGAGGGTCCTCAAAGGTCATTGACAATAAGGTCATAGAAGACTGCCTGAGGACACCAGTGGATGACACTGGTCCTGAGAGCTTTTAACAGTGTTTTTAATGGTTCCACCACCAGGAAGCAGCTGGGCCCCAGGAAGCTCATAACAGGCTTAGAGCTTTGCCACAGATGGCTTAGGCCTGAGCTTTCCCACTAAGGGAATCCTGGAACTATTGGTACTTGAGCAGTTCTTGACCGTCTTTCCTGGAGAGAGATAGACTCATGTTCAAGAACAGTGTCCAAAGAGTACAGAAGAGGCAATGGCTTTAGTGGAGTTTGCAGAAGGAAACAAGAAGACTGAGGTGACAAGTGAAAATCATGTTCTATGAGTAAAAAAAATGAAAGGAGTGTAGCAGTTAAGATTGATGAGAAGAGAGAAGCCAAATGGAAATATATGTATTACCCTTGGGTTTTCTTTGTTTGGGATGGTAACACGGAGGCAAAGAGGCATTACATATATATTGGATAATTCTTATGTTGAAATCAATCTGGGACCTCAATGACTGTTCTAAACTGAGGGGGGAAATTTGTTTTTCTGCATTGTGCTTGAGTCTCATACTTACCCTAGTAAATAGGATACAATAAATTAATACAATCAATCAAGTTAGCACATGTTATTACTTATCCTGATTTGGTAGGTATTTGTGAAGGTTATCAAGAATATGTTCAGGAGACAGCCAGATTATGAGAAGCAGGTTGAAATAAGGAGCCTCACCAGTATGACAATTAGGCAGGTTCCATCCTATTCCTTGGCAGCTTTCTCACTGCCTTCTGATACCCAGGAGTGAAATGAAAATCACGAATATACTGAACAGAAATCACCTGTAAGATACCATCTTCTAGTCTATCTCTCTGTCTTCAGGCAAGAATGTACCTGTCTTGTGTCTAAAAACTTCATTTTCCAAAAATTCTTCTTAGATAACCCAATTCTCTTCCACTGCAATTTATGTCTATTTCTCATTATTTTGCATTTGGAAGTTAGGAAAAATCCCACTCTCTCTTTGCTCAATATCTTTTTATATATTTGAAAACAGATATAAATCGATATTCTCTTCTCCAGAAAAAAATATCCCTTAAGTCTTTTTAACCTTTGTCCATAAGTCCTGTTCCCCATTCTTTTCTTCATTTTTGTTGCTTTCCTCTGGAGCCTCTTCATTTTCTTCATATACCTTCTACTCAAAGAATATGATTTTCTAATGAGGGATCCTTAATGTTAAGAAAATAGGAGGGTTAATTCCTGGATATCACATATCATACTATCATTAATTTACTCTAATATAACATACATTGAGTTAATTATTATTATTTACTTTGTGATCCATTTTTAGCCACAGACATGTTTCTGTTGAAACTGAGTCTCTATGGTTCTTACTCACTTTTTATATTTATGATTTTTTTAATATCTTCCACTTGTCCATACTAAACTTTACTTTGGCTCTGATCAGCATTTTCTCTTAGCTGTTACTTTGGATTCTATTCCTGCTTCCTATATTGTTGACTTTTCTCTCTAATTTACCATAATTTCTTAATTTCTTCATCTGGATCAGAAATGTCAAACTTGTATTGACCTGCAAAACTCCTCTGAGTGCTCCTGAAACAGATTAAAATTGGGAAATGTTTGACAACAAAAAATGCAATACAATATTTTTTAAAAGTGTGTTGTGAGTACATCTTCTCTCCCCCCCCCCACCCCAACTGGAGCTAGTTGTTAAACATTTACCTGTCTGAAGCCCAAATGAAGACTGTATCAGCCCAGCACACTTCACATGTTTATAAAGACTGGGCTCTCATTGGACAATCACAGTGCTCTCCACTCCCCTTCTCCCTTTTATAAGAAGTCATATATAAGGGAGAACAGAAGTGTACAGAGGCAACTGCCACAAAGAAAGAGGCCAGGATTTCAGGAGTAATGTTCCTTGGGCCAATTAGATACAAAGACAGATACTGTGTTACTTATACCCCGAGACTAGAGACCTCCAAGGCAGTAATCCTGTATTTCCTGTCTTCCTTTGGCTGTCTCATAGAGATAGAAACCTGTTTCCCTCTGGGCTTGGGGGAAGTCTACTTACCTTTCTTTGTTTTAGACATTTACTTTATTATTATAAAGAGTATTAACCATAGGCTTTTGCTAGTTTGGGTGTATTTACTGGAAACAAAGTTAAGAAAAGGAAATTCCAAGAGAAACATCCTGAGAAGAAAGTTAAGAATAGATATAATACTGGGGTGTTTTTGCCAAAAGTACTGTCCCTGACTGGGGGCTCAGAGCCTACAAAAAGATAAAGAGAATTACAGATCTTTTTATACTACTTCCCAGAGCAGAGACAGAATGTTTAAATTATAAAACCTGTAGAGGAAACAAGTCAGTAGTAGGATGAAGGGGAAATAGGAGTGATTGAACAATGATGATCAACATATATACATATATAACGCAAGCATATATGTATATATTTGTATATGTATGTATACATACAAACACATATGAGCACTTTGTAAACCTTAGAATACTATATAAAGATCAGCTGTCATTATTATTGTTATTGTTATTATTCCTTCTTCTCTCTTTACCATCCCTGGGTGTCATATGTAAGCTAAAGCACCATATTAATGATTTTTATAAAAAGTCACTTTTTCATTAACTCTAGATTATTAACTCGACATTACAGCAGAAGTGACCTACAGAATTCTGAATCAAAGGGAAGTGCTCTGGGAGTACTGCCTACCTGTTTAATTTCGGAGGTTCTTGCTGTTCACTTCTTAGAAAAATACCTTGTATAGAAGCACTTCCCAGTTCCTACTATTATTTAAAAAACACAGGGTAGGGGACTGGAGGAGGGAAGAGGCAGAGCAAACATTACTACAGTAATTATACCTTCCATTTATAGAATATTTTATCCTTTACAAAGGCTTTCCAGATACATGATCTCCTTTTGATCCTCACAACAACCCTGTGAGGTAGGCAAGGGAGGCACAGTTTGTGAGTAGCAGAGCTAGGTCGCAAATCCAGGTCTTATGATTCCAAGTCCAGTGCCTTTCCCCCATTATATCATGTTTCATTTCTTCATATGAAATAAATATATAAAAATTAAGTCAGATTGTCTCTCCTTTGGTCCTTACTATGTGGAACCTTTGCTTAATCCCTAATTTTATGATTCTGTATAATTCTTGCCAAACCATTTACTGTGCAGACTTATAGTCCATATATATATTCAGAAGGAAGTTTTCTCCTTTCGACCTTCTTATGGTGTTAGATATTCAGGATATGACATAAGCTTTTCTTGACTCATCAATTCAACTTAGGACTACAAGTTCATATGGGAAGAGCATTGGGACTTTGAAACCAAAGACCTGACCTCAAGTTCCAACAAACTGAAACCTCTTCTTCCCTTGATCCTGTTCATTACCTCTGTTCTGTGGGAAAAAAAAAAAATCTTCCAAGTGGCAATGGTAACAATTCTGGCATCCTCTGGTGGCTTACTATTTGGATTCCTATGCCAGGAGAACCAAGTCAAGTTTTCCCATTCCTTAAATTTATTCCTCTTATAGGTTTTCCAGATTAATCTTCTACATTCCCATCAGTCCTTGAAGAAAACAAGTACTCTCTTTTCTTTGCACACTTTTCTGCATCCTGTATATCTGAGCCTCTGTATCCTCACCTATAAAATGAGAGGGCTTGTGAATTGATTGTACCTTCTTGGGCTACATATTTAACTCCTCACCCAGAGAGCTACTTGACTACTAATTTCAACATTTGGGCTGCTGGAAAATTTGGCCAGACCCTATGAGGGAGATAGGACAAATGTTATAATCCCTAATTTTACAGAGAGGGAAACTGGGGCTGAGAGAAGTAAAAATGACTTGCCCTTGGTCACACGGATATAAGAGTATAGAAGACTTCATTCTAAGTCTTCAGTTTCAAAGTTCAATCCTCTTCCTACAATACCACAGAAGTCTCCTTTGTGCTAGTCAACAATGAACCTTGGTAGAGCTTTGCTGTTACTAAATTTGGGCTTTATCTTCTGCTGTAATACAATTGGAACCACTCTGGACAATTATTTTTATTCTTAAGAAACCAATATTTTTTATTTATATATGGCCTTTTTCTAAGCTCAGGGTTCTAGGGTCATCACCTAATCGAGTAAGATTAAGTCTGTGGTTCTCCGGCCACATGTGATTCAGATTGAAGATGAAGAGACTTTTTGAGACTTCCAACTTCCATATTAGAGTATTCACATAAACCAAATAAGCTCCATAAAGCATTACAGTAGTTAGGTAGCTTGTTGGGGAGCAAATGTTGTTCAGTTATTTCAATCATGTCTGACTCTCTGTGACCCCATTTGGAGTTTTCTTGGCAAAGATACTGGAGTAGTTTGTCATTTCCTTCTCTAGCTCATTTTACAGATGAGGAACTAAGGCAAGCAAGCTTAAGTGACTTGCCCAGGGTGACACAGCTAATAAGTGTCTGAGGACAAATTTGAACTCAGGAATATGAGTCTTCCTGACTCTAGGTCTGGTACTCTATCCACTGTGTCACTTAGCTGCCCATGGGAAGTAGTGATTTCAAATATTGTGGCAGAATATAAATGGAGGAAAGGGAGAATGGAATACGACTTAAATTCTCATTCATCTGCACAGTGTCCCTGTGAAATAGGTGAGGGACAGGTATCATTATCCCTGTTTTACAGGTAGATAAACTGAGGCACACAGAGGTGATGTATCCAATGTTACACTTGGACTGAACATAGGTCATATTATCTAACTACCTTTCTATTATTGCTCTACTCACAAAACCTTGTTTCAATTCTCAGTTTTAAATATGTGGTCCATCTCTAGGGTTCTGTGATGTCCCTATTTTCAGCAAAGAACTAGGGTAATGTGAAGCAGCCCTGGTAGAATGAATAAAAAGCCTTAGAACCACGAAAACTTGGGTTTAAATCTCTCCTCTGACACATGATGGTTGTGTGAACCTGGGCAAGTCGTTTAACCTCTTAATGCTTTAGGAAACTCTCTAAAACTAAGTTGCAGAAAAGATGCTGACTGGCATTTATAGAGAGAGTTTCTTCATCTAGGATTTCCCTATATTAATGACATCACAGGTCCAATTCCTAGTCCTACTTGGGGTGAAACAGCTTCTCCTTCCTCTTGCCCCTAGGTGGAGAAAAAGAACATTAACAATACCAATAGTTAATACTCATGCAGTGCCTTTAATCCTGGAGACCTGGAGGTGCTAGGAAAAGAATATCATTATCTCCATTTGGCAGATGGAAAGAAAGAAGCAAAGAGACTAGATAAATAACTTCAAGTGGAAGAGAAGGGAACCAGAGATGTTAAGATAGGATTCTGGGCACTCCTATTAGAATGACAACAAAACTCCTTTTGCAATTGAGGGAGAGGGAAAAGAAGGAGCCTAGGTAATGAAGCGTCTGGGTGACAAACAATCCTTCCTTTTTTTTTTTCCTCAAGTAAACAACGGAAAGGAAGAAAAACATCAGCAAATTGCCTAAAAAAGGCAAGTTTCTAAATGCCACACTTTGCAGACAGTTCTGGATTTGAAATGGTACACACTGGGGCCAGAGCACATAACTTTGCCAACAGAGTTGTAGAGAGTTCATAGTTGTACCACAGAGGCCAAAAAGGTGGTCCACCTTGGAGTTGATCTTCTGAGGGCAAAAGAGTGGAGAAATGATCAGGGATGAACTAAGGCAGGCACATGAGGATAGCACTGCTATTTAAGGCATGACTTCTCTCTGGTGAGTATTAAAGCAACCTGGTTACAAGTTCTTTCCATACTCTACATTGGGGTGGTCTGTTTACAGACACCTAGCCACCACCATCACTAGAACGCTTTAATCAGGAAAGAACAGGGCAGTCTCTGAAACTAGAGTTCTCCCAGGTCTTGCAAGTCTATATTAAAACGAGAAAGGAAAAACTTGTCCAGTTTCTTTGTGTGGGACTAAAATTTCTAATGGTGATTCCCTTCCTGAGTATTCCCCGGACGTTGTACCTGTACTTTTCTTTTGCAAGATGAGGGAGAGGGTTAGAAAGAGTCCTTGACAATGACAACCACTACTATTTCTCCACTCAGTCACGGCACTTGAAACAAAACCCTGTTGAGTAAGGTGTAGAGAGCAGCTGCCACACAAGGGGGAGGGAGAAAGGGAAGTGCTGTAGTAATTTTTGTGCTATTACCTGGAAAATGATGGAGTAACTTGGAATATCGATCACTAGAATACCCTTTCTCCCCAGCACCTCTCTGCTTATTACCAAGAAACCGCCCAGCAGCACAGAGGAGGCTTGGTAAGGGCTTAGGGGAAGATACAACTCACTAAGAGCAGTCATGAATTGTGCTGAGCCCTAGCTCCCCGGACCCCAAAGAAATGTAGTTCTTAGAAATTAAGGAGGGACTCTCTGAAAAGTTCTTTGTATTCTTCCTTGTTGAACGCTGCCTCATTGGGGAGACGTAAGGAGAAGTCGTTGTGAGGTACTCCCTTCTCCCAATCCACTTTAGAAACCAAAGACTTGGCCAAAGGCATGGCGTGGAAAGGCGAACTGAAAGAGTGCCTGGTAGGGCCATTCATTCTAAAGCTCCCTCATTTTCTGCCCAGACTGGCATGGAGTTTGGCTTCTAATGCCATCCGGTCAAAAGTGCGCGTGTTAGTCTCCTCGCGCACCTTTTCTCTTACGTGGAAAGAAGCGCGGGCAGTGGAGCGGGCATTCTCCAATGCGCTCCGCCTCTCTCGAGACAGGCGCTCGCTCCGCTCCCACTTTCTTTCAATGGCCTGCTGCAGCTCCCGCCTGCGGCTGTCTTCTTCGCGGTCCACCTTTTCTTTGTTGGCCCGCTGCGCCCGTTCCTTCTCTAGCCGACTCTGCCCTATCCTACGGGCCTTCAACTGCACTGCCTCCGACACTACCTGTGTTGCATGCTGCATCCGCAGTTCTCCTGCTTTGGCCAGCGCTTCCAGGTGCTCTTGGTGTTCTCTCCCCTTGCGCTCAGCCACCTCCTTGGCTCGCCTGCCTTGCAGTTCTTCCCTCCGTGCTCTCTCTCGCAAATGCAGACTTCGCTGTTCCATCAGCTGCTCGTAGTTTTCCTGGGCCCGTTCCAGGCTCGCTTCCAGTGACAACCGTAGCCCCTCTTGTTCTTTCCGCTCTTTCCGGGCCAGCCCCTGTAACAGGGCTTCATGATGCGCCCGCTCCGCCCGGCTTAGCTGCTGCTTCTCTCTCTGTAAGTAAGTGTCCTGTTTCCGCTTGGTCCGGGCTGCTCTCTCCGCCCGCTCCCGCCGGGCGTGGTCGGCCCGCTCTCTCTCTTTCTGCCGACCTTCCTCCCGCAGCTTGAGATTGTGCTCTTGTTGCAGCTTCCGCATCCTATCTTCCAGCGCCGCCCTCTGAACCCGCTCCAGCCGAAGCTGACCTTGCCTCTCGACAAGCTCAAGACGCTGTTCCTCGCCTCGAGCGTGCTGGCTCCGGAGCCGCCTGGCGGCCTTTCGCTCCTCGCGGCCCAGCCTCCCCAGGCGCTCCTCTACTTGTGCTGCCCAGGCCTGGCGGCATTGCGCCAGGGCCCGCTGCTTCTCCCTCTCCTCTTTTTCCCGCTGCTGCATGGCCTTGGCCCGCTGCAGCTCCCACTGGCCGTGGGCAAACGCTTGCTGTTCTCGAAGCAATTCCTCTTCCTGGTGGCGGGCCAGCATAAGGGCGGCAATCTTACGGTCGCGCTCTGGCAACCCACGGAGGCCCTTCTCCTCCCGCACCTGGCGCACGATTCTCTCCACGTGGCGGGCCGTCTGGGGTGAGTGGCACAGGTCGCTCAAGCTGAAGCTGCGACCTGAGAGGGGCGCCAAGGTGAGAGCCGACGGCCGAGTCTGGGGATTGGGGGCCGAGGCAGCAGACCCAGCAAGGAGGCCACCAGTGGCCGGGCTTCGGGGCAGCCAGTGCTCCCTTAGGCTATCGCCGCTGTAGGAGGAGGAGGAGGCCCCAGATTCTGAGCTTAGGGCACCTTCTCGCCGGCGAGACAGGGAATCTAGTGAGTGGCTCTTTTTGCCTGGTCGGGAAGCAGCCGGAGGAGGCTTGGTCCGAGCCGGTGAGGGCGACGAAGAGGATTTGCGGGGAGCACGGGGAAAGCGGGGAGCAGGTGAAGCTGGGAGACTTGCGCTGCTGCTGCAGCTGCTGCTGCTGCCCGGGCCTGCAGTCGGGGTCGGGCCTACTGTTGGGACTGCGGTGTTGGAGCTCAGAGGTGTGAAGAGACGCCGTTTTTCCTCTTTGATGATCCGCTCTCGTTCAGCCCGGCACTGCTGTAACTTGGCGAGGCGTTCAGCCTCATACACTTCATAAAGCCCTGTAGCCACCCGCATAGAGCGGCCTGGCGCCTCACGCACCAGATCTGTCAGCACCCGAGGCAGCAGCTCCACAGGCTTAACTGCACATCTGGCACAGGCCTCCAATGAGCGGGGGCTGGTGAGCACATAGCGGCTGCCCTCTGCTTCTGGACAGTCAAAGTTGAACAAATCAAGGTGCAACATAGGCGACTGTTCCCTCTGCCTGCCTTCCCTGTAGCTTACCAAGCCCTCAGCTTTGCTGGGTACACCTGGTGGGGCAGATGTTGCAGTGGGCAGTTGCTGGGCACCAGTAGGGACAGAGGATGCAGATGCAGCTGCTCCATCTTCTCCAACACTGCTTGGCTCAGCTCCTGCTTTTTCCTCCTCCTCCTCTGGCACAGGGTCCACCATGGTTCAGCCCTGTCCAGTTTGTGTGAGCAGCTGTGGAAAACAAGTGGGAAACTCCTTTTCAAAAAAAAAATCATATAGATTCGCAGAAAGCCGTGACTTACCAAATTGAAGAACTAGAAGGATTATCAAAGTGATAATCCAAAACGCAAATCTTACTGGACTACAACCTACTACACAATCTATCATTTATCTCCTTTTGAAGACCTCTAGTTGTGGAGAACTCAAGGCTTTCATTCCTTTTCAAGGCTGCTAAATTGTAAGGAAATTTTTCCTTGTGATAAGCTGAAATTTTCCTACCCATAACTTCTCTTTGGTTCCAGTTTTGACCTCTGGGACAAACAGAACAAATTTAATCCCTCTTCCACAGTATAACGTTTCAAATATTTGAAGACAGGTGTAGAAGTAGGAACAATTTGGTATAGTAGAAAGCATATAATTTGGAGCCAGAGAATCCTATTTCAAATCCCTCTTCTACTACTTGCGGACTGTATCCTTAAACAAGTTTCTTTCCTCTTTTGCAAATAAGTTTTTATGAAAATTTTTTTTAATCAAGGGGGCTCCTTCCACCTCTAGATCCTGTGATGTAATCATGTCTCCTCTAAGCCATTTCTTTTCCAAACCATTCAGCCCAGATTCCTTTAGCTGCACATCTTATATCTTATATCCTTTAGCTGCACACCTTGGGCATCTAGGATGCACAGTGGCTAGAGCTCCAGGCTTGGAGTCAGGAAGACCTGCGTTCAAATTTTGCCTCAGACACTTACTAGTTGTGTGATCCTGGGTAAGTCACTTAACCGTTTAACTGTTTGCCTTGGTTTCCTCATCTGTAAAGTGAGCTGGAGAAGGAAATGGCAAACCACTCAAATATCTTTGCCAAGAAAACCCTAAATGGGGTCATGAAAAGTCAGACAGGACTGAACAACAAAATGCACACCCCAACCTTTATTCAGGCTTGTTAATGTCCTTTCTAAAATGTGCTACTTAACAGATGTAGTCTGACAAGACAGTGTAGAAGGGATCCATCACCTCCCTTGCTCTTCACATTGTGCTCCTCACTCAAACCCCAAGCCCTTAAAATAGAACTTTATTAGAGTGGACATTCAATATTTGTTGAAAGTGAAATGTGCTTAAATGCATTCCCTGCCTCGTCCCCTCCAACCAACCCCATTCCCACCCCCACCCCCCACTATCATTAAACCGCTAATGGATTAGATTGCAGATTAGCAGAAAGGAAATAATAGTGGTATCCTAGAAAGCCAAACTGGAAGAGGGGACGGAGAGGATGAAAGAAGGGGGGGAGGTGCAGAAAACAGTTCCCATTCCTCTTCCAGCCAGAATCTCTCAGGGCGTGAGATCCTACAATGCAGACTTCAAGGGGCAATCAGTGGCAGGGCCGGGTATCCAAACTCTTGGTACACAGAATACAATTTCCTTCCTAATTGCAAATTGCTAAGTCATGGCTGGAGAAAAGGTGAAGCGATTCCACCCCCAACCCCATGAGATGGAATATTCCCCGGAGGATTAACAGTATTTAGGGCTTAAACCGGCGGCCTAAAATGCAGGGAGGATGCAACTTCACAAAAACAAATATATAAATAATGCCTTTCAGATCAAGAAAGTGTATTTATGCAAGAATCCCCCTGCTTTACCCTATTTAAGGAAAAAGTTTATAGGTGATTCCTAGGACTAGGAAGAGCCTAAGGAAAGCGGTCTTGGGTGGAAACAGCTAATGGATGTGACTCAACAACATAAAGAACCCCACGGATCTCCAAAGGCTATTTCAAGCCAGCTCACGTTCTTCCTTAGGGGTGGAGGAAGGGACCCTGCCTGGGCTATTGATATTCGGTGCCCCCTGCAGCTGGTGCAGCGGACCACTGGCACAAAGCGCCCTTCTAGCCAGGTGGCCCTTCTGTTACCTAGGCATCTCACGGTCACTGCGGGAGCTCTGAGAAATCCCTCTTCTCGCACCCTTCAACTCGCACACTACCTAGGAGCCTACCTAAGTGAAGCCTACCGCACAGCCGCGGGACCCGACCACACAACACAGATCCCCAGACGCCGCCTCCTTTGCCACCCGCACTCCAACCGTGAATTCCAGGGGAGACAATCAAAAGGTACCCGGGGGAAAAGCATCCTATGCAGCAGAATCCTAAGCACAATTTACTTACTACACTTTCCCGGGAGCTGGAGGCAGCTCCTACGGCTTTTGTTCCCGTGGTCCCTCCGTTTGGCTTCAGCCCATCCAGCAATCTGTTCGGTGGCTGGATCAGGTTACCAGTGGCAGCTGCCTCAACACTAGCGGTAGCGGCGGCGACAGCAATAGCATCAGAAGCCTCTCCATAGTTCCCAGCAAACCTTGCGCACATACGATCTACACGCGGGAGGGGGAGTGCTAGAATTCCTCCTTAAAATAACAATGCTTTCCTTCCTTCCCTTCACACCACTTTTCAAAAAATGGAAGGACAGCTCCATCTCGTATGCATCTTTTGGCCCCTAGCTTAAAAAAAAAAAAATCCACCGCCCCCAGCTCCTCCTGGCGGAGAGGCGGGATGAATTTTCTCAAGGGGAAAAAGGAAAGGAAAGGGAAAAGCATCATCTAGAAATTCTGGCAGGAGCAGTGAGAGGTATGAACCTGACCAGAAGGAAAGATCCCCTCTTGCCTAAATTGTCAAGTGAAACCCTGTTGGCCATATCTGCTTTAATCAGCTTGCCAGGTCCCCAACTAAGCCTTGTGACCCTGTCTTTCCACCCCCTCCCCCCTTTTTTTAGAGAAGAAATATTGAGAATATTTGAACCTGGCCAGTCTTCAGGTGGGCTATGGCAAAAGAGACAACTGTGAATGTTAATTTAACACATTTTCTGTAGGATTGTTCCAAAGTATAAAAATAAAAACTCTCAAGAATGTCACTTTATGAAGGATGTTATTTTCAAATAAGACAGCTTTTCCTTTTCAAGCTGAAACAGCATTGTGAGAAACAGAAGAGGAATTGCCAAATTATGGGCCTTGATTTGTTAAGTAGTGTCATAGCCTAAATTGGAATCAAGAAGACCCTGGCTTACTGTATGACTGGGTAATTCATTAAGCATCTCTTCCTGGTAGTTTTGTCCTCTGTAAAATGGAGGGTAATCAACTCCTTCCCCTTTCCAGATCTTGTCAAAAGGCACAAAATAATACCAGTAATATACTTTGAACTCTTTCCATTCGACAAACATTTATGCAGCACCTAGTAAATTCAAGGCATCTGGGTTGTAGAGGATAGAGAACTGGCCATACTACTTGACTGTGTGACACTTCCCCCCAAAAGTCATTGAAAGTCTTTGTGCCCCTAGGTAATTGATGATAGGCATTGGTAGAGGGATTTCTTCATCAGAGAACTTCCTATAGATGAAATCATAGGTTCAGACTCAAAAAATACTGAAAGGACTATGTAACTGAGGAACTTTGCTTTGGAGGGGTTTACATAGCAGAAACGTGCTTAGAAATGCCTTAGAAGGCATTAGGTGGCTCCTAGGCAGCATGTGAATTGAGGGGTACGAGAGGAGGGATTTTTCAGAGCTCCCACAGTGACCATGAGATGCCTACCTAAATTTTACCCTAATCTTTCCAGAACAAAGTTTAACTCTTTGACTAAATACTAAAACTCCCTGCCCATGTTGACTTCCCCATTGATACAACATTGATAAGCATTCAAACATTGGTTTTGTCTTTAAAAGCTGGCTAAACATGGATTCCAGGATTCTGAAGTATTGGGAAAAGGTCAGAGAGAGAAGAGAGGGGTTAAATACAAAAAAGAACCGGATTTCCTAGAAAGAATCCTGCACATCCACATAGCCCCTCCAGGGAAGAACCAAGGCCCTCCAGAGAACCAAGTGGCTCCAGGGATGGTAATGGATAGAGGCAGCATTGAAACAGCAAAGAGTTCCTGGGCTAAGTCAAATATCTGTCTTAAGCCAGGGATTATGGTGACTGAAATGAAAGAGATAAAAAGCTACTACGAGAAAAAACAAACCTAGCCTTTGCCTTTCACTGGTATAAGTTATGTGGATTCTGCACATTTTGGGGGTGGGGTGGAAGTAAGGAAGCTCAAGTCTCTGTCACCTTTGAGTTCATTCTCTAACTGGGTGCTCAACTTCACAGATGGCCCTATGAGTCTAGTGAAACCATAAGTCTCTCAGAAGAAGGTAGGGCTCAGCAGAGGGGACAATTAGATTCAACAACTCAAGTGTTTCCCCTTTGGGGGAAGGTGACTAATGTAGCACCATTAGTATGAAAGACCATGTAGGTCCCCTAGGAAAGTGAAGCTTGCTAGAGAAGAAGGTGCTTTCTATTTGGGGGCTTCAGTACCAGTCCTTTGCATTTTTGTCAGGTTAAATAAAATCTATCTCATAGTCAATGTCTTGTTAGCCAGAGTGCTAGTGTGGGCACTGAGAAATCAAAACACAAGTTAAATTCTGATATTGTCAGGGGAAAGCCTGAGGGCAAAAAGGGTAAAATTTTGATGTTTCTAAGGGACACCTTTGGTAGGGGCACAGCCAAAGATATTTTTTTAAAAGAAGACCCCAACATTGAACCCAGTTTCTCTGAGCTAAGTTTTGGTTTCAAGAAACACAGAGATATTGATGGATAAAGTTGTTGGAGAAGGGAGGTATAGCCATTCCAGGTTTGGGGCATGTCATAAGTAAAGGATATGAATAGAATTCAGATTGGCTAGAATTTAGAATAGTTGAAGGAGAAAATGTTATGTTTGGTTTTGTTGTTTTTTTTTTTTGACAAGGAAGTTAGAGTTGAAGTCACATTCTGAAGGACTTTGAATGCCCAATATGTGTTCTGTAGATACAAGGTGTTGCTTTTCTTTGAATCTGAAGTTTTTAACTCCTTCAAAGACTTAAGGGTGTTGGCTAGTTGGTGGTTTTTTAACAACAATGTATTTAATGGATATTGCTGCACTAAACACTCATAACCTCCAAACTATATGGTATAAAAAAATTGAAATACAGAGACCTAGTGAAAGAATTCAAAACTGTGTAGGAACAGGAAGAATATACATCATCCCTGTTTTCCTATCTGCTGGTGAAGCTGTTGCAAAGATGCTTTTATTGAGCAATTAGAAGATGAGTTTATGTCCCTGAATTTCACTTTACAAAAATGAGTTATCTGTACAATCAACAATCCACTGAACATTAGACATAGAGAAACAATGTTACGATGTGAAGTTGTCCCAAAACCAAATTTCTGTCTGAGCACAATTGAGCATAAGGATGAGAAGTTTGAAATAACAACAATAATAGCAACAATAATAGCTCTATTAGACCTAGATGTTGGCCAGCTTTCTTAAAGGATTGAATCGATAATCTAGTTTAACTATCGGTGGATGTTACTTCCCAGTTATCTGACCCTATTTGTTGATGAGGGCCAGAGATTTCTAATCCCATGATGTTATTTGATCCACATAACGGCAAAAGGCATTCAGGGGAAACATCAAGTTTTCTGTGGTTATCAAAATCTGGGGACCGTTTATCCTCTGGCCCCTGACTCTTTTGTGGGGCATTGTGGGTGGCAATGCTCATCTCATTACTCTGTTGGTGTGGTCAATGTTGTTCAGTCATTTCAGTAATGTCCAATTCTTCATGACCCCAGTTTGGGGTTTTCTTGGCAAAGATAGTGGAATGGTGTGCCATTTCCTTCTTTGGCTCATTTTATAGATCAGGAAACTTGGGCAAACAGGGTTAAGTGACTTGCCCAGGTCATACAGCTAGTTAAGTATCTGAAGCCAGATTTGAACTAAGGAAAATGAGTCTTCTTGACTCCAGGCCCAGCACTCTATCCACTTGGACACTCAGTTGCCCATGCTCTGTGTATATCCAATTAGTCTATTGGCTTTTTCTCCTCCACCTCCACTGGGAAAATTCTTTTCTTCTTTTACATTGCATTTCAATGGATCCTAATCACGTGAGCACTGTAATGTACTTGATCACATGAGAATGGTTTAATTGTACATGCGATCTTTACTTGTACCTATAGGAGCAAAAGGAATAAACCAAACAACATAAAAAATTATTATCATATAGAGTGCATGTTTTCAATTCCTCCCGTGCCCAGGCAGCCCTTATAAGTCTGTAGACATACCTCAAACTCAGGAGTTCTCAGACGTAGGTCAAGTACTTAGGTGCAGCAGAAACATGTGCTTTTTCTACTCATGGTTTAAGCATTCCTTGTCTTCTTGTCCTACTCAATGGAATATACTCAGATCCTAGAATACTGATTTCTCTTTCATCTGCTTTTCTTCCCTCACCACTCTTGTCGGTTGGTACTTTTAACGCTGCTTCCAAACTGCTTTCTGATGTGGCTACTGGTTGGGCTCCACAGCACTTTTTCTCCTTAATAGTGGGAAGCTGAATAAGGTCTAGGGCAGACACCTGCACTAGATAGACTCCTCCAATTATAATGCAATACAATTATCAAAATGCTTTTTAAGAAAAACTATTAAATTCATGGACCCCAGATTAAGAGGCATGGACATAAATGATAATACAAAGTGGAGGTGGGAAGAAACATGATAGAGAGATAAATAATATAAATAAATACTGACTACTTTTGGCTGGCACCTGGGTCCACTCCTTGCCTCTCCTCCTACCTTTTCTTCCTTATGGAACTATGAGTACAGCAGGGCTAGTAGCAAGCATTTCACAGTTCCAGGTGCCAGTGTCCTGCATCTTCAGCCTTTCAGAGTCCTGGGGAGTGGGCATCCAGGGATCAGATGCACATGTGATGAATGACCTTCTGAATTCTTCAGGCAAGTCCCAATGTCAAGCTGAGGGGAAAAAAAAGTCACCAAACTGTTGGACTCTTAGATAGAGTCTTATTTTACCATTTCCAGAGTCTGATCTTTGTCAATGCTCTCCCAGTAACAACCTGGAAACCAAAAGGTTAAAATAGATAGTGTTGAGGTGTCAATTGGGAGAGCTGGTTCAGATGTGAAAGAATTCACTTAGACCTTCTCTTTAGCCAATGGGAGCTTTATTGAAGCAAAAGCACAGGACCTGAGACTTAGCAAGGAGCTAAACAAAGGCCCAATATAGGAAAAGAACCAGACTTATATAGACAGAAAGCTATATAGCCTGTAGGATGATGATGTAATTTTAGGGTTTTTTATGGGGATTGGAGATTTTAGTGACAGGATAAGTCTTGCAAGATATGGACACAGTATGATGATGAATGACACAAGATAGGGGAGACAAAGGGGATTTTTATGAGCCAGGATGGGGGAAGACAAGGAATCTTATGGTCCAGCATAAGGGGAAGTTTTATGGTGTTTCAAGATAAGGGAAGAGACTTTAAGGTGCCTTCAGGTTAAAGAATGAACCAGGAGAAGAGTAACTCGACCCTTAAGGCACCTTTGTATCCACATCAATAGTATCGTATCTTTAGAGTTAGAAGACACTTTAGCAACAGGAAAGGATCTTTTGGTGGATTTTATGAGACTGAAGTAGGTATGTTTCCTACCTGAATCTCCCCCCCCACCCCCACCCCCGCCCCCGACCCCTGCAGATAATGTTCAGGGGAGTTACCAATATACCACTTAGCAATGACTACCTTGGGGCTAAGTCCCCTTTGTAAGCAATCTGGGTGTTAGCAGTTATCCCCTTGGAAGAATTTCCAGAATAAGTGGATGTTGACTAGAGAGTACCAGATGGTCATCCTTCTTCTCTTCCTCTTCTGCTATGGCTAATGAAAAGCCTGACTCCCTTTCTACATTGAATATTGTCAGTGTGTACCCCTTAACCTAAGGAGTGTACAGAGCACCTGGCAATGGTACACTCCTTCCCCCATAAGCATTTATAAGTATTCTATTCATAATATCACTGTGATTATATACAAAAACATAAGCTACACCATAATGCTTTTAGCTTCCAATTGGTTGAACTAGAATAATCACAAACCTTCATTAAATAAATGTCCATTCTGGCCTATATGTACAATATTATAAATTCTGCTGATTTATAGCTCTTTTGCCATTAACCAAACAGGCCACTCCCTTCCTACTAGCAGCTTCTATTCACACGAAGGTCTAAATAACTAATAGTAGTTCAAAGCATTTTTTACTCAGAGGTATTTGCATTTTAAATATCAAAATCTTAAGCTTTTAAAAATTATTTTATTTTTAATTTATGGAATAAAATAAGCATTTCCATAACATGGTACAATAAAAACGATGATTGCACATGAAACTGCAAATCTGCTATGTATAACTTGCTATTCCTTTCAAATATACAACAAAATTATCATTTAAATTTCTTTTTTTTCTTCCCTTCCCCCACAATGCCTACCATTAGACATACACATATACACACACACACACATATATGTACTTCTATTTATTAGTTCTTTCTCTGGATGCAGATAGTGTCTTTCTTCATATGTCCTTTATAGTTAATTTGGATATTTATAATAGATACAATAACTTAATCACTCAAGTCATTCTTAAAACAATATCGCTGTTACTGTTCACTTGGTTCTGCTCATTTGGCTCTTAATTATTTCATGCAAGTCTTCATGTTTTTCTAAAATCATCGAGCTCCTCATTTCTTATAGCACAATAGCATTCCATTACAATCATACACCACAACTTGTTCAGCTGTTCTCTAATTGATGGACATCCCTGCAATTTCCAGTTCTTTGCCACCACAAAGAGAGTTGCTGTAAACATTTTAGAACAAATAGGTTCTTTTCCTTTTTTCCTTAATCATTTTTGGAAATAGACCAAGTAGTGGTATTGTTGGGTCAAAAAGTACAGGTAGTTTAATAACTCCTTAGGCATAATTCCAGACTGCTCTCCAAAATTCAGATCAGTTCACAATTCCACCAACAATGAATTAGTATCCCAATTTTTCCACATCCTCTCCAACATTTGTCACTTTTCCCTTCTATCATTTTAGCCAATTTGGTAGGTATAAAATGATATCTCAAAGTATTTTAATCTGCATTTCTCCAATAATGATTTAGAGTATTTTTAAAAATATGACTATAAATTGTTTTAATTTCCTCATTGGAAAACTGCCTATTCATATCCTTTGACCATTTATCAATTGGGGAATGACTCGTATTCTTACAGATTTGACAAAGTTCTTTGTATATTTTAGGTATGAGAGCTTTATCTGATAAACACTCTATAAAAATTTTCCCCCAATTTTCTGCTTTTCTTCTGACCTTGGCTACATTTGTTTTATTTGTATAAAAACTTTTAAAATTTAATGTAATTGAAATTATAGATACACCTAACTTTGCTCTCTATCTCTTGTTTATTCATAAATTTTTCACCTATCCATAACTCTGATGAGTAATATGCTCCATGTTCCCTTATTTTTCTTGTAAAGTCTGTCTTTATATGTAGATCATGCATCCATTTCGACCTTATTTTGGTTCATGGTGTGAGATCTTGGTCTATGCCCAGTTTCTGCCATACTGCTTTCCAGTTTTCCAATTTCTAATTTTTACCAAATAATGAATTCTTATCTCAAAATCCTAAATCTTTACACTTGTCAAATATGAGATTATTTGTTTATTTACTACTGTAAGTTGTATATCTACTCTATCCCATTGATGTACCTTTCTGTTTCTTGGCCGGTACTGGGTAGTTTTGATAGTTACTGCCTTAAAATATAGTTTAAGATCTGGTATTGCTAAACTTCCTTCCTTTACAAATAGTAGTAGATAGGAGATAGATAGTAGTACTATAATAGTAGGAGACTTTAATATTCCCCTCTCAGAACAAGATAAATCTAACCAAAAAATAAATAAGAAAGAAGTTAAGGAATATGGAGAGAATTGAACAGAAATAGAAAGGAATAAACCTTTGTCTCAGTGGCTCATGGTACCTTTACAAAGACTGACCATGTTAGTATATAAAAGTTTTATAGTTAAAAGAAATATTAAAAGCATTCGGATCATAACACAATAAAAATTATATTTAATAAGGGACCAAGGAAACTGGAGATTAAACAATGTAATCTTAAAGAATGAGTGGGCTAAAGAATAAATCATAGAAACAATCAAATTTATTGAAGAGAATGATAATGAGACAACATATCATACCCTATGGGATACAGCAAAAGCAGTGATTAGAAGAAAATTATATCTCTATGTGCTTACATCAATAAAATAGAGAGAGAGAAAGCAGACTTATTAATTGGGTATGCAACTTAAAAAACTAGAAAAAGAACAAATTAAGAATCCCCAATTAAATACTAAATCAGAAATCCTAAAAATTAAAGGTGAGATTAATAAAATTGAATTAATAAATAAAACTAGAAGTTGGTTAGATAAATAGTTGGTTAATTTGCTTTTTATAAAAAAAGATAGAAGAAAGGGCAGCTAGGTAGCAAAGTGAGTAGAGCACCAGCCCTGGAGACAGGAGGACCTGAGTTCAAATCCAGCCTCAGATACTTGACACGCTTACTAGCTGTGTGACCTTAGGCAAGTCACTTAACCCCAATTGCCCTGCCTTCCCCCTCCAAAAAAAAAAGATTCACTGCAAAAAAGTAGAAGAGAACCAAATCATCAGTACTGAAAATGAAAAGAGCGACTATACCTCTAATGAAGATGAAATTAAAGCAATTATGAGGAGTTATTTTGTCCAATTATATGCCAATAAATTAAACAATTTAAGTGAAATGGAAGCATATTTACAAAAATATAAATTGACTAGATTAGCAGAAGAAGAAGTAGAATATCTAAATAGACCTATTTTTAGAAAAAAAAATTGAACCAGCCATAAATGAGCTTTCTAAGAGAAAAGCACCAGAACTAGATAGATTACCAGTGAATTCTATCAAATATTTAAAGATCAACCAATTCCAATATTAAATAAGAATGATAGGTAAAGAAGGGATTCTACCAAACTCCTTTTATGAAACAAATATGATAATGATACCTAAACCAGGAAGAGTAAAAAAAGAAAAAGAAAATTATAGACCAATTTCATTAATGAATATGAATGCAAAAATCCTAAATAAAATACTAGTTAAAAGATTACAATATATTACAAAGATTATAAAGTATGATCAAGTGGAAATGCAGAGGTGGCTTAACATAAAGGAAACTATAATTGATTATATCAATAATAAAAGTTTTTAAAATTTTATGATTATATCAATAGATGCAGAAAAAGTTTTTGATAAAGTTCAACACTCATTTCTATCAAAAACACTTGAAAGCATTGGAATAAATGAATTTTTCCTTAATTTGATAAAAAGCATTTATTTAAAACTATCAGCAAGCATTATTTGTAATGGTGATAAACTTCCCAGCCTTCCCAGTAGGATCAGATGTAAAACCTTAAGCCTTAATAAAAGAAAAGGAACACCTGAAGGAAAAGGCAGCAACCAGATGAGGGAAGATTTTTGGTGGGTGGTCAGGAATCATATAGTCTCCTATTCCTGTGCTTTCTCAAAAAGTAGTCACTTGTATCAATAGCAAATGGAAGATTAGTAACTAGGGTAAAGCAATCAGGGCTTTTTCTCCAAGGTGACAAAATTTAGAAGGCACCACCTGCAGTATACTTCCTGTACTCTAGGACCTGGACCCTTGGACCGAGTCCTATCCTAAATCCTCATCTCCCCAGCATCAGCCAGTTGTTCAGCAGCATAGAAACCTCATAGCATCCCAAGATGTGCTTTCTTTCTTGGGATTACAACATCCCAGGTGTGCTTTCTGGCCACTCAACCCTACCCCTCCCATACTCCCTGACTTGCCGCAGGCACAAAAATGTCTATTTGTCTCTGAATGTTGGGTTCTACCTAACATAGTTACCATGTACCTTTGGTGTTTATGTTTGGTATTTTTTTAAGCATATAGGAAAGGCCTGTGAAAGAGGTACATGAATAGGGAAATGTGATTAAAAAGAAAATGGGAGAGAAAGCTCCTTTTTTAAAAAAAAAATTAAGCATTTTGACATTATCCCAGTCTAAAGCCTAACCATGTTCTTTTAGGAAAGGATATAAAAGTTAAAGAAGGAAATTTAAGGTCCCAGAAAATAAATTAAAGGTGGTAACCAAAGTTAGAAAGGAAAATATCTTAATGTAGTTAAGGTCACTGCCTATCACCATACCCTGAAGGGATTAGGGGAATGAACAGAAGGAAGTTCTTGATTACTTCAGTTAATGGAAGTATTTCAAGAATTCAACTTTGACTAGCTGGACAGGAAAATCCTTAAAGAGAATGATTAAAGTGAGAATTGAATGGTTTGGGAAAACGATTCTCAAAGGCATGCCAAAAGCTAACTGACTATACTGCTTGATGAGACAAAAGGCTAACTGATCTTTATCCTCAGGGTTGCAACTATTTCTCAGAACTTTATTTTGGAATTTTGTCTATTGTTTTTAGAATATTGTAAATTATAACCTAAAAAATACTTATGAGAGAGATTTTCAGAGTCAGTAGCTTTGGCTATCTTTGGTTCTAAGCAGACATGCTTAGATTACAATAATCTTAAATTGATAAAAATTGTTTCTGACAGGCTTATGCTTCGAACACAGAACACAGAATTTTCTACAATCCCAAGGTTCCATATTCTCTTTATACTCTCTTGTTTGATGGTTTTGTCGGTCTCTATGCATATTACTTTCAACTCTACAAATCCAGCCCTTCTACCTCTCCCAAATTTTAGTGATAAATCTCCAAATGCCTGCTGGAAAAACAACTCAAACTCTACTTGCCCAAAATAGAATTCATCTTTCCCCTTAAATCTAACCCTCTTGCTAACTTCTCTGTTTCTTTAAGGACACCACCACCTTTCCAGTTACCCCATATATCCAATCAGTTCCCAAACCTTGTCAAATCTTCCCTCCACAATATCTCTTACATCCATCACTTCTCTCCATTCACATGAACACCACCCTTTTCTGTCCCCTCATCATTTCTTGTTTGGAATACTGCAGTAACTTGCTAATTAGTGTCCACCTCAAGTCTCTTTCCCCTCCAATCCATCGTCTACATATCTGACAAATTGATATTCCTAAAGCATAGATCTAACTGTGTTTTTCCTCTATTCAAGAAACTTCCATTGCTCTCTATTGCTTCTAGGATAAAAAAAAAAACCAAAAAGAAAAAAAAAACTCTCTGTCATTTAAAGCCCTTCACAAAATGGGTCCAAACTGTCTTTCCAGATTGATTTCATATTTCTCTCAAATGAGATATTATTTTATTTGTAAAGCACTCACCCCAGTGAGTGGCACATAGTAGACACTTAATAAATGCTCGTTTCTTTCCCCTTCTCTTCATCCCCTTTATGTACTCTGTATTCCTTCCAAACTGGCCTATTTGATGTTCCTCATGTACAAATTTCTATCTCCTGTTTCCATGCATTTGCCAGTCTGTCCCCCATGCCTAGGAATGTTCTCCCTTTTCCTCTCCACTTCTTTCCAACCCTAGCTCCCTTTAAGGCACAGCTGAGGTGTAATCTTCTACAAAAAGCCTTTCCTGATTCTCCTAATTGTTAATATTCCCAGGTCCCCAAATGACTCTCTCTTTATTTTGTATAGATTTTATTTCCTTGGCTCTGATTTCTTTAGTCCCTATTAGTTCAAACAAGTTTCTCCTGTTTCTCTAAATGCCTGACATTTCTTTTTTATAGTGGTGTATCAATATGCTGAATTGCCAATTAATTTATGAAATTATTAATTGATTTATTGCAACCCAGACAAAAGGGAAAAATCTCCTGGGAAGAGATTCAGTTTGCTTTCACTTCACTTCACTTCACTTCACTTTATTCTTGCTTTCAACCCATGAATTCATTGTACCCACCTCATTCGGGAATAGGGACATCTGTGAATAGTTTATAGACTCAGTCCTGGAGCTCCCAGTTTATGACCAAATGATGGGACCTCAAAAGGGTTCCTGTGGGTCTGGGTGGGGCCAGGTCTGCCCAACTTTTTGGATTCTCACTGTGAATCACCATGATGGCAGGAAGCAGGGAATAACATTTTAATCACACTTTAACAAGGCTTAGAGAGTTCAGGGGCAAATGGTATGGGAGGGTACAAAGGCAGATGGCATGGGGACAGGGATTTGGGTGGTGGAGGGAGGCAGGCAGCTCAGGGAAGAATAGGGAGGGGAAGAGGCACATGGAGTCACTTATATAACCCAGAGTTGGGAGCTTTAGGGCAAAATGGACCCTTAGCAGATGGAGGAGTACTCCCCAGCAGGAATTTGGTATTTCATTTTTATAGGGTTTTGGTGGTGGAAGACAGACTCTTATCCATCTTTCCTTAGAATTAGTTCATTAATACATACACATCATTTCAAAATTATCAGCAATATTTTAGGTTTAGTTCATTAGCAGAACATTTTGCTTCTGTTCTGCTGATCTTACTGTACACGTCCTGAGCTTCTCTGAGGCTTACAGACAATGGGCAGTTAGCAAGACTGAAGGGCCTTTGCAGAAAGACCTAGCTGGCTTTTTCTAATTTATTTAGCACATAGTTCCCATATATGGCTTTAGTTAATTTATGAAATAGTTTCCAGTGGTTCCTATGCTCCCCTAATAGATAAGACAGTTTGCAAATAATTGCTTATGCTCCTGTCATTTATAGGACAATCTGTAAGTGACTTCTATTTTCCCTTTTTCAATCTTACTATTGTTACCTTATACTAGGTACTTACAAACTTACTAAATTATACTTATTATAAGAGGGAGGTGGGTGGTGTGTTGGTAAGCAAAATGAGCTCTTTAGCACTTAGTTCAACCAAGTGCCCTTGTATAGTTTGGCCTTTGTTTCCTTTGAGTAATTCAGTGTATTTCATTGAGCCTTTCTAGGTGCTAAGCTGCAGGCCCAAACCCCTATTAGGTGTGGAACCTATGTGGGTGTGGATTGGTGACTGGGGTGGGGCCCAAGGTAGGGCTGGCTAAGGGGAGGTGCTAACTCCAGAGCCATGCCATCTTGAGTCTTACTAAGTGCTAAGCCCCAGGCTCTAACCCCTATTAGGTGTTAACCTAACCTATGTGGATGTGAACCTCCCAGGGTCCTAAGGGGAGCGAGAAACACAAGAGCCAATCATAGCAGTCTAAGTTCTGGTCATTCAGATGATGTTTGATTACGTCTGAAGCCCTATAAGAAGAGAGGACAGGGCCATTTGTGCAGGAGCTCTTTCCCACAGCAGTGGTGGCACACGTGACTCTGGGCTGAACCTAGATGTTGGTAACTATGAATCTGTATTTGGTCTGTCTGTTGATGTTTGTAATTTGTTTGTAATTTGCTCTGAAGTTCAGTGTGCTGGTCTCTTCCTCTGAACTAAGTGAATGATATTTGTATGCTGAATTAAAGTAAGCTTGTCAACCCCTTTAACGTTGCTTTCCTTAGTTAAGAAGATCAAACGAACCTGTGCTTTCACAGCATGCAGGCAGCTTTCTGGGTGCTGGTTGTAGGTGGATCTTACACCCCCACAACAGCTGCTAGCCGGATTGTTGAAATAGTCGGAGGATCAGAACAAAATATGATTTTAACACATGCCATTATATTTATATACCACAACGTATTCAACTATTCTCCAATTAATGGGCACTCATTTTATTTTTAGTTCATTTGCTACCACAAAAAGTACTGCATCATATATTTTGGTATATATATATATGTATATGTTACATATACATATACATACATACACATATGCACACACACATATATATGGCTTTTGTTAATGCAGTATTGCTAATTCTTGTCTGAATAGATCAACCAAAGGGGAGGGCAATACTTTTTTTTTAAGCACTTACTTTTTTACTTTAGGGAACTATTAAATTTCAACTGAAAAAAAACTATGAATATAATTCTACAGCATATCACTGGGATTCCGGATGCTCTAGTCTTAGTCCCAGTCTTCATCCTCATCTCCATTCCCATCAGGGTTATCTTCTGTTGGAGGGTCCTGAAACTGGATGTTGGCCAGGAGGTCTCGCAAGGCTGCCATCAGCCTGTTCAAGCCCTGGTTGAGATCCCCTTCTGTGCCAACTGGGTCTATTTCATCCAGTGTATCTTCTTCCTGAAAGGTAAAATTTTGGCAACAATGATTGAAAGAAGAGAGATAATGTGCTTTCATTGGAGTAACGGTGTGCCCTTCGTGGTCTGGTGTAGGAAGTGATGGAATTCAGGGGAGTCAGAGGGTCAAATCCCGTTACAGGCTGAGATGTCACTTCCAGAGGCAGGGCTGCAGCGGCCTCCTTCATCTCAGAAAGGATCACGTGGTGATAGATATTTCTGGGGGGCTCTGGTATCGGACCTCCCGCCTTCTTTCATCTTCCTCCACTATGGGTTCACCACCGTCTACTGTCTGCAGCACTTCTCTGACGTTTGTATCTAGCCAAGGCATGATGGTAGAAACCTTTCAGACAGAGTATGCCCTCCCACTGTATAGGGCAACTAGCTGGGTTAAGGCAGGAGGTTGGCTATAGTAAAGAGACCATCCTTATCTGAGTACTGAGTCCAAAGAAAGGATGAGCTAAAACCGCGGAGTCTGAGCGCACAGTGCAGCGATCCAGCAGGGACACGAGAGCGCCAGGGAACATGATGAGAGCCTGCTGGATCAGACGAGATGCATTCTCCCTAGCAGAACTCAGTTCAACCTCCGAGAGATCGTCTTGCTAACTGAGAAGAAAATATGGCAGTGGAACAGAGAAAGCAAAATTTGGGAGCTGGGACAAGTTTCGATGACTCTCCCATTCCTGGAGCATACGTATTAGGAACCCGTAATCCCTGGCTCGTAATGGCAGCGAATCAATAATCAGCAACAAACAGAGGGGGTCATGGTCTGGATCGAGGCTTAGGATAAGTTTGCAGAATTCCAGGGCTTGTTCCGGGACAGCCTCTCCTCTCTAGGAACATCATGTGCCTGAAGAGAACCAGGTAGGAAGCTCTGTTCTCAGTTCTGCGATAGTCTAGTCTGCAGGTTCCACTGGTGAGACTAAACAAAGGGTGAAATGCGCATTCCAAATCGTACAAAGTTCTCTCTATAAGATCACGAGCCATCTCCTGATCCTTCTCGAGTCGCCAAACATCACTGAGCTAGAGCAGTGAGTCAATGTCATAAGGGTTTCCCTGGAGCAGAAGCACGATATTATTTGGGTCCATGGATTCCACTGCATTTAGGAACTGGAACTGCACCTGCTGGTACTCTCGGTGGTGTTCAAACATGAAGTGCTGAACTCCCCTTTTTGACTCCAGCACTCGCATTGTAATACCTGTTTTGCTATAGCGGGGCCAGGTGCTCTTCGGAGTAGTCAGTCATGTGCTTCGGTGGTATTGACTCTGCCGAGGTCTCTGATCTTAGAGTACAGCTCGAGCTCCCAAATATCTTTTCAACTCTGTCTCTGGATTCAAGTGTCTGTGCTCGACATAGAGAAGAGGCCGATTCTCCATGATGACATTGGTACGAGTCTAATTTGATAGACCATTGGTAACTTCAATTTTCCGTAAAATGCTGTCAATATCTTCGAGACCATTATCTTCCAGAGTTTCTCCTGTCGTGGTTTTCTTAATTTTCTTCTTTTTTTTCGTGGCTTGTTATTCAAATTAGGCTGTAAACTAGTTGTTGCCTGGTTTTCATGTGAAAGACCTTCTCCATCTCTTTCCTGGTTGACGTCTGGTTCTCCATTTTTAGTGTCTTCATTATTCTCTGCATCCTCTTATACCTTCAGTCTGTAATCTTCTCCCCTTGCTTTGTATAAAAGTTCATCCTCAGGTTCTTTACTGGCTATCAGCTCGTACGAGCTGCTAATGGCGCCGCGCTCCCTCCTTCTCCTCCCGCGAGGGTCGCTAGGCGACTGCCCCACATCCTCGTCGTTCTCCTCGCCGCCGTCATCACGACCCTCGAGGCCTAGGTGCAGGGTCCCAGGCTCCAGGGGCTCCCGGCCCCGCTGTTCTCCCCGCAGCCTCCGGAGGGCTCGGAGCGATATCGAGCGCAATACTTCTTCTGCAGTACCGGCTGATATCATCCTCAGAGGTCAGTCCTGCACGCCGGGGCTACAAACGGAACAGTGAAGAAAGACGTTTAGGTTTAGTTCACTAGTTCATCATCATTCAAACCTAAAAGAAGAGTAAGCAATAATCCCATTTGGGCCCTAGTCCAAACTGCTGAGAAGGGGCTCTATTTTGAGATGGAGAGGAAATCTGAGCCACTGTTTCAAGTATCTGGAAGGTAGACTTCTCTGCTGGCTGAATCTGATTAAAACGAAGACAAGACAACAGCATTTAGCAGAGAAGACATGCACTGAATAGGAAAGTTCAATGAATAGGCCCTTAGAGCTAATGCATAGGACATTTAGAGGTTATGGAGATATAGCACCTGTTCAGAAAAGTGACTGGGAAAGTAGAGTCTGACCCAACTGGGCAAAGGAAGCAGATGTATGATAGAACAGTCTCCAGAAGGCCAGAGACTTCCTGCTGTGATTGCCTTCTGTTCTCTGAATTGGAACCTAACAAATTCTTTTAAAGTGTGGCTCAAAAGCTATGTCAGATTCCCTGGCAAGTGCTTATAGTAGGAACAGTCCCAATTTTCAAGAAAGCATCTATGAGGTCATTACAGAATTTTGGTAAGTTTCCTGTAAAGTGCTTTTGAAACTCTCTAGACCCTAGATCAGAGGTTCCTAAACTTATTTGGCCTTTAAAAAAAATTGCTTAAAAAAAATTACTCAGCATCCCTTTGGAAATCTACTTTCTCTAACCCTTTAACACTTTTTTAAATTTATTTTTTATTTTTAGTTTACAATTAGTTTACAATAAGTTCCACAAGTTTTCGAGTTCCAAATTTTCTCCCTCTCCCACTCTAAGATGGAATTTAATCTGATATAGGTTCTACATATACCTTCACATTAAACTTATTTACACAATAGTCAAGTTGTAAAGAAGAATTATAACCAGTGGAATGAATCATGAGAAAGAAGAAACAAAACCAAAAGAGAAAAGGGAAAAAAGATCAAGTAGTTTGCCTCAATCTGCATTCAGACTCCATAATTCTTTCTCCAGATGTGGATAGCTTTTTCTATCATGAGTCTTTTGGAGCTGTCTTTGAACCTTGTATTGCTGAGAAGAGCCAAACCTATCAAAGTTAGTCCTTATGGATATCGTGTGTCTGTAATCATGTATAATAATCTCCTGGTTCTTCTCCCCTCACTCAGCATCAGTTCATATAAGTCTTTCCAGGTTATTATGAAGTCTATCTGCTCCTCATTTCTTATAGCACAATAGTATTCCGTTACATTCGTATACCACAACTTGTTCAGCCATTCCCCAATTGATGGGCATCTCCTTGATTTCCAATTCTTTCCCACCACAAAAAGAGCTGCTATAAATATTTTTGTACATACTATTCCCTTTCCCACTTTTGTGATCTCTTTGGGACACAGCCTAGAAGGATATGCACATTTTTATAACCCTTTGGGCATAGTTCCAAATTGCTCTCCAAAATGGCTAGATCAGTTCACAACTCCACCAACAATGTAACAGTGTTCCAATTTTCCCACCTCCTCTCCAGCATTTATGATTTTCCTGTTTTGTCATCTTAGCCAATCTGACAAGAGAGATGTGGTACCTAAGAGGTGTTTTGATTTGCATTTCTTTAATCAATAGTGATTTGGAGCATTTTTTCATATACGTATAGATATCTTTAATTTCTTCCTCTGCAAACTGCCTCTTCATATCCTTTGACCATTTATCAATTGGGGAATGACTTGTATTCCTACAAATTTGACTCAGTTCCCTGTATATTTTAGACATGAGGCCTTTATCAGAGACACTGGTTGTAAAAATTCTTTCACAATTTTCTGCTTCCCTCCTAATCTTTGTTGCATTGGCTTTGTTTGTACAAAACCCTCTCAATTTAACAATCAGAATTATCCATTTTGCATTTCATAACATTCTCTATCTTGTGTTTGGTCATAAATTCTTCCCTTCTCCATAAATCTGACAGGTAAACTATTCCTTGCACTCCCAAATTGCTTATAGTATCAGCCTTTATATCTAAATTGTGAACTTATTTTAACTTTATTTTGATATACAGTGTAAGATATTGGTTTATGCCCAATTTCTGCCATACTATTTTCCAGTTTTTCCAGCAGTTTTTGTGAAATAGTGAATTCTTAACTCAGAAGCTGGACTCTTTGGGTTTATCAAAGAGTAGATTGCTATAGTCATTGACTACTGTATCTTGTGTACCTAACCTATTCCACTGATCCACCACTCTATTTCTTAGCCAGTACCAAGTAGTTTTGATGACTGCTGCTTTATAGTACAGTTTAATATCTGGTATGGCTAGGCCACCTTCCCTAGCATTTCCTTTCATTAATTCCCTTGATATTCTGGACATTTGGTTCTTCCAGATGAATTTTGTTATTATTTTATCCAGCTCTGTAAAATAATTTTTTGGTAGTTTGATTAGTATGGCACTGAATAAGTAAAGTAATTTAGGCAAAATTGTCATTTTTATTATATTAGCTTAACCTAACCATGAGCAACTGATGTTTTTCCATTTATTTAGGTCTGACTTCATTTGTGTGAAAAGTGTTTTGTAATTGTGTCCATATAGGTCCTGGGTTTGTCTTGGCAGGTAGACTCTCAAATATTTTATAGTGTCTACAGTAACTTTAAATGGAATTTCTCTTTCTATCTCTTGGTGTTGGGCTTTGTTAGTGATATATAGGAATGCTGAAGATTTATGTAGGTTTATTTTATATCCTGCAACTTTGCTAAAGTTATTTGTTATTTCAAGTAGTTTTTTTACTTGACTGTCTAGGATTCTCCTAAGTAAATCATCATATCATCTGCAAAGAGTGATAACTTAGTTTCTTCTTTCCTATTCTAATTCCTTCAATCAGTTTTTCTTCTCTTATTGCTAAAGCTAATGTTTTTAGTACCAAATTGAACAATAGGGATGATAATCAACATCCTTGTTTCACTCCTGATCTTATTGGAAATGCATCCAGTTTATCCCCATTATGTATAATGCTTGCTGGTGGTTTTAGGTAGCTACTATTTATCATTTTAAGGAAGATTCCAATTATTTCTATGCTTTCTAGTGTTTCTAATAGGAATGGGTGTTGTATTTTGTCAAAAGTGTTTTCTGTATCTTTTGAGATAATCACAAGGTTTCTGCTAGTTTTGTTGTTGATATGGTCATTATGCTGATAGTTTTCCTAACATTGAACCAGTCTTGCTTTCCTGGAATAAATCCTACTTGGTCATAGTGTATTATTCTCGTGATAAGTTGTGCTGCAGTCTTTTTGCTAATATTTTATTTAAAATTTTTGTATCTATATTCATTGGGGAAATTGGTCTGTAATTCTCTTTCTCTGTTTTGACTCTTCCTGGTTTAGGTATTAGTACCATATTTGTGTCACAAAAAGAATTAAGCAAGACTCCTTCTTTGCCTATTTTTCCCAAATAGTCTATATAGTATGGGAATTAATTGTTCTTTAAATGTTTGATAGAACTTACATGTAAAACCATCTGGCCCTGGAGATTTTTTCCTAGGGAGTTCATTGATGGCTTGCTCAATTTCTTTTTCTGAGATGGGGTTATTTAGGAATTTACTTCCTCTTCTGTTAACCTGGGCAATCTATATGTTATAAATTGTCATCCATTTCCCTAAGATTATCAAATTTATGGGCATACAATTGGGCAAAATAATTCCTAATTATTGTTTTAATTTCATCCTCATTGAGGGTGAATTCACCTTTTTCATTTTTGATACTGATAATTTGGTTTTCTTCTTTCTTTTTTTAAATCAAATTAACCAAAGGTTTATCAATTTTATTGGTTATAATTTATAAAACCAGCTCTTAGTTTTACTTATTAGTTCAATAGTTTTCTTGATTTCCATTTTATTAATCTCTCCTTTGGTTTTCACTATTTCTAATTTGGTATTTAATTGGGGATTTTCAATTTGTTCTTTTTCTAGCTTTTTCAGTTATATGCCCAATTCATTGATTTCCTTTTTCTCTATTTTATTCAAGTGAGCATTCAGAGACAGAAAACTTCCCCTAAGAACTGCTTTTGCTGCATCCCATAAGTTTTGGTATGTTGTCTCACTATTGTCATTCTCTTGAATGAAGTTATCGACTGTTTCTATGATTTGTTCTTTGACCCACTCATTTTTTAGGATTAGATTATTCAGTGTCCAATTAATTCTTAGACTATTTTTCTATGGTCTCTTGTTACAAATAATTTTTATTGCCTCATGATCTGAAAAGGATGCATTGACTATTTCTGCCTTTCTGCACTGAATTGTGAGGTTTTTATGCTCTAGTAATTTTTGTGTATGTGCCATATACTGCTGAGAAAAAGTATATTCCTTTCTATCCCCTTTTAGTTTTCTCCAGAGATCTATCATACCTACCTTTCCTAAAATTCTATTCATCTCTTTAACTTTTTTCTTGTTTATTTTGAGATTAATCAAGTTCAGAGAGGGGGAGGTTGAGGTCCCCCACTAGTATAGTTTTGCTGTCTATTTCTTCCTGTAACTACTTTAACTTCTCCTCTAAGAATATGGATGCTATAACACTTGGTGCATGTACGTCAAGTATTGATATTATTTCATTGCCTATGGTGTCTTTTATAAATTTTATTTAATATATTTAGTTCTCAGCATCGATTTTCATAGGAGTTTGAATTACAAATTTTCTCCCTATTTCTACCCTCCCCCCCACTCCAAGATGGCTTATATTCTGGTTGCCCCGTTCCCCAATCTGCCCTCCCATCTGTCACCCCACTCCCCTCCCATCTCCTTTTTCCCTTCCTTTCTTGTAGGGCAAGATAAATTTCTACACCCAATTGCCTGTGTATCTTAATTTCTAGTTGCATGCAAAAACTCTTTTTTTTGAACATCTGTTTTTAAAACTTTGAGTTCCAAATTCTCTCCCCTCTTCCCTTCCCACTCACCCTCCCTAAGAAGTCCAGCAATTCAACATGGGCCACATGTGTATCATTATGTATAACTCTTCCACAATACTCATATTGTGAAAGACTAACTATATTTTGCTTCTT
>CM053624.1:183120070-183143682 GCA_028646595.1 Phalanger gymnotis | reverse complement strand
ACACCCACACAGGTTTCACACCTGACAGGGCCCTGGGCCTGGGGCTTAGCACTTAACAGCTGAAAGTACTTCCACTCAAAAGAAACAAAAGCCATGCTAATGAGACAATTTTGCTTAACAACACACTGTCTGACCAGGGAGCATTAGTAACCAAGAGGCTCAGGAAAGGCCTTATTTTGGAAGTGGCGCTTGAAGCCCACCTGAGAAGTGAAATGGGGGTGGGGTGGGGTGTGCATTTTAGCTTTGGCGACAGACTGTGCATAGGAAATTGAATGTTGTTTAGGGAATAGTAGGCCAATATGGTTGGAATCTAATAATAATAATTTTTGTCGTTGAGCTGTCTCAGACCCTTCCTGACCCTATGTGGGGTTTTCTTGACAAAGATACTGGAGTGATTTGCTATTTCTTTGAAATGGAGGCCAACAGGGTTAAGTGATTTGCCCAGGGTCACACAGCCAGTAAGTTCCGAGGCCAGATTTGAACTCACAAAGTGGAGTCTTTCTAACTCCAGGCCTGGCACTCTTTCTACTGTACCACCTAGTTGCCTGATAATAATAACAGCCAGCAATTATATAGCACTTTAAGGATTGAAAAGTGCTTTAAAAATGTTATCTCGTTTGATCCTCCCAACAACCACATGAGGTCGGTGCTATTATCATTCCTACTTTATAGACAAAGAAACTGAGACTAAGAGACGTTAGATGAAGTGCTCAGGTCAGATAGCTAGTGTCTAAGGTGAGATTTGGATGCTGGTCACCTTGACTCTAAATCCAACATTCTTGTTGCTTTTTCAGTCTTGTCTGACTCCTTATGACCCCATATGGGGTTTTCTTGGCAAGGATACTAGAGTGGTTTACCATTTCCTTCTCCAGCTCATTTTACACAAGAGGAAACTGAGTTAAACAGGGTTAAGTGACTTACCCAGGGTCACACAGCTACTACATATCAAAGGCCAGATTTGAGCTCAGGAAGATGAGTCTTCCTGAGTCCAGGCCCAGCACTCTATCCATTGTGCCACCTAGTTGCCCCTCTGTGTATGTTGCCTAATGAATAATGGCTAATGAATAATGTTGGCTACTTTTATCTCTTCTGACAGTTTCTCACTGTGGAATGGTCACTCAGCATCCAGCTGCTGTTCTGTACAATTTTTTTTTTAATTTTGTCACTTTTATTTAATATTTTAGTTTTCAACACTGATTTCCACAAGATTTTGAGTTACAAATTTTCTCCCCATTTCTACCCTCCTGTCCATTCCAAGATGGCATATATTCTGATTTCCTCTTTCCCCAGTCAGCCATCCCTTCTGTCACCCCACTCCCCCCACATGCCCTTTCCCCTTACTTTCTTGTAGAGCAGGATAGATTTCTATGCCCCATTCCCTATATATCTTGTTTCCCAGCTGCATGTAAAAGCAACTTTTTTTTTTGAGCATCTGCTTTTAAAACTTTGAGTTCCAAATTCTCTTCCCTCTTCCTTTCCCACCCACACTCTCTAGGAAGGCAAGCAATTCAACATAGGTCATACATGTATCATTATTGTTCCATACAGTTTTATCCTGTATAGAATAGCTTGTGACACATCTCGTTTCCCAGGACAAGCCTTGCCAGCTCAACCTGATTCTTGTGGGCTGAGCCTAACAGGCTAGTTCCCTGATAGTTTAGGTACAGTATTAGAATGAAATGAGATTCTTTTAAGTCATTCAACAGGTATTTAAAGGAAGTTTACTTACCTCTAGAATAGAAAGCATATTCTATACGGACATAACATTTAACTCAGGCAGAAATAATCCCTCCCTTATCTTCATACTGGAATTCAACAGGTCAGCAAAGCAGGGTTTGGTGACTATTGTGAAAAATAATTTTTCTCAGTAATCATTATCTTGGAGACTCAGAACTTCCCCCAGCTCCCTTCTTCCAAAATTCAGTTTCTTCTTCAGAAGAACATTACTCATAATGAAATTACATTGAGTCTCCTTATCCTGATCAAACCCAACCTAAGCTCTGAGGTAATTTAATAAAAGGTACAGAAGCTCCATTATGTTCGCTTAGGCTTGGGTGGATTCTTCTATCTAGGTGGTTGGGGGGTGGTCAGATATTTCCTCTGTCCAGAGGTAAAATGACAATGGGGTGATATCAGCCCCTGTTGAAAAGGCATGTAAACTGGGCACCCCAGCCCCAAAATGGGCTCCGTCTTTGACTGCAGCTCCACATACATGTTGTCAGCTTAAGAGAAATAAAAACAGGACTCAGACACCTAATTTTGTTTGTCTTTCTTAGGTCAAACTCTGTGAGATTGACACTAAGAAGGCCCTGAGACATCTGATAATATCCCAACTCCATGTGGACAGGCCTTTTGGAACATGGGTTTAGCCTTAGCCTTTTGAGCCAATCAATTCTTGGGGACAGATTCTTTGCCATTTAGGGAAAGAACCAGCTTAACTGCCATAGCAAGTGTGTGTGGGAGGAATCCTGGCAGATATTGATACTATTACACTAACTTAGAAGAGAGTGGGAATTATCGTGTGAAACTAGAGAAAAGACTGGACAGCTAGATGGCTTAGTGTATTAGAGTACCAGGCCTGGAGTCAGAAAGACCTGAGTTCAAGTCTGGCCTCAGACACTAACTAGCTGTGTGACCTTGGTCAAGTCACTTAGCCTTGTTTACTTCAGTTTTCTCATCTGTAAAATGAGCTAGAAAAGGAAATGGCAAACCACTCCATTATCTTTGCCAAGAAAACCCCACACAAGGTCACAAAGAATCAGACACAACTGAAAAAACAACAAAGAGAAATGAAGAAATAGTTTAATAGTTCAAGGAGTGTTCCTTGAATGTTTTCTTGAGAGGTACCATATCGACGTTATATCCAAATAAAACATCTTTGTTATCTTGATGTTGGAAACTAAGACTATAAAACTATAAGTAAGCATGCATAGATTAAACATCTATTGTTAGGCAACTAGGTGATACAGTATACAGAGCAAAAGACTTAGTCAGGAGGACTTGAGTTTGAATCCTTTCTCAGTTATTAGTTCTATGACCCTGGATGAGTCACTTAACTTCTCAGTTTCCTCTTCTGTCAAATTGGGAAAATAATAGCACCTACCTGCCAGAGTTGCTATGAGGATCAAATGAGATATTGGTAAAACATTTAGTACAGTGTCTGGCACGTAGTAGGTCCTATGTAAATGCTCATTCCCTTTCTCTTCCTTTAACTTCATGAGGTAAGAATCCTTCTTTGTGTAGCTTACAACAGAATTCTTCATTTTGATGAGGCCTGCCCTATCCCCTTACTCCTTCTTTGTCTGGCCTCAAACTACAGCCTTTTAGAAAATTACTCTAAAATATTAAATAGATTTGACTCATGAATAATTCAGCATGGCTGAGGACTCTGGGGAACTATTAGGTTTCTGATATTCTGAAACCTTTAGGGGGCAATGGATTTCACTCCATATGCCTAGATCTGCTTAGTCTAAAATAGATAAATAAATCCATTCATTTAACCTTGGATTCCCTAGCTAGTCACAGAGAACCTTTTTTGTTTTTGAAATTAAATTTTATTTTATTTTCAAAGGAAGATTCTGCTTCTTTCCACCCACCTCTCTCCTCTCACTCTTCCAATTGAGAAAGCAAGAATGCCAAAACTCCTGTTACAAACATAAATAGTCCAACAAAACAAGTTTCCACATTAGTCACAAGCAAAAAATTATGCCTCAATCTGCACATCTAGTCCATCCATTATCTTGTTTCTTCATTAGTTGTCTGGAATTGGGGTTGGCTATTTTGTCTTTACAATATTGTTCTTGTTTAAGTTGTAGAGAACCCTTTTGGGGTGGTTCTCTCCTATGAATTCTCATAGAATTTTTTGTTATTGCAAGAACTCTTGTGCTTCGTCCCACCCATTTTGGGTTACAGGTATTATTATTTGTGCATATCTTATCTCTCTTGAATAGATTATAAACTCCTAAGAGGTAAAGGCTGCTTTTTCTAGCTTTCTTTTTTCGGGAAAAGACAAAGGTAGAGTACATTAGGGGTTTAATAGATGTCTGTTGACCAGGCCGAATGAGTCTTCAGCTCCTGTAGGGGAGAAAGTTTATTGACGTTTAGCAATCATGATTATCATTATGCTGTGGAAGCTGCTGTGGAAAAATGGAACAGACTGCCCTGATAGCTACTCAGGCAGCCAAGTGCAGAGGGAGGAGCTTAGCAGTTTAATACCATACTCATCCACCACCTCAAAAGATTTATTATTGTAGTATTAATGTGATCCAAGAACTTCCCCACCCATTCAATAGGCCTCAGGTGGAGCTAGGTGGGAAATGGTGATTATATCTTTGTTTGTAAGTAGGCCTAAAACCTCTACTTACTAGGTACTAAGCTGATTTGGGCTAAAGACCTCAGAGCTCTGAGGGGAGTTGCTAAGACCAGAGCCAATGGTTTGTGCACTGAGTTCTAGTCAATCATGAATTCAGCCAATCAGAGACCTGAGTTCTAGCCAATCAGATGCTGGCTAGGACTGTATATAAAGAGAACTCAGAACTGAGAGCAGCAGAATCTGCAGAGAGCTACAGGAATCAGAATTCAGCCCAAGGAGAAGGAGCAGGAAACTTAGAGTTGAGGGAGGGAGCTGCAGAGAGTGCAGACCGCAGAGTGCGAACCAGGGGACTAAGGAAGGAGAGAACGCAGGCAAGCAGACAGGCCCTAGCAGGCAGGAAGGTTACAGGATTACTTGGTTCCTTGCCATTATACTGTGTTATAATTTCCCTGATGCCACATTGAGGTGGGCTTATTGGTTTTGGAACATAATTACTGCTATATCAAATTGGAATCACTGGTCTTCGGATTTTATCCTCTGGAGTCTAAATAAGTGTTATACTTCCTCTGCCTTCTACCTAGAGGATTTCTTATACTTTGAGATTCTGAACCATTTAGGCATGTTCATGGTCATCCTCAAGGTCATGAATCTTGCCTTACTGACACAATTATACAAAATAGAAATCCAGAGCCTGTCTACTAGGGCAGTGTTCTCTAAACTTTTTTGATTTCCCATTCCTGTCAGCAAAATATTTTGAACATGTACTTGTTCATATTTACTTGTAAAATTATGCTACTGTGCTAATAATTATGCACATGACAAAATTTAGACAAAAAAAGAAATTTTAAAAGGATAAGGTAAAGGTACAGGGGAATGAGCAATGACTCAGGACAGAGGACCTATGTTCAAATCCCACCTCTGGCAATTACTACATATGTGACCTCAGGAAAGTCGCTTATCCTCCCTAGGCCTAAGTTTCTTCCTTGTAAAATGAAGGAGTTGGATTAGATGATTTCTAAGTCTTTTCAATCGATTAATCAATTGACATTTATTAAGTACGTGCTATGTTCCAGGCACTGTACTAAGTGCTAGGAATACAAAAAGAGGAAAAGACAGTCCCTGCAAACAGTTTTAATAGCAAGTGTTTTTGAGAAAGGCCTTATTTCTTAAATAAATAGAGAACTAAATAAAATTTATAAGAGTACCAGTCATTCCCCAAATGATAATGGGCCAAGGTTATGAAAAGGCAGTTTTCAGATGAAGAAATTAAAGCTATCTATATTCATATGAAAAAATGCTGTCACTACTGATAAGAGAAATGCAAATTAAAATAACTCCTCACACCTATCAGATTGGCTAATATTTTTTAAAAATGATAAATGTTGGAGAAGATGTGGGAAAATTAGAACACTAATGCATTGTTGGTGGAGTTGTGAACTGATCCAACCATTCTGGAGGGCAATTTGGAACTATGCCCAAAAGGCTATAAAACTGCATACGCTTTGATCCAGTAACACCTGGTCTGTATCCCAAAGAGATCATAAAAAAGGAAAAAGGACCTACATGTACAAAAATATTTATAGTAGCTCTTTTTATGGTAGCACAGAATTGGAAGTTGAAGAGATGCCTATCAATTGAGAAATGGGCTGAATAAGTTATGGCATATGAATTTAGTAGAATAGTGAATTATGCTATAAGAAATGACAAGCAGGAGGATTCAAAAAAAAAATCCTGGAAAGACTTATATGAACTGATGCTGAGTGAAGTGAGCAGAACCAAGAAAATATTGTATACAGTAACAGCAACATTGTGTGATGATCAACTATGACAGACTTAGGTCTTCTCAACAATACAAAAATCCAAGACATTTCCAAAAGATTCATGATGGAAAATGCTATCTTCATCCAGAGAAAGAACTGTGGAATCTGATGGAAGATCTTATTTTTTTTTCATGGTTTTTCACTTTTCTTCTGTTTCTTCTTTTACAGCATGACTAATGTGGAATCATGTTGAATATGATTGCTTATGTATAATCTATATTAGATTGCTTGCCATATTGGGGAGGGCAGAGGGGAGGTGGAAAAATTTGGAACTCAAGTTCTCATAAAAAATAAATGTTGAAAACTGTTACATATAATTAGAAAAAATAAAACAGTATTTACTGAGAGAGAGAGAGAAAGAGAGAGAGAGAGAGAAGAAGAGATAGCCTCTGCCCGCAAGGAGCCTACTTTCTAACGGGGAAGACAACATGCAAACAAATATAGACAGAGTAAGCTATAGACATGTGATCTTATGATTCTACGGTCTGATATTTGATCCTAGAATCAATATGCCATCACTGAGATTTATTGAATAGGGGAGTGACATGGTCAAACCCATGCTTTAGGAAAATCACTTCAAAAAGCAGTTTTATAGAGGGCAAGTTGGTGAGAGGGAGAGACTGGAGGCAGGGAGACCAATCAGGAGATTATTACAAAAGTCCACATAAAAGATGGTAAGGTCCTGGACTAGGATGGTAGCCATGGAGGTAGAAAGAAAGGAACAAATGTAAGAGCTGTGGAAGTAGAACTGACTAGATTCGGGAACTGACTAGCTATTTTAGATTAAGAAAAGTGAGTTGAAGATGATAATGAGGTTGTGACAACCTGTGTTCTCATCACTGGAAGGATAGTGGTATCTTTGAAAGTAATAGAGAAGTTTGGATGAGGGGATATCATGTAACAACAACTGCCACAGAGATTACAACCCAGCCATGCTTGTTCATCCTGTGTCTCACCCAGGAGTGTGCTGCAGTCAATTTGAACTAATTCACTAGAGCCAATTGGCAAACATTCAGTGTGAGCATTTACATCTCAGGGAACTGGAAAATGCTGCATATCAAGGTTTGCCTTGTTGTTTTGATTGTCTAAACTTAGGGAAGTGAAGGAGAAAATGTCAATACAGATTAAACTTAAAAGTGTGTGCTTCATACATTTTTCCCCCCACTGAAGAGCTGCTTTTTAATCATTTCCAAGCACTCTCCCAAATTAAAGGGGCACAGGAAAGGAAATGAATGTAACTCCCTATTATTGCTCAGGAGTACAGAGCTCATCCTTAAGGTTCCTGCCACATGCCACAATGTAATCTTGGAGAGGGGCAGAAATTAGGGGCACAATTTTCACAACAGCAACTGGACAGCTGCTCCTGTAAGTGCCTAGGAGCCCTGAGGGACTGATGTCCAGCTCTGAAAGGTAGAGGTTAGGAGCTTGCACGGAAAAAGAGAAAGGGAAGTGAGTGAGGGAAATGTTGGGGGGTGAGGGTGATGAAGTTTAATGTTGCTTGTGTTAACAGGATTTTACTGAGCCAGTCTCTAACCTGAGAATGATGAAACATCAGGCCAGAGACTTGGTTTATAAGATCTTAAAAAGAGATGCTTTAAAAGTGAAGCCTTTGAGCTCTATGGTACTGAGGAGAAGAGACTAGGCACTAACTGGATTTTTTTCTCCGGAGGTCTCAACTCACCGTCTAGAAGGTTTAATGCCCCAGTCTTAAGTTTTTTAATGGGTGGACCTAAAAGTGAAGTTTATTTTGAGTAAAATTTTTTTAAAAAAAATTCTTAAGATTCTTCTCTCTATGGTTCCCAGCTCTGACCAGGCTGAGGCTACAGTGAAAAGTTAGAACAGTTAAAAAACATCCCAATAGATTCTGGAGGGTTTGAGATTAATCATTAAGGAGTTTTGAAACACCTCCTTACAATCCTAGTCACTCCCTTACCCCATTCTCTTCCTTCGAGTCATGAGGGTATCTCAATTTGGGATTGAAAACAACCCCATGTTTTCCTGTTAATCCCTCTAGACTAAGAGTAGATGATGGGGCTTGGGGTTTCTGGGAACCCCAAGATGTCAGGGTATAGGGTGGCATCTGCCTGGAATGAATTCACATATTCAAATGACAGTCAAATGACAAGGTTTATTGTAACTCCAATAGAAGTGGGCAGGGATCCTAGTGAACCTGCAACTTAATGGGGATGAGACTAATGTTTATATACGAAAAGGATAGTGAAAGGATCTAGATGTGATTAAAGAATGGTAAGTAGTCTGGGGTGGTGTTTCAACAATCCAGCTAGCAGCTTCTGTGGGGGTGCAAGATCCACCAACAATCAGCACCCAGAAAGCTGCCAGCACCCACCAAAGCACAGGTTCTTTTGATCTGCCTTAATAAGGAAAGCAAGGTTAAGGAGTTGGCAAGCTTACTTTAATTCAGCACACAAATATCATTCACTTAGTTCAGGGGGAAAAGCCAGCACACTGAACTTCAGAGCAAAATACAAACAAATTAAAAACATCAACAGACAGACCCAATACAATTCATAGTTACCAACATCTAGGTTCAGCCCAGGAGCTCAGAACAGGGGCTGGCCCAGAGTCATGCGCACCACCACTGCTGCGGCAAAGAGCTCCAAAGAAGAGGAGGCCAACCCACTTTCCAATGTAATGGATACAAAGATCTAGGGGTGGACATCTGAATTGTAAAACAAGTATTTTGAGAATGATTGATTGAAGAGATTATCTTGCTGGGACCTAGGGGTGGGTCACATTTGAATTGTAAACCAATATTTAGGAATGTCACTGAATGATATGTTTTGCTTTATTGTGAATGATATGTTTCAGTTTCCTTCGTAATTGGATCACAATATATGTTCTAGGATACATGGCTGATTAAATTATGTATCCTATAACAAGGGGTGGAGTGTGTTGGTAAGCAAAATGGCCTTTGTTTTCTTTGAGTAACTCAGTATATTTCATTAAGCCTTACTAGGTGCTAAGCCCCAGGCCCAAAGCCCTATTAGGTGTGGAACCTATGTGGGTATGGATTGGTGACTGGGGTGGGGCCCAAGGTGGGGCTGGCTAAGGGGAGGTGTTAACTCCAGAGCCATGCCCTATTAGGTATTAACCTAATCTATGTGGATGTGAACTGCCCAGGGTCCTAAGGGGAGGGGCCAACTCAAGAACCAATAAGCTCCGGTCATTCAGATGATGCTTGATGACGTCAAAAACTCTATAAGAGGAGAGAAGACAGCTTGAAGATTGATTTCTGTTGGAGCCAGAGACAGCTAAAGCCTGAAGCTGAAGATAAAGCTGACCTGAAGTAGAGCCGACCCGGAAGCAGAGCTGACCTGGAAGCAGAGCCCACCCGTGTGTGGACCGAGGAGTGCTGAGCAAGGACTTGAGGCCAGTGGGTAATCTTACCGGAGAGGGGAAGCACGAATATGATTTGGTTTAATTTCATCATGTTTTTCTGTGGCCTCCTGGTTACTCTTGTGAGGCGGAGTTATTGGGCCTGGAAGCTTTTAATCAAAATATCAAAATGGTGATGCTGGTTAGTGGGTCTGTTACTTTGGAGCTTGAATAAATGCTTTCATTCTTCTGCCTTCTGCTTAGAGAATTCCTTATATCCTGCAGTTCTGAACCGTTCAGACATATACATGATTCTCTTTGAAATCATAAATTCTGCCTTCATAATACAGGTGGGCTAGGTACAACGGTGAATGGACTGTTAAGTAGGCTAATTAGGTGATCTAGATGGGATTAAGCAGTGGTTGGTATATGCAAACAGCCTGGGGTGGGCCAAGGGTTACAGTGAAAGGAACATCAAGTAAGCTAATTAGGCAATTTTTGTAGGCTAGAGTGGGCCAGTGACGCCAGGGATCTGGGCTGCTGAAACGTATGGGAAAATTCAGGGACTGGGTTGCTTTAAAAAACATGGTCTTTTCCTTTTAGGGATCCAAGTCCCATCACCCCGTTCCTTGGAGCTGTAGTCACAACCCTTTATATAAGCAGCCCAAACCCAAGGGTCATCTTCTCACTAGCCTGAAGCAGCAGTGGGATTCAGCAGCCTCCTGGGTGCCTGAGCAGCCTTTTTTTAAGGACCACACTGCTCACCTCCTGGCACAAGGAAGGGGCTAGAAAAGGTGCTCTAAAAACTGTCTGTTTTATCAAACTGACAGGGTACAGCCCCAAACCGAGACCTTCACCCCTTACCCCAAAAGAATTTGAGTCCCATTTGTCCATAGGCCCTGGAAAACTCCACCTTGAACTCTCCTTGAATCTTCCCACTTGATCTGGCTTTTCATGCCCAAATCTACTACTTTTAACCTAGCCTAGCCCTCCACTGCCTCTTATTTCTAGGTAGCCTTCAGCTACTTTCTGACCTTAACCCCATTCTCTTGGTTCCTAGAGTCTGACCTCTAGTCACCCCAGTCTCATCAAGATCCTCCTTAGAATCTTCCTCAAGATCCCTGGACCCCTCCTCCCATCACCCCAGAGTACTTGGCCACCCTAGATCCTTCCCACAGTCTTTCTGTGTATAAGATCCATCTTGCCTCCATGAAGGTGCTCAGATTCAATCTAGCTCAGATTCTATCTGTCCTGCTTGTCAAAACAAGCATCACAAATGCTCAGATTCCTAAAGAGTCTACTCAATGTGGCAGATTTTTAATAAACTTTGGTTTTCTTTGGCTGAAAGAAGGGCTGGGTTGAATACATTTGGGGCAGAACCTGGCGAGGTGTGTGTGTGTATCTTGGGGTCCTGAGCACCACTAAACCTCAATGAAACCTAACCTTGGCCTGCTGTAGTAGCAATTTAGATTTGAAGATCTTCTCCACTCATTAATAGGCCATGTGACCTCACATGGAAAGTCACAGGAAGCCTAAGTCACATGTGTTGGGAGGAGCTTCCTGACAGGAAAAGTAAGTTATGTCACAGGAAATGCTGAGAGTAAGAGAAAGAGAGAGAGAGAAAGAGAGAAAGAAAGAGAAAGAGAGATTGAGAGCATTTAGGCTGCTAAGGGCTGTCATGATAGAGCTGAATAGACTGACTTAGCTATACTGTGAGTTTGTTTTGGGGAAGACTCCAGCACGAGGCTGGAGAGGTTTTGGAATGGCGAGGCTCCATATTGTGATATTATGTATTGAGTGCTTTACTGCTCTGCTAGATTGGGAAAATGGCTTGTGGAATATGGTTCTCTGGTGTCTGAATAAATGGTTTATTTCTTCTACCTTCTATGTGGAGAGTCTCAGATACTTTGCGATACAGAACCACATAGGCATTTTGACAATGATCATCTACATTGTTATTATTGCCTTACTGATACACTTGCTTACCACATCAGGTGAGGGTCTTAACCTGTGGTCAAAACAGAAAAACTGTACAAAATTTTTTTAATTAATTAATTAATTTTTAGTTTTAGTTTACAAAATTCAGTTCCTCAAGTTTTTGAGTTTCAAATTTTCTCCCCCTCCTTCTCCTCCCCCCACCAACCCAAGACAGTATACAATCCAATATAGGTTCTACATAAACCTTCACACTAAACATATTTTCACAATAGTCAAGTTGTAAAGAAGAACTATAACCAATGAATGAACCACAAAAAAGAAGGAACAAAACAGAAACAAACAAAAAAAGAGAGAGAGAACAAATAGTTTGCTTCAATCTGCATTCAGACTCTGTAATTTTTCCTCTGGTTGTGAATCACTTTTTCCATCATGAGTCTTTTGGAGTTGTCTTAGAAACTCAAATTACTGAGAAGAGCCAAGTCCATCAAAGTTAGTCATCACAGATACTGTATGTCTGTAATCATGTATAATATTCTCCTGGTTCTGCTCCCCTCACTCAGCATCAGATCATATAAGTCTTTCCAGTGACTTCTATGAAGTCCATCTGCTCCTCATTTTTTATAGCACAATAGTGTTTCTTTTTTTTTTTTTTTTGGAGGGGGGAAGGCAGGGCAATTGGGGTTAAGTGACTTGCCCAAGGTCACACAGCTAGTAATTGTGTTAACACAATTGTCTGAGGCCATATTTGAACTCAGATCATCCTGACTCCAGGGCTGGTACTGTGCTACCTAGCTGCCCCCCACAGTAGTATTCCATTACATTCATATACCACAACTTCTTTAGCTATTCCCCAATTGATGGCCATCTCCTTGATTTCCAATTCTTTGCCACCGCAAAAAGAGCTGCTATAAATATTTTTTGAATATATGGGTCCTTTTCCTACTTGTATGATTTATTTGGTATACAGCCCTAGAGGTGGTATTGCTGGGTCAAAGGGTATACACATTTTTATAGCCCTTTGGGCATAGTTCTAAATTGCTCTCCAGAATGGCTAGATCAGTTCACAACTCCACCAACAATGTAACAGTGTTCCAATTTTCCCACCTCCTTGTATTGGGAATAAAGATGGGCTCTTAGCACTTATTCAACTAAGTGCCCTTTAAGAGTTTGGCCTTTGTTTCTTTGATTAAATTAGAAGTCCTTGATGATCTCCTTGCCTCAAGGGAAAGCCTAGTTTACATGGGTTTGAGTGACATATTTGTGACATCAGAGGCTTTTAGACCATGTGGGTTTAAGTCGCATTTTTGTGACGATTTTAGATCACGTGGGTCCTAAGAGGAGTTGCTAATTCCAGAGCCAACAGTAAGAGCTTAAGTTCTGGTGGCTCAGATGATGTTTGATGATGGCTAAAGAGTACATAAAAAGAGAGAACAGAGCTATTTGCTTAGGGCTCTCACTCTTGGCGGTGTGCTGATGTGGAGACTCTCGGCAGCTGTAGTTAAGAGTCCTCCAGCTTGTAAACCCGGATTTTGGGACTTTGTTAAAGCCTGGTAACTATGCATTGAGATTTGAATCAGACAAGGTCTGTCTGTTGATGTTTGTAATTTGTTTGTATCAGCTCTGAAGCTCAGGTTGCTGGCTTTTCCCCCTGAGCTGAGTGAATGATATTTGTATGTTGGATTAAAGTAAGATTGTTAACCCCTTAACGTTGCTTTCCTTAGTAAGGCAGATCAAAAGAACCTGGACTTGCAGCATTCCATGTGTTGGTCGTTGTGGGTTTTACACCCCCACAGCAGCTGCTAGCTGAATTGTTACAACACTCCTCTCCAGCATTTGTGATTTTCCTCTCTTGTCATATTAGCCAAGCTGACAGGAATTATGTGGTACCTAAGAGCTGTTTTGATTTGCATTTCTCTAATCAATAGTGATTTAGAGCATTTTTATATGACTATAGATATCTTTAATTTCTTCCTCTGAAAACTGCTTATTGACCTTTGACCATTTATCAATTGGGAAATGACTTGTGTTCTTATAAATTTGACGCAGCTCTCTGTATATTTTATCAGATACACTGGTTGTAAAAATTCTTTCCCAGTTTTCTGCTTCCCTCCTAATCTTGGTTGCATCGGCTTTGTTTGTGTACAAAATCTTTTGCAAAGATTATTCTACTCACCATTGGTCCACAACAAATGTTCATATGGATTATTTGTGTCCAACATATGATAGAAATTTCTGAGCTCGTATTGGTTTAATCAGCCTGTAATATCAATTAAGTTGGGACTTTTTTTTTTTACTGTTTTAGAATGATAAATTAATTAAGTATCTTTGATTGAGCCTGACTAGGTGAAAAGTCCCAGGCCCAAACCCCTATCTACTAGGTGCTAAGCCTATGTGGGTGTGAAGCCCTCAGGGTCCTAAGGGGAGTTGCTAAGACCAGAGCCAATAGTAGGAGCCTGCGTTCTGGTGGCTCAGATGATGACTAAGGAGTGTATAAAAAGAGAGAACAGAGCTATTTTCTGGGGCTCTGAGCCACAGGAGGAGCGGCGTGTGACTCTGGGCCAGACGTTGTTGTGAGCTCCCTGGCTCCTGACATCAGATGTTGGTTTCTTGGTAGCTACAAATTGTATTTGGTCTGTTTATAATGTATGTTTGTAATTTGTTTGTATTTGCTCTGAAGTTCAGGGTGCTGGCTTTTCCCCCTGAACTAAGTGAATGATATTTGTATGTTGGTTTGAAATAAGATTGTTAACCCCCTCATGCTATTTTCCTTAGCAAAGCAGATCAAAAGAACCTGTGTTGGCAGCATCCTTGTTGTGGGGTTTGTGTTGGTCTTTCACCTCCACAGCAACTGCTAACTGAATTGTTGCAACACAGCCATAGCCAGACACACTGTACCTAGACCATGGCGATGTCAGTTTGATCCTCTTCGAGCATGAAGGCACAACCAACCATTTAATAAACTGGGAAAGTCTTCTATTCCAATACTAGTTACTCATACCTTTATATCCCTTAATATCTTGGAATTAAGTAAATATTAAAGTTATTGAAGTTAATGTTATCGACAATTAAAACAACAATTATAATAGAGACACAGAGAATTATTTACAACATTTTAGTTGTGAGAAAGATCAAAGTGAGTCACTTCAATTATAAATGCAGATAACTTCTCTTTATTTTTGATAACACAACCCTACTCCATTTAGTTTCTTCAAGATAACAAATATAGTCTTTTCACAAGATAAAGGTCATAATAGTTTCACAAACAAAGATGTTGCTATCCTCTTTCTCTCTATCTTCTCAAAATTATCTCTAGCTATGACAGGAAAAGTCTGTTTAGTTTCTCTCAAAACCTCACCCTTAACAGTCTCTTTCCAGACTCACTTTTCTTAAAAGGGGGAACAGTATGATGGTGGGAAACTGAGTGAAGAGGTTCCTAGCATGAGATTCCTAAGGCCATATCCTCTCAACCTTCCTAGCAAGCTAAATCCATTTGGATAACTATAATATTCAAACTATCAGGCAGTGGTCCCTGTGGGTGGCTCTTGGCAGCTTTCCTTCCCTGGGTAAATGACACACTCAGCAGTAGCCTGGGTCTTTTGATCTGTATTCAAACTCAGATTAAATCAAAGGCTGTAATCAAAGTTACAGTCCAAAGAGGGTCCACACAGAATCTTCCATTGCTTCCAACTTCAAGCAGATGTGGAAGTGAGCAGTCATGGATTCTATAACAATCAGTAGTCAGAAAATTTACCATATAAATAATTTCTTTATTGTATAAGTGAACTGAACAGCCTCTCAACAAGCTGCAGAACAGATGCCTGCTGCTTCTCCCCTCACTGGACCTATGGAAGAGAGGTGTGTGTATGTGTGGGGTGTGGTATACACATACATGAGCAACCCTCCCCAATACCCCCAGGTAAATCGATTTCCTAATTACTCAGTTTTCAGGTTACAAATTAATTCACAAAGGCTTGCCTTGTTTTTAATGCACATTTCTGTAGCTTGTGTTTTTATAAATTCAAGGCTAGAAAATTAGCATTTTTGAAAAGAACTAAGTTAACTCTCACATAGGATGTCTATGATTAAGCAGAAGAACCAATAAAACCACCACCTCCCCAAGGGTGAGTTTTATTTATGGCTCGAATTCTGAATTGGATCTGGAGATGTAGCAGCCAGTTTGCAGGAGAAAGCTTAAATCTAGAAGGCAATTTCTGCTACTTTTAGCATGGCAGGAAGTATTGTCAACAGGATATAGCATGCTCCTCTTCACTGAGGCAAAAGGCAATTTTTGTATTGACATCTTACCCAGCTGGATGTTATGAATATAACCTTCTTGTATTGGTGATGTTTCTTTGACCTCTTTGGAGACAGAGACAGAACTTGCAAAGCACTATAATATTCCCAGAGGGAATAATAAGAACATGCTTATATACTTAGGCAGTAGGGAAGTCAAAGAAGTCTGTTTTGGATATGGAAGAAAGGACTTGGGTATAAAACACATTTCAAAAGGAATGTAAGTTTGTATTTGTAACAATAATGTTGCTTGCAGCTGCTGTCGGGGTGTAAGACCAATAACACCAGCACACAGGAGGGCTGCTAGCACAGGTTTTTTGATCTGCTTTTCTAAAGGAAAGCAACTTTAAAGGGGTCAACACTCTTACTTTAATCAAACATATACATATACATATATACATACATATATATGTATGTGTGTATACACACACACACACATACACACACACACCATTCACTTAGTTCGGGGAAAAGCCAACATCCTGAACTTCAGAGGAAATACAAACAGAAATGACAAGCAGAAATTATATAAACAGACCAAATAACACAAACAGGGCTTCTGTCTGTCCATAGCAATACATGGTTACCAGAGAGAGAAGCACCAACATCTGGGTTTTCAAAGCCAGGGGGCTCCTTAATGGCTACCCAGAATCTCATCTGGCTACAGAACAGGAGCACTCTTCCCATGAGTGAGCCCCAAACTTCTTCAGGGTCAGAAGGCATCACAACCTTGGTGACCCAGGCACATGTGACTTAGGCTTCCATGTGACTTAAGCAGGTAACATGGGCCTATTAATGGATGGGAAAGATCTTCTCATCAAGCAAAAACTACATTAACAATACAGTATTACTGACAGACAGTAGTCCCAAGCATCCTCCCTTTGGTGGCATGTGAAATAGAGCTTAAAGCCTCCACCAGACAATAAGAGAATAATAAGTAAAACAGAATGAAGGGCAACAGGGCAGCCATCAAGAGACTTTCAAAGGGTATCCATGAAAGGTTACTCTTATCCTGGATTATGGTAACTTCTGGCCTTGGGGCAACTAGATGGCACAGTGGATAGAGTGGTGCTGGGCCTGGAGTCAGGAAGATCTTCTGAGTTCAAACCTGGTCTCAGACACTTACTGGCTATGTGACCTTGGTCGTCATTGAACCTTGTTTGCCTCAGTTTCCTCGTCTATAAAATGAGCAGGAGAAGGAAATGGCAAACCATTCTAGCATCTTTGCTAAGAAAACCCTAAAAGAGGTCACAAAGAGTTGGACATGACTGAACAGCAACAATTCCTGTCCCTCAAGTGTACCATGCTGGATCAGGAACAGGAAAGAAAGGGAAGAGGCAAGAGGGGACACCTGTAGTGGAAAGGATACCAAAGGAGACAGTCAGTCTGGCATTGCCATTAGCCTTTACATAATCCTGTTACTTCATCAGTCAGTGGTAGTAAACATAGCAACAGGTGATAGAAATAGCAGAAGGCATTTTGCAACAGGACTGAAAGTAAATCATTACTAAGGAGAACTTGTGAATTGGAAGTTCTTGAGGCTATGAATTCATGGGGTCTACAAAACAGACAAAAGTGTGATGTACACTACAGTGAAAAGCTGGATGTAAAGACTTACATCAGATTAGGTAAATATTAAGTATGTGACTTAACTTAAGACTAACTCCACTTTGGAGCAATCTTATCAATTGGAATAAATATGACAAGTATATTCTTATGAAATCACAAGAACTCTTATAAGGCAAAATGTTTTAGAATGTAAAACATAGATATTGCTATTAAACTGCAAAATGTTATAACATCATTGACATTTTTACTCTCTTAATCTATTTCCTTTTTATGTTCAAAAAAAATTATTCCAAACTTAAAAAAAAGAAAAAAGCATTTCCATACACACAACATAACATAAAAAAGATTCTACATGAAACCACGAATCTCCTAGTTACATCGCTTACAAAACTATACAATAAATTCTACATGTTACTTTCAAAATTGTCTTTGTTTGTGCTTTCTTCTAAACTTCTTTCTTTTATCTTTTGTCCATTAAAAAATATTAATGACCCTCTTCTTTTCATCATTTTGCTACCCCTACCCCTCCCAACCATTGTCGCCTAGTTAATTCAGAGAAAGAGAAAGAAAGAGAAGTGGATGAAACCCTTATAACAAATATGCAAAGTCAAGTAAAATGAATCCAGACAGTAGCCATGTCCAAAAATATATGTCTTTGTACCTTGTGTACATCACTTCTCTGTCAGGAGATGAGTAACATGCTTCAAAATATATCCTCTGGAGATACAATCATTGCATTGATCCGAGTTCTTAAATCTTTTGAAGTTATTTTTTGTTACGGAGTTGTTGTCTTTTTCATAAATTCTTCTCCTGGTTCTTCTCACTTCACTCTGCATCAGGTCATACTACCCAGGATTCTTTGAAAACATGTCTTTTATCATTTCTTATGGCATAACAATATTCCATCACATTCATATATCACAATTTGTTCAGCCATTCTGCAATTGTCTACCAGACAATCTAAGGTAACCTCCTCTAGATTCTAGCTCCCCCACCACACATGCACATGCTCGCGTGTGCATGCACACACACATACACACACACACACACATGCACACACACACACACTTTTAGAAAGGAAAGAAGAGGGCAGGAAACAAGCATTTATTAGGCACCCCTATGTGCCATGCACTGTGCTAAAAGCTTTACATATATCATTTGATCCTCAAATGATCCTTACAATAACCCTGGGAGCTAAGTGCTATTATTATCTCCATTTTAGAATTGAGGAAACTGAGGCAGACAGAGTTAAGTGACTTGCCCAGGGACACACAGCTTGTGTAAGGCCTGATTTGAACTTAGGTCTTCAGCACTTTAGACTCAATATATCCAAAACAGAACCCATTATCTTTCCCCTTAAACTCCTATCTTCCCTATAATTGTAGAGGGCAACACCCTCCCAGTCCCTCAGGCTCACAGCCTAGGAGTCATCCTGGATTTCTCACTGTCTCTCACCCCCTACAACCAAGCTGTAGCCAAGGCCCATCTATTTCACCTTTGTACCATCTCTCAAATAGGTCCCTGCTCTCCTCCGACACTGTTATCACTCTAGTACAGGCCCTCATTACCTCACGCCTGGATTATTGCAACAGCCTGCAAGTCTCTCCCCACTCCAATCTATTTTCTATTCGGCCACTAAAGTGATTTTCCTAAAGCATAGGTCCAATTATGTCTTTCTCTTATTCAACGAACTCAAGTGGCTTCCTATAACCTGTAGGAACAAATACAAAGTACTCTGTGTGGCACTCAAAACCCTTCATAACCTACCCCTCTCCTACCTTTCCAGTTTTCTTATATCTTACTACCTGACACATACTCTTCGTATTTTTTGATCCAGTGATGTTGCCTTCTTGGTTGCTCCATGACACACCAGACACACCATCTTTCAATTCCGGGCATTCTCTCTGTCTATCCTCCATGCCTGGAATGTGTTCCCTTCTCCGCTTTGACTATTGACCTGTCTAACTTTCTTTAAGTCCCAACTAAAATCCCACCCTCTACAGGAAGCTGTCCTCAAACCCTGTTAACTCCAGCTCCAGCCCTCTGTTAATTATTTTCTTTTTATGCTGTTTATAGTTTGTTTTGTATGTATTTGCTCACACGTTGTCTCCTTCAGATGGTAAGCTCCTTGAAGACAAGAATTGTCTTTTGCCTCTTTTTCTATTCCCCACTCCTAGCACAGTGAGAGACTCATAGTAGGTGCTTAATAAATATTTATTGATGGATTGATTGGTTGATTGACTTCAGGTCCAGTGTTCTAACTATTGTTCTACCTAGCTTCCTTTTAACTCTTCTTTTAAAATCAGAAAGTTTGCTTTATTTGTGACTATTTACTCCCTGATATTATTCTCCACACCTCCACTTGTTTCTCTATTGAGTTTGATGCATTTCTATGCCAAATTGTTGTTTCTATGTGTATGTAGGGATGGGGAGAGGGGAGAATTCAACCTTCCTTTGTCCATTTCAGATAAGAGAGAAATTCATCAAGCTGTGGTATATGATTGTGATGGAATATTATTGTGCTATAAGAAATGACAAACAAGCAGATTTCAGAAAAACCTGTAAAGACTTATGTGAACTGATGCAAAGTGAAGTGAGCAGAACCAGGAGAATGTTGCACATGGTAATAGCAATACTGTATGATGAACACCTGTGAATGACTTAGCTACTCTCAGCAATTCAATGATCTAAGACAATCCCAAAAAACTCATAATGAAATATGCTATCCACTTTCAGAGAAAGGATTGATATCTGAATATAGACTAAAGCATGCTATTTTTCACTTTTTTCTTTCAATTCTTTTCTGTGCTGTTTTGTTTGAGTCTTCTTGTACAAAATGACTAATATGGAAATGTTTTACATGATCGTACATGTATAACCTGTATCAGATTGCTTAACATCTCAGGGAGTGGGGAAGGGAGAGAAGGAAGAAGGGATAGAATTTGGAACTCAAAACTTCAAAAAAAAATCTTAAAAATTGTTTTAACATGTAACTGGGGAAAAATAATTTCTTTTTAAAAAATGAAGTTCATCGGACATCCAGTCCCCTTGCTCTTTCCTTCATATTTGTATATTTTTCTGATATACTCCAACCAGAAATATCAAGTTCCATTCCTTTCTTCCACCTTTCTACACTAGTATATCTCTCCCTTTCCTTCCTCCTCTTCAGACATTCAGAAGTGAATCCAATCCACCCCCACTACCTTTGTTTTTCTTATTTAACTCCTGTACCCTTTGAAAGCATTAAAGTTCTGAAGGGACACTTGTTTGTTTTCCCTGTATTAGAATATTAGCACAACTCCTTTCAATTGCTTAAATAAATGTACCTTTCTAGGTTTCTTTGAACTCATAAATGCTTGCATTTCAAAGTTTTCTACTTTACTCTGGTCTTTTTATCAGAAACAGATGAAAGTCCTTTCTTCCATGAAAAATCCATTCTTGGGGGCAGCTAGGTGGTGCAGTGAGTGAAGCACCGGCCCAGGAGTCAGGAGGACGTGAGTTCAAATCTGACCTCAGACACTTGACACATGTACTAGCTGTGTGACCTTGGGCAAGTCACTTAACCCCAATTGCCCTGCCAAAAAAACAAAACAAAACAAAAATCCATTCTTGTGTGATACTGACTGTAGTTCTTTGGTACTTAAAATGTCTTTATTTTTCTGGATGCTTGAAGTATTATTTCTTTGATGCAGTCACTTTGCATTTTGGGTATGACATTCTTGGGACTTTTCCTTTTGGGGTTTCTTTCAGAAGGTGATCAGTGGAGCTTTCTATCTTTGCTTTGCCCTCAGGTTCTATTAGATTTGGGGATTTTTCATTTATGATTTTTAAAAATATCATGTCCAGGACTTTTTTTGGGGGGCAGGGGTGGGGGAGAAGAGGACAGTCCAATGACTTTTATATTATCTATCCTTGACTTTTTACAGGTCACTTAAAAATATCAGATCTTGCATTTTCTTCCCATTTTTCCAGTCTTTTCATTTGGATCTAATATTTCTCCCTTGTTTCATGGAGTCATTGATTTTTGTTTGTTCTGTTTTAGTTTTCAGGATGTCTGTTAGTTGGGTAAATTTACATTTATTTTCTAAGCTATTTATTCTCCTTCCAATGGTTTCTTTAGGAGCTTCCCCCCACCATTCTTTTATCTCTTGCTTCATTCCTTCTAAGCATTCATGTAGTCCTTGTGGAAAATCCATTTTTTCCCTCTGGTTTCTGATTACAGTTGTTATAGAGTTCAATTTTTAATAATTTTTGATGCTGGTTGGTGTTTTCTTTGATTTATTCATTTCTTCAGCATGTTATTATCCTCAGAGACATCATAAACTGAATAATCAAGTTAAGAACAATAAATCAGACTGAGTTTATCATTAGTCTGAAGATTGAGGGCCTGCAATGCTCTGTTTCAGTGGGCACAGAACCATATGAACCTCTTAACTAAGCATGAGGCATCTTTGATCAATGAAACTCTTTGTGCTTCTGGATAATCATCATATTATGATCCCACATGCTTCTTGAGTTGCATCTTATTGGCAACATGATCATACCTGCCCTTTCCCCCCATTTCAAGGCATGAACTTTGTCTTTAATGTACTTGATACTTGGATGGTTGGAATAAGCGTGAATTAATTGTTAATTTTTAATTAATGCTTATTTAATTAATTAACGTCAGGCACTGTGCTAAATGCTTTACAAATGTGATCTCATTGATACTTCCAACAATCCTGTAAGTGCTGTTATTATCCTGATTTTATATTTGAGGAAACTGACACAGAAGTTAAGTGACTTGTCTAGGGTCATGCAAATAGTTAAGTGTTGGAGATAAAATTTCAACCCAGGTTTTCCTAACTCCAGGCCATTGCTCATGCTTCTACTGGATTGCTACCCAACCTCTAGAGTCTAATTCAAATGCCAACTCCTCTGTAATAAAAAAAAAAAAAGAATTGTAGAGTTGGAAAGAACCCCAGGGGCCATCTAGTCCAACAGATAAACCAAAGGAATTCTCATTATAATACTATAACAACCTCTGTTGGAGGACTTCCAAGGAGGTCCCCTGAGCCAGACCTTTCCATTTTTAAACAGCTCTAATTCTTAGAAGTTTTTCCAAGCCTAAATGTGTGTCTTTGTGATTTTTACCCATTGCTCTTGGTTTATCTCTCTGGATTCAAATGATGAATAATTATAATAATTAGCATTTATATACTACTTTAAGGTTTGATCCTCACATCAACCTTCTGAGGTAGGTGCTATTATTATGCCCATTTTACAAATGAAGAAACTGAGGACAGAGAAGTTAAGTATTTTACCCAGGGGGCTAGATTTGAACTCAAATATCGATCACTTCAACTTTAATACTCTTTTTACTGATCCACCTAACTGTCTCATACTTCTTCCATGTAACTGTTCTTTAAATATTTGAAGAAAGTTAACATGCTCCACTGAGTTTACTTTTCTCTAGGCTAACTATCCCCGGTCATTCAACTGATCCTGATTCGGCAACCCCTTTAGGTGACTCCCAACTTCGAATTCATAGGTTTGTGGGTTGGGTCCTTCATTCAGCAACTATTTTCTTAGATTCTAGAGGTACCCTGCTGTGTCTACGCATTCCCAATATTATTACTCACAAGCCTCCACCAGTGTGCTTCCATCCCATCCAAAATCAGTCAGTAGATACAATTAGGTCTTAGCAGGGACATTTAATAAATGGCATAATAAGAACAAAAGCTACTAAACATTTCCCCTATGAAACCCAGGATACAGCTTCCCACAAACATACATGGCATCCACAAGAAGAGTGAACATAGAGTATGAAGGAAGTGAGGTATGTATGTAGGGAACACATTCAGCCAAATGTAATAGCAATTTAGATCTGAAGATCTTTCCCACCCGTTAATAGGCCATGTGACCTGCTTATATCACAGGAAACCTAAGTCACATGTTCTAGGAAGAGCTTACTGAGAGAAAAAGGAAGTTGTGTCACAGGAAATGCTGAGAGAGAGCCATTATGGCCTGTGATAGTTGTACTGTGAGTTTTGTGGGAAGACCCCAGATGGGAGTTGGAGAGGTTTTTGGGATGGCAAGGCTCCATGCCATGATACTGTGTTTTAAGTTCCTTGCCGTTATGATAAAGCAGGCTCACTGGTTGTGGGAGCTGATTGTTTGGTTATGGGATGTGATTATCTGGTGTCTAAATAAATGTTTTTTTTTAATTTATTTTTAATATGTTTAGTTTTCAGCATTGATTTTCACATGCGTTTGAATTACAGATTTTCTCCCCATTTCCACCCTCCCCCACTCCAAGATGGCGTACACTCTGGTTGCCTTGTTCCCCAGTTTGCCCTCCCCTC
>CM053624.1:183100676-183119570 GCA_028646595.1 Phalanger gymnotis | reverse complement strand
CCTGCTTCCCTCTGCCCCTTTGTGGGTTCTGTAGTTCTAGAATTGGTTCAGAGCCATTTTTTCATAGGTTTTTGGAGGGACTTGGTGGGGAGCTCACGCCAGTTACTGCTTTCCAGTCGCCATCTTGGCTCCCTAAATAAATGTTTTACTTCCTCTGCCTTCTATATGGAGAGTTTTTCATACTTTGCAATACAGAACTACATAGGCATATTCACTATTATCATTGATATTGTATTTATTGCCTTGCTGTTACACTATTTGGTGACGTATAGAATGGGATCACAAGGTATAAGATCTCTGTTTAGAAGTAAAAGGGATTTAGAGGAAGAAATGGTTATCCCAGGATGGGATGACGTAACTTATTCCTCCTTAGCAAGAGAATGGTCTAAAGGCACTGGTTTGTGTGAGGTCTGGAAACAGAAGCTACAGAGGGGAGAACCTAGAGATTTGGAAAGATGTCTGAAGGAGGTTACAGTTAACCTAGGTAGAGAAATGCTAACAGAAATTCTAGATGAGGCTGGATTTTACTCGTAGTGTATCATATAATATACGAAAGCAAGGACAGACTATTCTGAGAGAGAACTCAGCTACTAAAACATCTGCTAACTCAACTGAGAATATTTCTTCTATACCACAAGAAGGTGAGGAATCATAGATGGTAGAACAACAGATCATTGTTCAGGAATCTACTGATTTTGCTGTAAATTCATCTAGAAGGCAGAGGGAGCCAAGGAGGTCAACAGTACATTTCAGTTCAGCCCAGATCGAGTGTAGCAGCCAGTCTGGTTACCATGGTGACAGGGGGAGAGAATCTAGAGAGGATGATACATCAGAAGCTGAGGCAGGTGATGATATTTTGTTACATGGTACTACTCACACAGAGAATGAGACATTGTTAAACCCTCAGCTAGAAGTGTGCTCCATAAGGAGGCAAGAAAGCAGAGAAAGGAGGCAAGAAACCCAAGAAAATATTATAGTCTTCAGAGAAATGTTGGAGGATTTTACACAGCAGGAAATCACAGATATCTTGAGTAGGTTAATCCAGAGAATGGGAGAATTGTTAATATCTTAGACGGTGAGAATCAGTGATGAAGGGACTGCAGGAGTGTCTGTAGATACTGTGGATTGTGTGAAATGTGTAAGTTTTAGTCAGAATCCTTTTGTACAGCAAGTTATTAGGGATTATCATTTGCAAGGAGGTAACCAAACAACCAATCTGTTAGCTTTAGCTGCTATTGGTTGTAAGAGACAATATCCTGATGATACTATGTGGCCTACTGCAGATAGACCCTGGTATTCACTTAGGGACTGCATGAGAAAGTTAAAGGGGGAGGTAATAAAGACCGCTATTATGATAGGGAATGCTAAAGTTTATTATGAAACTTCCTTGGGAGTCTCTCACAGAAATTTGATCATTAAAACAGCAGCCCCCACTTATAAACATGTAATTCTGACTCTGCTAATCGTGGAAGTAGGGAGCCCTCTTTCAGAACTGCTGGATAAGATTTCACAGTCAAGCGACTTAGGAGACTGGAGAAAAGATAAACTTCATCGAGAGAGAAGGGTAAATAGCCAGCAGATTCAACATTGGAATAGAGTGACAAGAAAATAAATGTTTACTACTTTGTTGAGAGCAGGGGTAGATTTCAGAAGAACAGATGGTATTCCAACTAATGAGCTATACATATACCAAGATAAGGGGCCAATAGCAGACACAATAGAGAAGTATGAATTGCCCCTACAAATCCTACAGATCTTGAACTCTTGTATCCAAGTGAGTTACACTTTCAGGGAGACTAGGAAATAGGCTGAGTACCAGCTTAAAGAAACACACAGACAGGATTGCAGACCCCATATTAATCTGACTATGTATTGGAAAAATGGATCAAATACTGTAACTAGGGCACTGATAGACACTGGGGCAGAGGCTACCTTGATTGATGGAAACCCTGACAAAATTAAGCATGGAACTCCTATTACCATCACAAGACTAGAAGGGGCTGAAATATCAGCCAGACAAGTTAAACTTATGATGAAAATTGGACAATAGCCTAAGAAAGAACATACTGTTGTCATTGTACCCATTCCTGAATACATCATTGGAATAGATATATTGAAAGGTATGACTCTGAATTTACCTGAGGGTAGGTGTCAATTTGCAGCAAGGAAGAAAGAAATTAATACAATTTTAGTGGGAAAAGTAAAACTGGACCCAATTACTTTACCTGAACCTTCTCAAGTAATCACTTTGAAGCAGTATTGTGTACCAGGTGGGCAAGATGAAATTGCCAACACTATAAAGGAATATGTTGAAGCAGGAATGTTAGTCCCTACAACCACTCCATGGAATAATCCTGTATGTCCAGTCTGAAAGTCAGATGAAATGTGGAGAATGACAGTAGACTATAGACAATTGAATAAAGTGATGCCTCTCTTGCATGCTGCTGTTCCAGATACTATTACCTTAATAGAGAGGATCCAGAAATATGATGGGACTTGGTATGCAGTTATTGATTTGGCCAGTGCTTTATTTACAATCCCAGTAGATTCTAAACAATGGGACCAGTTTGATTTCATATGGCAGGGCTGACAATATACTTTTACCAGACTGCCACAAGGGTATCTGCATAGCCCAACCATTTGTCATAGGATTGTGGCTGAATATTTGTATAAATTAAAGTCACCTGGTGTACAGCTTACCTACTACAAAGATGACATTATGATACAGGGAGAAAATTTAAAAGAAGTGGAGAAGAGTTTGATACTTTTAACTGAGCATATGAAAAGCCAAGGATGTGAAATTAACCCTGCAAAGATTCAAGGACCAGCTCAAACTAAAATTTTGGGGTATGCAAAGAAATTCAGAGAAATTCTTCCACAAGCTCGAGAAAAGTTTCAAGATTTTCCTATCCTCGCCAATAAGAAAGAGGCCCAAAAGTTCATAGGACTGTTGGGATATTGGAGACACCACATTCCACATTTAGGACAGATTTTGAAACCCTTATATAAAGTTACCAGGACAAAATATGAATTTGATTTGGGATTTGAACAGAGTAAAGCTTTTGAAGAAGGTAAAGCTGCTATACGGTTGGCTCTAGATTTACGGCCTATGCAAAGTAGCTTGGTGGAATTACAAGTGACTGACAAGATGACTATGTGAATTGGAGTTTATGCAGAAGCAACAAAGCAGAAATGTACCCTTAGGATTTTGGTCAAGGAAACTACCTTAATCTACCGTATGCAATATATACCTTTTGAAAAGCAGTTGTTAGCTGCACATTGGGCTTTGGTAGAGATTAAACAACTGACTCTGGGCCATGAAATGATATTGAGGCCTAGAATCCTGATTAGAACTTGGATGATGAGTACCCCAGCATCTCACAGAATTGGACATGCACAAGAGGTTAGCATAATTAAATGGAAATGGTATATTCAGAATAGATCAAAAACAGGCAAAAGTGGAACTTCTGCTCTACATGAATCTATACCAAACATAGACACTGATGGAAATGATAAACCCCCTGAACCAAGGAAACAGTTGGTACAATCCTTGGTAAAATGGAATTATAGATCTGATGGACTGACTGAAGAACAGAAGAAACACGCATGGTTTACTGATGGGATAGCAAAATATTTGGCCCATAAAAGACATTGGAAAGCAGTAGCCTATAACCCATGTACTAAGAGAACTTTGGAAAGTACTGGGACAGGTGGAAGTCGTCAATATGTTGAATTTATGGCAGTACATCAAGCTATTAAAATAGAGAAAGGAGGTCCGTGTCATATACTCACTGATTCGTGGCCAGTAGCTAATGGGTTAGCTACATGGATGCCAATGTGAAAAATGAAAATTGGGAAATTCATGATGCTCACATGGCCCTCACTATGCCAGAACATGAGTACAATGCACATGCTGATCCACTAGCAAAGATTGCTACTGAACATCTTGTCCCCAGCGTGACACCAACTGATCATCTAGTACTAGTAAAATGGGTCCGCCAAACAGCTGGCCATTTAGGGGTCCAGGCCACACACAGGTGGTCACAAGATCAAGGTATTAGTATCTCTCATGCCTTGTTAGAACAAGTCAACAGAGGAATGTCATATATGTCAATTGGAAAAGGAATGAACTGTTCCTCGGGTAGTAACTGGGGAAATAGCAAGGGGAAATGTTCTAGCCCAGATTTTGCAGATAGATCACATTGGACCACTACCCCAAGATAAAGGATGCAAATTTATATATACTTGTGTTGACACCGATTCAGGAGTATTAGTGGCATGTCCTTATAAGAATGCAACCCAGGAAAACACCTGTAAAACTCTAGATATTGTACGTCTATATTATGGAACCCCAATGTAGATTTCAAAGTGACAATAGGTCACACTTCAAAGATAATGAGATGAAGAGATATTGTGTATTAAACAATATAGAATGGATATATCATATTCTATATGATCCACAAGCATCTGGATTGATAGAAAGAATGAATGGATTATTGAAAAAATAGTTAAGAAAGTTAAATTCTAATAATTCATACCAACATTGGAAGGATAATTTGTTCATTGCTTTACATAATTTGAATAATAGACCATTAGGAGGAAGTACACCTCCAGCCAGAATGATGACCCCAAATCTGCAAATTAGAAAACAGCAAACACATAAGATCCCAAATATTGAGTACTGGACTGTGAGGGAAGATGTCGCACTACCGTATCCAAGAATATCTGGTTCAGTAGGATATGATTTACATTATTTAGAGGACTTTTGGTTGGATAGGAAAGAGATAAGAAAAATCTTTACTGGGATATGTATGAGAATCCCTAAGCATCATTTTGGACAGATATTACCTAAATTAGGATTAGCAGTTATGGGAATACATGGATTGGCTGGAGTGATAGATTCTAGTTATCAAGGAGAAATTATTGTGACAGTCCAGAACTTGGGTGAAGAACCTACACATTTTTGTAAAAATGATAGAATAGTTCAATTGATTATTATTCGTTGTGAAATAATATCCCTTGTGAAAAGTCACCCTCCTTCCAAGATAACTATTAGAGGAAAAGAAAGGTTTGGTTCTACTGACAGAATAAAATTGGGAACTAAAGTATGGGTAAAACTGGTATGGGTATGAGTATGGGCAAAACTGGGTAAGCTGGACAATGTTCCAAAGGCTGCAGAAATTATAGCACATGGAAAAGATAATACTGTAACAGTGGTTTACCCAGGAGAAAATGATTATGAAATTGTATCCTTGACTCATGTATTCTATCGTGAATAAGGCTATGATAGTCTCTTTGTTTCTTTTTGGATTTTTGCCTGTCAAATTTGTTTGTGAGATTTGTTTCTGCAGACTTAGTACCATCCACCTGCAGATGCCTTAAGCCAGTTTTCACCCTCTGATGTGTTTGGGTGTCACCTCTTGACCTGTCCATAATTGTGATGTGTCATTCCTGAACCTGGTGTCACCTGAGTTCTGGATGCCAGCTTGCTAAAGAACTGACTTTGGGGCAGCTAGGTGGCACAGTGAGTAAAGCACTGGCCCTGGAGTCAAGAGGACCTGAGTTCAAATCAGACCTCAGACACTCAACACACTTACTAGCTGTGTTACTTTGGGTAAGTCACCCCAATTGCCCTGCCTTTCCCCCCTCAAAAAAAATGTTAAAGGGCTAAAGAACTGACTTCTCAAATGGGACTCTTTATCTCTTGGGGCAGAGACAGTTCTATGTTCAATTTCAGCAAGAAGAAGCTATGGAGGAGAAGACCTTTACCCCTTACCCCAAGATTTTGAGCCCCATTCATTCGAGGGAGGAATAATGACATTGTTTTATATGCTTATCTTGTGTTATCTCTGTTATATTGTCGTGTAAGGTTCTGTTGACACCAGTTATCCCAGAATTCCCATTGCCCTATGTAATGGATAAGAAAGATCTTGGGGCCAAATGTAATAGCAACTTAGATTTGAAGATCTTTGCCACCCATTAATAGGTCATGTGACCTGCTTACATCACAGGAAGCCTAAATCACATGTGGTGGGAGGAGCTTACTGAGAGGAAAAAGGAAGTTGTGTCACAGGAAATGCTGAGAGAGAGCCATTATGGCTGTTAATGGCATTTATGATAGTTAGAGCTGAGGTAAAGAAAGCTGACCTGTGGTAGTTGTACTGTGAGTTTTGTGGGAAGACCCCAGCAGGGGGCTGGAGAGGTTTTGGGATGGTGAGGCTCCATGCTGTGATACTGTGTTTTAATTTCCTTGTTGTTATGATAAAGTGGGCTCACTGGTTGTGGGAGCTGATTGTTTGGTTATGTGATATGGTTATGTGGTGTCTGAATAAGTGTTTTACTTTTTCTACCTTCTATATGGAGAGTCTTTCATACTTTGCAATACAGAACTACATAGGCATATTCATGATTATTATTGATGCTGTGTTTATTGCCTTGCTGTTACACCAAGGCAACTCACACCTGAGATATTGAAGGAATCTTATTTCTTTTTTCTCTTCATAGAGTCCTTATGAAGCTTCCCCTTCAATGCTGTATCTCTGCTACTTGGATTGCTCAGAATAGCTCCCAAGATGTGCTGCTCTTTAAATCTCAGTTCTGAATAGCTAGGATTAGCTCTGTCTTGTGTACATAGTCAGTTTTCTTTTTTGCTGTCAGGGGCTCTGTTCCTAGAAAATTGAAATTTGACCTCAAATGACAAAGCCTCTCTTTGTTTGGGAGAATATGTCCCTCAACTGGACTTTGAAGTGACTCTCAAACTATTGAATGAGGTGTCTCATTTTGGAAGAGTACCTCCCCTGTTAGACATAATAGTGGATGGGGAAGAGAAACTAGATGGCACAACACATAGCGCGTTGTTCAGTCATTTCAGTTGTATCCAATGCTGTGAGCCCATTTGGGATTTTCCTTGGCAAAGATACTGGAGTGGTTTGGCATTCCTTCTCTAGCTCATTTTACAGATAAGGAACTGAAGCAAAAGAAAGTGATTTGCCCAGGGCCACATAGCTAGTAAGTGTCTGAAGCTGGATTTGAACTCAGGAAGATGAGTCTTCCTGACTCCAGGTCCACTATTCTATCAATCGTTCCACCTAGCTATCGGGACTCGGGAAGATCAGAAGTGGGCAAGTACTTAACTCTGCCTCAGTTTCCTCATCTTTAAAATGAGCTGGTAAACCACTCCAGTATCTTTGCCAAGAAAACCCCAAATGGGGTCACAAAGAGATAAACATAACTAACTGATTAAACAACAACGAGGAGAGAAGAGAAGAAAAGGAAAACTCCACTACTTTACACCGAAAGCAATTCCCATTCAGGCAGCTGTATTCTTCCTCCAGAACTGATTGCCTAGCATGGGCTGCAGACCTCTCAATTTACCCTTTTAATGATTTTTAGAAGCATGGCTTGGATTTTCTGCTTGACAGATGGCCAAATTTCCTTTAGCCAAATCTTGATTAGTGTGAGTAAGGAATCCTATAAAGTGGTTTTGTGTTATGTAAAATATGGTAATTGGCTCTAGTCCAAAGGAAATATGCAATTCAAAATCTAGCTGTAATCCCCTCAAAGAAAGGAAATTGTAAAAGGAACAAAAGTTGCTAAAGTCTTGTTGACACATTAACACCTTATTATTTATCATATACTCTATTTTCTACCATGGAGTGGTGGGATCCAAATCCCGCCCTTACACTGATAATACCATGAACTCAAGCCTTTCACCTTCCTTGTTATCCTCTGGACATTCTCTAGTTTATTCATGATTCATTTACCAAATGATTTGATGTATTGTGGTTGTATAGCATATTTAGATTGCCATGTAGCATTTTGAACACATTGCCAGGGTGATAGGGGGATGTCTGAGCAGCAATAGCAAGAGATAGAGGATCCCAAGGGAGCCTACAATGGAGCAATTCCTCTCCTCTATTCCACCTTTGGCTTTTGGCAATAGATAGATAGGTAGATAGATTAGATAGATAGATAGATAGATAGATAGATAGATAGATAGATAGATAGATGGATGGATGGATGGATAGATAAGATAGATAAGATAGATGACATACATAAATATGTACATGAATATATATATAGCTGACTGCTAGGGAGGAAAAAAATTGTCTTTGGGTCAGCAGGGGTCATCTCGCCCAACTTGATCTTAGTCTTGACTAAGGACAGTCATTCTCACCTCATCTCAGCTGCACTGCTATCGAGGGCAGCTATTGCTGCATTAGCAACAGACACTACTTTCAGAAACTTGAAAGGGAGAATAGAGAAATACAAATTTAGTGTTAAATGCTTGACATTCTTTGTAAACAATCTCAGAAATCTTAATACGTGGCTTCAGTGGCTAATTGAATCCTGGAAAAGAAGCTAAACCTCTTTGGTTACCCTGATACAGGACCACATGCTGACACAAGGTTACAGTTGTATGAAATAATCATTTCAGATGAACAAAAGATACTGAAGGATAGAAAGAAAACACCTTTATGGAATAGTTTCCTTCATTGTGCATTGTTTATTATAAAGATCTTTCATTAAAATGAAGTTCAATCCCAAGAAAATCCTGTGACTGTTGTTGAGACCATTGGTCTCATCGGAGACCTTGGAATACCAAGGTAATAGCAATGACAAGTGTAAGACAGTAATCATCAGACTACTACAGCCCTACAGAGATCCCAAGGGTCCCTGGTATTGTTGAAGTTTGATGTACTCAGGACTCCAAAATGCCAACACACCAGGGCTTGCCCAAATTAATTTGACCCAAGCCTTCTTTCAGCCAAAGAAAAACAAAGTTTATTAAAGATTCACCATATAGGGTAGGCTCTTAAGGAGCCTGAGCATTGGTTAGACTCTTAAGGAATCTGAGCATCTGTGACACCTATATTAACAAGTAGGACAGAGAGAATCTGAGCTAGATTAAATCTGAGCACCTTCATGGAGGCAAGATGGATCTTATATGCAAAAAGACTGTGAGAGGGATCCAGGATGGTCAAGTAGTCTGGGGTGATGGGAGAAGGGGTCTAGGGAAGATCTTGAGGAGGATTCTAAGGAGGATCTTGATGGGACTGGGGTGACTAGAGGTCAGACTCCAGGAACCAAGAGAATGGGATTAAGGGTGGGAGGTAGCTGTAGTTTACCAGGAGATAAGAAACAATGGAGGGCTAGGTTAGGTTAAGAGTAACAGATTTGGGCATGAAAAGCCAGGTCAAGTGGGAAGATTCAAGGAGAGTTCAGGGTGGAGTTTTCCAGGGCCTATGGACAAATGGGACTCAAATTCTTTTGGGGTAAGGGGTGAAGGTCTTGGCTTGGGCCTGTACCCATCAGGACCCTGATCTGAAATGCTGTAGCAAAGCCATCAAGTAGAAATGGGGATCCCTAAACCAATATGATTCTTGAGGGTTGTATATTGACTTAGAAAACCACATATTAAATGTATCTATGCTTTGCTGTATTTTTATTTATTTTGTTAAATACTTCCCAATTCCATTTTAATTTGGGGTTCAGGCTGCACTCAGAGTGTTATGGGATGCATGAGGTTCTAGAGATGCAACACTTTGAACCTTAAAGATCCAAGTAATCTAATCCCAGGAGTTATGAGGCAGAGTAAACATCCCAGGCAAGAACGAGAAGAGCCCAACACTCTACTCCAAGTCCTAGTAAGGGAATATCCTGGCCCTGGCACAAAGCATTAATTTAGGAACTAAATAGAGAGATGAATAAACTAAAGAAAAACTTAACCTGAAAAACTGAATATAATCCCACAGGGAGAAAAAAAGGATCTTCGAAAGAATAGAGGACTTTTAAACTTTTCTGATGAAAAGACCAGAGCTGAGTAGGAACTTTGAGACACAAACATATATGAGTCCAGAGAAACCTAGAAAGGTAAATTTATTTGGACAGTTGAAAGAGGTTATATGATGATGATATAGTGCTAACTTTCTAATAGAGAGGGAAGAAACGAATGTCTCTTCAGAACCTTACTATCTTCATAAAGTATTGAGGGAGTTAAAAAATTGTGTTTAAAAGGACATGGGAATAAACTGGTTTTATTCTGAGGGTTTGATGATGGGAAATAGAAGGTAAAAGGACTATACTAAAGTAGAAATAATGAAGAAAGGGGTGAACTTGCTGTTTCTCATCACTGAGGTGAATGAAAAGTAGAGTAGGAGGTGACCATTCCCTTAGATTTTAGTTCTTTTCTTTTTTCACTTCTTTACAAAGGTAATTTGGAAATAGTAAAGCAAGACTAATATTTGACAAAAAAAGGAAAATCTCACAGCTTAACGAAGATATCAATCCACCACTTAAGAAAACCTGGCAGATAACGTGCAAGAGCGTTATAGTTTGTTTTCAGATGGTCACATTCATAAACATACCTGTTTGAAAAAAAATCCAAAAATAGCTTGTAAGACAACTGCACAGCCTAAAGACAGGATCCTAATCCTCGGGACTGGGAAATTCTTCCCTATCCCCGCTTGTTTTACAGGTAAGTTTGATATATCTCTGTACTAAACTTTGTATGTGTGTTCAAACCTCTATATATTTCAGACAAGAATAAGGATCATCCGGTGCCTACTCTCACCACCTCATATTCCACTGTTCCTTTAAGTACAAGATGCAGAGTAAATATCCAGAAAGAAAAGTTTGTTTCTTTTAGGTATCATTAGGCTATGCAGTTATATTAAAACCTATTTTTGGATTTTTTTTTGAAATAGGTATGTTTATGAATGTGACCATCTGAAAACCACCTGTAATGTTCTTGCATGTTATCTGCCAGGTTTTCTTAAGCAGTGGATTGACATCCTTGTTAAGCTGTGAGGTTTTCCTTTTTTTGTCAAATAGTAATCTTGTTACGATTTCTGAATCACCTTTGTAAATAAGTTCGTTTTCTTTTGATATTTGGGCAATGTGAAGTAGACTGTGGGAATTATGTGATCTTACTCTTTAAACTATTTTCTTATGCTCAGATGTTCCTCCACAGCTTAGTTAGGACATCTTCTTTAAGAAGTATCATTTAGAAGACTGAGGTTTGCTACTTGCTGTGTGTGACCTTGAGCAAGGCCTTTCCCCTCCCTGGAGCCACACTTTCCTCATCTATAAAATGAGGGCATTAATAACTGCGTTAATTACCTCACAAGGTTGTTGTGAAGATCAAGTGAGTACTTTATACTATGGTGCTTGTTCCAAAAAAAAAACCAAAAAACCAGACAGCAAAGAAATCCAGGGTAGGACTAAGGAGGCAACAGTGGCTTTTCTGACTTTCCTAAATTCCTTTGGTTGTTCCATATAATTTATTTCTATGTCAAGAAGTTGTAACCAATAAATTATTTTATAGAACTAGAAAAAATAATAACCAAATTCATCTGGAAGAACAAGAGGTCCAGAATATCAAGAGAATTAATGAAAAGAAATGCTAGGGAAGGTGGCCTAGCCATACCAAATATTAAACTGTACTATAAAGCAGCAGTCATCAAAACTACTTGGTACTGGCTAAGAAATAGACTGGTGGATCAGTGAAATAGGCTAGGTACACAAGACACAGTAGTCAATGACCATAGTACTATGCCGTTTGATAAACCCAAAGACTCCAGTTTCTGGGATAAAAACTCACTATTTGACAAAAACTGCTGGGAAAATTGAAAAATAGTATGGCAGAAACTGGGCATAGACCAACATCTCACACTGTATACCAAAATAAAGTCAAAATGGGTTCAAAATTTAGATATGAAGGCTGATACTATAAGCATTTCTAAAATATACAGAGAACTGAGTCAAATTTATAAGAATATAAGTCACTCCCCAAGTGATAAATGGTGAAGGGATATGAAGAGGCAGTTTTCAGAGGGAAGAAATTAAAGATAGCTATAGTCATATTAAAAAATTCTCTAAATCACTATTGACTAGAGAAATGCAAATCAAAACAACTCTTAGGTACCACATCTCATCTGTCAGATTGGCTAATATGACAAAACAGGAAAATAATAAATGCTGGAGAGGATGTGGGAAAATTGGAACACTGTTGCATTGTTGGTGGAGTTGTGAACTGATCCAACCCTTCTGGAGAGCAATTTGGAACTACGCCCTAAGGACTATAAAAATGTGCATATCCTCTGGCCCAGCAATACCACTGTGCCTCAAAGAGATCACACAAGTGGAAAAGGGACCTATATGTACAAAAATATTTATAGCAGCTCTTTTTGTGGTGTTAAATAATTGGAAATCAAGAGGATGCCCATCAATTGGGGAATGGCTAAACAAGTTGTGGTATATGAATGTAATGGAATACTATTGTGCTATAAGAAATGGGGAGCAGATGGACTTCATAATAACCTGTAAAGACTTAGATGATCTGATGCTGAGTGAGGGGAGCAGAACCAGGAGAACATTATACAGGATTACAGACACACAGCATCTGTGATGACTAACTTTGACAGACTTGGCTCTTCTTGGCAATGCAAGGTTCTAAGACAGCTCCAAAAGACTCATGATGGAAAAAGTGATTCATATCCAGAGAAAAAAATTACAGAGTCTGAATGCAGATTGAAGCAAACTATTTACTCTCTTTTTTGTTGTTGTTGTTTCTTCTTTCTTGTGGTTCATTCCATTGGTTATAGTTCTTCTTTACAACTTGACTATTGTGAAAATATGTCTAGTGTGAAGGTATATGTAGGACCTATATTGGATTGCACACTCTCTTGGGTGGAGAGGGGGGAAGAGAAGGAGGGGGGAAAAATTTGAAACTCTAAAACTTGAGGAACTGAATGTTGTAAACTAAAACTAAAAACTAATTAATTAATTAGAAAAAAGAACCAGAGAAAAAAGAAGTTGTAGCTGAGTATTTTAATTGTTCCATAGAATTATACATAATTCTTACACAGAAATTAAAACCAGACACTTCACCTCTATTTGGGGGAGATTTACCTTCTGCCACATCTGCTGGTGACTGGCATTTCATGTACCTAAGGAGGTAGGGTTCTGTATTCTCCAGCCCCAGGGCAAGTCTGAGAGACTGAAATGGACTTTTCAGGTCCAGCTCAAAAGACATAAAAAAACCTATTATAAGGCATTGGCACAAATTCACAAAATTACTTACCATTAAGATTATTGCCACTTGGATTGTAGGTTTTCTCTCAAACTAGGCCTCATTCAAGAAGGGGGAGACAGTGATCATCCTGGTATAAGAGGCTAGAAAACTCCTGAAATGCTCCCAAAAGTTTGTGCTACAGGCTGAAACTTTTGATTTCAAAGTTAGGTCCAAAATGTGGTATTTGAGGGCCTGTCAATTAAGAGAATAAATGTAAAGTCCTCCACAAAAAAAAAAAAAAAGTTTTATCTGTTGCTTTTCACTGAGATTTATTTAGTGATAGGTAAATTAAACAGCACACTCCGTTAAAAAAAAAAAAAACAAAAAAAAACAAAACAGCACACTGGCCATGAGTTCTGACCAGATCTGACTATTCACAGTTTAGGAAGGATTATAGAGAGACTCCTTGACTAAAGTGGTGTTTGTGAGACATAGTACTCAGCAGGAGCTGAATTGGGGGACAGAGTCAGAGAACTCAGATTTTCTACAAGCTACTCTTGAGGAAAACAGGGTTAAATGACTTGCCCGGGGTCATACAGCTAGGGAGTGTCTCTCAGGCCAGATTTGAACTCATGAAGATGAATCTTCCCGCCCAGCACCCTACCAGCTACCCAGATCAAGGAAGTCCCAGGGGGAACTGAAGTTCTTTTTTTTTTTTTAATTTTTAAAAATTAATTAATTAATTTTTAGCTTTCAACATTCAGTTCCACAAGCTTTTGAGTTTTAAATTTTCTCTGCCTCTCTCCCCTCCCCCTTCCCCAACATAGCACAAAAACTGATATAGGCTCTACAAATACATTCATATTAAATGTATTTTCACATTAGTCATGTTGTAAAGAAGAATTAGAACAAATGGGGTGAACCATGAGAAAGAAGAAACAAAAGAAAACAAAAAAAGAGAGAGAGGAAATAGTATGCTTTGATCTGTATTCAGACTCCATAATTCTTTCTCTGGTTGTGGACAGCATTTTCCATTAGGAGTTGTCTTAGAACCCCGCATTGGTGAGAAGAGCTAAGTCTAACAAAGTTAGTCATCGTACAATGTAGCTGTAACTGTGTACAATGTTCTGCTTCTGCTCATCTCATTCAGCATCAGTTCATTTAAGTCTTTCCAGGTTTTTCCTGAAGTCTGTCTGCTCATCATTTCTTATAGCACAATAGTATTCCATTACATTCATATTCCACAACTTGTTTAGTCATTCCTTAGCGGATGGGCATCCCCTCAATTTCCAATTCTTTGATGCCACAAAAAGAGTTGTTATATTTTTGTGCTTGTGGGTCCTTTTCCCATTTTTACGATTTCTTTGGGTCACAACCCTAGAAGTGGTATTGCTGAGTCAAAGGGTATGCACATTTTTATAGCCCTTTGGGTATAGTTCCAAATTGCTCTCCAAAATGGTTGGATCAGTTCTTATTACTCTCTGTCCACTATGCTTCTCTACCTCTGTTATATAATGCCTCCTTAGGGCTCACTCACTCAACTCACACTACTGTTAGCCAGTTGGATCCCCAGAGCAGTGGTTGTTACTGCTCTGGAGGAGGATTCTAGGAGTAATTCTGGGGGTGGCTATCCTCCCAAACACTAAGTCATGAGACCCCACCAATGTGCTTCCCTTTAAAAATCAGCTAGTAGACTCAATTGGATCTTCAGGAAAGGCATTTACTCAAATGCCTTCCTTAGCAAGAACAGTAATTACAAGTCATTTCCCCCAACACTAGGGCATACAAAGCCCAGAAAGAGTAAGAACTCAGTTGCAGTGGTTGCTGGATGGGATAAGCTTATTAGTCTGTTGCTGTCTGGGTTCTTGTCAGCAAGTGGTATCTTCCATAGGTAGACCAAGAGACAGTGAATCTTGATTGGTTAGGGATAACTGAGTGAAAGCACTATGCCCTGGAGGAAGATTCATGGTTTTATTTAGCTGGCCTTTTCACTTGCACTTAAGGTATTCAAATCTCTCATCCATTCTAGGGTGAGTAATGTCTGTTTTGCATCTGAAGGCCTACACCTTTACCTTTCAATACTTTTTCAATCCATAAGTTTTTGATAAAATCTTATTGGAACACAAGCAACCCCCTTAAAAAAAGACAGTTTTCTTTTTATCCAGGATACACTGGTCTCCTGGGTTTGCTCTTAGACTATTTTGTCTTTTTCTACCTCCAGCTATCGGCTAGGCTGAAAGGCCATGTACTCTCCTGCAGCTGGAGTGTTAAATGTTTTTAGTTAGAAAATGATAAAAACCCTTTTGTCTAGGGCGTTGAGACTGTGTGAGGTAAATAAAATGTGAAGACTTCACAGGGAAGATATGTATAAATATATATCTATATCTATACTAAGAAATGTTTAAAAATTAAGAAATAGGGAAGTAAAAAAAAAAAAATTCTGAGGCCATGAGAGTCTGATGGCCCAGCCTCTGGGAAAGTTTACCCTGAAACTTTTTGTTCTTTCTTCTGGTTCTGGTTTAAAGATTTGCTCAGTAAGAATAGGGTCACTATGACCTGCTTTCCTTTACTATAGAATGGAGAGGGTCTCCCCCTCCCCTTATCCTATTCTCCTTCTTTAGATTTATAGATGTCACCTCAGTTGTAATCATTAACTAAGGGAATTGGAATCGGAGTTTCTGTGCCTTGATTTCTAGGTTCTTGGTATAGCTTTCGTGCTCAGATTGTAAGCCCGCCTCCCAGCCAATGGTGAGAAGGGTCAGAGGTGGGTGGGAATTCTCTTGTGTTAGATATAATTATGGGTGCTTTGCCCCTTGCAAAGCATCTCCCTTGCTAGATCTGTTCTAGCAGAGGATGCCCAATTCTCAAGAATTGAATAAAATTTATTTCTGTTCCCACCCTGAGATGGCTCTTTATTAACTTTTAATTGGTGAGGGTCTTTCACCCCACAGAAGCCTTAGTTTAAAACTGGCAATTTTCTCCTTTTGATTCTCATAGAAACTGAGCTTTGAAGGTATTACCTTTGGTCAGGAAACAGGAGAAGACCTTTCAGTTCATTGTTCTGATGGGGCATAGGCTGAGGGAACCCCATGGAACTCTGGAATCTTTTCACTTAATGAGGTGTTTGCCTGAGGCCATAAGCCTTTCATTATCACCAGGCCCAAATCTCTATTACTCTTAACCTAGCTTACACTTAACCTAACCCAGCTACTTCCCACCCTTGATCCTATCAAAATATCTATATCCAAATCTGTTACCCTAGCCCTCCTTTGTCATCTCCTGGTAGCCTTCACCTATTTCCCACCCTTGATCCCATTCCTGGAGTCTGACCTCACTCCAGTTCCCCAGTCACCCCTATCCCTGATGGATCCTTCCTAGATCCTTCTTCCCATCCCCCCAGACTACCTGACCACCCTAGATTCCTCCCTCAACCTTTCTATATATAAAAGTCAGTTTGCCTCCACGAAGGTGCTCAGAGGCAATCTAGCTTAGTCACCCTAAGATTGTTCTGTCCCGCTTGTCAGAGAAGAGCCACAAAATGGTGAGGTTTCTTAAGACTCTACCCAATATGGTGAATCTTTAATAAACTTTGTTTTTCTTCAGCTGTAAGAAGGCTTGGGTTGAATTCATTCGGCAGGCCCCGGTGTGTCAGTATTTTGGGATCCTAAGCACCCCTAAGCCCTTCAAAATCTCAACAGTTCATGTCTTAAAGCCCTTCCCTCTGGAAGCCATTCCAAGTTCCCTTAGGGTGGTCAGGTTTTGTTTTGGTTTTTGGCTCCCCTCCCCACTACCTCCATACTCCTTTGAGAATCTTATGTAAATGGTTGCTTGGAATAAGTGCATGGGGAGAAAACTGAGGCTTTATCCTTCTCCCAAAGTGATTCTGTCTCAGGGGCTTGACTAGAATGGCTCTCTGTGCTCTATGTTGCCAGACAGTCAAATCCTCAGGTTCCAAAATAGCTTTCTGTTTTTCTATGTTCTATTGATTTTTCCTGTAGAATGTTAGTCCATCAGATCCACCTGAACCCTTTGAAATCTGTTAGGAATTTTGAAATTTGGAAAGGTCTTAACATTGAACATTAATACATCCAATTGAATTTGCTCAGTCACTACACTGAAATGAATTATTTCCTACACATAAAGTATTGATGAGGGTACAGTCTCTGGGAACCCCCTTGAACTCTCCTTGAAACTTCCCACTTGATCTGGCTAGTTTTTGCTTTTGATCTTGTCAAAGTGTCTGCCCAAATCTGTTACCCTTAAACTAGCCTAGCCACTCCACTGTCTGGCTAGTTTCCACCCTTGATCTTGTCAAAGTGTCTATGCCCAAATATGTTACCCTAGAACTAGCCTAGCCCTACATTATCTTGTTACTTCCCACCCTTAATCCCATTCTCTTGGTTCCTGGAGTCTGATCTCATCCCAGTCCCACCAGGCTCCTCCTTAGACTCCTCCTCAAGACCCTCCCTAAACCCCTTCTCCCATCACCCCAGGACCACTTTAGATCCCTCTTACAATCTTTGCATATATAAGTCTCATCCTGTCTCCATGACGGTGCTCAGATTCAATCTAGCTCAGCTCAGATTTAATCTGGCCCACTTGTGAAAATAGTCACAAAGGGTGGGATTTCTTAAAGCAACCCTTAATAAACTTTGTCTTTTTCTTTGGCTGAGAAGGCTTGGGTCCAATTCTTTTTGGCAGGACTTGGCGTGTTGGTATTTTGGGGTCTTGAGCACCCCTCAACCCCAAACCTCATCAGCATCATCATAATATTTTAGTCACTAAGTCCCTAATGTATTCTTTGTCCATTTGTGTTGTTGACTCTTAAGCTTTACTCTTATGTTGAGGCAGTGTGAAACAGTGGAAAGAGGGTTGAATTTAGAATCAAAGGACCTGGCTTTGAATCCCAACTCTACCATTTACTGCTGGGCAAATCATTTAAGCTCTTTGAGTCTTTTCTCATCTGCCAATCAATAAACATTAATTAACATGTGCTTGGCTGAGAAGAATGGTTTAGATGACCTCTAAGGTCCCTTCTGAGTCAGTTAAGTGGTACAGTGGATAGAGTGTCTGGCCTGGAATCAGGAAGACTCATTTTCCTGAGTCCAAATCTGGCCTCAGATACTGTGACCCTGGGCAAGTCTCTTAACTCTTTGCCTCAACTTCCTCATCTGTAAAATGAGCTGGAGAAGGAAATGATCTGAACCCCTAAAAAGAAAAGACCATGTCTTTCGGATATGGACTCCAAAAAGGAAAAGCCCTTGTACTTTCCCACAGAGCTTGGATCTCTGGTTAGCCTGAGGCACTGGCCCATCTCAGTCAATAATCCTTTTAACTGCCCTTTCACTGTGGCCCTCATCGTCTGTACCTGGCCCCACCTCAGGCTGCTTGCCACTCCTTAATCCCATCCCGATCTTCCCACAGTCTTTCTGTAAAAAAGTGTCCATCTTTCCCCGCATTAAATTGCTCAGATCTGAAAAATCTGGCCCACTTGTATTGAAGGCTTGAGTGGTTGGATTCTTTCAAGGCAGATCCTTGCCCTTTGCCCCTGCATTTTGGGGTTCCCCCCAGACCACAAACCGAAATGGCAAACCACTTCAGTACCTTTGCCAAGAAAACCCCAAATGAGATGACAAAGAGTCAGACCCAACTGAACCACGACAAAGTCTCTTCTAGTTCTAAATCTGTGATCTTGGGATCTCATAGTCATTCTTTTTTTTTTTAAATTTATTTTTAAATTTATTTTTGACATGTTTGGTTTTCAGCATTGATTTTCACAGGCGTTTGAATTACAAATTTTCTCCCCATTTCCTCCCCCCACCTCTCCAAGATGGCGTACATTCTGGTTGCCCTGTTCCCCAGTCAGCCCTCCCCTCCGT
>CM053624.1:183041975-183100176 GCA_028646595.1 Phalanger gymnotis | reverse complement strand
AGCCCTGCTTCCCTCTGCCACTTTGTGGGTTCTGCAGCTCTAAAATTGGTTCAGAGCCATTGTTTTATAGGTTTTTGGAGGAACTTGGTGGGGAGCTCACGCCAGTCACTGCTTCCCAGCTGCCATCTTGGCTCCACCCCCCTCTCATAGTCATTCTTAACATACCATATTCCATCTTTCATCTCCTCTTCACAGGCCTCTTAGCATTCCTAGCTTCTTGAGGGCTCCCATAAGAACCGTTGCCTCTTCCCACCTATTCCCCACTCCCACGGCTTGTGCCCTTTCCCAGCTTTCTCCCCAGTTACTTTATATAGATTTTTTATTGATTGGTATGTTCCACTCTGCCTTTCCCTGCCCCTACCCCGACCCCGCAGTAGTAAGCTCCTGGTGGGCAGATGTCGTGCTGGAGAAATCAGTTATTGCTAAGGAGACCCCTGCCCCACAGCCCCTGACAACACCCCCAGAAAGAATGGACTCAGACCTTTTGGCATTTAGCAAATGTCCCTGGGGCTCTGTGACTCTTCCAAGGAATGTCAATAGACAAGATCATCCCACCAAACGATAACCTGTCAAAATCTTTGATCTGTCCCTGTGCCCCGGACCACCTTGTGACCTGGTCCATAAATTTCAAGAGATAATTAATCACTGCACTCTGTTCTTTCTGTATAAATACTACTTCACCCCAACTCGGGGCCATTCCGATTTGGATTGAACCCCGAACGGTCACCAGCTAATAAATTCTCCATTTAAAACTTATACTCTGTGGCATGTCTCACTTGCTCTTGGTATAACACAGAAACTTTTTCATTTTGTCCTTGCATCTCAGTGCCTAGCATATCATAGGTACTTGATGATTATCGAATGACTGAATAAATAAGGCTAATGGGCTCTTTAAGGGAAATAGTTTTCTCTGCTTTGTTGCCACCGAAACATTTATGAACCAGTGACAACCAGTGACCCTCTTTTTTCTTGTCTCTAAAGTGTTCGAGGAGGACTGTCACCTCTGGTATGAGGGCTTGCTGAGCCCTTTTCAGGTCTGCTCATCTGCCTTCAGTATCCACCTACCACCCAACTCTGACGTATGGCTCCAAGAAGCTGTGTAGCATGCACAGTGGCCACACTCCTGTAAAACTGTCTTGGCACATGGGATAAACCAGGTTAAAGGTAACCAACAGGCCTCAAACCACTGGTGAGTTTCGGGGATGTCTACCCCAAGCATGTAAAGATTTTCCTTGACAGGATGGGCAGATGAGAACAATTTGTTCCAATGGCCACGATGGCAGCTGAAGCAGGGGCTGTATCGCACTTAGTTGGGTCAGACATAGAAGACACCAAGGTCACCCATTGCATTCTGGGCCATCACAAGTCGTCTTGACCTTGCCACTGGACTTCGATGATTCAGGAAGAACTCTCTCTTCCTTAAGGCTGATGATTTTGTGCAATTCTGCCTCACTTAAATCTAATTCACTGGAAAGTCAAGGTATCACCTGTGAAGTCATTGGTCCTCTTTGAAAATGAAGGACAAATAATAATCAAGTTACTGTCAAATTCAGGCTAATGCAATGGAAATAGACCTCTGGGCTTGATTTTGAGGCCTTGAGAACCTACTGTTTAGCATATTTTTTTTTATTGTTAGGATAACAGAGGCAGCTGGGACTTTGAAAGGAAGGCAAGCATGAGATTCCCTAGGGAAGACAGAGACAGAGCTGAGGGGCATGACAAGAAGCCTGAGATGCATGTGCAGTGAGCCCCCATATGCTTTTCCCTGTGAGCTTAGAGGAGACAGGCTGGCGCTTTGATGTATGCACCTGCTCACTGATGCTGGGCTTTATGCAAAGAGATTATCAAGCAGCTTCAGCAGCCTTGAGGAACTGGCTGGGAAGAACTGCTCAACATCCCATAAAGCTCTAGATTGCCCAAACCTCTTGGCTAACCATTTGATAGGATTGCACAGTGCTGCCATATCCAGAGTTAAACCACAGAACGACATATAAAATAAGAAATATTTATTAAATGCCAGGTTTTCCATACAGAGTTGTATAGAGGCATTAATTTATTTGGCCCCTAACCAAATTTCCTGGGTTTTGGCAAGGGCGAATAAGGGGTATATGGGGAAGGGAGGAACTTTCTGAGCTATATCCTGATTCTTTTATATCAATAGAATGGAAGAATGGGGACTGCGGTTAGATTTGGAATCAACAGAGCTGGCAGAGTTGTGTAGGAGTAGAACAGCCAAGCAACCAGCAGCTGGTCATACTGATCACAGATATTACTTTCTACTAATATGCTCACTATGGCTTTTTTTTTTAATCTTCCAATTTTGGTAACCCAATATGGGAGCCCAGGTCTAAGGAAGAGAGGGAGAAGAGGGTATATGAAGAGGATCAGTGATGCCAGGACAGAATGGTATTTGGAAAAGTTTGTACAGCACTGCTTCCCTAGGCCCACAATCCATTTAAAATATTAAACAACAAGGAACTTCCTCATTTAGGTAGTTCCCAGGAAGATGATAGAGTTCCATTGGTAAATGAGAGGTGGGGTGGAAAGGGGAGAGCAGTTAGCTTCTACCCAAACTTGGAAATGGAGCCATATAAACCTAAGGGTTTTAGCGTCTCTCTGTTTAGCTAGATTAGGCCTTTTTCCAAACTGTGCTGCTCTCCAGTGGCCAAACAAAGTAAAACAAAGATAACAGCTGTGTTTCCGTTAGTTCAGAGATCCAGAGAGGGCTTCATTCGGCTATTGATGCCCTAGAAAATGAAAGAAGTGAATCTCTATCGGAGAAGGTGCACCCACAATCACATTTACTTCTTTCTCTCTCTTCCCCTTTAGATGCCATATTTAGGTTTATAGACTTAGAGCTAGAAGGGACCTCCTCATCTGACAAATGAAACAGGTCCAAAGAGGTTACTCACACCACTCCAGCTAATGAGAGAACTGAGTTGCGAAGATACAGTTTAACCCTGCCTTTTGGAGGCAGAAAAACTCACTATTACAATTTCCTTACAAGAGTAGGTTGGGAGCATGCTAATGACACTTAGTGATTATATACTGTTTTTCTTGAGTGTTCCCTATGCATTACAATTCCATTACTGCATTCAGGTGGAGAAAGAAAAGGAGGCAAGGACCAGGGACTATTTTCCCATGTTCAGAGGCAATTTAGAGGCAAACATTCCATACCCCTGGTAGAAATGGGAAAAGAATTCAGCTTCTGGCATTTTACACTGTCAATTTACCATGTCTATATCTTATTTGTAGAGTTGTTTGCTATTGTCTCCTCTATTAGACTTCTTGCTCCTTGGCAGCAGGGACTGTCTTTTGCTTTTCTTTGTATCCCCAGCATGTAGCACCATGCCTAGCACATAGTAGGTATTTTAATAAATGCCGTTGACTTATCAGAACAGCTTAAAATAGAGAGTTTAATACTCGATGGCTCAAAAAGCATACCTCTGCAAAGTCTAAACCGTTCTAAGCTAGAGCAGAAGAGTGAAAGAACAAAGAGGACAACAGTCCCTCCCCTACTGGGGATGGAAAGATCCCAAATCTGGGTATTCTGTGCTTTCTATAATGAATATCTCTTTAGGCCAGGTGGAGACCAGTGGTGCTCAGATATCATGCTGACAAGTCAACCCTTTCCCTCTGGCACTCTCTCTCATTGGGAAAGAGCCCTGCTGGGTAGCCTTCTTGCACATTTCTTGCACAAGGACATTTAGGATCTCAGGGACTGAACACAGATAATGAAACTAGTAGACTGTACTGTAGTGGGGAGGATTATTTAAGATAGAGTCCAAAAACGGGAAAGTGCTAAGGGGGCTAGCCCAGCACTGTACTATAAAATACACACATGGACTTTTGGGAACTACTTGGGAGTGGCCAAGTTTGCATGTAGCCTGCAGGGAGCAGCATTCTTCCAGCAATCACCTGACCACTTTTTAGCACTGCATTTTTGGCCAAGAAATATTTTTGCTTTTAAAAGTTAAAAACCAATCCAGAATACTCTAACTAGATAATTTTTTTTTTAGAGAAGTTGATATTTTCCTATTCCCATAAATACTTGTAGGTAAGTTGATTGACTGAATAGATGTTCCTATCATACTGCACATAGAGAAAATAGGGTAGAAAAATAAGTAATAAGGTTGGTTCCCGAGCACAGAAAAATTCTTTCATTTCCCTTTATGCCCTTATTGCTTTCTTGCCCAGAAAATACATTCATGTGGAAATTTCCAAAAAGTATTTCCCCAAAAGCATGTGTTTATTCATTTAGCTTTCTCAAATTTTAAACTCCTTTCTCTTTATTTTAAAAAACTGTGCTTGCCACCATCATTTTCAAAACCTACTAACTCTGCATAGGAGATATGACAATTTCAGGTTCATACAGGTTTATATCTTATATTGGCACTTTTTCCAATACTCTTTGTTGAGTTTATTTCTGAGCCAACCCCTGTCAGGAATTTGAGTCCCCATCACAAAGAAAGAACTGTTTGAGTTTGCTTAACCAATTAAAATCTGCGCAAAGGAGAGAAGGAGCCAGATGCGGACCAGAGGTGGACATGTGAGCAGAAAGTTGGTTTTCTGATGGAAGGAAGATTCTGCAGCCCTGAAGAATAAGGAAATAGATCTACATTGTCTGTTTTGGCTATTGTAGCACCAAGGTCTGACTCCTTAGCATTCAGCTCATCACAAATACTAACTCTTCACTCACTGATTCTCAATATCAGAGATTCTGTACCTCCACTATCATTTATCTTCCTGATTGCTTGGGTCACACTTTATTTGAAGGACAAGCACAGTGATTGCAGACAAATAATGGAGGGTGGTTTTTGAAAAGAAAGAGCAGGATAGACTTACATATCCAAAGATGGGAGAAATGAACCTAAATACTTTGTTTAATGCAGGAACTGCTTCTGGGTAGGTAGTCTCACGCCATGGAAACTGTACCAACAGGTTTTAGACTCTTTTGGACAACAGGTGACACATTCTGGCTAAGAACCCTTGTGTGCTGATAAGGAGATTAAAGATCCTTCCAGCCCATTCAATAGGCCCAAGTGGAGCTAGTTAAAAGAAGTTTCTCAGGTAGAGCCAGTTAAGGGAAATTTGATTAGGAGAGGCTTGATTGTAGGCAGGCTTACACCTTTTACTTACTAAGCAAAGGGCCCCAGGCCCACACCCTTTTGCTATTTAGGTCAGAGAGGTGTGAAACTGTAAGGGCCCTAAGGAGAGGTGCTAATTGTATGTGCACTGAGTTCTAGCCAATCAGATGCCAGCTAGGACTGTATATAAAGAAAGCCCAGAGTGTAAAAGAAGCAGAATTGAGAGCACCAGAACTGAAAGCAGAAGAACTGTGAAGCAGACATCAAGAAGACATTGAGGCAGCCAGCACGGAGAGAGACTGACTACAGAGGAGAGAGTGCAGACAAGAGTTGCAGAGATCAAAGAGCTGAGAATCTACAGCATCAAGAGATTGGAGAACTGAGAATCCAGAGAATCCAGGAGACTACAAGGACTCTGAGAACTGAAAGGGCTTTCAGAACTGAGGGAGAGGATGCAGGCAAGCAGACAATTAGGATTCATGAGTGATTGTTTAGGGGAAGGCCCTAGCAGGTGAGGTTACAGGAAGGTTCCTTGCTATAGTATTGTATTATAATTTCCTTGTTTCTATGTAAAGGTGGGCTTACTGGTTTTGGAATATAATTACTACTATGTTGGATTGGAGTCATTGGTCTTGGGATTGGATCCTCTGGTGTCTAAATAAATGTTATACTTCCTCTGCCTTCTACCTAGAGAGTTTTTCATACTTTGCAATTCCAAACCATACAGGCATGTTCATGGTCATCCTCGAGGTCATGAATCTTGCCTTACTGATATACCTTGTCACTGGCATTGTGTCCCTGTCTTCAAGGACTGATAAGAGTCATTTTTATGGGACCAGTCTTTCTGAGCCAGAATCTATAAGGAAAAGAGTCCCTATAGTTTGGGTTACATTGTAGCATACTGGAAAAGACCATTCGCTCAAGAGTCTGAGGACCTAGGTTCAAACCCCACCTCTGACATACACAACAGTGTGACCTTGGACAAATGACTTAAATTCCCTGGTCCTCAGTTAGATTAGGTGCCCTCTGAGGTCAATTCCATTTATGGTCCTATGAGTAAAAAAGGCATAAGCAGGTGGAGAAAGAAGTCTTTGTGATTACACATGAACCTGGCAGCTCAGACATATGATCCAACAGAATCCATGGCCCCCAAGGAGTTTCATCAGAGACCAGCTTTTACATTTCAACTTTCCCATCACTTTACAAGGAGGCAATGAAGGGGATTTATAATGCAGAAGTCACCTCCTCCTATCTTCTGGACCTAACTTCCTCTTATAATGGCCCCTTTTATGGAACTCTTCTTTTCAGTTTCCATATCCAGCAAGAACATTGCTACCCACTCAGCATACAAGGTCAAGTACTGGTTCCCCTGGCCACATCATCCTTCTGTGGATCTGAGACAACTCTGGAGAGCAGTAGTCTAGGAAATATTTTTCTGGGCTCAGCTGGTGAATCAAGTAACACAGGGACCACCATGGAAGACCAACTACCTACCTGTAGTCCTTGAGTTTTTGGTGAGAGATTCTATGTGTGAGGACATGGGAATGAGCTGAGATCCTCAGAGGCCCCTATTTGGCATTTATGGCTTAGAGTAAGGGGCCAAGGGCTACAGGAGAGTTAGCCCTTGGGTAGGGTAGGGAACATCTAGCACCAGGAAGCATTAAAAGTGGCAGGGAAGCCCTCACCGAGTTAAAGACAAGGGATAGAGTCAGGGACAGAAGTAAAACATGGACATGGTATGAATAGAAAAGCATGAAGAGAGAGAGGTTGACAGAGTAAAGAAGAGGGAGAAGTAAGGAGACAGGAAGGGGTATATGTACAGTACAGAGAAAATATAGAGATAGCAAGCTCCTGCATGACTGATTGGATATATCTGTGCAGCAAGGAGGCCCCAAGGGAATTCACTGAGGATAGCAGGTAAGTAGGCAGCTGGTATAACTCCTTCACTTATAGTCAGCAGGTGGAGGAAAAAAGAATAAAGACAAATACATACATACATATATGTGTGTGTGTGTATGTATGTATATATATCTCAAGACAACCATCCTTACCAAGGCTACCTATCAGGTAACATGTAGATTGGTGTCCTTAGGCAAAGAATTAGTACACAGGTAAGTGGCAGAGATAAGACCAACTAATCCAAGATCAGAAAAACTGACTTGGGCATAGGAAAGACTAGGGGAATGACATACATATATACCATTGTCCTTTGTGGGAAAGAGTGGCATTACTAATGTAGTGATTTCCCCACAAAGAGAGAAAGGTGCTCCTGAACAAAGTGGAGAAAGAGCAAGAAGGCTGACCTTCCTGCCCTTACTTCTACTCCGGAGGTGGGAGGTGGCAATAGTGGGGATGCCAGGAAGGAAGACAGGAGATCACTTCCCACCCCGAGGAAGGGCAGGAGTGGGCCCAGGCTGTGACACCATAATGTGGTAAATGGACTCCCGGAAGCGCTGGTCTCGACTCAGCCTCTTGGCCACCTCCTTGAGCTCCTCAATGCTGTTGGCCTCCAACTGGGATGTCATGAAGGACTGGGAAGGTTTCACTGAAAATACAGCAAGACCCACCCAACCTCACTCTTATCAATAAACTCTTCTCCATTGGCTCTGCTCACTATTCCTATGCTTGCTTCTTTCAATTTAAGATAATTATACCAGTATTGTAATTACATCTGCATTGAAGAGCTCATTTCAAAGCAACACATTAAGCCCCACCTCTGAATTCTAAGTCTGAAATAGCACTCTTCTAGTAATCCTTTTGTCTGGGACAAAAATTGTGGGGAGGGGGAGGGGAGACAGGGCAACCCTCCAAATGTTAGCGGGTTGAGGGGAAGGAAGCCCTATAAAAGGGATGGCAAGGTGATAGGACCCTAGGGGTGGGTTGGAGTGAGAAGGCAAGGTCTTTCCCCATACTATATCACTGAAGGCCAAAACCCACCCCCAACCCCAGCCCAAATCCCATAGGGTAATTTAGAAGGCACTTACTGTCATTCCAAGATGTGCTAGATCTCCTTCGATGGAAACGACAGCTCTTGATACGACGGGTAGCAGCCTTGTGAATATACACTGAGTTCTTCATGATAACTGGCATCTTGGCTTCCAGCTCAGCATTCCGTATACATTCTTCAAAAAACCCTGTGGGAAAGGGCCATAGCAGAAATCGATGAGACATCACAGTACCTTGAGCCTCCCAAAGAATTCTAGGTCAGATTAGAAAATCACTCCCACCTCCCTCAAAAATCCCCGCCCCCCCCCCAAAACAAAAACCTTACAATACAGAGAACTAGGGGAGGTGGTGGTTGGTGATATAGAAATCAACCCTTCTTAAACTGTGGATCACAAAAATTTGGCACAGTAAAAGGTTTCTGAATAGACAATGACCAAAAATTAACTACCATATTTCCCCATGTATAAGATGCACCCTTTTACAAAAAATTTGGGGTCTAAAATCTGGGTACATCTTATACAGTGGTTGCAGCTTTTTTTACTTGCATTTCCCACTTTTTCACACTTGTTGTCTTTGCGCTCATTGTTTTGCATTTGTTACTGGTATATTAGGTTACGTTTTGCCACGTTCTGCCCAGAAATAGCTCAGAAAAGATTTTCGTACAGTGTTGAGTTCAAGTTAAAAGTGATCCAGTTTGCAAAAGTGAATGGAAATCGTGCTGCTGAATATAAGTTTGGCCCTCCTCCAACTGAGAAAACAATCCGAGACTGGCTATGAGAAGAAGAAACCCTACTGAAAGCACCATGGCAAAAGAAGGCCATGAGAGGCAAGTCAACAAAATGGCCTGATTTAGAGAGGGAACCGAAGGTATGAATTGAAGAGCAAACAGCAACTGGAATTCCTGTGTCCACAAAGATGGTTCAGCACGAGGCAAGAAGAATTGCAAGAAGTTACTGATTTCAAAGGAGGACACCATTGGTGCCTCAGGTGCATGAAACGGAATGGACTAAGCATGGGTACACGCACCAGACTTGCCCAAAAGATACCTGAAAGCTATGAGCAGATGAATAAAACTTGAGGTGAATTACTTTATGTAATACATTTATTTTTTTTCCAAATTTTGGGCCCCAAAATTAAGGTGTGTCTTATACATGGGGAAATATGGTAAAAATCAAATGCTCCAAGGTGTTTCTGGCAGTGCTTGCCAGTATTGCATCATACAACTTCACTTCAGCCTTGGTTCTGAACACAAAGCACATGCACTTTGTACTGTACATGCCCTCAGGCCATGCGATGTCAACAAATGCTGCCAAAAAGGCGTCATGGGTGGAAAAAATTTAAAAAGCCCTGATACAGATAATGGCCCTGGGCACTTTGGGCAGAAGAAAATGGTTATATCCTACCCTCTACCTTATCAGAAGGAGGAAGAAAGAACAAATCTCACCCAAAGGGCAAATCTCTGATCAGGACACAGCAGAAGGAGAAGGAGGGAAAAAGGGTAGGGGGCACATAGAGAGGAGTAGGATGAGAGGTAAAAGATGGGGAGGAAGAGAGGAAGAAGGGTGGGAATCTGAAGAGGAAGAGGAGGAGAGGAGAGCTAGAAGAGGGGAAAAAGAGAGGGCAAGAAGAGCCAACATTTATTAGTACAGGGACTTAAGGTTTCCAAAGCACTTCACATAAAGTTATTTCATTTGATCCTCACCATAGCCCCACAAGATAGGTATTATCCTTGTTTTATAAACAAGGAGACTGAAGATCAGAGAAGTTATCAGGCAGCAACTCTTAGAGGTGGAATTTGAAACCTGGCACACCCTGACTCCAAGGTCAGTCAGTGCTTTTTCAACTAGCCTACCAGGTTCTAAGAGGAACTGCCTAGCGTTTTTTCTGGTCAGGTCTGATGGTTGGGATCTGGGTTAGCCTCAGGGTAGAAGGAAAGGAGACCTACTTTTCAGATGGCTGACGTCAGCCCTCATCTTCTCTTCTTTCTCTTTGTTTCGAACCTTGGAGTTGAGCCCTTGTTCCAGGCTCCGCAGGGCTCCTTCTGCCTCCCGAAGCCTCTTCTCGAGGTCCATCCGGACCTTGACTTCAGCCTGAAGTGTGGGATTTGGGACACAGGAGAGAAACAGATATTAAGGAAGTACATCTCACCTCCATGAAGCATTCCCTGATCTCCCTTGCTAGAAATGATCTCTCTTTCCACTGAACTCCTATAGCAACTATTACCTGTACATATAGGTGATATATCATTTATTGCTCTGTAGATATGCCTCATTTTCCCTACTAGACTTTAATCTTCTGAAGGGTTTCTCTCTCTCTCTCTCTCTCTGTCTCTGGTGCTCATGAAATATTTGCTAACTGATGCTCACTGAATTTGCTGACAGAGATGAAACCTCCTTCCCACACTGCTTGCAGCCACCAAAGGCATGGTGCAAACATCTAATAACCATAGTTAGGAGGTAGGGCCAACCTTCAGTAGTTCCTTAATGTCTCTAAGATAAAATATAAATTCCTCAGCTTGGCACCTAAGCACTTCACAATCTTGCTCCATCCTACCTTTCTAGGCTTATTTCATATTATTCTTTGTCAGACATTTTATGTTCCAGCTTAATTGGCCCACTTTTTATTCCTTAAACTTCCCATTCCATCTCCCACCACCAATCTTTTGCACAGGCTGTGCTCCACATCTTGGAATGAACTCCCTTGTCAGCTCTTCCTTTTAGAATTCTCGGCTTCCTCCAAGGCTCAGCTTAGGTGCTACCTCCAACAGGAAGCCTTTTCTGATTCCCCAAGTTATTGGCATTCTCTCCATCCTCTAATAATTAGGCATATACTTATCTTTTTATACTGTCCCCTGCCCTAGTAGAATGTAAGCTCCCTGAGGGCAAGAGTTTTACATTTCATCTTTGTATTCCCAGTACCTTGTATATAGCATATAACAATTTTGGGGCGGATTGGATTGAGTTGAGATAGAGAAACCCACACGGGGAGAAAGGAATGTGAGGGAAAAGTCTAGCACACACTAATATCCCAAAGATAATTTGGGTAAAAAAAGGCACCTGTGGCCAAGGCTTAGCACCTTGAGGTCCCTCTCGGTCTGCTGCTTCTCCTCTGTCAGCTCCTGCAGAGAGTTCTGCAGGGCCTGTGACTGGCTGGAATAGAACTCCCGTTCTTCCTCCAAAGCCCGAGATCTTTCTTCATTTTCCTTCATCCTGTCTCAAGGAGAGGCTTATGAACATCTCTACTCACCCAGTTCACTTCCTACCTCACTAAGGTAGTTAGGGAGGGCACTTCAGGAAATGATCCGATCAGAGCACAGCCCTGGAGGGGTATGAGAACGTCTTGGGGGGAGGAGGAGGAGATGTCAGAGAATTAATTCTCCCAGCCTTTTGCACACCTGCCTGGAGAAGCTCTATGACCCATAGATTATTTTAGCACCATGACTTTCCATCCCACATTAACTATCAACCAGTGAGGACTGTTCCTATCTCCATTTGTCTCAAGGGGTAGGAAATTGCTCATCTACTTAGCGGTAGAACTCAAGTGTCCTAGTTCCCAGTGAAGCTCTAATTCCCAGATCCCTTTGCCAATCTTGTATTCTTTCACCTCTTCTCTGCAAGGAGTTTCTCCTCCAAAAGCTGTTGCATCTTCTCTTCAATCTGCCGCAGGTTGCAATGGAGACCCCCATTGGGGTGGGGCTGCTCATTCTGGTTGGCCTGAGTCTCTGACTGGTTCTCATTCTCCTGTAGCATCTCCAAGGTTCTTTTCTTCTCTATGGAGAGTTCCTAAGGTGGGGATGGAAGGGAAAGAGCATAAACGAGGCAGCTCCCTTAGGCAGCCAGGTAATATAGTGGTTAGAGAGCTGACAAAGGAGTCAAAAAGACATGAGTTCCGTTGGGCAAGTCATTTAACCTTTTTCTGCCTCAAGTTTCCTAATGATAACCTCCCAGAACTGTTGTGAGGATAAAACGAGATAGTATTTATAAAGAGCTTTGCAAACCTTAAAGTGTGATATAAATGCTATCAATTATCATTATGACTTCTGTCTCTAGAGAGTCTTGCTCTCCTCTCTCATCCCTTTCTGAATTTCATTCAGTCTCTTCTTTTTTTCCACAGAAGCTATTTCATCCCAAATCCTTCTTTCTATGGTTGTCCAAAGTCTAATGACTTATGGCGTCACAGGGCCACAGGTGTGGAGCTGGAAAGGACTTGAGAAGTCATCTAGTCCAAACTTCTTATTTTATAGATGAGACAAATTAAATGACTTGCCTAAAGTCATGCAGGTAGTATGTAACAGAGGTGGGATTTGAACCCGTGACTCAGATTAATCACTCTTTCTATTGCCTTCATCAAGAAGCAGTTCAGGGAATGGAGACAGATCACTTTTTTCTCCTTTTCTTCTGTGAATTTAGCATATTGTTCCATATAGTTTTCAGGGATGAAAATATCCTTCTAAATCCCAACCCTTACCAAATAGCCAAGTGGCAAATTTCAGTTGGGTGGTCCCAAGCAGTGCCCGTAATGGCATGTGGAGGTGAAATGGCAGTGAATTTTAGTATCAGTTCTAGTATCAATATTTAGTCAATGAATTCATTAATCACCTCTCATGTGACAAGCACTGTGTTAGGCTCTGGGGTGAAGAAAGGTAAAAAACAGTTCCCAGTTTTGAGCAGCTCATAATCTAATGGGGGAGACAAAATGAAAATAGCTAGATACAAACAAGATATATGCATGATAAATGGGAAAAATCAAAAGTGGCAAGGCATAGAATCAAGTGGGATCAAGAAAGGCTTGTGTAAGAGGGTGAGATTTTAGCTAGGACTTGAAGGAAGCCAAGAGTTAGAGATGAGGAGGGGGAATCATTCCATGTGTGGGGAATAGCCAGCAAAAATGCCAAGAGCTGGGACATGAAGTGTCCTATGCAAAGAATAGCAAGAACACTTCTCTTCTCTACTTTGCAATCCTGTAAGAAGACTGGTAGTGGAGTTTTTCCCTTGATGCACGTTACTTTGAGGCAATGCGCTTCAGGAGGAAAGTGGCCAGTAAATTGTCTACCTTTGTCACTGTTATAACCACTTAGTCTACTGGGTTTTTGGATTTCTACTAGACAATATCATAACCAAGGCCACTGTCCATTTCTACAAACTCAGAATTTGTAATAATAAGTGAATTCTAGGAAGTAAAGTAAGCCAATGTTTTGGGGCCTGTTGGCTAGGGAGGGTTCCTGCAGGACAGCATTCAAGAAGACCTCTTAAAGCAATGGCCTTTTCTTCTCCCAGTCCCCCTCCCCTTCTAAATGTTCAAGTCTCAATTTCCAGGATACACAACTGAAAAATAATGGCAACACCTGCCCTTCCCAGCCAACCACCTCCTTACTTACTTCCAATGTCTGCTGTAAGGATTCAGTGAGGTTTCTCAGCTCTTTCTTCTCTTGCTCCACCCCCTTGAGGCATCTTGCTGTCAGCTCCAACTCCCTAATGAGACAGAGAGCTTGATACCAGTACCCTCCAATCAGCAGAATTTTAAAAGAAAAACAAAAACTTAAAAAAAATAACAACAAACCCATATGTAAGTCCCTTGAGGGTACATGTCTTAACTTTGGTCTCTTTCTTCCTGGAGCTGCTACTACCATGGTACCATTTATACAACTCACAAAATCCATTCTGTAGCATCCTGAGAGACTTTATGCACGATCTGGAGCTTCAGAGACCCCTCCAATATAAGTTTATCTGCAAATACCCAGCTTGCTCCCATACAATTCTCAAATGTGGCAAATCAGTGACCAGCTAGGGCAAATCAATATTCTGGAAGATCCTCTGTATCCACATGCTAAACTTTCAATGATTCAATATAACAAATATTTGTTCAGCATCTACTTGAGGGTTTATGAGGTTGGTGGTAGGATTTGACAAACCTACTTGTTGAATTTAATATGCTTAAAAAACACACTATACCTAACAGAAGTTCACAGTTTAAAAAAAACACAATCATGTTTCCTTTTTATGTTGAAATATTTGTACTTATTGATAACAGCCAAGTTCATAATACTCAATATTCAATGTATTGATCACAATAATATGATCTTATCAGTTTGGGAATTCCCTTGAAGATGCAGATGGCAATCTACCCATATCTGTCCATCCTGCACAACTCTCATCCATATCCTTCCTAAAGCAGGCCACTGGGGATCAGTCCACCACGTTGGAAGCACTTTCTCCTGATATCAAAAAGATACAAGTGGAGCACTCTGACTATCCATCTGTCATTCCTTGCTTTCTCCAAGTGACTAGATTATCTTTTCTTTCTGTTACACACTTCCTTGATGACATCTTTTACTTCATCTTGTTCTTCTCCTCATTCATTACATGTTGCAGCTTGTCCACGACAACTACATGCCTTTCTGTTGGCCTCTGTGTAATATTCATCTTTAATTCTCTATAGGCAGTGCTATTCCAAATATCTCTGCCATCCAGTCATACTGGTAAATGTATTGAAAAGATGGCACTTGGCTGCTATGGGAAGTTGTTGTTGAGTCATTTCAATAAGTGTTTGACTCTGTGACCCCAGTAGGGGTTTTCTTGGCAAAGATATTGGAGTGGTTTACCATTCCCTTCTCCAGTTCATTTTACAGATGAGTAAACTGAGGCAAACAGGGCTAAGTGACTTGCCTAGGTTCACACAGCTGGTTAAGTGTCTGAGGCTGGATTCAAACTCATGAAGATGAGTCTTCCTGATTGTGCTACCTAGTTGGGAAACTAGGAGTCAGTAAAAATATCCCCCCCCTCCCCTTTTTTAAAAATTTCCTGAAAGGAATCTATCTAACCCCCCTACACCTTTTGAACTCTGGAACCAGGTTACTGTCAATCTGTCCTATATGTCTCGTTGGACAAGCTCTATTGGGTGTCCATTCATTTTCATGTTGAAATCTGGGCAACAGACACTTTTTACCCATCAAACTAAACTCTTTTGAGTGATTACATATCTTTTCCAGGAAGCTCTGCAATTCTTTAGGACTTGCCACAATCAGCATGATGCCATCTATAAAAGGGAACCTCTGGAGGATTACCATCCACAGGGAACTCAGCAATGAGTCTCCTCCATAACAGTACCAAATATCTTTGGCAGGCATACATCTCCATGCTTTAAGCCTCATCTGACATTTATTATCCAAGGGTCATTGAACAGAATTGCTTCTGCTGTTATAACATCTAAGAAATCTTAAATGATCCTGATATATGGAAGAAAGATACCTTATTGTATGAGTCTGTAAGGCAGTATTTTATTCTACTGAGTCTAAAGTTTCTTCAAAATTGATAAACAATTAACATAATAGGATCTTATGTTTTATACATCTTTTAGTCAGTTCTGAGGCAATAAAGCTGTGGTCCATTGTTTAATAATATTGCTTGGGAAAGCCTGTTTGCTCCCTACCAGCGCCCTCTGTTTATGTATAGATGATGGAGAGTAGGCATGTATGTACTGGCAGTTATGGATGTTCTTTCGGTTGCTTTTTTTATATAAAGGGAAGGGGGTCATTTTCTAAGTGCTTCTTTTTATCCCAGGTACACTGAGATTTCTCTCTGAGTCCCTATACCATAGGCAATCCCCTTAGAGGTCCACACATTTGACATGGGTCCTTATTACAAAGATCATCTGAAATTTCCCCCCAAATGAATCCTTGCCCCTGCAGGACATTCGTCCTGGAATTCCAAATTTACCCAATAACAGGACATAGGGGCTGAGTTAGAGAAAACAGCAAAACAAAGTCAAGCAAGCCCAAAGATGGGTTCAACTGAAAGGAACTAAATGCTAAGAATTGATTACTTGGGATTTCTAGGCACACAAGCAAACCTTATCCTATGGACTTCCTTGGCACACAGTTCTCATGATAAATAAGTATTCTGTTGTTGTTCACTAGTTTTTAGTCATGTCTGACTCTTCATGACCCCTTTTTGGGGTCATGAGATACTGGAGTGGTTTGCCATTTCCTTTTCTTGCTTATTTTAAAGATGAGGAAACTGCGGCAAATAGGGTTAATCAACTTGACCGGGGTCACACAGCTAGTAAGTGTCTGAGGTTGGATTTGAACTTGGGTCTTCCTGGCTCCAGGCCCAGTACTCTATCCACTGGGACACCTTGCTGCCCCAAAATACACATTCTAGGTTTCCTTTTAAAACAAGAAAATATAAGCACATGGGTGAGCACCAGCATTTTAATGATTTGAACTCCATACTCATCATATGAGACCAATATCAATAAGGTTTCAGTAATATGGTAAGTAGCAATACATAATTATTGAACAAATCAACAAATGAAAAATTTTGCAAAATCATCTCAGATAGGGCTGACTTGTAGTGGAATACACACCAAAAAAACAATTTTAAATTTAAATACAGCCTATTTTTTAAATTGACAATCTCCCTAGGATTTTGTAAACTAAGATACCCAAAAAGCGAAAGCTGGAGTTGGAGTCCCTCAAAGCTGGACTAGGGTCCCTCAAAAGTGAATGACTCAGTTTAATCCCAGATGAGGTACCACATTTAACAAGTGTGTTCTGGCTCACTCTCCCAGATTAGGCAGATATATTGACCCTTCAGGGTTCTAGGGTTTCCTTTTCTTTTCTCTACTGCCATCAGCTCCAGCTTCAACACAGCAAGAACAAAGTATAAACTTCACCCCCTACCCTAATTCCTAGGGACACTGAAGCAACCAGGTTAAGTGACTTCCCCAGGGTCACACAGCTAGTAAATGTCTGAGCTCGGATTTGAACTCACAAAGTTGAGTGTTCCTGACTCCAGGCCTGGCATTCAATCCACTGCACCACCTAGCTGCCCCTAGACTTTACATATGAGTTAATATTCTAACCCTATATTGTGTTTGGCAGCCATCCCTGCATTCAACAACTGGTCAGGTGTTTACTAAGGTGCTTTCTGAACTCTCTGGGTCTGCCTGTTGTAACAATTGATTTACATTTGTTTAAACTTATGGATGAAATTATCATCCTGGGTGTAGATGTTATTTCTGTTATCTATTTCCCATTTTTTATTTTCAATAGTTTGTTTAAATGATTCAAGGATAAATAGTAATTATGTGGGTTTATTTTTTCTCATGACTGATCTTTTTTCTTGTTTACTTCAAATTCTGACCTTACTGTTGATAAATTGATGTTCTAACCGTGTTGAGATGGCTGACTCAGCAATAACTCCTTAAGTCTCTTCCTGTCATTTAAAATATTAATTTTATTCTTTATCATGTTAGTGTTCACCATATCTAGTGCCTTAGCAATTTTTTAAAAGGAAATATTCACAATATAGAGACATGAGGCCTCTGTGTAATCTACAAATCTTTGACTTTTCTCTCTCATTTCTACTGATCCATACTTTTCCATATATTTCTACCCAGGAGTATGCTGGCAAATATTTAACAACCAGGTTCTCCAGGGGGGGAAAATGTACAGAAGACGTACTTTTAAGTTTAACATTTAACATTGTTGTCATTTTCTTAATCCAAGTAATCAATAAACAATAAATTAAGTCTTGATTTGTAGCAATTGCTTATTTCCTAGGTATAAAGGCTCACACTGAAAATATTAACTATCTGCTCTGAAAGCCGACTGGAGCTGGCTCCAACATACTCCTGTTTCTACCTATCTTCACCCTTTCCCACATTTGCATTGAAGTCATCAGTGTATGCTGTTTTAATATGGAGGATCTTATCAAGATGCTCACAGAATTTTTCTACTGCTCCATCTTCAGCAACTGATGGTGATGTAGAAGGTGCAATTATTTCATTGTGGTCTCTTTGTAAATACTTATCATCAGCAGAGGAGAGGGAATAAATATTTGTTACCGGCCTCCTATGTGCCAGGCACTATTTCATTTGATCCTCACAATAACCTTTCAAGGTAGGTTCTATTATGATCCCCATCTTACATTTAAGCAAACTGAGGCAGACAGAGGCTGAATTAGTATTTGGCTCAGGTCTACCCACTACACCACCACTGCCTATAGGTGATGATCAAATCCTCCATGAAATAAAATTTCTTCTTGCCTTTGGATGGGTGATAAAACTCAGTACATCAGCTCTAGGCCAGTAACTGTTTTCCTTGCCTTCACTTGTCTTAGTGGCTTTTTGAGCCTCTCCATTTCCCTTGCATTTTCCTCTTTCTCTCTCTGATATCATCCCCTTGCTCTAGGCATCTCCTGCTCTCCTCTCTTGGAAGGAGAGGATGAATTTTTAGTCTCAGTCTCCAGATTCTTCAAACAAACATGTAAGCCTCAGGTTACGTGATTAAATGTATGTGATATGGTTTTAGAAATGGAAAAGTACTAAACAGACTGTAGTAGCTTCCTTTCATTCAACGAATACAATTCCTTTACTCTGCTCTTTTCTAGATTGAAATACAATTATCTGCCTGGACTTTAAGTATTTCATCCATCATTCGCTGTTTTAACTGGTGGAGTTCGTGTCAATTTCTCATTTTCTCTTCTGAGGGATGCAGGAAATTTGAACTAGTAAGATTCTGAAAATAGTCATAGAGTAATAAACGTGTGAAGAACTGGAAGATACAGTAGAATGAGTATCATTTTTTAAAACCACATTTATTGTTTTTAAAGCAAAGATTAGAAACTCTCCCAGTGGTTTGTGTAAGATTAAGTCTTATAAATACAGCCTAGCTACAGGATCAAATAATGGATTTTTTTTATTAAATAAGTTTGATTGATGCCTATTGTTTTTAAAGAGGACCTGGGTTTGAATTTCTATCTGCTATTCACCACCTGTGTGACCTTGAGAGAGCCTCTTAACTTCTGTGGGCCTTAGTTTCCTCTTCTGTAACATGAGAGGGATGAGGGTGAGATCTCTAAGACCATTTCCATCTCTGAGCCTTATGAACTTACTGGCACAGCCCTGGCTATTGTCAAATTGGGGCAATGCCTTCATATAGTTAGAACCTGCCTACAAATTAATGTACTGCTCCTATTTTTAAGATGGAGAATTCAGAAATAGAAGGTATTCGGCTATCTCCTCAAATGAAGAGGTTGCCCTAGATGGCCACTGAGGAACCTTCCAACTCTGGCCATCTATGACGCCATAAGGAACTAGTCCAGCTGCTCTGTCTAGAGTCTGAATGCCCATCCCCTTGGGCACTACAATCAGTACCTCTTGATTTGCTCCTGCTCCATCCTCAGCTCCTGAACCACTTCCTCAAACTGTTGCTTCTCAGCCTCCAAGATCTGGTTGAGCCGCTCGAGCTCCTGAAGGGAAACAAAGGGGGAAAGGAGAGTTTCTCAGCAAGATCCAGTCAAGTTCTTGTGTCCTTCCTTGATCCACTAGGAGGAGGAAATGAGCTTTCTGTGTGATATCACCAATTCAGGAGCTGGGAAACTTCCATGAATGCAAATGATACCGCCATGATTGGCTTGCCATCAAGGTGGACCATTCCTTCTTGGTCTCTGTCTGTCAGTCTATCAGTTAACTAGCATTTATTAAAAAAAAACAACAACAAAACACAAACCCTACAGCACATGGCATTATTGTGCTAAACCCTGGAGATACAAAGAAAAGCAAAAAACAATCTACGCTCTCAGGTTGCTCACAGTCTAACAGGGAGACAACATATAAACAAAAACACACAAACAAGATATATACAGGATAATCTGAAGGTAGTCTCAGATGGAAGGCACTGAGATTAAGCAGCATCGGGAAAGCCTGCTTGCAGAAGTTGAGAATTTAGCTGAGACTTGAAGAAAGCCAGGGAAGCTAGGAGGTGGAGACAGAGAGCGTTCCAAGAATGAGGGCCTTCTCTCAGAAGAAATGACAATTCCATGTGACCTGGCTCCAGACTTAAACCTTGAGGAGATTCTGCAGGATTCATCTCAAGCACCATTTCCTTCAACAGGACTTTTTCTGATCCCCCCAGTTGTTAGAACTGGCCCTGCCCAGACACATCACTGTGTATGTGTTTTCTGTGTATCCCATATTCCCTTGTGAATGTGTTGTACCTCCTAGAAGAATGGAAGCTTCTCGAGGGCAAAGACTATTTCACTTTTGTATTTGTAATCCCAGGACCAGCAGAATGTCTCTCTCATAGTAGATGCTTAATAAATGCTTTTGTTTAATTGATCCCAGCATCTTCTAATTGGAGAACCCAACACAGTTACATTCTTAGAGAAACTGCATGAGCTATTGCATATCCCTGAAATGTAAAAGGATTAAGCAACACAATAAGCTTTAATCATTTTCCCCAACATTAAAAAAAATTTTTTTAAAGCAAAGATCAGAAGCCTTCGGAATGGTCTGTTTCTATTGATTGACATGCACTGGAGGACATCTGTAGACACTGTTGAAACCGTAGGATTATAAGATTTATTTTACTTTTTCTTAAGTTTAATGATCCTTATTGTTTTTACACCAGTCATTTCTAGATATGCCCCTTGTTGCTTATTTTTTCCTTGTAACGAAGTACAGCAGATATTTCTACAATAGAGTTTCATTCCTGTGGGGAAGCTCTCACGAGGCAAAATACTAGGAATGGCAAAAATGTATTGCTTAGGCTTGCAGATTTCAAGGACCTCAATTTCCTTTGCTCTTTGGAGATACTTCCTACCCACCATGTTTGGGATGCAGGAAACAGAGACACATGAGAATGAGATTGTCCAGCATAGGGTCAAATGGCAGTGAGCTTTGGGAGTGTGTTATTCAGGAATAAAGACCAGTGTTCAGATACATGCAAAATGAGCCAACCAGGGACCAGTGCATACAGGTGGGGGACCAGTCCCCCAGAAACTGATAGTTTCAGAACAAAACTCCTTTAGTCGAAGAGATGGAGAAGAGGACAGCTCTCTCTTTTTCTCTTTTCCTTTGATCTGTCTTGTTTGGCCTGTATCCCTGATGGACACAAACAAAACTTCTCTCACCTTTCTACAACCTCTAGGTGTGGGAGGAATTTTAGGAGATGGTTAGGTGGATGCTCAAGGCAAGAGGATGTGCTTTATTTCTTTTCAGTCCCATAATCTATATCGTCACAGTAAATGGAATGACTCTATCCTTCAAAGAATAGGGTGTGTGTGTGTGTGTGCATGTGTGTGACACTAAAGGCAGTATTCTGATACTGAGAGGGGAAATGGAATGGGGGCTAAAGTCAGAGATTTTCTATATTAATATTTTTAGTGATATTTTATTTTTATTCCCAGAGTTAAATTGAGAACCTGGCAGCCTTGGGAGAGAACCTGGGAAAGAGAGCAGTCTAAAGCTCTTGTAGACTGAGTGGCCTCTGGTGGCCAGTAGGCAAAAAACTGCAGCTTAGTAGGAGGGATATTACGCAAAGAAGCCAGAGCAACTGATGGCTCTCTTGGCTGGTTGCTTAAATATATCACCACCTTGTGGACAAATGAGATACCATATTCCCTCTTTGGATAATGAATACAGCAACAGGAAGACTTTCTAAGTGGCTCAGTGTATAAAGGGCTGGTCCTGGAGTCAGGAAGAGCTGAGTTCAAATCTAGCCTCTGACACTTACTAGCTATGTGATTCTGGGCAACTCATTTTACTTCTGTTTGCCATAATTCATTGGGGAAATAAATGGCAAACCACTCCAATATCTTCACCAAGAAAACCTCGTGGACAATATGGTCCTTGGGGGTCATGAGGAGTCAGATATAACTAAACAACAATAAGTCTACTTGCTAATATTTTGGGGGCAACTAAGTGGCACAGTGGATGGAGCGCTGGGCCTGGAGTCAGGAAGATTCATCTTCCTGAATTCAAATGTGACCTCAGACACTTACTAGCTGTGTGACCCTGGGCAAGTCACTTAACTGTGTTTGCTTCAGTTTCCTCATCTGTAAAATGAGCTGGAAAAGACAATGGCAAACCACTCCAGTATTTTTGCCAAGTAAACACCAAAGGGGATCAATGAAGGGTTGAACATGCCTGAAATGACTGAACGACAATAACGAGACTTTCTATAGGGTTAAGGAAGAGGAGGACACAAGCCAAAATGGGCTGTTTATATTACTGAAGTGCTCTGAGCATCATATGCAGATTCTGCCTTTGTTGCATAAGAAAAATAGTTAATCAGAATCAATATACACAAGGTTCTGTCTGAGCAGTCAGTGTCCTGCCTCTCTATTGAGAGAAAGATGATGTTTTAATACCAGTTCTTCTGTACCCTTATTGGATTTTCAGTTTTTCAGAGTTCAATTTCTTAGAGAGGTGGAAAGGGACTTAGAGATCATTTAATCCCCCTCTTTCACTTTATTTATATATTTTTTAAATTAAAAAAAAATTTTAATGAACAAAAATTAACTTCTCTTTCACTTTGGAGGAGAAGAGGAAGTGAAGGCAGGCAGGGAGAGAATATAAGAAAAATGAAACCCTTAGAAACATATGCATCAATTCCTTCATTTTAGAGGAACAAATGGAACCCCAGAGAAGCAAAGTGACCTTGCTTAAGGTCAGCCAGCTAGGACACTGTAATGGCAGAGCCAGGCTTTAAATGTAGGTCCTCTGACTCTCAATCTAGAGCTCTTCTTCACCTCACTCTCCCTACAAACAGCCTGCACTCTCATTTGTTATTGTTCTCACTCTTTAGCTTCTGGGTACATTATAGAACAGTGTTACATGTGTTTTTTGTTTGTTTTTTAAACAACCAACTAGAGCTTTTGCTTTGAGATTCTTCATGTAAGTGCTTGAAAGAAAATGCCAATCCAAATGTCAGAGACCTGTAGTTATCCCTCCCAAGACATTAGGAAAGGAATAAGCCAAAAAGGACTCTCAGGTCCTCAGCTTTCATTTTCTTTTGCCCAGAAGAAGCTTGCTCTGAAGCAAAGGGGAATTAAACTGGCTACCAAAGAGAATCTGAGCAGCAACTTCAACTATATCAACTAATCAGTCAGTACTTGTTGGGGCAGCTAGGTAGTGCAGTGGATAGAGTGCCAGGCCTGGAATTAGGAAGATTCGTCTTCCTGAGTCCAAATCTGGCCTCAGACACTTATCAACTCTGTGACCCTGGGCAAGTCACTTAACACCATTTGCCTTAGTTCCTCATCTGTAAATGAGCTAGAAAAGGTAATGGCAAACCACTTCAGTTTCAGTATCTTTTCCAAGAAAACTCCAAATGGGGTCACAGAGAGTCAAACCTGACTGAAACAACTGAACAACAAACATTTATCGAGGATCCCCATGTGTACAAATGTGTGTTCTAGAACAGCGGATCTCAAAGCGTGGTCCACCTAAGACCCTGATCCATGAGGTCAAACCTATTTTGGTAACAATATTACGATGTTATTTAACTATTAACAGACTCTTCCCTTTTCTAGCTACATATCTTTGTCAGGACAGATTTTCTTCATAGATTTCAGCCAAAACAATATTTCACAACAGATTAGATGCAGGACCAGATATAGGAATCTAGTTATCTTCTATTAAGACAGCCATTAAAGAGATTTGCCAAAATATATAAAACAATGTCATTCTTCTTTACTAAATTTTATTGTTTTGGAAAATATAGTTATTTTTCATTAAAATGTGTTATTTATATTGACATGTAATGGGATTGTTATTCTTTTATTTTATTTTTAAAATTAAATTAAAAATTAAAATTTTAAATTATTTTAAAATTTTATCCATTTTAGTTTTTGATACAATTATTATTGATAGATATAGCCCACATAAACAAAAGCTATTTGGGGTCCTTTATAACTTTTAAGAGTGTAAAGGGGTCCTAAGACCAAAAAAGGTTGAGCAGAATGAGGGAAGCCCAGAGGAAACTTGATGGAAGATTTATAGGGCCATAGACCCAGAGCTGGAAGAGACGGTAGAGGTAATCTATTCCAGAGGTCTTACTGTGCAAATAAGGAACTTGAGGCTCAGAGAGAAATGACTTGTCCAAGTTCACATGGGTATTTATTAAGTAACATGCAGAAATTGAAACCGAAGTTTCCTGACTCCAAATCTAGCACACTTTCCATTATGCCACCCTAATTTCCGGAACTCTGAGACATTTTGCAAGAGGTGTAAGGCATTCTATGTTTTTCTAAAAAGAGTTCTTTTTTAAATTGCCAGCATGTGCATTATTATTTCTGAATTCAACTCCTTTCCTTAATTCTAGCTTTAAACTGCTTATTTTTAGCCCTAGCAGGATATTCCTTCCAAAGGTGTTTCAAAGATCTTTGCCAGAGACAAAAAGGTATAAATTTTACCACTTGATAGGCAGAAACAGAAGGAAGGCAGAGGCCTGGGCAATTAACCACTTATAAAGGTGTACCCTGTTTAGACTTCTAAGAAGTTGAAGGCTTTAAAGTTAAGAGACAAGGAAATGTAAAGAAAGAGTCCTTTCACATGTAAAGGAAATATTCCACACTTTTTCTAAAGTCTGAAATCTGACTATCTCAGTTACATATGATGAGCTCAGCAAGAGAATGAACTTTCCCCAGGACACAGACAGCTTTAAAATCTCTGCTGCCAGCCAATCATCTGTGTAAGAATCAAGTGGAAGCTAGAAAGTATAACTTGACTGGTGATGGTAAGTAAAAATGGACTTCCTTTCTGAGAAAAAACACCTTTGAACCAGGAAGCACTGTAGAACAGACTGGTTAGATCTCTCCTAGGTTCCGCTTGAAGGTGACAAAGCTCTAAGAAATTAAAAGAGAAGCTTCTGCCACTCCTAGGCTAATCGCCTTAATGAAAGGAGTGCTATACCAATCCCCATGAAAAGAGCCAGAGGATGAGGGTGGTGAGAACTGCTTATCAAAGAATGATCCCAGGAAATCCAGCGGAGTGACTCATCTCTTAGAGATATCATACCTTGAGAAGAACAATCCAGGACAGGGCAGCTCCAGCGGAGCACCCCGTCTGCCTGGTCTAGTCTGGCAATAGTCCAGCGGCTAAGCAGCTTGCTGAAGCCAGTCTGCCCTGGTGAGGAAATGCTTTACAACTCTTGCTACAGCATTTGAGTAAATTCTTATACTAAAGAGCTACTTGAATCTACGGGGTGATTCTTAAGGGGAAGCACACCAGCGGGATCTTGTGAGCTACACACAAGGTTACTCCCAGAACCCCTGAGAGTAATAGCATCTGACTTCTGGGGACCCAACCAACCAGCAGCAGTGCTGAGAGAGTGTTACACACATAAAAGGGAGAGAAATTTCACGTGAAATTTACATCTTTGACATTGTTGCCCTATTTTCTTTTTTTCTTATAAGCAGTAATAGTATTGTTATTATCATCATTTCAGATTCTTGCCCCACTTTGCCTTCCCTGCCTCCCCACCTTGCCCTGCACTGAAGTCTAGATTGTTGACTATGAACTAACATAAATTGTATTTTCTCTCTATTTGCCTCAAGAATTTCACTTAAAAATGACAAGTGAGTTAGCAATATCATAGTATCAAGATCTCACAATTTACTTTTTGGTATAAAATACCAATGACTTGAAAAAGTCTAAAAATCCCTATCTTGGAACATGCAGGAGAGCTGATAGGAATGACAATTGTAACAAGGAGAGCAACAAACAACTCACTTCTCAGTGGTCTCCAACTCTCCAGATCAGGAGGCAGAGGCACGGTTAGCAGTTTGAAAGAGACCTGAGGGTTAAAGCTCAAGATAAGTCAGAAGGGAGACATGGCAGTCAAAAAAGCTAATGTGATGTGGGGCTGCATTAAGAAAAGCACTGCTTCCAGAATTATGACAGCCCTTCTGTATTCTGCCTTCACCAGACCTCATCTGTTGTATTGTGCTCAGTACTGGGCATTGTGGCTTAAAAAAGGCATTGATAAGCTAGAGTGTTGTAGTAGCAATTTAGATTTGAAGATCTTTCCCACCCATTGTTAGGCCATGGGACCTGCTCATGTCACAGGAAGCCCAAGTTACATGTGGTAGGAGGAGCTTGCTGACAAGAGAAGGAAGTTATGTCACAGGAAATGGAGAGAGAGAGAGCGTGAGAGGGAGTGCGAGCAGTTATGGCTGCTGATGGCCGCCCTTGTGATTATTAGAACTGAACAGGCTGACTTAGCTGTACTGCGAATTTGTTTTGGGGAAGATCTGAGCAGGTGGTCGGAGAGGTTTTGGGATGGCGAGGCTCCATGGGGTGCTATTGTGTGTGGAATGTTTTACAGCTGTGGTAGACCGGATAAATGGCTTGTGGGATCTGGTTCTCTGGTGTCTGAATGAATGGGTTACTTCTTCTGCCTTCTATGTGGAGAGTCTCATATACTCTGCAATACAGAACTACTTAGGCATTTTGACAATTCTCATCTATATTGTTATTATCGCCTTACTGATATGAGTGTCCAGAGGAGGAAACCAGCACAGGGAAGGAAATTAAGGCAGTATCATTTGGGGATCAGTTGAAGGAACTGGAAATATGAAGTTTGAAGAAGAAAAGGCTTAGAGGGATCACAATAGCCACGTTTGAAGGGCTAGCATGTGGAAGCCTTGTTCTGTGCGACACCAGAGGGCAGAACCAGGAGCAGGGGTTTGGAGATGCTAACAGGCAAATTAAGATCCGACTTTAGGGAAAACTTACTAACAATTAGAGCGGTCTGAAAGTGGAATGAGTGGTGGGTTCCCCCACCTACGGGGCCTTCAACAGAGGCTGGATGATCCCTTATCAGCTATGTTTATGCGGGGGGGAAGGTGGGGAGTACGTATAAGGCAAACCAGGTTTTGACTGAAGTTCCTTTCAACTCTAAATCCTGTGATTCTTCCCAGCCCCCCATAATCATTTTTAAAGCTCTTAGAACTCATAGAGATGAATTGGCTATTCTGGGAATCCTTGAGGTCTGGGGCAAGAAAGTTTGGAAATAGAGAAAATTCTAGAGCCCCAAAGGGCAGCTAGGTGGTGCAGTAGATAGAGCGTTGGGCCTGGAGTCAAGAAGCGTCATCTTCCTGAGTTCAGATCCAGCCTCAGACCCTTACTATGTGACCCTGGCTAAGTCACTTAACCTGGCTTGTTTACCTCAGTTTCCTCATCTGTAAAATGAGCTAGAGAAAGAAATGGTGAACCATTCTTTGCCAAGAAAACCTCATGGCCAATGTAGTCCAAAAGACCATGAAGAGTTAGACACGACTGAACAACAAATTGCTACACAGTGAACACTAGACCATTTTGGTGACGGAGAGGGAATGCAGATTGGGAACATTTCTCAGCATACTAAGGCTCACAGAGGGGATAGCAGCAGTCTCGGAAATCTTCTAAATCCATAGGTGGGCAGTAAGAAAGTACATTTCTATAGTGCTTCAGGGTTTACGAAGCCCTTCTCTCCATGACAGCCCTGTGATATAAGCAGTGCCAGCTCATTTTGCTTTAGAGGAAAAGGAAGCCCGGCGGGTCAAGTGCCTTACCCAAAATGCAAGAACCCAAAACGAGATCCGAGTCTCCTGACTCCAAGTCCTATGTTCTTTCCCCACACTGTCTTCTCGTTTCATTCTTACAGTTCTAAACACATCTGCCCTCATCTCAATCTTCTTTGTATACCATATGCCAGTTTCTTGCCTTGTACCCTGCATTTCAGGACCTTTTATGTTCATGTAAAAGAAATTTGGGCATTGGATAAAGTATCAGGCTTGGAATCAGGAAGACCTGAGTTCAAATCTGGCCTCAGACACTTACTAGCCGTGTGACCCCGGGCAAGTCATTTAACTCTGTTTGCCTCAGTTTCCTCTTCTATAAAATGAACTGGAGAAGGAAATGTGAAATTACTCCAGTATCTTTGCCAAGAAAAACCCAAATGGGATCAGAAAGAGTTGGACATAACTAAAGCAACTGAACAATACATAGATGGAATATAAAAACAATATTAAGGATAGGAATCATCATTCATTCATTTATTCTCTCAACTTGAATTTATTAAGTGCCTCTCATGTGTCAAGCACTGTGCAAAGAATTTTTTCTAATACAAAGAATAAATAAAACAGTTCCTGACACAAAAAACTCTTTCTAAAGATTCAAGGTATTTTAAAACAAAATTTATCAATCTCCATAATTTTGGGGATTGAGGAAAGGAGATTTTTAGTAGACCAGTTCTGCAGGTAGAAAAATTGGGGCACAGGAAAGACCTTGTTCATGGGACTCAGTAACAGAAGCAGGAATTGAATTGAATTCTGCCTCACTATTCTAGATGTAAAATCCAGAGATTGCTATATCCAAGAGAACATAAGCAACGAAACTTTTTATCCATTTCTTTCCTGCCCCAGGATAAGTGGACTAAGAACCTACCGTGGCACCATCTGGACCTAGGGCTAATACACTTGACATTCTAAGTCTACATAATAGGTATTTAATTTCAGACAAGTCTCATTTAGTGCAATATGTCTTTAAATGGGGCCTTTCTGAAATGGGCCACTGCTGCCCTCATTCTATGGCGTGAGTCCTAGATGTTTTGTCTAAATTTTCCTCTAGCCTGCTGCTGCCCCAGATTCTGTGGCTCTGATAGGTAAGGCTATCTCTCCTCCTGCTAAGATGTCTGTATCATCCATATCTGTCTGTCAGAATACTGTTAATAATACGATTGTCCAGGGTCACATAGCTAGTAAATGTGTAAGGGCAGATTTAAACTGATGTCTTCCTGACTCCATGCCCAGAACCCTACCCACTAGCTGCTGCTGTTTAAGAACTCAGCATGGGGGACATTGTCTACTCAATGGATGGTACCACCCAAAGCCAGTCCTTAACCAAGAAACAAATGAGACTAAGGAGTTATCATTATTCAGGGGCAAGGGCTGAGCCTCATGGGGGTTGGCCAAAACAGACAGTCTCTTTTGCCTAGAGAGAGAGTGGGAAGAAGAGCCAGAAGAGAAAGGAGAGAAGTAAGAGAGTAAGTAGAATCTCCCATCACTGATGCCCCCCCTCCATGACTTGGAAGCCCTGTCCCTCAGGGACACCACTTGCATGATTCTTCCCACCTGTGTTCTTCTGAGAGCTAAAAACCATCCAAGAAAGTATCTGAGCTTTGCTTCAAAGGCCTTCATGGATTGAGAGGCCTAAGAGAGAGAGGGGAGGATTTTGTACAACTACAGAAACCACCTACCTCTCTCTGCTCTCTCTGAAGACACAGTTCTTCAGTTTCTTCCATCAATTTGTCTGCCAAAGAAAGCACACATGCATATGATAAAAATATACATACTCCTAAACAAAGGTGAGATATTAATGGTGCAGAGGGATTGGTCCCAGAGGCAAACACAGGATTACAGGAACTAGAGGGGAAGGGGGCCTTAGAGATCTTTTTGTCTTCCTCAACCCCATAGAGAAGGCTTCTGTGAATCTTAGTGCTCATTCTAGCCAGAGAGCTAACCAACTCCCTTGAATAGCCCACCAGACCTGAGCATTAAGCATGTTCTCTTTCCTTATTTTCTCTATTTTGATCTAGCCACTATCCTTTGAGATTAACAATGGAGTATGAACCATTGAGAAGGACCAACAACCTGTCTTACTTTCTTTTTCTCTGTATATATAATAACAATAGCTAGCATTTATATAGTGCTTTAAGGTTTGAAAAGTGCCCAGGGTCATATAGCTAGTAAGTATGCAAGTTTGGACTTAAGCTGAGCTCTTCCTGACTCCATGCCTAGAACTTTATCCACTAGCTGCTTCTGTTTCAGAACTTGGCATGGGAGACATGATCTACTTAATGGGTGATGACACCCAAAGCCAAACCTTAACCAACATTGTGCTATTACTATCTTTATTTTACAGATGAGGAAACTGAGGCACAGTGACTTGCCCAGGGTCATACAGATAAAGATAGTTTGCTGTTGGAGGCCTTGACATGAGGATCTAAAACCATGTGACTAAATTCTAAAATAGGCCTTAATTTGAAACTGTGGACCAAAACATGACCAGGCAAGGGGGGCAGGGTAACTCTCCCTATTTGTGTTTTGAGAACAAGGGGAAATCATCTTTTTGTTGCAGGTTAAAAGTGGTATCTCAGGGTACTTCAAAGTGCTCCAAGTTAAAGGCTGTTCCTTGGGTTTTCCCTGCCCGTATAACCCAGATTGTCACTATGGACTGCCATTACTGCTACACCAAATATACATGCCAAATACATACCCACTGTGATCACAACTTGCTGCAGTTATGGGAAATAGTTTAGCCCCAAAGTATCACCATAAATCAAAGCGTCACCTAAATACTCTTGCTTCTCCTTGGCCAACTGCAGACCTTGGGTCTCTAGACTCTTGATCATGGCTTCTCCCAACTGGGCATTCTTCCAAGTCCTGGGGAAGGAGAGCAGATGGGAAGACAGAAGAATGAGAAACAAGTCCAAGACCATTAAAAAAAAGGCACGCTTTGCATATGTCCACCTTATTTCTTTCAGAATGCCATCTTGCCAATGCCAAGAGCCAGTGTCTTCTACATATTTCACCTAGGAATTGAGATATGGGTTCATCAGGGTGATGGTAAACTCTCAGAGAAAGAACTATGGAGTCTGAATGCAGATCGAAGCATAATATTTTCACTTTTTTTTTCTTTCTCATGGTTTTCCCTTTGTGTTCTGATTCTTCTTTCACAACATGACTAGTGTGGAAATATTTTTAATATGATTGTACACGTATAGCCTATATTAGATTGCTTGATGTCTTGGGGAGGGAGGAGAGGAAGAAAGGAGGGAGAAAAAAAATTTGGTGCCCAAAATGTTACAAAAGTGAATGTTGATAACTAACTAAATAAATAAATTTATAGTAACTCTTGGTAAATCTGTGGCATTGTGTTCCCAGTGTAAGCAACACATAAGCCCGTAGCAAATTGTAAGACTTTTAAGACATTGTGGTTAAGAAATTCTTTCTCAGGCTGACCTCAGCCTGAGGGGTGAGGAATTAGGACAGGGAGATTTGAATGAAGACAGACTTGGAAGCTTGCAAGTTCTTCTGAATCTAAGCATGTCAGAGAAGAGAGGACTGTCTTGGGACTGGGGTATTCCATGGCCTGGAACATTTGATTCAGAAAGCATCAACTCTAGCTCTCCCTAGGGTTCAATCTCAAAGCCAAACTAAGGTTGAGTAACTGGGGCTTTGCCTTAAGGTAAAAATAAGGCTTAGCATCTAGTTAGCAAAAATAATTAGTCTCCTATGCTGCCAAATGGTATGCTACAGTGAGCAAATTGCCTCTCACTAAGCCCCCTCAACCATGCTCCATGCTTGAATCCCATGATTTCTGCCTCTTCCCATGCCCCTCCAAATAGCACCCTCCCAGTAGTGACCTTGAATTGGTATATCAGGATCTCTCTTTTCCCCGTCTCCCTCAAATGGATCCCCCTTTTATGCCATTTGTCCCAAGAATCAAAAATTAAAAAAAAAAAAGGGTCTTAATTAGGGCTCTGTTCATCCAAGGGGCCACAAGGCAGCTGTGTCAGGTCAGAGGGATTGAACACTGTGTTTGCATAAAACTTCTCTCAGCTCTGGCATCTAGAGTCTTTGAAGACCTGTGGCTTCTGAAAGTTCTCTGAATAGGAAGAAAGGACGATCCTCTGCCAAGTCTTCCTGTCTCCTCTCCTCCATGAGAAGCTTCTTTATCCTTCCCTTACTGCCTCTATCTTCACCTACTACACCCAACCTCTCCAACTCCCTGTGGCACCCAGGATCACTTGTGGAGTGATGAGTGGCAGGGAGGCTGGGTTGAGCAGAATGAGCTCACAGTTGGTAGATCCCTGCTCCTCCTTCCCTCCCCCAAAGCAACCACCTCCCTCCTACCCTCTCTGGACACCATTTTCCTCTACCATTCCAGACACTTACACTTTGCCAGATTCTCGCAACATCTCCAGCCACTGGATCTGTTCAAACTCTGATTCTGCAGCCAGCACAATGTTGCCCTGAGGGAACAACAAAGCAAGGGCAGAGGGAGACACTGATTTTGGCACATGTGAATCAGTGTCCATCAGGGAGGCTTAGCATCATTGTCTCCGTTCTCCTAGCTCTCCTCTCTTCCGTACTGGTGTGGGCAGGTAAGGTCCTTGAATTCAACAAGGACAGTAGCCAAATACTTACAGAGTAAGTACTCTCTTGACAGAAGGGTCTGTTCCTGCTTGTAGTCCTCCTCAAGTCCATGTAAACATCACCCTCCAAACTTAAAAATATTCCAGTATCCACACACTGCTAAGTCTCAACAGGGTACACATGGGCAAAGAACACATGACCTTTCAACTGTCTCTCTTCCTGTCAGAGGCACATGTGCAATAAACACCCTCTGGCCCTCACACACACTCCTCCAAAACACAGGAAAACACAGCTTCCAAAACAGAGGAAATTTTGGTAATGTTGTCTATTCTTCAGATGGGTCAGTGACAATGCTGGGAATGTTTGGCATCCCAAGAAAGGAAGAGGATGAAAGGGTCATAGCCCTTCATTAATCCAATAGTCCTTCACTAATTATCTCAGTAGAGAGTGATCAAGATGTGACACAAACCCTTTGGGTATCTTTTGAGTAGATAGAAGCCAATGGCATTGCCTGAGTTGTTCCTGATCTATGGATCTGGAGGATGTCACCGGGGGAGTTAGTGTGCTAGGGAAGAGGAAGCCAGGGAAGAGGAAGTTTTACTCACATGGAAGTCTTGGTGAGAGATCTTCATCGCATAGGGCATGTTGGGTTCTTCTTTGGCTTCCACCAGACAGCCCCCCAGAGGTATGACACCCTGATTGGATGACCAGAATATATCACCCACCTTAGCCTAGAAGTCAGACTGACTGGGGTATTCTATTGAAACACATTATTCTGAGAACCCCAGACTGGAAACCAGATAGAGGGGCCCTTAGGCAGAGGATTGGAGTTATTAATGGTGAAGGGAGGGGGGCACCTGAAGAAGAAGACTAATATACCCTCTTTGCAGCCCCCTAGGCAACTTCCCTGTCTTAGGAGAATTTAGATGACCCAGTTATTTCTTAGCAGACAGGTTCCCAGTTCCTAGGCAATTCTCAGAGATTCCATGATGCCCCAATCTTAAACTCCTTTAAGTATGAGATCCTACCTAGACCCAAGTCCACTTTACCCATGGTGACATTTTTTATTATCCTACCCAAATACAAAACCAGGACACATGGTCTGGCAAAAGCTACTAGTTTTGCAAAGCCTCATTAAGAGTATTTTCCTTATTTTGAAATCAGTACTATTGTGAAAACCCAGGACATAGGATCTTCACTGCCCCTGCAGTGCCCTCTCCTCACTTTAACACCCTCCCTTTCCATCCACCCTCAAACCGCCCCCCCTTCTCCCACCCCCCAGCCCCCCATCCCCAGCTCCTAGCATGAAATGCTGATGGTCTCACCTTAGGATGGATGTTGAAATATTTATTGCTTTCGAAGCTTTTTTTTTCGCTTTCAGAGTAGTAAAGCAGAAAGCTTTCTTTGATGATGAAAAACCTGAAGTGGAGACCAGGGGGAAGAGAACAAGGAGAAGGAAAGAGAGTCAAGAAAGTACCTTGGGTAGAAGAGAATGTATAGGGTTGATGCTATAGTGAATGGTAAAGATCTTCCACTGGCACCATATACCTCCCTAGCTACCAGTAGTAGTCACTATAAATTTTGGACTGAAATGGCCCCCAAAGCATTCCTGTGTTGTTGTATCAATAGGTTACTAACATTTCTACTTCTTCCCCTAAGAGACAGTCCAGAACCTCTGGGGGCATGTTCAACCATGGTTGAAGAAAGACAATGATAAGCTGGAAAGTATCCAGCAACCAAGATGGTGAAAAAACCTTCAGTCCATGTCATATGAGAACCCGCTGAAAGAACAAGAAATATTTAGTTAGCCTGGAGAAAAAATTTATTATGGGATATGATAGCTATCTTCAAATAGCTGAAGTTATCACGTGGAGAAGGGTTTCACTTTGTTCTGCTTGGCCCCAGAGGGTAGAAACCTGGAGCAATAGGCAGAAATTGAAAAGAAGCAGATATTTTTATTATGGATGTGGTAGTCTGTTGGAAAATATACCCTATGTGTACATGTGGGATCATTCTATGTAATTTTATTTAACTGATTAAATTTTTTTGTTTGTTTTGGATATATGTGTTCTCTGAATTGCTACTTAAAGTAAAAGTAAACACACTTTTTTCACAACATGACTAATATAGAAATATATTTTACATAACTGCACATATGTAACCTTTATCAAATTGCTTGCCATCTCTGTGATGAAAGAGGGGAAGGAGGTTGGGAGAGAATTTGGAACTCAAAATTGTAAAACATGAAGGTTAAAAATTGTTTTTACATGTAAAAAAATAAGATATTAAATTTTTCAAAAAAGTTGAGTAATTTGAAAAAAAAAGAAAGGAAAATTGTATATGAAACCAGGAATCTATTTACATTACATACCCATGTTTTTGCTGACATCTCACTGTCCTAGTTTTTTACTTTTGATATCCCAATCAATTTCTGGGATGAATGCCATTATATTTGAGATCCCCTAATTTCAATTCAGTTAAACAAGGATTTATTAATTACCTATTACGTAGAAGACACTGAACTAAGTGCTGGCAATATGACAACAAAAAACTATACACATTGATACACATATTCCATCGCTCATTAGTATCTTTGCAGTGACCATCCTGTTCCATTCCCTACCCCCACTTCCAGACCTGGAATGTACTCCTTCACGCCCACTGGCTTCCCTGGCTTCTTTCAAGATTCAGCTAAAGTCGTACCTTCTACAAGAAACTCTTCCTGGTTCTCCCCTAGTGCTCCCCCTCTCCCTATCCAGCCCCCCTCCCCTTTTGGTGCCTTTCCTCTGAGATTACCATAATTCCTTTGTTTATATTTTATATGCTCATAATTGTTTGCATGCTGTCCTCCAGTATCAGAATATGAACTCCCTGAAGGCAGGGACTGTGTTGGGTTTTTTGGGGTTTTTTTGTATCCTCAGAGCTTAGCTGGTAGATAGTAAGCAATTAATCAATGCTTGTTGACCGACTGGATTGTTTCAGGGGGCTAAAGCACCCAGATGGACACAGCTTTTCTGTTCCTATATGGGGTTGAGACCCACAGTGTAAAAATTGCTGAAGGGAGCAGGAGTGGAAAAAGTGGCCTAGGGAACAAGGGTAACAGAATAGGGAATAGGGAAGCCCTGCCCTTAGAGTGAACATACTTTTGAGATAACATATGTAAAGTACCTTAGCAATATAAATGCTAGCTATTATTATTATTTCTATGTAGAAAAGAGGAGGGCTGAACGAGTATAGTATCAAGAACCAACAATAAGAAACATTTGCTAAGGGCCTGCTATGTGCCAGGCACTGTGCTAAGTGCTGGGGAAACATAGAAAAGCAAAACACATGCTCCCAAGAAACTCATACTCTAATGGGGGAGAGAATCTGCAAACGATTATGTACAACAAGGTATATACAGGCTAATCCACAGAAGAAAAGCACTAGAATTAAGGGGGATCAGAAAAGGCTTCCCAAAGAAGGTAGGATTTTAGCTGGGACTTGAACTAAACCAGGAGGTGGAGATGAGGCAGGAGAGAACTCCAGGTATGGAGGACACCCAGTAAAAAATGCCCAGATTCGGGAGACGGACTGTCTTGTTTGGTGAATACCAAGAAGGCCTTGATCAAAGACCACGCGGTGGGGCATAAGCAAAAAGAAGACAGGAAAAGTAGGAGGTAGGGGTAGTTTATGAAGGGCTTTGGATGTCAAGTAGAGGATTTTATATTTGATCGCAGAAGTAATAGGGAGCCACTTGAGCTAACATAGTCAGACCTGCACTTTAGGAATATCAGTTTGTCCACTTAGGTGATGAGGGTCTGTGCCATGATAGTGATAGTAGCAGTGTCAAAGGAAAGAAGGCATATATGAGAGATGTTACAAAATTGACAGGTCTCATTGAGTATCCTTTCTATGTTACGAGTAAGTAAACATCCATCAATTTGCTAATTAGATGATCCATATATGTCTCATTTCATTTCATTGCAGACCAGCATGGATCCTGGTATGCCAAGAATGTTTTACACAGAAGTATACTGGTAAATGATTTAACAATCGGCTCTCTGAAACAAAAAATGTATGCAGGACAGACTTTCAGGTTTATTCTGCATTATTAATATTAATATTTTCTCCATCATATTAATTCTAGACAACCAACAAATCAAGCCCAAATTTGTATCATTCCATGGGTTAAATACTCACACTGAAAATTTGACAATTATCTGTCCTGAGCCAGTTTATAAAGCACTTGTTTCACAAGCCCACAAGGTCAGCAGTGCTAGTATTATCTTCTTTTGACAGATAAGGGAACTGAGGCTTAGAGAAAAGCTGCCCAAGGTCACATGGCTAGTTCAAATGCAGGTCTTTTAACTTCAAATCGGAAAGTAGTGACCTTTCTGCTACACAGCTGCCTCCTGTACACCATAGTTTCTTGTCTAATTCCACAAAGGCCTCTTTGAGACTACATTTACTTTGAGTGATCTATGATTTCTTTCTTGTAGTTATTTCCTCCACACCTCAATTCTGGGCAGTTCTCATCTATGTTTTTTTCATGAGACATATACGTAGAAAGTCTAGTCAAACTACTTCCTCATTTTTATATATTTTGGGTTTATCAATAGATTGTCTTTCAAGGTTATTGACTTGAGAGGCAAACTAACAGAATTTGTTTGTTGCTGAGTTATTATTTTAGTCGTATTCGACACTGTGACCCCATTTGGGATTTTCTTGGAAAGGATACTGGAGTGGTTTGCCATTTCCTTCTCCAGCTCATTTTTACAAGTGAGGAACAGAGGCAAACTGGGTTAAGTGACTTGCCCAGGGTCACATAGCTAGAAAGTGTCTGAGGGTGGATTTGATCACATGAAAAGGAGTCTTTCTGTCTCCAGGTCCAGCACACTATCTACTACACCACCTACGTGCCCATCTTAAAGCTTGCCTTCTCCACAAAACATTTTCAGTTTTAAAAGTGGACCCTTGAAACCCCTAATGTCTTAACTCCAAATAGAGGGAATTTATAGGCACAGCAACAAGCCAGTGGGAGAAATATTTTTGTGGAGGGAGCAACTTTTAGCAGGGCCTTTATCATGCCACACAGATAGTCAATGATACCTCTTATGTGTAAGCCTGGCTGGGAATTTAATTGTGTGAGAACTAGTCAGGCTAGGGAGTTTGGACAGTAACAGGAGAACTAAAGAATTCTGTCCTACTCTTTTAGGGTTCCTGACTCCCCTGGGATTTACTTCTAAAGAGGTATTTGTTCTTTCCCTGCATTAGTTATCTTTGCTGAACTCTTTAGGGGTATCTAACCCTAGCGTAGCAGATCCTTTTATTCTGGAGCGCTCCAAGGGATTACCAAACCACTGTTCAAAGGGCTTCACCTAGCAGTACCAACAGTGTGACCACTAATTAACCAGAACATAATTCTCAAAGTGGAAGGTAGGGGAGGGAGGTATCACAGAGAGCAGGTAAAGACCATTTTCAATAAAGAAAGATGTCATATTACTGCTAATTTTTGTTGTTCAATTGTGTTTGACTCTTGATGACTCATGAGATTTTCTTGGCAAATATCTTGGAGTGGTTTGCCATTTCCTTCTCCAGTGCATTAAGGCAAACAGAAGTTAAGTGACTTGACCAAGGTCACACAGCTAGTATGTGTCAGAGGATGAATTTGAATTCAGGACTTCCTGACTCCAGTGCTCTATTCAACGGGCCATCTAGCTGCTTCCCATTACTATTATTAGCAGAAATTATTATTAGTATTATTGGTGAGTCATTTTTCAGTCACGACTGTGACTCCATTTGGGATTTTCTTGGCAAAGATGCTGGAGTGGTTTGTCATTTCTTTCCTCCAGCTCATTTTACAGATGAGGAACTGAGGAAAACAGGGTTAAATGACTTGCCCAGGGTTACATTAGCTAGTAAGTGTCTGAGGCTGGGTCTGAACTCATGAAGATGAGCTTTCCTGATTCCAAGCCAGGTGCTCTAACCACTGCACCACCTAGCTGCCCATTATTAGTATCAACCATCCATGTTGGCATCGCTATGTTCACGAGCCGAATCAAATTCCCAGCCAATGTTTGTTGGGGAAGCCCAAGTTAGAAGGTAAAAGAAAAAACAAGACCCAGTAGCTTTAGAATCATATAAGATTATATCTTGTGGAGGGGCCAAGGACTTTAGAAGAAAACCTAGGTTCTTTTTACAATCCTTTGAAGCTCAGCATCACAGCTTTGCAAGCAGACAGAGGTCAATTAAATCTCAGAGCTGGCATTAGAATTTCTGGGCCCAAAGCCTTTCCTCCCTACCTTCCTATTTCTCACTATAACACATTTCAACTCTGATCTTTCTCCACTAGTACTTTAGATTAATAAAGCTGATCCCACTTTGTGCATCCTCAGATAGTCATCTCCTAGACTACAGGAGAAGGAAGGTGCTACTGCTGCCTGCCTCCGTGGAGGTTTTGGGAGGAGAAGAATGCAGAATCAGAGACCTCCGGGAACTGCTTACTCATGAAGGAACATGCTGCTTTTCATCTGGCCCAATGCCAGCCAGTCTGCTGACTCACTGATTTACGCTGGGCCTGATCTGCTACTCTTTGCCATGTCACTCCTATTACTACTCCAATGGTACCCACCTCTCCTGCTGTTCACAATCCTTTAAGCTCCCAGGCTCCTAGATTTAGACCTGGAAGAGACCTTAGAGGTCATTGAGTCCAATCCTCTCATTTTACAGATGAGGAAACTGAGGCCCAGAGAAATTAAGTCATATAGGTATCAAATAGCAAAGGAGGTGAAAAATGGGGATTTGAACTCAAGCCCTTTGACCCCCAAATCCAGCAGTAGTTTTTCCACTAAAATATGTTAGCCTTTCACAAATGTCAAAGGGTTTTATAAATGACGCAAATATAAATTCATCGTATTTTCAATTCCCAGCATTTCCTCTAATCCTTCCATCATTTCAGAAATAGTCCCTTATCTTTCTAGAAATTGCAAAAGAAACTAATTTCCCAGCAGAAAATCTCCTTTGCCATCCTCTTCCAGTTCCCACAAATGTAGAACTACTTGGGCAGTGATGGGAGAAACTCTCTCTCTCTTTCTCTCTCTCAGTTTTTTTGTCTCTGTCTCTATTTATGTCTCTGTGCCTTTTTTGCTGCTTTTAGGAGAAGGAATTTAACTTAATGAGCATCCAGCTGTTTTTGTCATGGATGAGAGTCTTGGGAAAAGATGAAGAAGACATCCTTGAACCAAGGAAGAAGATGGCCAGGCCAGAAACAATTTCAGAAAAGAAGATTGACTATGGCTGTAAAGAAAAGCTCAGCGCACCAGGTTCATCCTCTCCTATTAGTTATTTATGCTTCCCCTGACATTCCAGAGCACAGAGCCTTTTAAAGACAAGTGCCCTGTCAAGAGGGCATTGATGGTTCTAATGATACTGCTTGTTGCAGTTGTGTGTGGTCACTAATTAGCTAAGGCCCACCATGGGGAGAGAGGGAAGGGAGTAGAGCCGTTCCACTTTGCAAAGTGGGAGGCTGGGTCTCTTCTCCATCCTGGCAATTCTGGGAAGATTTTTACTTCCTTTCCAAATCCCAGAGGACCATATCTATAGATTGGAAACTTGTACTCTTCTCTACTCTTCAAAAACTTAGCTTGATGGGACGCTGGTATCTGTGGGGTGGGATGATTCCCTAGTAGGGTTCAAGTCCTGGGGCAAATCTGTGCTGGGGCCCCTCCTCCCCTGCCCAGCATAATGCTGGTGAAATCATGAAGTATCATGATGCAGTAGAAAGAACTTGCAATTTAGAGTTTGTGGGTTTGAATCCCAACTCTGTCACCTGTGTGATCTTGGGCAAGTTACTTCTCTAGGCCTCAGTTTCCTCGTCTGAAAAATGGAGTTTCTAATTCTAACCCTCTGACTCTAAATCGATGGATTTGATGTTATCAGAGGACAGCTGAGATCATTGGAACCTAGAGCGTAAGCATGACTAAGGGGCATTGGTCAGAAGGGAGAAGCATTGTAAAGGAGGAGGTATCACCAGGACTATAAGCAGCATGAAAGAATCATCTTTGGAGGGGGAGTGGAGGGGATTCTTTCCCTTGTTGACTATGCCAGATGTCCTGGGTTAATGCCCCCTTTTTGCCATATTCTAGGGATAGTTTTGCCTCTGAAGGTCAGAGGAAATCTCTAACCCCAGGAGGTGCTACTGCTCAGGCAGCCCGATCTAATATGGTCACTTCATACCCCCAAAGCAGCTAGGTGGTGCAGTGGGTAGTGCACAAAGCCGGGAGTCAGAAAGACCTGAGTTCAAATGTGGCCTCAGATACTCACTAGCTGTGTGACCTTGGGAAAGTCATTTAACCCTGTTTGCCTTAGTGTCTTCATCTATAAAATGAGTTAGAGAAGGAAAAGACAAATCACTCCTGTATCTTTGCCAAGAAAACCTGGAACAGGGTCATGAAAAGTCTGACGTGACTGAACAACAACAAAAACATCCCCAATTTTTGCATTCAAATGCCAAGAAAAGGAAGAGCCTGGCCATAAGAAAGTCTCTTGACCTCATGGAAAAACATCTCCAAACCTTGATCCTGTGAATGGCCACCCTGCTAATCCAACTTGAATATGGTCAATAAAGAGTACACAGTGGGGCAGGTAGGTGGCTCAGTGAGTAGAGCACCAGCCCCAGATAAGGAGGACCTGAGTTCAAATGTGACTAAGACACTTGACACACTTAGTAGCTGTGTGACCTTGAGCAAGTCACTTAACCCCAATTGCCCTGCCTTCGCCCCTCCAAAAAAAAAAAAAAAGAGTACACAGCTTTCTGACTGCCTCCAGGGATCAAAAGGGTCACTTAATCTTAGATTTCCACAGGACTCTTCCCAGGCCCTATGTCCAGCTTCCCAAAGGTTTCTTGTTAGACCTCCCTTAGGGTCAGGGGCAGGGGGAGGAGGGGGAACAGTCTAATCTTGGTTTTTAAACACTACATATATATACATATACACTACATTTTATACACTACATTCCATCCCAAGTCGTTGAAAAGCATTACTTTCACAGGCAGACTCTTCCAACTACTGTAGCTTGTTAATCTTTTGCCTAAGAGATTGAGGTAAGTACCCGGCCTATGGGAGAAGAGGAAAGATTGAACTATCCAGTTTAGAGCTGAAACTAGGGTGGGGCAGCTTTGTTCCAGGCATCTAAACAGGGAGCACTTCCTCCTCATACTGGCCTGGAGACCAACATCTTCTCCTTTTTCTCCCTGTTCAGAGTCCTCTGTTGACCCATGCCCCTGTGGGGTTTGGAGGGTGAAGTCAGGCCCCAGGAGAGGGCAAGGCATTGAGGTACTAGGCCAGTGGAGTTCAGAGGAAGGGCCACTGCCATTTCTCCTGGAAGGACTGTATCTGGTTGACTCTCTTCTAAGGTCTGTCTGTACTACCCTTCTACTGATGGAATTTGCCCTGGATGCCAGAATTTCTAGTTATGCCTCTGGTCCAGTCTGTCCCCCACAAATATGGACTTAGCCTAGCATACTGGTGCCTGGTGAGGCTTATGAAGTCAGTGAAATCCAAAATTGGTTATATAGTCAGGGTCCCTTTCCAAGAAAATTTCTTCTGATTCTACATGGGGATGGTGAAGTCTCCTCCCATCTCTTCCAAGCAGAGGTGCTGTCAGCCCAACCCTTCTGTATGAGGTGACCCCAATTCACAGCTGAAAAAAATGTCTGCATTGGGACTGGTCCTTGATTCAAAGTACTAATTCCATTTATACCCCCTAAACAGAAGTCTAACATTCTCTTCATTCTACTATCTTAGAACACTTGGGGACAAAGATTGTCAAGTGTTGAAACCAATTTCCAGAAGGGGCAAATGAGAACTGGAAAAAGGTGATGTCAAGGTCACATAACAAGACACAGGCAGAGTCAGTTTGAAATGTCAAGTGTCTTCACTCTCAGTTTATTGTCTGATCGAGAGAAGCTTTCCTCAAAACCAAGAGCCATTTTCCCCTTCCCTTCTCTCCCTCTTCCCCCACTCCTCCCCCATCCCTGGAGAAAACATGCTTTCTTTCCCCCTCCATCACCCTCACTCCAGCTGAAGCCCCAAGCATCCTCAGAACTCACCTTCTGGACCACTTGGCTGACTGCCTCCCAAAGGGTCTCTTCCAGAGTACGCCATACAGTTGCACTTTGGTGCTGATGTCCAGGGCATCGGCATCTGCCTGTTCCATGGAAGGGGAGGGAGAAACTGAATTGGATTTGGAAGCAAACATTTTTATCTCAGAGGAATTTCCCCCTCCCCTCCTCAAAACTTCCCTGAATTTAGTTGCTGCGGGGAGTCGACCGAAGGCAACAACCCGGAATAACAATGTCTAAGATGGCTGGGAGCCAGAGGCAAGCGAGGAGAGCCTACAGACTGGATCAATCCTTGGGCGGTTCAAGGCATAGTCGATACTTGTCTCCCGGGTGCAGAGATGAGTGAGGTTTTCTCTCACGGTCTGGTGCATTAAAGCAAAAAGGTCGACAGCCGGCCACAGGGAGATCAGAGCTTTGCAAGGCACGGAGGAAAAAGTAGAGCAGTCGCCCTCCAGAAGAAATGGAGTAAGCCAGGTTCCTTAACCTGTTTATTGGGAAGGCAGAAGGGGAGGTGGAGGGAACGATCCCAGTTGGGAGCTCCCAGGCAGTCAGAGATGCTTGAGCTTTGCCAGTCTGGTATTCGTCTCTTCCAAACAGCTCTCCTTTATCACTCTCTTACCCCATCACTCCCCCACCCCGCCCCTCCACGCACACACCCCAATTCTGGTGGCCTTTGATTGGCTAGGAGTGAAAGGTAAGTCAAGGGCCACTTTAGATACTCCAATCAAAGTCCCTGAGCTAGTCTCTGAAGGTCTCTCTGCTACCACTATCAGAAGGTCAGAATAGTGCCAGCATTCTGAAAATAACCACCTACATTCATAAAGCACTTCATGATCTTAAAAAAAAAAAAGCTGAGATAGAAGGTGCAATGGCCTAGAGATAAGTGGGAGTTACAGAGGCTGCTGAACAAACGTAGGCCAATCAATTACCTTAACGAAAGGGGGCGGGGTCGTGGGGAACCAAGTTGGATAGGGAAGTTTGGACAGTTGAAGAGCCTTTCCTTGAAGGTTAACCACAGGAGGCTACTCTCCCAGAGTTGTACCTCACCCTTTCTTCTTAGTTCAAGACAAATCAACAAGCATTTATGGAGTGCCTACTATGCGCCAGGCACTGTGCTAAGGTCTGGCAGTACAAAGAAAAGCAGTTACAGTTCCTGCCCCATCCCATCTATTCGGAGTCCTTATAGATAATCTTCTAACCTAACCTATTTATTTTAAATAAATTTTATTGCTGCCTTTTGTTTTTTCATCTTTGTCACTACTGGAAATATTCTCTCTCACACTCTCCTCACCCCAACCCCATTGGATTGAACACTTCTCTGATTTTTTAAAAGATTTGAATTTAATTTAAAAATTAAAAAAAAAATCAATTTTCTCTCCCTCCTGTCTTCCCCAACCTCCATTGGAAAAAAAAAAGAAAATCAAAACCAAAACCTTTTTAACAAATACCTGTGATCAAGCAAAACAAATTCTTGTACTGGCAATGTCCAAAAATTATGTTTCAATCTGCACACTGAGTCCCGAGCCCTCTCTTTCAGAAGGTGAATAGCATATTTCATCATGAGTTCTTTGGAATCACGATTGAACATTGATCAAAATTCTCAAGTCCCTCAAAGTTTTTTATCTTTACAAATTTGTTGTTATTGTATATTGGTTTTGTTCCTGCAAAATATTTTATATTTTATGTAATTGGAATTGTCTGTTATCTTCTGTGATATTTTTAGCCCTTGTTTAATCATGAACTCTTCTCCAGTTCATCAGTTTGAAAGGTACTTTCTTCCTTGTTCTTGTAATTTGTTTGTTGTCTCCCTTCATATCTAATACGTGAATCCATTTGGAGCTTAGAGCTCCCACCTAGTTTATGCAGAATTGCTTCCCATGAACCCTCCTTTCATACCAGTCTTCTTGTCTTGAATCCAAGTGTTCCAGTCAGTAGCTTTACCATTCACCTCTTTAGGATTTCTGCACCCAGAGGCATAGCTGCACATACTTTATAACTCCACTTTTATTTACCAGATAAAAAAATCCCTTTAAGCAAAATTGGGCTGAACCAGCAACCACTTGTGTGACCTTGAAAAAACCACTCACACTCTTTGAGCCTTAAGAGGTTGGCTGGATGATTTCTACAACCCTTTTCCAGCTCTAAATATGTAATGTAACTCTACAGGGGCTTGAGTAGCTAGGGAATGATAATAACGATGACGATGATAGTTAGCATTTATGTATTGCCTACTATGTGCTAAACTCTTTATAAATATTATCTCACTTAATCCTCATAACAATCCCGGGAGATAGGGGCTATTATTATCCTCATTTTACATTTGTGAAACTGAGGCAAACAGGAAGTTAAGTGTCTTGTCCAAGGTTACACAACTAGTAAATGTTGGAGGTCAGCGTTGAACTCAGGTGTTCCTGATGCCAAGCTAAGAGCTCTATACATCATACCACCTAGCTGCCCAACAGGGTATAGAATCTCTGGGAGGAGGTTCCATTTGGGTGATGTAATAATAAGAGGTATCAGTAAAATTTTATTTAAAACAAGGATTTCCACTCACCTAAATAAAACAAAGTTTAACTCAAAGGGGGTGGCTTCCTTCAGGGCTTCACAAGATTCTAGGATTTAAAGGTGGAAGAATCTTAGAGGTCACCTAATCCACCAATGCAATATTCACAGCACCTATGGCACTGTTCTCAATAGTTCTGCAAAATATAACAGACTCTCCACATGAAAGACAGAACCAAAACATTTATTCAAACACCAGAAAGCCAAATCCATCGTAGCAACAAAGAAATCTATGCACATTTGGGGGCACTGACTTCCCTGATCTTTCCCTGTTTGTGCCTTTCCCCAAATGGACACCTCCAAGCAAAATGCCCTTCTCTCACTCATACCAGGAACTACTCTGTGTCTCTCCCTCTCCCAGCTCTGACTGCTCTGTCTCACTCCCTCTCAGCTCAGCTCCATCCTTTCAACAAGCTCCCGAAACCACAAGCTCATGTGACTCAGGCTTCCATGTGACCCAGACAAGTCACATGGGCCTATTAAGGAATGGGAAAATCTTCAAATTGCATTAACAATATATTTACAATACAATGGGCTGCTCTTATTTTAGCCTGAGAATGATGTCTTTTGAATCAGATTATCTCCATGCAGATTTGGAGTTCATCTACTTGGATTCTCTGGATTGAACTCATTCTTTCCTCTTTATTTGAGCCAAAACAGCAAAAGAAGGCTAAAACCACTGCTGCCACCTCAATTACTACTACCTCTAAGACTCAGATAGAAACAGTCCAAGACTCTTAATGCAAGAGTTCTGAAAATAATAGTGTCCTCCCCCTACCCTGATCACCAACCAACCATCCCTGATGGGCAACTAAGCCTAAGAGCCCTAGGAGAAGTTATGTGCCTCCAGACTCAATCCTGATTTCTTGCCCAGCCCCTAAAGCCACCAAGTATGCAAGAGGCTTGGCCTGGATACCGCTTCTGTGAAAAACACGACCCCTTCCAACTTTCTTCATCAACCATAGCTAATGAAGACCCAGAAAAGAAAGTTCCTGATAGCAAAGTCCTTGGCTTTGTCCAATGTTTTAACACCAGAAACTGATGTGATTTTACCAGCAGAAACAACATTAAAGAAGATGCATTAACATCTGCATAATGACTTCTCCCTAAGGACCATGGGTCCTTGAAACCTGACTTGCAGCTGAAATCTTATATGTGTATTCTCTCCCATTAAAATTGGAAAGTTCTTTGAACTTGGAACTTGAATTCCTTCAGAGTAGGAAGTCTCCGTTTTTCTATTTGCATCCCCAATGCTTAGCAGAACTTTGCACATGGTAAGAGATTAATAAATGCCTTTTTGTCCATTCATTCATTCAGCAATCTTGATTGCTGACTGGGTTTATGATATTATATCCATTATACACTGATCCAGCTAGGTTTCTCCTCTCTCTCTATTAAAAAGGAAATGGGGCCAGAGGGAGGGAAATTCATAAAAGATAATGTAATTGTGTCCAATCATCCCCAAAGTTTTCTTCCTTATTTGGGACAACAGAGCACTTGGGTAGGGGAACCAAAGCGGGAGGGGGTAGGCTCTGAAGGCCTTTTGTTAACTTTACAACATTGCTCCAAAGTCACTGTCACCGAAGTCCAGACACTTGCCCTGCCTCAAGCAATACAAGTCAGTGACATCAGCAAAAAAAAAAAAAAAAAAATCAATCCAGAAACTGATTCTATTCATTTCTGAGCCATTCTCTTACACCTCAGTGGAGATAGTCCACCCTTCAACTATAGGCCAGAAGTCTATCAATAATCATTTGTAACCCTAGGCTGAAACAGAGAAATGCAAAGGTTCTATAACCTCATTGCCCCTTAAGTTTGCTAACCACTTAACAAGAATAATCAAAATTAACTGCTTCTCTGTCCATTAGTGCTACTAATCACAGATGAAGGACACATTTAGGGACAGGGATGCTTAGAAAGTGGAAGTTTACAAAAATGAACTAATATTTAATGAAAGGTAGCTAGAACACACAGGTGGATATAGCACCGGGCCTGGAGTCAGGAAGAATCATCTTCATGAGTTCAAATCTGGCCTCAGACACGTTCTAGCTGTGTGACCCTGGGCAAGTCACTTAACCCTGTTTGCCTCAGTTTCCTCTTCTGTAAAATGAGCCAAAGAAGGAAATGGCAATCACTCCAATATCTTTGCCAAGAAAACCCCAGATGGGGGGATTCAGACAAATATATTAAATGCTTCTCCTCATGGATAATGTATGAATAACACCTTTACGTTTTACATGGGGCCTTTAGTGCTACGGGGCCAAGGGATTTTGACGACTTCCACAAGGCAGAGAGGGGATCCAGTGTCTGGTTCCTATACTAGAACCACAGAATCTTATTATAGAATAGGAGATTTTAGAGGTAATATAGTTCTTTCTCAGTTAAGGAATTCTTTTTGCTTTGTTAACAAGTTAACAAACACATTTAAGCACCTACTATGTAGAAGGCACTGTGCAAGATACTGGGGAAGACAGATAAAGTGAAAAGCACCTGCCTCAAGGAAATTACATTTCATTAGGGAGGATATAGCAACAAATACATACAAGTTAAGGTGAGGAAGGAGAGAACACTAACTGAGAGGATAGAAGAAGGGCATCCTGGAGGACATGAACAAGCATTTTGAGAGGTAAAAAGGAGGAGGAATTTCAATCAGTCTGATTCTCTTCATTCAAGTCTATGGGGCATGATGGTACACTTTGCGTAGTCATGGAAAAAAGAAAATCCAAACTCCAGGAAATCCCTTTGCAACATTGCTGACAAGAGGTCCTCTGGACTGTCCTAGAATGTGTCCAGGGATGCCATTTTTTAAAGACAACCCATACCATTTTTGGACCGAACTAATTAATAAAAAGTTCCGCCTTATGTTGCTTTCAAATCTACCTCCCTGCAACACTGGATCACTTTGTTGAGTTCTACCTCTGCCTCCATCCCCACCCATGACACCAACTGTCACCTGTCTTGACAGAACTATCTTCCATGTAAGTGGTAGAAGAGGCTTATCTGAGAGGACAGAAAGGTAGGAGCTAGATCCCCACAATGGCAAAAATTCTTGGCCTATGATTATTTGGCTTTACTTGACCTTACTTAGTATTAGTTCTTCTGGATCTTTCTGACATATTGTAGACTAGATCCATACCTTTTGCTCTGGTCTTTTTTCTCCACAACCCCTCAAAACTCTAATCAGATAACCGATATCTAACTGACATTACATTCTGCTATTGGTTCAAACAGCAAAGAACCCAGTGGAGTTTAGTTAGCACCACAGAAGACTGCCACCCCACAATACTCTGGGATGGGGTTCTGGGCACAGGACAATTATAGAATAAATTTCCTCTTTTTACTTTATATCCCTTAAAATAAAAGATCACAATCATATTTTTTCTTCTTCAGGTTAAACATCTCCAGTTCCCATCAACCATTCTTCAGATGAGATGGTTGGCAGACCATTCACTATCTTGGTGAATCTCATGAATCTTAGAATGACCTGTAATTTGTTTCACCTACAGTGTGGCACCCAGGCCTGAATGTAATGATCTTATTCACTGTTCTTTGGAAGTTAATATCATAGCAAAATTAGCAGCAGACTTAGAAATGGAATATGGGTTTCTAATTTCCCTATTCAGCTGTATCCTTTTTCATGCATTTATCCCAGAGATGGCCCTATAGAAGGATTTTGCCTAGAGAAAGGCCTTTATCTTCCATACCTCTCTCTTCACCTCATTTTTACTGGTTATCAACCATGTTTCCAACCCAAATCTTACCCTAAAGTGTTAAACACTATACAAGTAAAATTGACAAATGGCAACCTAGGTTAGTACCAGCCCCAAATTCTTTATTGAGTATGTTCTTGAAAAGTCAGTAATTTTCAGTCAGAGGAGTCTCGTACTATTGAGAGGTAAAGGAGAGAGTATCAGTAGGAAATCCTACATAATAAAGAGGAGAGAAAAAGTAGGGGATCCTATAGGGTAAAGGAGAGGGCCATCTAGTCATTCAGGGCTAAGGATATTATAGGTTAAGCCTCAGGTGCCCTTGTACAGTTAGTGAAACATCACATATTCAGGTTGCCCTCAGTCATTGATGAGTTAATGGGGAAAATCTTCATCTGATCTAAGCAGAGGCCTATGTTTAAATACTTAACATGTTAACAGACTCTATCAGTCTACCAAGAGCAAACAACTGCAGCACGCATTTAATGTTACCACTCGTAGAATACCTTTTATAGTCAAACAGAAAGGGTTTATTAAGCACCTAATATGTGCCTGTGTGTACTGGCGATGCAAAGATGAAAACAAAAGTCCTTGTCCTCAAGGAGCTTCCATTCTACTGTGGAGAAAAAATGGGCACAGAGATAGATATTCACCTACAACATATATAAGATATATACAATAGTGTTTGTTGTACAAGACAAGTACAATAAGTACCTCCATTTGCCTCAGTTTCCTTAACTGTAAAATGCTGATAATAGCACCTACCTCCCAGGATTGCTGAGAAGATCAAATGATTTGATCTAATATTTGCAAAGTGCTTAGCACAGTGCCTGGCACATAATTGATGCTATATAAATGCTGTTATTATTATTATTATTATTATTACAATACCAACTCTAGGGTTTTGAAGAGAACTCTGGAAAGTTCTGAATATCCTAGGAATTAGTACAGTTGGGATAGAATGTCAGTCAGGGTGTTAGAAGCACATGCTTTCCTCAACATCCCATACAACTTTCTGAGCATCAATCACACAGCTACATAGGATCTATGAAGTTCTTACTCTTGAGAACTTTGAATCACAAGGGTCTCATTATATGGTTCATCATTTTTGTCCCAACTTTATGGAGAATGAGCTATAAACTGTTCTGATAGCAGATGTAAATTTTGCCCTAGTTCAGCACAAGTGCTCCAGTGGAAAAAGATTTGAGAACCTTGTTTTAAATTCCTGCTCTGGACAACCCTCTTAAACCCTCTAAACCTCTGTTTCTTCCTTTGTAAAATGTAAAATGATCTAAGGTCCCTCCCAGCTCTGAATCCTGGGATCCCCATCAGAGTTGTAACTAGGAATTCTTACTTCAGAACAAAAATAGGTGAGGTTTTGAGGTTTGGGGTATGTTATGTGGAGGGAGGGAGGGTCAGAAGCAGCAGTCTCTAAGCACAGGATGTAAGGTTACAGTTCTACTGGGAGAAGAAGTGACTATTCCCCAGAGTATGGTCCCTGAAGAGAAAGAAAATGATGGCCTTGATAAAGGGTTACTATGGGTACCGAAGCCTGGTGGTGGCAGCTGAGTATGAAGTAAAAAAGTAGGGGGGATGCACTGTAATGATGCGGACCCATGGAAAATCAAGAAAACACAGAGACAGAGAATACCAGCAAATCCCCTAGAGACCATTTTCTTCCCCCTGTATCTCCCCTTCCTCCCCCCATGACCTTAGCTAAGCTGGCTACACTTCTAGCAGTTCTACTAGTCAAGTTCATAGTATATGTCTTAGGGAAGCAGAGCTGGGAAACCAGTGAGATAAAAACTAGAAAGACCACAGAGGTGATATTTTCAAATGGTAAGATATATCGTAAATCATGGGGTAGAAAATTCTCCTCCTGGAGCTGACTGTGTTTTAACTAAGACCAAATGCCATTTATTAGTAAATTGCTCCACAACTGTGTACCTCAGTTTCCATATGAGGTTTATAATATTGATTTCTCGTATCTCTAAACCCAAACCTCCCATTCCAAGATCTACAAAAAAGGCAACAAGTCTTTTGCAGAATCTAGAATACTGGACCATTCAGTAGTCTTCCCAGAAGATGCTTAGTAGCTACTCCCAATTAGAATCATCCCTTTTAAGCTGTTGCCAACAGACTCAACTCCTTTTAGAAGAGTAGAGATACTACAATATAGTGGTCCACCTGAGAGACCCCGTAGTTACTTTCCTTTGCTTAGGGGACGCAATCACAGGAAGTGGTGGGTGAAGAAAAGTTATTTGTAGGTTCCTCTCAGTATATGGCTCCCATAAATCTAACATGCTATGTCCTACAACAGAGAGAGCTGAAGGGTAAAACAATTTACAGAGGTTATTTGGCTAAGTCAAGAGACTATAAACTCTGGAACAAGAATATTGTCAAGGAAATAGGTCTAAGGGCCTTGGCAATAAGTCCAATAACAATAAAGCCAAACACTGAAACTAGGAGTTCAGAAGAGCTTTAGGAGGAAATAGCCAACAACTGAAATTAAAAAAAAAAAATGGATTCCTCCTCAGTGGTCCTGAAGACTGAAGCTTAATTACACACATCTAGAGTTAGGTGAATCTCTCTTGATTTGATGGATTCTTGGCTGGTATGTGGAAACAATACCTATGTACATAGGTATATGAAATAGCCTGAAACAGAATAACAAGAGAATTAGTAACAAGGAATTTGGAACTTTTAACCTTGTTCCTACTGCCAAGAAGAAGGGTTGTTAGCCTACAGAAAGAAATATACTAGCTCTACAAAAAGCCAATTTATTACAAGTGGACCAGGGCCTTGGTAATGAAGCTATTTCCTTTTATCTTGCTTCCCCAACCATGGAGGCTCAGTTTTTTCCCACTCAAATGGTCTAAATTTTACCCATTTTTCAAAGCCTAGCTCAACCCCACATCTTTTTCTAGACCAACCTAGCCCTTAGTGATTTCTCCCACAGAGCCAGGAGAAAAAAGCATTGTTACTAAGTAGACAAGGTTGGAAAATGGCAATTTCCAACACCCCTAAGTGTTATTGTTCATCAGAGGTCTTTGCTGAAAGCCAAGGAACCTGACTCCACAAAATAAATACTATGTGCCATGGAAAGCAAATTTTATAGCACTAAACAGGCATTTATAAAAAGTAGCATTAAAAAGCATTCATTTGTATAAGAAGTCCTATTGTTTCTACTTATAATAACGTGCTGACTTCAGGAAGCACTGATATAGGAAAGGCTGGTGTTCTGTTCAGAGATATTAGCAGTAGGCCTCACACCTAAGCAGCTAGTGGTGCAATGCATGGTGCTGGGCCTGGAATAAGGAAGATCCAAGTTCAAATCTGAGCAATCAATATTTATTAAGCACCTGCTAGGTGCCAGGCACTGTGCTAAGTGTTCAGAATACAAAAAGAGACAAAAGAGTTTCTGCCCTCAAGAAGCTTACAGTCTAACATGTGAGACACCATGCAAACAATATAGACAAAGCGAGCTATATACAATGTAAATAGGAAATAATTAACAGAAGGAAGGCACTGGAATTAAGAGTGGTTCTGGAAAGCTTCCTATAGAAGGTAGGGTTTTTAGTTGGTATTTAAAAAAGCCAGGGAGGTCAATAATCAGGGTGGAGGGGAGATAGCATTCCAGGCATGGGGGACAGCCAGACAGAACGCCCAGAGCTGAGAGATGGAGGGTCTTGTTCGTGGAACAACTGGGTCCAGTATCATTGGATTGAAGAGTACAGGTTGGGGAGTAAAGTGTAAGAAGACTGGAAAAGTAGGAGGGGGATGGGTTATCAAAGGCTTTGAATGTCAAATAGCATTTTGTATTTGTTCCAGGAGTCACTGGAGTTTATTGAGTGGGGAGGTGGGGGGTGGTTTGACATGATAGAACTTATGCTTTAGGAAATCACTTTAGTAGCTGAATAGAAAATGAATTGGAGGCATATGCACCAGAAGGCTATTGTAATAATCCAGGCATGAGGTGATGAGGGCTTGCACCATAGTAGTGGTAGTGTCAGAGTTAAGAAGAGGGCATATTTGAGAGACACTAAAAAGATGATAGGCCTGCGGAGTTAAGAGTGAGGAATTGAGGATGACTACATTGTGAACCGGAGATAATGGGAGGATAGTATTGCCCTATACAATAAGAAAAAGTAGGGGGAGAGGGTTTGGGGGAAAGATAATGAGTTTCATTTTGAGTTTAAGATATATACTGGACATTCAGTTTGAGATCTGAGAGGCAGTAGGAGATATAAGATTGGAGACTCCTGGCAGAGAGCTTGAGGCAGGATAGGTACTTTTGAGAGTCATCAGCAGAGATGTTAAGTAAATCCATGAGAGCTAATGAGATTGCCAAGCGAAGTTGTAGAGACAGAGAAGAAAAGGAAGCCCAGGACAGAATACTGAGGGAAACCTATAGTTAAGGGTCATGATTTAGATGAGAATCCAGCAAAGGAGACAGAGAAAGAGCAGTCAGATAGGTGAGAGGAAAACCAGGAGACAGTGGTGTCCCAAAAACCTAGAGAGAAGAAAGTATCAAGGAGGACAGAGTGATCAACAGTGTCAAAGACTGCAGAGAGGTCAAGGAGAATGAGAATTGAGAAAAGGCCATTGGATTTGGCAACAACTGGATTTGGTAAATTTGGAGAGAGTAGTTTCAGTGGAATGATAAGGTTGGAAGCCAGATTTTAAAGGGTTAAGAAGAGAGTGAGAAGAGAAAAAGTAGAGGCACCTATTATAGATGGCTTTTTCAAGGTGTTTGGCTACAAAGGGCAAGAGATATCTATCAACAGTTAGTAGGGATGAAAGGATCAAGTGAAGGTTTTTTCAGGATAGGGGAGACACAAACATGTTTGTTGGCAATAGGAAATGAGCCAGTAGACAGGGAGAGACAGAAAATAAGTGAGATAAGTGGAAGCTAGGAGGCAAAGTGAGTAGAGCACCTGGAGTCAGGAGGACCTGAGTTCAAATCCAGCCTCAGACATTTGACACAATTACTAGCTGTGTGACCTTGGGCAAGTCACTTAACCCCAATTGCCTTACCCTCTGTCATATTAAGTTGGGACTTTTTTTTTTTATTGTTTTAGAATGCTAAATTAATTAAGTGTCTTTGATTGAGTCTTACTAGGTGCTATACCCCAGGCCCACGCTCTTTTACTACTAGGTGCAAAGTCCCAGTCTGGTTAGCAAACTAATTGGCTAGTTTGAGAGAGGAGTGAAGCCCCCAGGGCCCTAAGGGGAGTTGCTAAGACCAGACCCAATAGTAGGCACCTAAGTTCTGGTGGCTCAGATGACATTTGATGATGTCTAAAGACTGTGTAAAAAGAGAGAACAGAGTTGTTTGCCTGGGGCTCTGAGCCACTGGAGGTGTGGTGAGTGACTCTGGGCCAGCCTTTGTTAAGAGTTCCCTGGCTCGTGAACTCAGATGTTTCTCAGATGGTTTCTTGGTAACTATGAATTGTGATCTGGTCTGTTTATATTGCATATGTTTGTAATTTGTTTATACTTGCTCTGAAGTTCAGGTTGCTGGCTTTTCCAACATATACATATGAGTTCATATGTATATGTTGGACTAAAGCAAGCTTGTTAACCCCTTAATGTTGCTTTCCTTAGTAAAGCAGATCAAAAGAGTCTGTGCTGGCAGTGTTCTTGTTGTTGGGCTTGTGTTGGTCTTTCACCCCCACAACAGCTGCTAGCCAAATTGTCACAACACCTTCTCCCCTCAAAAAAAAAACCTAGCAAAAAATAAAATCAGGATGACAGAAGGGGGCCATCTGTTAGAGGGATGGAATTGGATTGATCAAACAGGTAGAGGGAATTAGCCTTGGGAAAGAATAAGGCCACTTATCATGTGAGAGGAATAAAGGAGGAGAGAGCAGCAGAAGGTGTTTTCTACCTGTGTGACCTGGGCAGTCACTTAACTTCTATCTGCCTCAGTTTTCTCAATTATAAAATGGGGATAGTAAATAGCTTCTACCTTCCAGGGTTGTAAGAATCAAATAAGATATTTGTAAAATGTCTAGCACATAGTATGCATTTAATAACAGTCTTAGTCATTAGGTACAATTGAAATATCAAGGACAGATAATACTCATCAGCCTTATCTCCAGACTGAATAATTTCTAACTTACTTGTAGCCTCAGGAGATTTTGTACTATACTATAATTATAATTGTACTATGCCCCATATCTTTATTACCGTTGTCTGATAAACACCCAGTGGCTGACTTAGGCACTGACCTTACCTATCACCCTCCAACCTCATTTCAGCTACATGCAACACTTCAAAGAAAAGTATGAATTGGCACCAAAAAAACAAAAGTTCCCAGAAGAGCACAGAAAGAATTTTTAAAAATCAAATAAGAGAAGTTGAGGAAAAATTGGGAAAAGGGATAAGAGTGATACAAGAAAATCATGAAAAGAGAGTCCATAGTTTGATAAAGAAGGCACAAAAATACTGAATAACACCTTAAAAAAAGAATGGAAAAGGAAGTACAAAATCTCACTAAAGAAAATAAAATAAGAAAGTAATAATAAAAATTAGAGTTGGGCAAGTGGGAGCTAATGGTACCACAAGACATCAAGAAACAAAACAAAGCCAAAAGAATGAAAATAAGAAGGAAAAGTGAAATAGCTTGTTGGAAAAACAGCTGACCTGCAAAATAGATCTAGGAGAGATAATTCAAGAATTTTTGTAGAACCTGAAAGCCATGATCAAAAAAAGAACCAAGACAACATATTTCAAGAAATTATTAAAGAAAACTGTCCTGATATCTTAGAACCAGAGGGTAAAGTAAAAATTGAAATCATCCACTGATTGCCTCCTGAAAAAGATCCCAAAATGAAAACTTCCAGGAATATTACAGCCAAATTCCAGAGCTCCCAGGTCAAGGAGAAAATATTGCAAGCAGCCAGAAAGAAACAATTCAAGTGGCATGGAGCCACAGTCAGGATGACACAAGATTTAGCAGCTTCTACATTAAAGGATCAGAGGGCTTGAAATGTGATAGTCCAGAGGGCAGAGGAGATAGGATTATAATCAAGAATAATCCTCCAGAGGGAAAAGTGGATATGCAATAAAATAGAGGGCTTTCAAGCATTCCTGATGAAAAGACCAGAGTTGAATAGTAAATCTGACTTTCAAATACAAGACTCAAGAGAAGCATAAAAAGGTAAACAAGAAAGGGAAATAATAAGGGACTTAATAAGGTTAAACTGTTTACTTTTCTACATGGAAAGATGTAACTTCTAAGAACTTTCTCATTATTCAGGCAGTTAGAAACAGAACCTACATAGAAAGAGGGCATGGGTGTGAGTTAACTATGATTGGATGACTTCAAAAAATAAAACTAAGAGGGGAGAAAGAGGGATGCACTGGGAGAAGGGGGAAGGGAGAAGAAGAAGGGAGAGGTAGAATGGGATAGATTATCTCATATAAAAGAGGTGTGAAAAGAAGAGCTTTTACAGTGGAGGGGAAGATGCTGGGGGTGGGGGTTGGAGATGGCAGGTAATGCTTGAACCTTACTCTCCTCAGAATTGGCTCAAAGAGGAAAAAACATACATGCTCAGTTAGTTGGCTATAGAAATCTATCTTGCCCTACAGGGAAATAGGGGAGGGTATAATAAAAGAAGGGTGGTGATAGAAGGGAAGGTAGATTGGAGGAGGTGGGGGTCAGAAACAAAATAGACTTTTAAGGAGGGATAAGGTAAAAGGGGAGAGAGAGAGAGAGAGAGAGAGAGAGAGAGAGAGAGAGAGAGAGAGAGAGAGAAGGATAAACAAAGGGGAAAAAAGGATGGAGGGAAATACACAGTAATCCTAACTGTGAATGTGAATGGGATGAACTCATCCATAAAATGGAAGAGGATAGCAGATTAAATTAAAAGCCAGAATCCCACAGTATGTTGTTTACAAGAAACACATACTTGAAGCAGAGAAATACAGAGTAAAGGTAAAGGGCTGGAGCAGAATCTATTATGCTTCAGCTGAAATTAAAGAAAAAAAAGCAGGAGTAGCAAGTATGATCTGAGACAAAGCAAAACCAAAAACAGATCTAATTAAAAGAGATAAGCAGGGAAACTACATTTTTCTAAAAGGTACCATAGACAATGAAATAACATCAGCACTAAATATATATGCACCCAATAGCATCCAAATTCTTAAAGGAAAAGTTAAATAAGTTACAGGAGGAAATAGACAGTAAAACTATGCTAGTGGGGGACCTCAACTTTCCCCTCTCAGAACTCAATAAATCTAACCAAAAAATAAAGAGGAAAGAAGTTAAGGAGATGAACAGAATTTTAGAAAAGTTAGATATAATAGACCTCTGGAGAAAACTGAATGGGAATAGAAAGGAATATTCCTTTTTCTCAGTGGTGCATGCCACCTACACAAAAACTGACCATGTTTTGGGGCACAAAACCTTACAAACAAATGCAGAAAAACAAAAATATTAAATGCATCCTTTTCAGATTATAATGCAATAAAATTTACATTCAATAAAGTAGCGTGGAAACATAGATTAAAGATTAATTGGTGATGTCTCTTTGACCAAGGTTTGAGTGACCTAAGTCATGTACCCCAAGATGGTCCACCTCCCATCTGATAGCCAATCAGAGTTGAGTAGGCACCCTTCCAGAACACCTCCTCTTTGAATGGCATATAAACTGTGACCCCACCATTAGGGGTTTTTGGTCTAAGAGAGAGAGCCAAATGACCATCATTTTACTAAAACCTGCTGGCCTTATTAACAAAATGATTAAATTACCCAGAAACTATGTCTCTCAAACTTTTTAATCATCACAAAGGAGGAAGGGAGGGAAGGAAGGACAATAGAAAGAAAGGGAAGAGTAGAAGTTGGAACTGTGTATGGTCAGGATTTGTGGATTGGAAGATTTCATAAGTCATTTGCTTGACTATCCAGTTTTATTGAATACATATGTGATTTCCTAATTTCATGCTGAAAATTGTTTTAACTCACTAGAGAATACATAGAATGGGGCCCAAACCTCTCGATTTTTTTTTTTTGGTATTTATATAGTATTTAATTTTCCCTCAATTTTTAACATTTGTTTTTAAAACTTTTGAGTTCCAAATTCTCTCCTTTCTTCCCTTCCCACCTCTCCTCATTGAGAAGGAAAGCAATTCCATATACATTATGTATGTGTAGTCATGCAAAACATATCCATAATAGTCATGTTGTGAAAGAAAACACAGACAAAAAAATCCTCAAGAAAAATAAAATGAAAAAAAAAGTTGCTTCAATCTGTATTCAGACACCATCAGTTCTTTCTCTGGGGATGGATAGCATTTTTCATCCTAAGTCATTCAGAGTTGTCATGGATCATTGTCTTGCTGAGAATAGCTAAGTCATTCCCAGCTGATCATCTTACAATATTGCTGCTACTTTGTATCCTGTACATTTGACTTTGCATCAACCCATGTGAGTTTTTCTATGTTTTTCTGAAAGCATCCTGCTCATCATTTCTTTTTTTTTTTTAATTTATTTTTAATATGTTTGGTTTTCAGCATTGATTTTCACAGGCGTTTGAATTACAAATTTTCTCCCCATTTCCTCCCCCCCGCCCCATTCCAAGATGGCGTGCACTCTGGTTGCCCTGTTCCCCAGTTTGCCCTCCCCTCCATCACCCCATTCCCCTCCCATCCCCCTTTCCCTTCCTTTCTTGTAGGGCAACGTAAATCTCTATGCCCCATTGCCTGTGCATCTTATTTTCTAGTTGCATGAAAAAAAAACTTTTTTACTTTTGAACATCTATTTTTTTAAAACCTTGAGTTCCAAATTCTCTCCCCTCTTCCCTTCCCATCCACCCTCCCTAAGAAGTCAAGCAATTCAACATGGGCCACATGCGTATCATTACG
>CM053624.1:183020065-183041475 GCA_028646595.1 Phalanger gymnotis | reverse complement strand
ATCCCCCCTTTTTTTATCTTCTTCCTCCTTCTTTCCTGTGGGGTAAGATACCCAATTGAGTGTGCATGGTATTCCCTCCTCAGGTCAAATCTGATGAGAGCAAGATTCACTCATTCCCCCTCACCTGCCTTCTCTTCTCTTCTAACACGCCTCTTTTTAGAACAGGGCTGTGTCAACCACATATGTGGGTGAATGCAGTTATGATTTATCAGCATATCCTGGCCAAGCTCATGTTTACTTCTAAACAGCAAAATGAAACCAGCCATTACTTGGCAGGAATCCTATCATATAGATATCAATCCTTTCCACTCTTGCTCTTTTCCTGAGTACTAGGAAGCTCTGTTGGTAGCCTACAATAAACGTTTAATGACTTCTTACACACTATTTCAATTATATCCAAGCCTAAGGGCACCTAGCAGTAGAAGCAGAGTCTTGATTATAATGAGAATTCTCAGTATCTAGAACTGAGTAACATTAGAAGAAATCTTTATTTCTTCAGCACATGCAACATGCATTTAAGTAACCACGGCAATAATTTATATTTAGTCATTTTTCAGTCATGTCTGACTCTTCATGACTCATCTGGGATTTTCTTGGCAAAGATACTGGAATGGTTTGCTTCTCCTGATCATTTTAAGTTGAGGAAACTGAGGCAAACAGAATTAAGTGGCTTGCCCAGAGGTCACACAGATAGTAAGTATCTGAGGCCAGATTTGAACTCATGAAGATGAGTCTTCCTAACTCCAGGTCCAGTGATCTAAATGTGTGACCCCACCAATAATTCCCTCTCTTAAATTTCTCCTTATCTACCTGCTCTTATCCTGTTGCCTACAAACATGCCCAGATCTTCCTGTCCTTAAAAAACAACAAAAACTTCACTTACCCTTGCCATCCCGTCAAGGCTCATCTCTCTCCTTTTCTCTGTCACATTCCTACACTCAGCTACACTCATTACCTTTATTTGCTCACACTCAATGCCTTGTAATCTTGCTTTGGACATCAATTTACTGTAACCACTCTGTCCTAGGTTAGCAACATCTGTTTACTGAATCTGAGAGTTTTTCCTCTGTCATCTCTCCTCTTTCCAGCTTTGGACTTTGTTGACTGCCTCCTTCTCCACAACACTCTCCTCTCCCTTGGCTTCCTGGTTGACACTGTTCAATCTTGGTTCTCTTGTCTCACCACTCTGCTAGATGATCATTCATCACCCACCCACCCCCAAGAGTAGCTATCACCCCAAAGCTCTGTCCTGGGTCCTCTTCTCTCCTTTACTCAGTGACCTCATCGGTTCCCATGGACTTAATGATCATTTCTATGCAGATGACTCCCAAATTTATATTTCCTAACCTCTCTCCTGAACTCCTCTCCACTTTGATGCTCTGTTAGCATCTAAAACTCAAAATATTCAAAACATAACTGATTATCTTTTATCTCTAAATCTAACCCTTCCCCCAAGGCCATCCAGGATTGCAACCTCAAAATCATCTTTGACTCGTTCTGCCCCTTTACTCAGTATGCATTTATGAAGCACCAACCATATACTGGGCACTATGCTAAGCTCTGGGGACACAAAAAGAGGCAAAAGGCAATCTCTGCTCTCATGGAGCTCACAATTTAACTGGGGAGACAAGGAAACGAATATGTACAAAGAAGCTATAGTCAATTGGTGCCTCTACTTTCTCTCTTCTTAACCCCTTACAATCTGGCTTCTGACCTTATCATTCCAAAACTGCTCTCTCCAAAGCTATTAATGATCTAATTGCCAAATCTAACGGCCTTTTCTCAACTCTTGTTCTCCTTGATCTCTGTGCGTTTTTTGACACTATTGATCACTCTCACCTCCTTGATCTTCTCTTCTCTCTAGGTTTTTGGGACACCACACTCTCCTGGTTCTCCTCGTAGCTATGTGACCACTCCTCTTCTGCCTTCTTTGCTTAAACCTTCTCTAGATCATGCCCTCTAACTGTAGGTGTCCCTTAGAGTACTGTCCTGGGCCCTCTTCTCTTCTCCCTGTACATTACTTCACTTGGTGATCTTATCAAGCTTTGATGGATTTAATTACCATCTTTATGCTGATGATTCCTAGATCTACCTACTCTACCCTAACCTTCTGCTGATCTCCAATCTCCTATCTTCAATTGCCTTTTAGACATCTCAGACTGGATGTCCATTAGATATCTTAAACTTAAAATGTCTAAAATGAAAAACTCATTATCTTTTCCCCCTAAATCCTACCTTCCCTGACCCCTCTCCCCATACCTTTCCTATTACTGTAGAGGGCAACACACTGTCCTTTTAAGTCACTCAGGCTCACTACTTAGGAGTTATCCTCAATTCCTCACTTGCTTTCACTCCACCTAGTAACAAGGCCTGTCGATTTCACCTTTGCACTGTCTCTCAGATATGCCCCTCTGTCCTCTGACACTGCCATCACTATGGTACAGACCCTCATCACCTCATGCATGGATTACTGCAATAGCCTGGTGGTGGGTCTGCCTGCCTCAAGACTCCCTCCCCTCCAATCCATTCTCCATTCAGCCACTAATGTGATTTTCCTAAAGTGAAGGTCTGATCATGTCAAACCCTCCCCCTCTACTTAATAAACTCCATTTAAAGCCCTTCATAACCCAGACCCCTCCTACCTTTCCAGTCTTCTTCCACCTTGTTTCCTAACATGCACTCTTTGATCCAGTTTGATCCGTTGATACAGTGACATCAGCTTCCTGGATATTTCACAAACAAGAAACTCTGTCTCTGTGTGCCAGGCATTCCTTTTGGCTGTCTCTCATGTCTGGAATTGATGGGGTGCTTGTGCTTGGACCTGAATTCCAAGATCACATTACTCCCTAACTTCAAAACACTATCCCTGACAGTTTTCTCCCCAGCCCAAGGGCACTATGCCTAGCAACAGCTCATTAGTGGGCCCCAGTGAGACAAACTACCTTTCCCCACAACTACTCACAAGTGGGTCCAGTAAAACAAACTATCTTTCCCCATCACAAGAACAAGCTGACCTCTGAAAAAATTCTTTTGTAAAAACAGGACTGTCTTGTAACTACAGAATTATCATGTGTTGATTCCCAAAGTTATTGTATAGACATCAACTCTGACAGCTATCTTGTTACAGACATAACTGACCAAAAATACACCTGAGAAATCCCTTTCCTTGTAAATTATCACCTAATTAGCATATCTGCCACATAATCCACTACCTTTCCTATATAAGCTTTAGCATCATTCCTGCTAAGTGGTAAGCTCCTTAGGGAGCTCTGCCCACAATTTTGGCATTACAATAAATCTTTGCCACCTTGACTTGAAGAATGCTTGAGTCTGTGAATTCATTCCAGATGACTCTCTCCTGCACTTCAGTCCTCGAGGGGTCTCTGAACCCCTTAAATGGCAACAAGACCACCATGTGCAGTAGGACAGAAGAAGGCCTAAGATAGAATCCTGTGGGTCACCTATTGTTGGAGGGCATGATCTAGATGAGGATCCAGCAAAGGAGACTGAAAAGGAAGTGCTCTAATAGGTCAGAGAACTAGGAAAGTGGTGTCTTGAGAAGAGAAAGTAAGAGTGTTGAGGAGAGGACGATCAATAGTGTCAAAGACTGCAGAGAGGCGAAGAGTGATGAAATCAGAACTCAGATTGGAAGGGATTGAGAGAGAATTGAGGGGATTACAATGGCAAGTAGTAATGAGAATTGAGTAAACCAGACTGACTCCCTGTTGTGGAGTGTTCTAAAGCTAGCTCAGTTCCCTTTCTATTCAACTATGAGTCTAGTCCAAATTTTGTCTAGTGAGAAAACTTTATTACGATTATTATGATTTTATTATTACGATTACAATTATTATTATTGTATTGTTTGAATCTTGACTTGCATGGACTACCTTTATCAAGCGCTTAGAGACCCTTAACTAAGGACTCAGGTTATGCTGGTCATATCTGAAGAATGATACAAGATGTTTTCTCACAATTGTATGTCTCAAGCAACCCAAATATCTTATTTGAAAACTGGCCTTGTACTGATCAATCAGCATTTGATTGAATATAGACACTTTTAGGGGACACCTCTTTTGATGATTTCAGGCAATTGTACTTGTTCATTCTTCCCTTCCCAACTTGGAAAGTCTCTTTTAATTAGAAATCAGATTACCTCCTCGTTAATTGTTATCTTCTAATTAATTGGTCTTCATTGTTTTTAATTTGTTTTTAGTGTTTAAAAATCTTATCTCCCCCTATATTCAGAATCCTGTGCCAAAGCTGAGGAAGGTGATTGGTCTGGATTTGTTACGCAATTAGCATGCACTGCTTAATTAATCAACATGCTCAGCTCAAACATTTGTTTCCTCAGTCATTTCATCTTTCACCCACAAGAGGAGTGAGAGGAGAGAAAATGAAAGCACTTAATGTAGATAGCCTTCTTAAGGAGCTAAGCCACAGGGAGCAGAAGAGATATAGAACAAGAGGCCTGAAGCATCAAATGAGGGTTTTTGGAATCTGATAGATGATATGATTATAGCAGTGGGGAATGAGTCAATAGATAAGGAAAAATTGAAGATAAGTATAAGAATGGAAATGACAGAGGGGGAAATTTATCGGAGATGGGATGGAATGGGATTGCTTGTGCAGGTAAGGAATACCTTACCAAGGAATGTCCTTAGTAAGGAATAGGGCCATCTCTTCATATGAGATGGGTGGAGATAGTGGCAGGATGCATTTGAGTGATGAAGAAAAGGTGAGGAGTTCACAACAAATCACAACTTTTTCTGTAAAATATGAGTCTGAAGTTCTCAGCTAAGAAAGTGGGGGAGGGGGAGCCATGGGAGGCTTAAGGAGGGGTGAAAAGGTTTATTAAAAGCCACTATGGAGAGTGGGATAGTGAGTTGGTAAGGGGAGGTATGGAAGAATTGCCTAGCAGCAGTGAGGACCCAGCTAAGGCTTTGTACATAACTTTGTAGTGGACCCAATCAGAATGGTGGTGATTTTCTCCACCTTAATTCAGTAAGCATGTGTAGGAGCAAAGGTGACAGATGGTGGGAGTGACCTCAATCAGCAATATAAGGGGACTAGGGACTCAATAAGACAATGCATAATTGAACTGGTTCACTAAGGGTTAAAATGGGGAAAAGAGTTGAGTGGCTAATATAGGAATGATAACTTGAGAACTGAAGGGTTGAAGGACTGGAGGTTATGGTGTGGATAAAGCCTCGGGTTTGGTGAGGGAAAGCAGAGGGAGAGGTGGAAAGCCAGTAAATTATGGTCAGATAAAAAGATTTCAAAATTCCTGGAACATGGAGGTGGTGCCTTTGTGGGTGAACGCAAGATCAAGGGTAAGACCACCCTTGTGTGTGGTTGAGGTGAGATGGAAAAGGAAGTCATCGGAAGTGAGGTTGGGAAATTGAATGGCTGGGGTGTTCAAAGGCAGGCATTAGGGAGGAGGAAAAAAAATTGAGTCAAACACTGAACTTGAGGAAGGAATGGAAGTGACCTGGAGATCTGTAGACAATAAATACCAAGATTTTGATTGGAGAGAAGATGTGGATTGTATGGACCTCTTCAGGAAAACCTGAAGTGGCAATGGAGAACAGAGTATTCTAAGTCCCTCGCCTCAACCAGTGAGCAGCAGGGGGGCGGGGGGTGGAGTGGGAGGAATGAGTGAAGATGCACCCAGTTCTGGAAAGGGTAGCCAAGGAAGCTAGAGGGGAGACAGGTTTCAGTAATAGCTAACAGATGGAAGAAGTAGGAGGGGAAAACATTTAGGATAAAGTTAAGTTTGTTGCCTATGGAACAGGCATTACAAAGGGCACAACGGAAGGAGTGGGTAGTGTTTGGTTGGGATTTGGGAGCAAGAGAGTTGAGGGGGAACAGGAATAAGGAATCAGGTGGTAGGGGATGTAATAGGGTTTGGACGATCTAGCGGGGTTTAGGATCACTGGGATGTGTGAGGTATGAGTTGTGAGCATGTTAATTACTGAGTGGAAAGGCACCATTCCTCTGCTCAGAGGAAGCTGGAGACCAGGCAAAAGACATAGTACAAGACAGAAGGAATGTGACCAGATGATTTGTCCTATTTCACTTCTCTTCCTCCCTCTGAAGACCCAGCGAGACAGAAGATTCCTCTGTTCCTGGAAGCTTTCCTCTTTACATACTATCCATTTCTAATGCCAGGTTTTATCAATTGTAATCATCTCTCATATTTATGTCTTCTCCTTCCACAGTCATCATTCTGGTTCAGGCCTGGCTCTTATCACCCTCCCTTGGACTACTGTGACAGACTTTTAATTGGTCTCCCTACTTCCAGCCTTTCTCAACACACAAATGATCTAAGATCTTATTGATGTGAATATTCCCTGAAATACCACAGACCTTAATCCCATGCAAATCTGAACATCTGATCCTGATCATGTCTTTCCATAATTGGCCATACTAAATTCACCAAATACTGGGGGGCTTCCTCTTTTCCCTGAATACTAATTCAAGAAAATGGGTTGTTAACCATTGGTCATTCCATGCTCTCACATGACCATCCCATCTTTTTCATTCTGACATTTCTTTGAAGATATCCTTTACTACATTTCTCCCTCATAATTCCGTTTGTAATGGAATTGCTTTTCCACTGCTTAAGTGTTTTTCCATTGCTGAGTGATACTCATTTTCACATCCTCAGCGATTATCATGTTCCATGTCTTGCAGGCATATAGCACTGCCTTCACAAAGTCCACTCTGCTGCCTCATTGTGGCATAAGAAAGAATTTAAGGTTTCAAAGTCCATGCAAGTGGAACACAAGCTGTGGCAATTTCCCCCTTGCAAGAGAGGCTTTTGTGTATAACTTCAGCAACAGACTGTTTGCAAAAAAAAAAACCCAAACCTAACTAACCTTACTAAACACAGACAGGCAAGATCACTTAGCGATAAACTCTTTGGCCATGATAACATGAAATAATGAATCCTTTATGAAGCTGTCAAAATCATCCTCCTAAATCTTAAGTCTGACTATCTTAGTTCCCCAAGAACCCTCAATATCTCTCTGCTGCCTCTAGAATAAAATATAAACTTTTCATTTTGGCTCCAAACTACTTTCCAGTCTTATTTTATATTGTTTCTCACTTAATAACCTTTACATTCCAGGCAAACTGGACTATTATTTCTTCCCCTAAATTCAACATTCCTTCTCCAATCTTTGTGTATATGCACAGTCTCTTACGCCTAGAACTCCTGCACTCACATCTACCTGTCCGAATCAAGACCATTCTTCAAGGCTTAGTCCATGTGCCATCTTCTCCAGAAGCCCTTCTTTAATCCCTCCCAATTTAGTGCTCTTCTCTACACTAATTATCTTGTATTTACTTATGTGTGTATCCTACTACAACTCACCCCATCTACCTGATTTCTTTGAAGGCAGAGACTTATTTTTGTCTCTGTATTATCAGTGTGTAACATAAAGGCTGAACTGTTTGAACTGAATGGATACAATACTTTTTAAAATACAAACACTGCTATCTGCATACTTCTTTAGGATATTCAAAATTTCAGCAATTTCACAAATTCTGCTTCTCTTTCTGGAATTCATTTTTTTACAAACTGTACACAGCAATTGTTTTACTTGTAACTGACTTTGTGTGAGGATTTGTCAAATCTTTTTTGATGTTGTTCTTCAAATATTGCTTAACAATAACAGCATCAAAAAAAAAACCTCAATTTCATTTCTATCTATATATAAGGTACTTTTTCTGAAATCCTCTGGGGCTGTGAAGCTCAAATATCTTAAAATCTCTCTTCTATAAGAGTTATCATGATGGCCCTTTCTCCCTAACCTACAGTATCCTCATCCTCCTATCGCTGTTTTCATTCCTTTTCTTGACAGTCACTTGTGGTTCTATGTCTGGCCCTTAGTACAGAGTAATAAATTTACTAGGACAAGTGAAGAGCCATTCATGTAAATAATGCACTAATAAAAATTTAATATCATAAAACAAATCAAAAAAACAGCAACTTTTTTTTTAAACCATTCACAATTAAAATGGAAAAAGACAAAATTATAAGGCAGCCATCCATGGAATGATTTCATGTTTACAAAGGATTGAGAAGAGAGACATTTAAAATCACTGTTCAGGCCTTTGAATCAGGAACAGCAATGTTATCCCACAGAAATCCAACTTAATAGAAGATGCTGCCAGAAAAAATAATTAGCCAGTCTTCTTGCGTTCAGCACTTGCATTAGGCTGAGTTTACCTGGAGAGTTACCAAAATATTCTATGTTCCCTTCCCACAAATAATAACTTCCTTCCAGATCTCCTGAGGTTGATAACAATGAGCTGAAGGAACAAAGACGGTAAGGAACATCACTGACTCGATTCACAGCATCTTTTACTTTTTTGGGGAACAATGAATTATGCTAGGCACACATTTACCACTGCATGGAAGATTCCTGTAAGACAAATACAAAGAGTTCCTCCAATTTAGCAGTTTTCAATAAGTGTCCTAAGTCTCTCAAGAGATTAGATTTATACACACAGTAAGGAGGAATGTTCTTTGGGGTTTTATGTTGAGACAGTCATCAAAATCCCGTGCTCAGCATCTCACTACCAACATGTAATGTATTTCGGCTGCTTAAGATAGCCTGATGCTGGTGTGTTGTCCTTGCTAATTCTCATCCACTTGAAAGGGAAAAACCAGGCAGCTTATAACTAGGCTGGTAGGGAAAAAAAATAATAGTTTTCTGTTACCACAAGGAACAGACACTGTAAACAGCCACTTTTCTTCCTGTCCCAAATGACTGAAAAAATAAAAATATTGCAAAATGGCTGATGTGGTAAGCATAGAGTCAGGGGAAAAGAGGTGAGGGAAAGAAAAAGGATCATGCAGCCTCTGAAGGTAGTGCCTTTCCCAATTCTCAGTGTTCCAGTGCAGAACCTCTGGCTACACTAAGACAATCTTGCAATGGAAAATCAAAGCAGAACCAAATTCAGCATCAAAGGGATCAATACTCCAAAAGAAATGGCAATTGATATGTGGCTACCTGAAAATACTTGAGGTGTGATAAAATTTTGATTCAAATTGCCAGTCAAGAGAAAATCCTGGATCTGAGCAAAATCTTGAACCATAAAGGGAGCCAAACTGCAACTAAAATGAACTTTGGCTACTGGTGGGGAAAAAAATTATAAGTTGTATCTCTCTTTGGCAGCCAAAAACTCCATCCAAAATCATGGAAGCAACTTATATATCACCAATGATTTAACACCTATTATGGTATTAAGGCATCCACATTTAAAGAGGCAGGTCAAAACAAGGGAAAAACAGAACTGAAATATATCATTAAGTTAAATCAATGTGACCTCTCCCCCAGTGCAATGTGTCACACTAGTAAAGTTTTTTTTTTTTACCAACAGATCTTGGTTAAACTGCTCTGCTGCATGGAGAAGTGTTTGAGCCCTACAAATTTATTATGGCTATTTTTATCTGCTGACCTTGAATAGAGACAAGGAATTCCTAGGACAGAAAAACAAAAGTCTAGGAAGAATTATAGACAATGCTCTTAGGAGCTAATAAGTCCTGACAGATTTGCCTGTGATGGTGAGGTTGCAGAGGAAAGTAGATCTGGAAAACAGTTTAATCTTTGTTAGCGTCCAAGGCCCTGCATAGCAAGATTCTAGCCAAACTCATAAAGATGATGGCAAGGCACTGCTGAAACGGTCTTTGGCCAGCAGAATAATGAATATCTATTCACTGCACAAGAGCTAGATGGTAAAATTCCCATCCAAGCCAAATACCAAAATTGTGCAATTTATTTGATAGCAAAAGTGCAATGTTAGATAGAACTGAAGGCAACCAAGTAATTTTGAAGGGCAAGATGAAGCCCCATATCTTTCATGTCTGGCTAAGAAAGTCACATATTTTCTATACAACATCTTTTGTATATCTTAAGTACTAGTGATGCAATGGGGGGGAAAGGGGAGTAAGTTACTATTTAGCAAAACCATCTCATATGGTACTACTTTGGTCTGCAGCCAAGAGGGCTCACAAATCCTTGTTATCTATAGCTAATAATTAGATGAAATAAAGAAATGACAGGCATATTACAGTTTGTGTGTCACATATAATTTTTATGGGATAAAAAAATCTATTTACTGGAGAAAAATAATCTTGTTCCCCTTTATGTGATAACATGTTTGGAGCTGGGATTGAAAAAAGTAAATCAAAAGTTAAAAATACAATAATAACATTTATTTTCCAGTCCTTTCAAAGGATTAACAGGGACTCCAAACATCCAAAGCACTGATTTGGGAAATGTCAGGGCTTGAGGCAGAAACTCATTGAGTATATACTGAACAGGTTTACAACTCTAACAAAAAAGGCAGGTCCAGCATTTTAACTATTGTGCCAAATCTCTCATAAAAAGGTAAGTAATTTAAAGGCTAGACAATTTGCACTGGATGAAAATTACCTATTTGGAGGAAATGAGAATAGAGTAAGAGCTGAGCTTCAACACAATCCAAAGAATGGTTGTCCTGATGAGAACTAAATCCTGTAGAATTAATAAGCATCCCTACCACCAAGCTGACTACGGGAAGAGTGGGGAGGAGCAAAAGGGAAGGACGTGTCTAAGGACTTAGAGGGAAAAGTTTTATCTCAGAGGCAGTGTGGGAAAGATCAGGGGACATGATTTCAATTACAAGGAAAACACTTCTCATTTATGATATACCATGACTTTTCCTCACCACAAAAGATGCTTACTTGCCGCATAATCAGCATTCCCAAGATGCACCACTTTTTTTTACCAAAGGGATTGCTGTTCTGCTAACATTAATACTTTTTAAAAACAAGAAAACTCACAACATGGAATTCAGTTATTTTAATTTTAAAAATGATCCAGAGACCTCTCTCCTTAGTATCCATAATTTGTTTAAAGTTTAGTATCTCTTAATTTCTAAAGATGCTCTGCAAATCTGAGTTCCTGGAGAGGGTCTAAAGCTGCTGCTCCATAGGAAATATGCTGAAGGCTGGGATTCTTCCAGGGGGAACTTGGAGAAAAATATTTTACAAAACTGTTCACCTCTTTAAAAGGAAACTTCCCTATATTTAATTTCCTGGGATTTTACCTTTTCCTGCAGAGAAGCAGAAGCAAGTATTTCATTCCTTATTAATCTGTGCTACCCCAGTTACTTCCTCTTTGTGTAGCCACTCACCATTTTCCTTACTCTTTTAACAAACCTAAATTAAATCACCTTTCAGCATATAATCCAGACATGGGACACAGATGTTATAATAAGCACCAGTGTCAAAATGGTGAAGACCAAGCTAAAAACAAAAACGAGTCCAGAGATTCCTTAAACTAAAGAGGAGGTTCAATATGTGTTAACTCAAGCATGAAAGATGAATTTTGAATATTATACTTCAATAATTATTATTTTTGAGCAATTAAATCTTCCACTTTACCTTGAAATCTAAATTTCATTTTTCCTGAGAAGAGGGAAATCAAAATCCTAAAAACTCAAATGTGAAGGAGTCTTTTAAAAAACATGAGATAACCAAAGAATTCATATAGGCATATGTAATATGTTTTTATGCTAAAAAGCATTTCTAGTACTCTGAGTTTTATATCACAATCCTCACTGGGCTTCTGAAATATTGGTGGAGCTAGGCAAGGTAGGACAAGAGACTGAAGAATTGAGCAGCTGTAATGTGCTATCCATATCAGACTTCTGAAAGACCAAGGACAGAGGCTGGGACCTGAACATTTAATGCTGGTGTCCAATTGACAAAATGAGTGGGATGAGGCAACCCGAAACCAGAGCAACCACTTCCAGGCGGCTGAGTCCTTTTCCTCCAGCAGAGTCCGGCTTGTGACTGTGACCCAGTCCTCCCACCTCAGGGAGGACATGCACTGTAGCAACATACAGAAAAGTCCCAGCAGAGAAAAGCATGGCCACTCCAGTGGCATTGACCTCTGAAAGGGCTTCTTTGCTGCTCTGTGAAATTTGAAACAAAAAGAGGTTTAAGAATTAAGAGTTAAATTTATGTATGGTCATGCAAAAATCACACTAAGAAACCAGTAATCCTTCAAAATTTGCCCTAGCTGAGCCAAATAACCAAATGATCATGGATTAAATTACTAGCCCAGTCATAACAGTTTCCAAAGCAGAATTTAAATGCACATGCTATACATAATTTAACTATTTAAATAGTATTAACATTTAACCTTAAGTTTACATAAATTTAAAGATGAAAACAGTGACGGATATGAGTGGATTTTTCAGGCTACTTTATCAACACAGAAATATCTATTCTATATTCTATTCTATAATATATATTAGGTATATTCTATATTCTATCACTGAATGAAGTGTCTCCTAGAGAATTACAGGGTTTAAAAATATGGGTTTATAAGCTAGAATAGACAGCTAAGTGACAGGACAGAGTCATAGTGGATAGAGAGCTGGACCTGGAGTCAGGAAGAATGGAGCTCAAATCTGGCCTCAGATACTTCCTTAGCTGTGTGACCCTGAGCCAAGTCACTGAATCTCTGTTTGCCTCAGTTTCCTCAAATGTAAAATGGGGATCATAACAGCACCTACCTCTCAGGGTTGTTGTGAGGATAAAATGAGATATTTGTAAAGCTCTATATAAATGCTATTATTGTTACTAGTAACCATAATATTAATACTATAGGTAAATTATGCAAAACCATAATAAAAGGAATACAATAAAGGTATTTTATTTCTCCTGTATATTACATATAACAAACTACAAAAGGACATGGCACAGATGAACTTATCTGCTAATGTAAAACTATTTGTTGTCCTTGGAAAACAGCTGTGCCTTTATACTTCTTTTAGTGGCTTCCTCAACTCGCTTTCTTAAACTTAAACTTCTATCTCTTCTTTCCTGTCCCCAAAAAGGGAATGTCTTCTCATTAAAACAAATGCTGCCAGTTACATTACAAATATTTCCCTTTTTTCCTTTGAATAATTTCTTCTTCCTCTACTACTATCTCTTCTATGAAAGGTTTTATGCATCTGTCCTGAATTGCCACAGAATGCTGCTGATAGGTTTGTACTCTGAGAAACTTAAGATACTACCAGGTTAAGCAATCCTCCTTAACATGCTAATACATATTTTTCTTTTCAGTTTGACCACAAGTTATTTGACACTTCCCTCCCCCAAGCAACAGCAGATTCAATTGGTAAATGAGATTCTCCCTGGGGTATCCAAGAACATAGGCTGTAAAACTGCCCACCAATACCACGTTTAATTACATCAAAATTTCTCTCCCATGCAAGAATTTGTAAAAAAAAAAAATCTTGCTAATTATACCAAAGGAAGAGTCTTAAGTAATGACAATGCCAAGAAGATTGATAAAAGTTTATTAATAGTTCTTTGGTCTGCAAGCTATAGTTTATGGAAGCAGATGTGGATTTTCTAAGTGATAGGGAAAAGAGGACAGGCGCTGGACCTGTGATTTCGGAGGAGAAAGTGCCTTCCACCAATGCAGTTAGCACTTTCTTTGCAACTTCTAGTCTTGCATCAAACCTAGGTATTCCTGATACTCTTCCCTATACCAGGTTGCCTCTCCTTTCTAGGTGAAGAGAATATAATACATGACTCTCCAGAAGTTCAATTAACAAGAACCCAATCAGCTAGAACTCTTAATTAATAATTAACCCAAGCGGCCCTATCCATCACCCCAAGACACCTATACTTTTCTTTCTAAAAAAAAAAAAAGCAAATGACTTAACAAGATTGTAGAAAAGATTCAGTTTAAAACCAAACTAAACACCAAGAAAAAAGGTAGACTTAAATGGATTAATGTAAGTTATAAAGCATACTCACTTGCAAATTTAAGAATAATGAAGATCTGGTATTCTTCATTCTCTGCTCCAAGGCCTGTCAATTTTACCTTTGCTACTACTCTCAAGTACAACCCCTTCTCTCCTCTGACAGTGCCATCACTAGTGCAGATCTCTCAACATCTCATGCCTTGATTGTTACAATAGTCTGTGGGTGGGTCTGCCTGCCTTAAGTCTCTCTCCATTCCAATCTATTCTCCATTCAGCCACTAAAGTGATTTTCCTAACAGGTCTGATCATGTAACCACCCCCACCCTCACCCCACCAAATAAACTCCAGTGGCTCCCTATTGTCTTCAGGAGCCAGTACAAAATGCTCTGTTTAGCATTTAAAGTCCTTCATAACCTAGTCCTACTTTTCCAGTCTACTAACACCTTACTCCCTGACACATACTTTTCGATCCAGTGACACTGGCCTTCTGGCTGTTCCACCAACAAGACATTCCATCTCTCCACTCCAGGCATTCTCTCTGGCTGTTCCCCACACCTGGAATGCTCTCTGTACTCTGATCTGCTTATTGGTTTCCCTGGAAGGCTCTCCCAACCCCTCTTAATTTTAGTGCCTTCTCTCTGTTAATTATTTCCTATTCATCCTCTATACAGCTTGCTTGTACATATGTGTTTGCTTCTTATCTCTCTCCTTTTTTTTTGGTGGGGAGAAGGCAGGGCAATTTGGGGTTAAGTGACTTGCCCAAGGTCACACAGCTAGTGTGTGTCAAGTGTCTAAGGCCGGATTTGAACTCGGGTCCTCCTGATTCCAGGGCCAGTGCTCTACTCACTGTGCCACCTAGCTGGCCCTCTTCTAGTCTCATAAGACTGAGCTCTTTGAGTTCAGGGACTGTCTTAGGCCTCTTTTTGTACCCCCAATGCTAAGCACAGTGCCTGCCACATAATAAATATTTACTGACTAATTAAAGCACTATATTAATGTGAATTATTATTATTAAAGATTTGTATTCCCAATTCCTAGTTCTGACCAGGTAATTTAACTGAAAAGTTATTCCTTGGAAAATGTGGTGTAGTATAACATGTAATTTGCAAGTCTTCCTATACCTACTGACTTAAGTCATGAAAAAATCATACTCTTTTATCTGGAAAACAATTTTACACGATGAGAAATAGAAAGGAGGTACACTTACCTTACTCAGCCCTAAGTATGTCACCATGGCCATAACGGGTGCTGCTAGGGCAAAGACCAACAAATGCTTTCTGATTCGGTTTCGTTCCAATCCAGCATGCATTAAGAAGGAAACCAGGCCAAAGGCCGCTGGTGCCTGAAAGAAAATTCAGTTACTTAAAAATAAATCTGTTTCTCTGAAGTTCTGCTAAAGTTTTTGCATGGCATTTGACAGAGACACACCTTCCATCTAACAAGTATAAGGTGTAAAAAGCCATCTAGAAAAACCTTAGGAAAATTGGATGAGTAAATGAAGAAGCCTGATGGGACACGTAGAAGTAACTATAAAGTTACGATATTTTATTCATTAATTAGACTGAAATATATCTACAGTTATCCCTTCCATATCAAGTGGACTAGGGGCACAGTGCCCCCACAATCTGGAAAATCCTTGTAAAATTTTTTGGCTCTTCCTTCGTACCAGAGAGGAAGTCTTTTGGCTTCATGGATTTCCTTCTCTTTTTTTCTTGATATTATACAATACTATACTTATATTTTATGCATTTATGACTTTCTAAACCTTTTCTGTGTTGTCTGCTAGCCTTCACATATTGTCTGCAGCTTCCACAAAACTCCCCAAAAATTCCCATTTAATTTCTTATGCTGACTCCTGATATATTAAAACCAGAATGGGGAAAGTCGAGATGTGGAAGGGATAACTGTAGTTACTAAACAAGTTTAGTTATGTTGCTATGATATTATTATTAATATATATTTTAAACATTTATATATCAAAAGTTACTATGATACTGTATAGAATTAAAGATTATACAACATCTTCACAATTTTCTTACAATTAATGGCTATTCTCAAAAGACTCCTTATTACTCCACCCCTAGCATTGAACTTAAGTTTCACAATTCAGAGTAATTAATGTTCCTGGGCAAAGTAATTTGAAATATAAACTCACTTGATATCAAATCTTACCCCAAATACTTACCTTATGTAGCATTATTGCCACAAATACAATTAGCTGGACACTAGTTTGTGAAGTAGAAGCTGCTGCTCCCAAAGCAACACCATCAGCTAAATATATAAAAATGAAACAAAAAAATTCTTAAGTCCACAAGTCTGTCCAAAGACAACATACATATGAAGTACTTCAAAGGAGGATTTTCCTTTTTGTTTTTTTCCTTTTTTTACAGTTGGGAAAACAAAGTCAGGCAGCCAGAACCCCAAATTCTTTATTTCACCAAAAGAACATCTCACTCACCGATCCTTAAACATTAAATGAGTTTTAAATCAGTACTCCCCGTATAACTTTTTTTTTACATGTGGCCTAAAGCATATATCAACTGGAATTAGTTTCCATTTTTCCAAAAGGAGTTTGCCAAGTTCAAAAGCTCTAGCATGAAGGTTCTCAAATGAGTCTTCTGCCTTTCATCTGCCAGGATGGGCTTCAATGCAACTATCTATTTCAAAAGATTCCCACTTAAAGTTATGGTCCTAAAGTAATACCACGAAAAATCTTACGGCTTCCATTCTAGAGTATCCCCCTACTTAAAAAGAAATACCTGAGTCTCATAGATACTATCATGTCTTTTTCACAGAACAGATTCTGATGTATCATGCTGAAGTGCATGGGGTCTTTGTGCATCATTCTATGGTAGGCAAGTAGAGGACATGAAGAAAAAAGTTAAAGGGAAGAAGGAGTTGTAGGTCTTTGTACATGATCTGGATGGCAGCCTCTGATAAACAGTTTGCACATGAGTATATGTCAGTCTCTGTAAACTAAATATTAACAAACTGACTGATTGGTATTCCACTCATACATAGGAGCATCATATACATAACTACCTGCAGCATGAACTACAAGGCCCAACGTGGTAGTGATTTTGGAATTGTTGGATCGTGCTGCTTCTGGATCTGAAATGAAAATGAGAATGACATTTCTTAAGGAACATGAACCATAAACTGATATGAATTACGTAGGGGAAATTATTTGAGAAGAGCTAATTATACTCTTCCTTATAATATAGAAAAAAGAGTATATAGCATTAATTTTGACATTAGAGGATTGTGGTTAAGACCAGATTCCAATATTAAATTAGATGTGTAATCTAAGCAAAGTGCTTCGTATTTCTTTCAGAAGCCAGATATTTCCTACTGATAAAATAGGAATAATAATATGTGCAGTATCTGTCTCACAAAGATACAAAGAAAGCACTCTGCAAACCTTAGGACACTTATTTGTCTCCATTGATTCCTTTCCTCTGCTTTCAAAAAATGCTGAGGTCTCCCCTTTTCTTAAACACACACACACACACACACACACAAATACTCTATCTTTTTAAAAAATATAATTTGTTTATTTTCAGTTTTCAACATTCACTTCCACAAGATTTTGAATTCCAAATTTCCTCCCCAATTCTCCCCTTGCCCCACCCCAGGACAGCATGCACCCTGACCACCCCTTTCTCCAATCTGCCCTCCCTTCTATCACTACCCCCCCCCCTTCTCCCATCTCTCTGCCCTCTATTTTCCTGTAGGGCAAGATAAGATCTCTATACCCTATTGCCTGTATATCTTATTTCCCAGTTGCATGCAAAAACAATTTTTTTAAACATTTTTTTTTAAGCCTTTGAGTTTCACATTCTCTCTCTTCCTCCCTCCCCACCTACCCTGATTAAGAAAGCAAGGAAGTGAATACAGGTCACACATTTATAGCGATGCAAAACACTTCCATAACAGTCATATTGCAAAAGACTAACTACATTTCCCTCTATCCTGTCCTTCCCTCCATTTATTCCATTCCCTCCCTTGACCTGTCCCCCCACAAAAGTGTTTGCTTCTGATTGCCCCTTCCCCCAATCTGCTGTCCCTTCTATTATCCCCTTCCCCCCTGCTTTCCTGCAAAGTAAGATAGATTTCCATACCCAATTGACTGTTATTCCCTCCTTAAGCCAAATCCAATGAGCTTACTTCCCCTTTCAACTACTGTCCCATCTCTCCTTCCTTTGATAAACAAACTCTTCAAGCCATCTCATTAAGAGCTTCTACTTTAATGCCTTTCTCTTCTTTATAATTTTGTTATTCTCTCACCACTCTTTTGAAAACAGTGTCACAAAAGACCAAACCAACAATTGCTTACATTTTTTCATTTTTCTTGACAGTTTTTCTACATCTGATGCTTCTTCAAAACCTCTCTTAGAATCAAAGAATTTTAGAGTTGGAAGGGAACATGGAGACCATGTGGTTCTAACCAAAAGTTTCTGTGATGTACTGGCTCTAACTAATTTTATTAACTGACTCTGCTTTTTCCTCCAGCTCATAATTATTAGCATTTCTAGTCTTTGGCACCTTTCTCTTTCACTTGAAGAAGGCTCACTGTTTCAAACATAATTTCATTAACATCTACATCTCCAGCCCTGATCGGTCACCTGAATTCCTATAACTCCTAATGCCTTCTTCACTTAAGTCGCCTCAAACTCATTCAATATACCACCAACTGATTTTCTTTTCCCAAACAGCTCTCTTTTCTAATTTCCCCATTTCTGTCAAAGGCATCCTATGCTCTTAGTCACCCAGGCTTATAACCCTGGCGTCCCTTTTCACCACCTCCTCTCCTTTACTCCCTCTGCCCTCAGCCCTAGCACATAACTTACTATGTGCTAGGTACTGTGCTATATACACTTCACAATTATTATTTCTTTTAATCCAACAACCCTGGAAGATAGGTTCTATTACTATCCTCATTTTACAGATAAGGAAACTGTGGCAAACAGGTTAAGTCCAGAATCACACAGCTTGTTAAGCATCTGAGGCCGAATTTGAATTCAGGTCTTCCTGACTCCAGGCCTAGGACTCTATCCAATATCCAATTATATTACATTTCTAGATTAATTTATTTCAAGTAGAGTCAGATTACTTTGGAACCAATTAAAATGACTAAAGAATGCTCAAGTGCCACAATAGAAATGGTATTAATATCAAAATGACACTGCTGGTGGAGTTGTGAGCTGACTCAATCATTTTTTAGAGCAATTTGGAACTATGCCCAAAGGGCTATAAAACCACAGGTACCCTTTGACCTAGCAATACCACTACTAGGTCTGTAATCCAAGAGATAAAAAAAGAAAAAGGAAAAGGACCTATATGTACAAAAGTAGTTATAGCAGCTCATTTCTGGGGGCAAAGAACTAGAAATTGAGGAGATGCCCATCAATTGAGGAAATGGCTGAACAAGTTGTGGTATGTGATTATGATGGAATACCAATGTACTATAAGAAATGATGAGCAAGATGCTCTCAGAAAAACCTGAAAAGACTTGCATGGGCTGATGCAAAGTGAAATGTACTGTGTACAAAGTAACAGCAATATTGTAAGATGATCAACTGTGAATGACTTAGCTATTCTTTGCAATACAACAATCCAACACAACTCTGAAGGACTTATGATGAAAAATGTTATCCATCCCCCAAGAAAGAACTGATGGTGTCTGAATACAGATTGAGGCATAATTTTTTTTTTTACTTTATTTTTCTTGAGGCTTTTTTTTTTTGGTCTATGTTTTCTTTCACAACATGACTATTATGGATGTTTTGTATGACTACACATGTATAACCTATATCAAACTGCTTGCCTTCTCAATGAGGTAGGGTAGAGAGGGAGGGACAGAAATAACAGAAGAGAAAGCATTTACAAGGAAAATTATTATGGTTAAAGAAGCATCATACCTTATTGCAGTCAACATCTAAATAGTCAACTCAAAGACAACTTGGTTAGTAGCTTAATCCCTGTCACTATGGCAATAAGGATCTCAAAATCATTTTTAAAAAATCAGAAAAGAATCGACTTGTTATGCTTTGCTATAAGTTACTCCAGCCTCAATCTTTATGTTTTTTTCCTTTTTTTTCTTTTTTTTGCAGTGGGGAAAGCAGGGCAACTGGGGTTAAGTGACTTGCCCAAGGTCACACAGCTAGTAAGTATGCCAAGTGTGTCAAGTGTCTGAGGCTGGATTTGAATTCATGTCCTCCTGACTCTAGGACCGGTGCTCTACTCACTGCGCCACAGCTGCTCACTATGTCTGATATTTGTTTCCAGTTTGCATTTAGGAAACAAAACATAATTTGCTTTTAAAACTGAAACCCCTTCACCTTTATATATCTATAGGAAAATATAATCTTTTTAACTGGCATCATCAGCACTAAGGAATTAATCTGTAATGATTTTTAAAATTCAGGAAACTCTTATAAGGAGGTTAAAGTTGACTACCCTTGTTGCTAGGGTCTATTCTAGTCTCTCACAATTGTACACTGGTCTAATACACCACCATATATGAAGCACCAAATACAAAGTCATGTATAAATGTTGGCCAGTTAACTATCTATAGTATGCTGTAGAACCTGAAGAATACTTCAGTAATTAAGGATTCAATTGGAAATGGAGGACATGAGAAAATTTAATGGCACCACTGTTTTTTGTTCTTTTATACTACTACCGGGGAGGGAGAGATTCTAGGCTCTAGGAATATTTCCAGAGTACAAGAAAGCACATAAAGAATAGGCTCTCTGAAAACATCCCAAAAGAGTCTGTCAAATCATCCATGGGTAAGCCAGACATTCTCTACAGTCCCCCTCCTTCTGTCCCACAAGGAATGTTCAAAGATCCCAAAGGTAGATCTGGGAGAAGGTAACAACATATTGTCTTCCTATCACTTAGTGCAAAGGGGTCCATTTAGTGATTTCTTTTTTTTTTAAAATAAATTTTATTTAATATATTTAGTTCTCAGCATTGATTTTCACAGGAGTTTGAATTATAAATTTTTTTCCCCATTTCTACCCTCCCCCCACTCCAAGATGGCATATATTCTGGTTGCCCCGTTTCCCAGTCTGCCCTCCCTTCTGTCACCCCACTCCCCTCTCATCCCCTTTTCCCTTCCTTTCTTGTAGGGCAAGATAAATTTCTACACCCCATTGCCTGTGTATCTTATTTTCTAGTTGCATGCAAAACTGTTTTTTTTTTGTTTTTGAACATCTGTTTTTAAAACTTTGAGTTCCGAATTCTCTCCCCTCTTCCCTTTCCACCTTCCCTCCCTTCCTAAGAAGTCAAGCAATTCAACATGGGCCACATGCATATCATTATGTATAACCCTTCAACAATACTCATGTTGTGAAAGACTAACTAAATTTTGCTTCTTCCTAATCAATCCCCCTTTATTGAATTTTCTCCCTTGACCCTGTCCCTTTTCGAAAGTGTTTGTTTTTGATTATTTCCACCCCCATCTGCCCTCCCTTCTATCATCTACCCCTTTTTTTTATCTTCTTCCTCCTTCTTTCCTGTGGGGTAAGATACCCAATTGAGTATGTATGGTATTCCCTCCTCAGGTCAAATCTGATGAGAGCAAGATTCACTCATTCTCCCTCACCTGCCTTCTCTTCTCTTCC
>CM053624.1:182994566-183019565 GCA_028646595.1 Phalanger gymnotis | reverse complement strand
CTGGGTGCATTTTCGCTGCCTGGCCATGTTCCCAGCCAACTTACTTGAACCTTGAGTTTTTCAGTGGGGTATGACTGCTTGTAGAGTAAAGAGTTCTATGTTCCAAGCTTGGGGGGATGTGCCAGCTCTGCCTCACCAGCACTCCTCTTTCCCCAAGAACCCCCAACCTGGACTGGATCTTCAGCAGGCTCTTCACTCCTACTCTGAGCCACCACTTAATTCCTCCCACCAGGTGGGCCTGGTGCCAGAAGCAACTGCAGCTGTAGTTCTGTATCTGCCCCACCTCAGCTGCCCCAGGGGTGGTGGTCGAACTGCAAACTCTATCCCAGTCTCCAGCAGCTTCTCCCACTAACCTACTCTGCTGTCCTGTGGTGTTTGTGGGTTGAGAAGTCTGGTAACTGCCACAGCTTACTGATTCAGGGCGCTAGGGCCCTCTCTGCCCGGCTCCTGGTCTCATTGGTCTGCGCTGCCCACGCTGGGCTCTGCTCCACTCAGCTCCACTCCCAGCTCCGTGCGGGATAGATCTTACCCAGAGACTATCCAGGTTGTCCTGGGCTAAAGCCCTGCTTCTGTCTGCTATTTTGTGGGTTCTGCAATTCTAGAATTGGTTCAAAGCCATTTTTTATAGGTTTCTGGAGGGACTTGGCGGGGAGCTCACGCTAGTCCCTGCTTTCCAGCCGCCATCTTGGTCCATTTAGTGATTTCTTTCCCAAATTTTGTATTTATTGTCTTTACACTAATGCTGTGTTGTAAATGAATGTGTATATGTGATATCAATTAAGTTGGGTGTCTTTGATTGAGTCTTACTAGGTGCTAAACCCCAGGCCCAAACCCCTATCTACTAGGTGCTAAGCCTATGTGGGTGTGAAGCCCTCGGGATCCTAAGGGGAGTTGCTAAGACCAGAGCCAATAGTAGGAGCCTGAGTTCTGGTCGCTCAGATGACGTCTGATGATGACTAAAGACTATAAAAAGAGAGAACAGAGCTATCTGCTTAAGGCTCTCATTCCTGGAGGAGTGTTGGTGCAGGACTCTGGGAAGCCGCTTTCAGAGGCTGGCTGAACTCAGATGTTGATGGTTTCTTGGTAACTATGAATTGCATTTGGTCTGTTTATAAATGTATGTTTGTAATTTGTTTGTATTTGCTCTAAAGTTCAGGGTGTTGGCTTTTTCCCCTGAACCAAGCGAATGATATTTCTATATTGGATTGAAATAAGACTGTTAACCCCTTAATGTTGCTTTCCTTAGTAAAGCAGATCAAATGCTTACAGTGTTCTTGTTGTTGGGCTTGTGTTGGTTTTTTACCCCCACAGCAGCTGCTAGCCAAATTGTTGCATAGTATATGTATGTGAATATATCTATATTTATCTTTATGTACACACACACACGTCTCCCCTGATTGAGTGTAACCCCCTTGACTGCCCCACTTTGAATGCAGAGATTTTTCATTCTTTGCATCCCCAGCGTCTAGCAAAGTATCCATCATAAAATAGGAACTTGATAAATGTATGACTGGTTGATAAGATCCATGAGAAAACAGAGAAACTAGCCTGTTAGAGATGAGTCCTTTCCTACAGAAAAAGGGAAAGCTGAGGCGCCATCTTTGAAACTCTTACTCCTCCCTTACACCTGGTATCTGCCACAGATTTAGAGATTTGCTTCATTTCCTATTTCTGGCCCTCTTGACATTATAGTCAGGTACAAAAAATATCCTTTAATAATAATAAATCTCATTTGTATATATATATCTATTTTGTGAATAGTTTTCTCTTCTAGTATGGATGCTGATTTACCACAAAATTACTCATTTACAAAGTCATTTACCACCAAAAATAGGTACAGAGATTGGTAGAATGACCAATTATTTTGATTTTAAAGAAAAAATCCAAATTAACTTAGAGAAATAATACTAATTCATCAATAAACTAACATGCAAAACAAGAGGAAGAACAATAGGGATACATACAGTATTTAAATCCTTTATATAGGATTAGAGTACAGCCCTTTAAAGGACATTTTAATTTAAACTGAAAAGAATTTTAAGAAGAAGCTAAGGGCAACTCAGATATCATCTAGCAGATAGGTGATTTTCATTTGATATTTAGGAAGTCATATAAACAATGTTTTATTAAATCAACTACAATTTTTAGATATTAAAATTTAGTTTATTTAAAATGTAGGGGTTGAGGAAGGCAACAACAAATGTAATAAGATATAAACCTCTAGACCTAGGGGGTCTTAACCTTTTATGTATCATGGGCCCCTTTGTCAGCCTGGTGAAACCTATGGATTTTTCTCAAAATAACACTTCAAAATGCATAAAATAAGGAATGAATTATATTGAAATATTATCTATCTGTCTATCTATCTATGGAACCCAGGTTCAGAATATCTCTTCTAGACCTTAGAACCACCTCAATAATGTGACAGTTTTCATGTAAATAAATAGCCAAAAGATTTGTTCTGCCAACACATCCCACTTCAACAGTTCCCCCCAAAAGAAAAGATTTCACTAGACCCAAAGGAAGACAATGATGTCTTAAAAGATTTTCTTAGGAATCTATAGAATAAGGTAATAACACAAACCAGTATATTCAGTTATTTTCCAACCCAAATCATTTTTTTTTGGAAGGGGGAAGGCAGGGCAATTAGGGTTAACTGACTTGCCCAAGGTCACACAGCTAGTAAGTGTGTCAAGTGTTTGAGGCCGAATTTGAACTCAAGTACTCCTGATTCCAGAGCTGGTGCTTTACTCACTGCGCCACCTAGCTGCCCCCAACCCAAATCATTTTGACAGTTTCCAAGGCAAACCGAGGGTCACTTACCTTCTGTAGAATGCATATGAGAGCTGCCAATCTGGTCCACTAGCAGCATGAAGACAAAGCCTAAGACTAGAGAAACACCGATATATGCATGCAGTCTTGTGTGATCATGGCTGTGCTCATGTTCATGTACAAGTGGTTTTTCTACTGCTTTGTCTGATGCAATCACATTCTGTGCCTCACTGGCCTGGTGGTGCTTTCCTAATACAGGACAAATCAAAAATGGGAAAGAAAAGGTACAAAAGAAGAAGTCTTTATTTTCCTATATTTTTATTTCAGACCTGTCCCCCAAAGCACTTATTTCCTATGTTGTAACCCCTCTAAACATAAAGTGCCTCCATTAACATGACTGAGATGTTTAAACTTTCAAATTTCTTCTACTACTGAAATGCAATTTGCCCATAGTATTTTCAAAGCAAATTTACAAGGGAGCAAGGAAGCCATAACATTTCCCAACAGGCATAACATTCAAAATCTCTACCATAAAATTATGCCAATGTCTGGTTTAAAATGATGGAAAGCTTTATTCTGATCTGCCAGTTCAGAACAGAATCAATTAATAATTGTCACTCCTCGGTGACATAAAAAATGAAAAGCAAATGATCGTTTTTCAGTTTTCAGCTTTTAAAAGCTATAACCTTAGGGGAATCACTTAAGCTCTTTGCACCTATTCTTCATCTATAAAACGACCTCCAATGGCTCTGCCAGTTTTAATATTTTGACTTGAATAATTTCTGGTATTAGCTGAACACAAGAATAAAAAAGGCAGAGAAACATCCTCTAGACCAAATTCAATCCTCTCAAGAAACATTTTCATTTCTGGAAACTTTGAAATGCAGCAAATGATGGCAAAAGCACTACTGAATGTTCATCTATCCTGTAACTTGGATGCAAACTCTTCAGGGACTGCTGCTTCATCTTTACTGAATTTTATTAACACAGGCTAATAGTAGTTAAATAGGTAGTTAAAAAGCAAGAAAAAGGTTCAATTAGCATCAAAATGGAGCTGTTACACTTTCTGACAAAAGATGTTATCATCCTGTTTGTAGTATCTGGCCTACCTAGTCTTTATTTCTCCAAGTGTTCTTTTTAGGAGGGAATAAAAGAAGTGCTGTCAGGAAATGTGAGACCTTTAGATTTTTGTAATTCTTTAAGGATTTAAAAAAGGATCTGGAGAGATATTCTACGCTCTTCAATGAATGTCCCATAACTACACCATGGAAGCTTAGATTTCTGCAGAAGTGAGCAACTTTACAGATGGCCAAATAACAGACAAAATACAGATTAAGGCACTGAAACATTTATAATCTTTGGCAAAATAATGGAAAAAACTTAGATATGTATATGTGTATATATTTATATATCACCTATTAATAGAAAAATATAATCAAATGCAGAATAAGAGTCTGTTAACATAGCCTACAACAGTATTACTATTGGATAATAGTATAGTCTTTCAGGTACATGTGTATATATAAATAATAGTCTCTTATTTGATGCTCAATATTTCTGAACCAATATCCAGATATCATTAAAAAATACCCAGCCAAATCTCATTGGGACAACTTGGGAAGGATAAAGTTCCTGCATACTTGTATTGTACATCAACAAAGAAATAGAAAGAAAGAAAAAAAAAATCTGCTTTATATTAACATTTCTCTATCTATAGAATGCACATGATATTTGTATTTTTAATCTCATGGGCTCATACGGATTAAATAGAGGGCAACAAAGATGTGAATTATTTTAAAATGTTTTCTAACAATTTATTAAAAGTTTATTTTTTCCATAAAAGAAATAACAAAGACAGCCATATTCCCTTAGTAGGGTCAGGTTCATAATTACTGGCCATCTATCTGCTTCCTACAAGAGTAAACCACTTGGGTTCCAAATCTCTCCCCGTCTATGAACACACTGCTATGTGTTCAAGTTATTGCTATTCCAAACATCCTCTTTCAAAATTCAAATATGCTTGGGAAGATTTAATGTTAATAGTTCACTTAATTATCAAAATTAAACTCGAAGGACAAGTTATTCTACTATAATAGGATAACTTTGGATGAAGAGAGAAGGCCTAATCAGATACTGCAATGGGTACAGGGTTGTTCAGGGAAGGTGGAGAAGCTAGGAAGAGGTTGCAGGGCACTAAAAATGAAATTTTTCCCACAACATAATCTTGCTTAGAACCAACCTAGTCTGTTACATTAACAATTATGGTTGGCAGTAAGCACAATAAGCAGAAGAGTTCATTTAAAGCCCAGATTTATTAAAACACACACACACACACACACACACACACATATATTACAAAATAGCAGAAATTAGAAGCAAAAGTTCCCTTGCTATTCTAGATCTTTTGTTTTTCCAAATGTATTTTATTATCTTATCAAGTTCTATAAAGCATCCCCTTGGTAATCTTATTGGTAGAGCATTAAAAGTGTAAACTAATTTGGATTGTTTGTCGTTTTTATTATATTGACATGGTACAGCCATGAGCACTGAATAATCCACCAAGAATTCAAGTTGTTCTTTTTCTCTTTAACAAACACTTTGTAAGTGAATCTGTACATCTTTTATGTGCTCTGGTAGATCAATATCCAAACACTTTATGCATTTTGTAGTTATTTGGAATGGGATTTCGCTTTCTATTGCTTCTTTGGTTTTGTTACTATTACATAGAAATTTAGTGGATTTTTGAGGGTTTATTTTGTAGTCTGTAACTTTGCTGAAGCTATGACTTGTCTCAATTAGTATCTTCAATCAAACAATAAACATTTATTAAGCACCTACTATGTTCCTGGCACCATCAGTAAATAGGGTACTTTTTGCTTTTATCTATCTTCATGACTTGAATTTCTGTCTCTTCTTATTCTAATTGCTATGGCTTTTTCAGAACTATATCAAACAACAGTGGGGACAGTGGGCATCTTTGCTTTACTCCTGTACTTATTGGAAAAGTAGAAAAAAATAGAAGCATATGATGCTTGCTTCTGGTTTTAGATAGATGCTTTTTATAATATTAAGAAAGGCCCCTCTATAACTACACTTTGTAGGGTTTTTAGGTTGAATAAGAATTGTACTTTGTTAAAGGCTTTTTTTTTTGAGGAGGGCATCTATTGAGATGATCATGTGGTTTTAGATGTATTGATTTTTAATATAGTTATTCTGATTGTGTTTCTAATATTGACCCATCTTTGCATCCTGGGTATAAGTCCCACTTGGTCATAATGAATGATTTTTTGATAAATTACAATAGTTGGTTTGACATGATTTTGTTTAAAATTTTTGAATTGATATTCTTTAATGACATTGGCCTATAGTTTTCCTTCTTTGTCTACCCTTCTCTGATTTAGGTATCGGGACTACAATTATCTCATAAAAGGATTCTGGTTGGGTGCTTTCTCAATTTTTGAGAACAATTTGTGTATTATAGGTACTAATTATCTCCTATCAACCCTTTCAAGCTATCCTTCCATATTTCTTCCATTTCATAGCAAAACCCTAGGGGAGAAAATGTTGTCTCTACTTCCTTCTCTCTCATTTACTTCTCAAGCCCTTGCAATTTAGATTCCCATTCTCATCTACTCTCTTCAAAGTTTTTAATGAAATCTTAATCGCCAAATCTGATGGCCTTTTCTCAAGTATCCTTTTTGATATCTTTGTAGAATCTGGCACTAATGGATATTCTCTCCTACTGAATGCTCTTTTTTTCTCTGGATTTTAATGACACTGCTGCTCTATCCGGTTTTCTCCCCAGTCTGGTTTTCTCTTCAGTTTCTTTTGCTAGATCATCGTCCATGTCTCATCCTCTACTTGTAGGTCCTCCCCAGGCTTCTTTTCTCCTACATCCTCTCTCTTGGTGATCTCATCTACTCTATGAGTTCAATTGTCCTTTCAGGGCAGAGTTCCAGATTAAGTCCCCTCCTCAACTGTCTGGTGATCAATGGAAAACCACAAGAAGGTTAAAAAGGAGCTCCTTATAACAAAAAAGTCACAGTTTCTTTCCTAAGCTCAAATCCTATATCATCAATTGCCCATTAAACAGTTCCAAATGGAGGTACCAAACACATCTCAAATGCAACATGTCCAAACCATAACTCAGAATTCCTTGCTTCTTTTAAAGCTAAGCTCAAATGCCACCTCCCACATGAAATCTTGTCTGATCCCCCTGGATGCTAGCATCTCTTAGTTACCTTGTTATTTACTTATATGTGCACATATTGTTTCCCCGATGGCATCTAAGCTACCTGAAAGTAAGGACTGTTTCATTTTTGTCTTTGTATGTCCAATGCCTATTTTTAATAAACAATTGCTTATTGACTAACTGATCAACAAATGTTTTGTTGTGAAGAACTCCTTTTTAAAATCATCTTGTGCCTCTTAATCAACCTTGGGGCAAATGGGGAAGGGAGAGATGAGTGGGGAATAGAAGCAAGCAAATGCTCCCATCACCTAACCATATTTCAATAGGTCCACAATAGAACAGAATGTGGAGCTTATTAGTGTAACAAAGTAGTATTCCATTTTAAAGGTAGAATCTTTTTCTTAATGATTTGACAGGAACTAAATATAAAACATCAGCAAGTGACAACAGACTTTTAAAAAGTACAGCAAGAACCAGAAAAATATATATATATATATATATATACATATATAAACTATTACAGAAAGAAGGAAGAAACACAGGTCCAAATGCAGTGAAATTTTAGGAAGATTTAGAACAGAGTAAAAACATTCGGGGTTTTGTGTAAGATTTTGCCCTTGTTTTATATGTTTATGTGAATGTTTTTGTTAATGATTATTAAATTTATTGTTTAAAAATTTTAAGGGATAGCAAAAACATTACAGAAAAAAACAATTACGAAAGAGAATTTCACCATTTTAAAGAATATAATATGGTCATAAAAACACACCTGAAAAACTAGTAAAACTTACTGTGACAGCCTATACAAATTATATAATATTGAAGATATTATTCAGACTGTTACAAATGTCAGATTTCTGTGACCTTGGCTTTTTCATCCAACCTAGATTTTATCTACTTATTAATTTTTTAATTAATTTTTATTTCTTCCACTGTTTTCCTCTTATATGTGCCTTTCTTACAGTGGTTTCAAATACCATTAGACAATAAACTAGCACTATGGCAGCTAAACTATTAAGAAGTTCTCAAAACTCTTGTTACTCTGAGAAGACATATTTTTCTTACAAATATAGGACTATGATCATTAAGCATCAGTAATTCCATTAGGGTTATAATTGTAAAAGGATATTCTAGAAGTTTCTATGTACATTTGAGTTTAGTCACTCTTATCACAGTCATAGAGCACTGAGATGGGTCTATCAGTATGGCATGCATAAGCTCCCAAAATACCAGTTAATCACCAAGATTATAATGTCCAGAGTGGAATACAGGTTGCAGAACAGATATCCAAAGACCTTTTTAAAAATCCAAAGGAACACTATTGTGATATATAAGTAAGAGCTGAGAATATAGCGAGTTAACCTAGCCTTTGTTCTTAGCTCTGATCAATCTAGAAACAGCGCTGAGACATTGAGGCATATAAGAAACTTGGAAAGGGAGAGTTATGATGATCTTTAAAGGCAAGATGTATCGTGATCTTAAAAGGTAAGGTGTATGAGGAAAATTTAAGTGCATTGGGATTATTTGTTTTAGAGGTGAGAAAAAAATGGGGTTTTAACCGATGAAATTCTGAGTCAAAATCATTTTATAAATGCATCTCGGTCTATAAAAAAATCTAATGAAATTTAAAAAAAGATAAAGACTCAACAAAAAGAATATCGTCTAATACAAAGCAGCACAACTTAATCCTATGAGTACTTAACAGTTGCCTTCTTTGACTCAAAAGATCCTGTAGGAACAAAGATGACACTTATAATCTTTTTTTTTGGTTATTTTAAGTCATGGTCTGAATGAACTCTTGATTTTTCTCATCCCAGGTGCTTTGGAGCTTTTGAAACCACTGTGAGAAAAGGCACATATAAAAGGAAAGCAATGGAAGAAATAAAACTTAATAAGTCAAAATTTTTCATTCTGAATTTACCATTTTCCAAGTCCTCAGCCTGTCTCATTCTGTAACCAAACCCCAAATCCTCAGTTAAAATCATTAACTTTAACTCTTTTTGGATCAGCATTGCTTTTCTTATAATAATTAATTAACAATCTTCTGTAAATACTATTAAATCCTCTAGCCCCTAATCACAAATCATAGGAGCATCTCTCACTCAACAACGTGTGGATGAAGATTTAACTTTCTTCCTCCAGCTGAGATGTCAAAACATTGATTATATTCCACTTTGTATGCTACTAAGACATCTGGAAAATAATGAGTTTTATTATATAATAATATCCAATTAGAGATTTTTACCTCAATTCTGGATGACAGATTGAGCCCAAATTCTATAACAAATTTTTTTTTAGGGATTGAAAGGTTGGAACCTGTGAATTCATCATTAAAAGGTTTCCTTGTGAGGAAACTCCTACCAATACTATTCTGCAGCTTCTTGTGCTGCAATGTCTAAAAGCCTGGGGCTCCAGGATCTCTAGGAGATCAGGTGAATTGTCCTGGGTCCCACAATCAGGATGTGTCAGAAGATTTGAACCTGAGTTATACTGACGTGATGCTGACCCTCTATCCATTATGCTATTCTGCCTCTCTATGACAAACTTAGATGGTATCTATTCTCAGCAGTCTCTGTCTCGCTAGCTCAACAAGCTGAAATGCATCAAAGAATGAGACCTTATTTTCTTTCTCACCCTCCAGAATATCTTCATAAAGTGCATGTACTCCTTCAGGCACAATGACAGCCAATGCAGTTCCACAGAGAAGCCCAGCACCCAAAACAGTTATCAGCTTTAGTCGCTCCTAGAATCAAACATAAGTACTATTAGACTATTGTATTAACAAGGGAAGGAAAGGGGGAAGAGATGAGGAGAAAGGAATTTGAAATATTTGTAATCAATGTTCTTTCTCAAAGAACCTCGAGGCAGCAGGATGGTCCACTAAAGACCAGGCAAAATCCAGATATCTCTACTGTCTGATCTTGGGCTAATGTGGATCTGGTTTGGTTTGTGTATGGCTTAATGGGAATCTCATTATTTCATAGTTACTTCATTCTTTTGGTTTAATTTCCTTTTCAGTACAATGGAAATAATTAAAATTACTCCAGTGTCTTGGATATATCTAATTAGGATATTAAGAAAATGAATAATAAATATACTACCTATACTACCTTTAAAATAACTGAAAGATAAATGCAATTATAACTGACATGTATTATGTTGTTTGATGCAATACAATCCAAATTCATTTTATATGACTATACTTATTTGTTACAAGAGATAGCTTATATAAGGAAAAAGAGAATACTGTGTAGGAATAGGGGGAGTGATAGTGATGCAAAAAGAGCATGAACGAAATGGGCTACATACCAGAGAACAAAAAGAAGTTCTGAAGGGAACCCAGATAAGCACAGTACTACCATTTTAGAGTTGATGAAAAATTTATTTTGAAAAATTAAAAGAATAAACTTGTTGAAAATAAATGCAAAAAGAATAAAATCAAATTTACAACATAAAAAATGAAAAAGATAAAATGACAATAAGAAAAATAAGACATGAAATCTGCCCAATAAATACTGACAATCTAGGAGAGATCTTATATTTTAATGAATTGCCAAATCAAGTCAACAAGCACTTTTTAAGTGCCCACTACGTGCCAGGCACTGTACTAAGTGCTGGGGAAACAAAGAAGGCAAAAACCCCAAAAAACCACCTCAGTATAAGTTTATAAGGAGCTCATAATCAAATGGGGGAGACTGTGCAAACAGTTCTGTACAAACAAGAGTGTGTGTACGATAAATTGGGCATAATCAACAAAGAGAAGGCACTAGAATTAAGAAGGGACAGGAAACATTTCTTACAGAAGGTAGAATTTTAGCTGGGACTTGAAGGAAAACAGGGAAAGTCAGAAGGTGAAGATAAGGGGCGAGAAATCCAGGCATGAGAGCAGATAATGAAAATTCATGGACTTAAGAGATGAGTGCCTTATTCAAGGAAAAGATGGTAATTGTTACCATATCAGAATATGTGGAGGGAAGCAAGGTGTAAAACACAAGAAAGACAGGAAGGAAGGGCTTTAAGAGCCAGAGGATGATCCTGGGTCTTACAGAGCAAGGGAAGTGTCCTGGTCAGACCAGTGCTTTCAAGGAAGATCACTGAAAGCTAAGTGGAAAGGGACTGACTGGAATGGGAAAAGACTTACTGAGGCAGGAAGACCAACCACAAAGCTATTGCAATAGTCCAGGCATAAAGTGATGAGGGCTTGCACCAGCGTGGTTGCAGTGTCAGAGGACAGAAAGAGGTGCACACCAGAGATATGTTAGTAGATATGACAAGTACTGGCAAATGACAGCATATGAGGGGCGAGAGGGAGTTGAAGATGGCGTCCAGGTTGTAAGCCTGGGAGGATGACAGTTACCCTCAACAGTAATAGGGAAATTGGGAAAACGAAAAGGTTTGGAGGGAAAAGATTAAGAGTTTTGGACACGTTGAGTTTAAAATGTCCTACGCAACATCCAGTTCAAGATGCCCAGAAGGCAGTTGGAGATATGAAACTAGAGGTCAGAAGAGAAGTTAAGATCTGAAAATCATCTGCATAGAGACAATAATTGAATCTACGGGAGCTGAAGACATCAAGTAAAATAGTATAGAGAGAGAACAGAAGAAGTCTCAGAAGAGATACTTGGGGGGAGTTGTTAGCATCACCTAAATGAAGATCCAGCAAAGGAGGCTGAGAAGGAGCAGTTGGACAGGTAGAAAGAAAACCAGAAGAGAGCAGTGTGTCATGAAAGCCTAGAGGGAAGAGACCATCAAGAAAAAGAAAGTGACTGACAGTGTCAAAGGCTGCAGAGATGAAGAAGGTGAGGAGTGAGAAAAGGCCATGAAATTTGGCAATTAAGAGATCATTGGGAACTCTGAAAAAAGCAGACTCAGTTGAATAGGTTTGAGTCATACTCTAGAGTTTAGTGATGAGTGATAAGAAAGGAGATAGAGGCACTGAGTACAGATTGCTTCTTCAAGGAGTTTACAGTATGATAACTAGTAGGTATGGAGGGATCAAATGAGTTTTTGGTTTTTTTTAAGGATAAGGGAGGCATGGGTATGTTTACAAGCAGTAGGGAAACATTCGACAGGGAGAAATTGAAGATTAGTAGCTGAGTAAGGATGGCAAAGGGGACAATCTCCAGTAGAAGAAGGGATGAGAATGGAATCATTTGTTTATATAGATGAACTGGCCTTGGCAAGGTGAAGGGTCACCTATTTGTGTCAGATAAGAGTGGAAGAGACAGAGGCAAAAGGCATCTATGTGAGATGAGAAGGAGGACAAGAGAATAGGGAGCTAGCAGTGAATAGCCTCAATTTTTTTCACTGAAATTTAAGGCAAGGTTCTCAACATACACCAGTATGAAAAGTGAAATCATTTTAAAGTATCTGTTAGACAAAAGACAGAAGAGCAGACTATAAATGAGCTTCTTAAGGGGGGAGAAAAGCAGTAGGACCAGATGGATTTACAAATGAATTCAATCAAACATTTAAAGATCAATTAATTTCAATATTAAATAAGTTATTTGGAACAATGGTCAGGATCCTAGGGAGACCGTGGCCCTTTTAATCTAAGGTCTTTTCAGGTTCTCACTGTGAGTGAGGCAATTCCCATTCAGTTGAATAGGCCTCTTTAAGAAGTGAGTCAAGGGATGGCCTCACTCAAAGTGTCTTCCACTGCCTCCTGAGCCATCTCCAGTTGTCCTGATCAATATCTGGCCACTGGACCCAGATGGCTCTGGAGGAGAAAGTGAGGATGGTGACTTTACACAGCTCTCCCTCACTCAAATCGAAGTCAATTGCAAGTCACGTCACCATGACATTACCAGTCACCTCCTCTCCTCCCGCTGCCCTCCTCGCCCTTCCCTCTCCACTCTTCTTACTTGAGGGTGTTCTGCTATGTGGTTAACTTGGGGTTTACAGACTCGATTTATTTCTCAAAGACGAAGCCTTAAACCCAATTCACCCTGGATCTCATGGATTGGACAACAGGTCCCTTCCCAAGCACCACTGAATGGTTATTTTTTGGGGCCTCGGTGTGAATGAAAATAGTAACTGTTTCCCTTTTGGCCAGCAACCCTGAGAGAGTCTTCCCCTCCCAGTTTGATTGAAGGGGTCATCTCTTGACTCATTAACGAATATGGATGCAAAAAAAAAATCCTAACCAAAACACTAACTAAAAGATTACAACAATGTATTACAAAGATTATACATTATGACCAAGTGGAATTTATACCAGCAATGCAGGGATGGTTTAAAACTATTAACATAATTGATTACATCAAAAGATGCAGAAAAACTTTTTGATAAAGAACAACATTCATTTCTATTAAGAAGCACTTGAAAATATTAGAATAAATGGGTTTTTCCTTAAAATGATAAAAAGCATGTTTATCTAAACCCATCAGCAAGTATTATTTGTAATGGGGATAAGCTACAAGCCTTCCTAGTAAGATCAGGTGTGAAACAAGGATGCTCACTGTCACCAACATTATATTGGAAATACCAGAAATAGCAATAGGAGGAATACCAAAATCATCTGGTGTTGGCTAAGAAATCGAAAAGTAGCACATAAATTTAAAAAAAGAAAAAGATTCTTATATCAGGTACAGGATTTAGGTAAAAATAGAAACAACAAATGAATCGAAATTCTCTGAAGTTTTAAGATTAGAAGACCAAATTTACTAAATTATATTAAGTCAGAATTACCTAGGAACCTCTAGATTTGTAACCAGAGAAGCAGAGCCCCTTTAGAGCTGTCCTGAGAATAATGCCTATTATCCAAGAAAAGATATCTAGGGACTAGATAAACTATATGAGACATCTGGGATTCAAAATGTGCTGATTCAATGGATATTGAGAATGGCCTACTAGGATACAAGGCGACTTGATGTTAGTTAACATTGGTGATAATTGTTGTATTGCTTTGTGTGGTTTATGTTTAAGTTTTCTTGATTATCTTGGTGACAGGCAAATCTCCCTTTTCAAAAGCAGTCCACTGTGAGTCCTCTAAATAGTCTGATCTGTACCTGACTTAATGTAATTATGCAATTATAGGAATGAGAAAAACTTAATTGCATTGCTTGAAACTAACCCTGTGAGGGTGGGAAACTGGATCATCTCTATGTGTTATTTAGAGACTCTTAACTAAAGGCATATGTTATACTGACCAGAAACTCAAAGATTAATGCAAGAAGTTCTTCTTAAGGGTACCTACTAGGTCCTTCTGACTTCTCCCATAGCTGCCAAACTTGTGGGTGTGTACTCTTGGATCATCTGAAGAAAGCCCCTGCTCCTGAGTAGAGGGCAGAACCCTCCCAGGACTTCAAGGTTCATCTAGTACGGACCCAGAAGCAGCTGACATCCAGATGGGATAGCTGTACCAAAAGGGCTGAATATACTGTCCTCTTTCCTTTTGTTATATGCCCAACTACGAAAGCCCTGATTCAAGCATGTGTTTGCATTTTCTTCCTCTACATCCTTGGCCCTCCCTCTTTTTTTCTGCTTGCAAGCAAACAGCGGCTAGAAAAATACCTGGGACACTGTAACACCAATGCTACTAGCAGTGCTATGGAGGAGTAAAACCAACAACACCAGCACATAGGAGGGCTGCTAGCACAAGTTCTTTGATCTGCTTTTCTAAGGAAAGCAACTTTAAGAGGTTAACAATCTTACTTTAATTAAACATACATATATCATTCAGGGGGAAAAGCCAGCACCCTGTGCTTTAGAGAGAATGCAAACAGAAATTACAATTATTGCTTTGGACAGCACTAGGTGCTCTCTGAGCTCAGACAAGCACCTGCTGCATCCATGTTCTGTTCTCTGAGCCCTGCTATGAATCAAACTTGTCACATTGTTGTTGCTACCCCTCATTGTCAGGGCTCCATCTCACGGCACAGCCTTTGGTATAAATACTGATGCCTCCCCACACTGCCTCAGTTCCTTCCCTCCCCATTAGGGGCAAGGCTCCAGCACATATGTCCTTGCTTGCAAGCCATTTTTCCTCACTTTGAAATTAAACTTCTGTTTGATTCCTGACTCTTCTATCTCTGGACTCCTTTGTTCACTCTGGCCACCTGGAGGTTAGAGACTGATTCCGGTCTGGTTGACACGAGACACTAAGAAACATACAAAGATCAACTGATTGACTGTGAAACACTATGTGGCTATATACTTTGGAAAATGCAAAGATAAATATGCTACTCTGTAACAATAATGTGGCTCGCAGCTGCTGCTGAGGTGTAAGACCCAACAATACCAGCAACAAGAGCTGCCGGCACAGGTTCTTTCATCTGCTTTTCTAAGGAAAGCAACTTTAAGGGGTTAATAATCTCATTTTAATCAAACATACATATATCATTCACTTATTTCAGGGGGAAAAGCCAGCACCCTGAACTTCAGAGCAAATAGAAATAGAAATTACAAACGGAAAATATCAGCAGATCAAATAACACAATTCAACAGACAGGCTTTGTCTGATCAAGACATCACATACATAGTTACCAAAAAGAGAAGCACCAACATCTGGGTTTTCTTCAGATGAGGGGTGGGGGGTGGGGCAGCGGCCACCCAGAGTCTCCACACCAACACTCTTCCAATGAGTGGGAGCCCCAAACAAAATGCTAACCTCTGAGTTTATATACCATTCTTAGGGTCTGAAGGCTTCACACCTAATTAGCAAAAGGGTATGAGCCTGGGGCTTTGCACCTAGTTAGCAAAAGATTGTGGGCCTGGGGCTTCCCATCTATTAAGAATTAATCAAAGGTACTTGATTAATTTAGCATTCTAAAACAGAAAACAGTAAAAAAAAAAAAAAGTCCCACCTTAATTAATATTACACATTACATTACATTACATTATTCTCAAGAGGCTTACAGGCTATACATAAAAACATATTAAAGGATATTAGCTATGAAAGCTACATGAAGCTGTATAAGCATGGAAGTTTAAAGAAGGGACCACAGGTCATTTATCCAATATAATTCCTTATTTTAAAGATGAAGAAACTGAAGCCCAAAGATTTGTCCATGGTCAGAAAGCTAGTAGTAGCACATCAATGGCAGAAGTAGGACTAAAATCTGGGCAATGCTCTTGCCACTGTACCACTTGGCCCTTCATAATAGTATTAAAGTCAAAATTCAATGTCACAATATGCACTTTCCTTATCAGGGGTTATTTTTATTTTTAAAGGAAGGTAGATCAAGTTAAATGTTTTACAGTTATATTTAGCTACCTATTGTCTGACCTCCTCTGGAATACTGTTTCACATTTCTGGAGGAGGATGAAAAAACTGGAGTGTATTCAGAGGTCACTGACAATCAGTGACCAAGAATATAAAGGGGCTAGATAGCCATATGATAATCAGTTAAATGAAGGGAAAAATGTTGAGCCTGAAGCAGAGGTTTAATAATCAGAGAAGGGAAATAAGATTGTAATCAAATATTTTAAGGGTTTTCATTTGGAAAAGGGATTAGATTCATTCTGTTTGACAGAAGGCAGAACTTGAACCACTGTGTAGAAACTGCAAGGAGACAGACTCCAGTTTAATATGGGGAAAACATCTTGAATGATTAAATCCATCCAAATATATATATAGATATATATATAATATAGATATAGATAGATAGATGTAAACATATCTATCTATATCTATATTATCTATCTATCTATCTATCTATCTATCTATCTATCTATCTATCTCTCTATCTCTCTATCTATATCTATATATGTGGGCATGGGCTACCTTGGGAGTGAATACCTCACAGCCCTAAAAGTGTTTATTAAGCAGAGGCTGGAAAACTACTTGTCAAAATGTTATAGAAAGATTCATGCTTTAGTTGAGGTTTGAACTACATGATCTTAACTCTGCTTCCAACTCATATTTCTAGTCTATTTTGGGGGGAGAATGTAGAATAGTGTCTGTATCTGTGATTCTGTAACTTAGTCTCAGAGGGCTGCTTGAAGCACTGGGAGAAAATCAATGACTAGCCAACATTTACAAGATTTAAGAGTTAAGAGCTGAATGAACCCATCTCTCTAACTCCAAGGCCAGCCTTCTATCCACTATGCCAAACTACTTCTTATGTTACTACTGTATTTGAAAAAGCTGGATTAACATTGAAACATATTTCAAGTCTGAATCAATAAAATTTCTTAAGAAATGTAGGTAAATGCTAGACTTGCAATTAATAATGGGATGCGAGATACGGTAGTTTATCTCACCAACATAGTATTCTAATGTTCCAAGTATCAATGACTTTGAATTAAAGGTTGTTTTAACTGAAAAGGAATTTAGCAGTGAATCCAGAAAAATTAATGATCTCTTTTATCCATTTTTCCCATTTGTAACATTTTGTATTTGATTACTCAAAAGATTATAGGATTCTTACAGGCCTATATGAAGAAAAAACATGATATTTTCGGTTAACTTAAAAAAGTGAATCCCTTTGTAATGCGAACCCTGGAGTAGAGTATTAAAATCCATTCTATGAGCTACGTCAGTATGCAGTTGTAGGATACACAATTTGGCTCATGGCATAACCAAATTGGCTTAATAAGGAGCCATAATAGCAAGGTTCTCCTGTATTAAAAGTGAGGCATATTACTTAGCTGGGGAAACCAGTGTGTTAAGTGGAAAGGAAAGCAAAAAACTTTCCTGTTCTCCTGAAGCACATATTCTAATAGGGTAGGTAATATGTAAATACTCAGGTACACATAAAACACATACAGAGTATATGAAGGTAATCTGAAACAGGAAGGCATTTGAAGCTGTGAAGGTCTAGGAAGGGCCTCCTGTAAAAGGTCAGCATTTGTGCCAATTCTTGAAGAAAAAGCTAAACAAAGTAACAGAAATAAGGGGGCTGAGGCATGGGATCCAGGCATGAAATCACTAAAGCAGCTGAGAGGACAGATTTGGAGTAGGGAGAGGCTTGAGGCAGGGAGACTAGTTAGAAGGCTACATAAGAGTTTGAATTAGGGATAGGTCCCTATGAGTGGGGAGAAAAGTAAATCATAAGGGATGTTACATAGACAGAAACCAGATTTGGCAATGGACTTGATATGTAGGGTGATAGTGAAGAATCGAGGACTATACAGAGGTTGTGACCTTTGGTGACTGGGAGGATGGTGGTGGCCTCAGGGTAACAGAAAGGGGGAACAATTTGAGGGGAAAGATAGTGAGTTTTGTTTTGGACATCTTAAGTTTGAGTCACCTATGTGCAATCCAGTGTGAGATAGCTAAGAGGTAGCTGGAGATACCTGACTAGCTCCTTAGTAAATATAGTATAGTGAACATTATTAAATCTTTGAGTATGGGAAAAAAGTGACACAGATTTGACACTTCTATTTCATTAATACCAGAATCTGTTCACATCTTCCAAGGAGCAAAAAGCATTTCAGTTATTACCTTGGCCTTTCAAATGATTTTAAAAACAAATGAACCTGTTTTATTAGTTGTCAAAATATTCTCCAGTCCTCACAAACACACCTGATAGCTAGAAAGATCAACAGTCTGAAGACTAAGAACGGAACTACCACTGGTTATATATTTTTAAAATTTCTCTTTTCCAACCCAGTCCTCTTAGACTCAATGTAATTTATTTCAAGCACTATATGTGTAGGCCAGTATTAATTGGCATGTCTGCCTTTTCTCATTCATTCTCATAACTTGAGATTCAATCCTATATATGTGTATATCATTGCAAAAAGAAAGCAAATAAATTCTTTCCCTGCTTATGGTAAATTATTGAAGTATATTTTTAAAAGAAGAACCACAAATTTTAGAGTTGTACAAGATGAAAATACAGCTCTCAAAGCTATAGTTTGTGTTAGAGTAATGAAGATCTGCTCAGGAAAGGCACGACCTGAACGGTTCCATTTATTTTAATATTTTATAGCTATATGCTTACTAAGCCAAAAGATTGACAAGATTATTAATTAATTTTTTAAAAAGCAGCTTGTACTTAATGCATTAACGAAGACAAGTATAAAACTTAGGAACTAGTTTAATTTTCCTGGGCAAAAACAAAGGAACTGTTATATGTCTTTTCACTGCTTGCTCACAGAAATAATTTTTTTAAAAACTGCAAGATTAGGGGGTGGAGCCAAGATGGCAGGAGAAAAAGCAGTGACTTGCCTGAGCTCTCCCAATCTCCTTCAGAACACCTTTAAATAATACCATAAAACAATTCCTGGAGCAGTAGAACCCACATGAGGATGGGATGAAATAATTTTCCAGTCAAAGACAATTTAGAAGGTCAGCAGGAAAAGTCTGTCACACTTAGCTAAAAGTATGTATTGTCACTTAAAGATCTTCCCATCCATTAATCCATGTGACCTGCTTAAGTCACACGAAGCCTGTGGTGGGACGAGCTTGCTGAACAGGTAGAACAGGAAGGGGTGGAGCAGAGCTGAGAGGAAGGAAATTGGTCAGAGCAGTTAGAGCTGAGGGAAAAAAGGAAGCAGGCAAACAGGCAGCTAGCTGTGAGTGTTTGTGGAAAGGCCTTAGCAGGGGGAGGGCTTGGGAATGGCCCTGCTCCTTGCATTGTTACTGTGTATAGATTTCTTGGTTGCTTTGATGGATTTGGCTTCCTGGTGTTGGGATCTGGCTTTCCGGTGTTTGAATCAATGTTTTGGTTCTGTCTTCCATATGGAGAGTCTGTTACATTTTGCAAGTCAGAACTAAGCCAGCATATTCATAGCCATTGTAGGTGCTGTGAATATCACATTGGCGCTACAAAGGGGAGGCACAAAAATTCACGTAAGAAAAAACTCCTTAAAAAGCAGAATTGGCCAAATGGAAAATAAGCAAAACTATTTAAACTCCTATTTTTTTGTCAACTTCTCTATGAAGGAGAAAGATCCTCAAATTTGTAAAGAATAATCAAATAATAATAGTCAATAATAATAAAAATATTTATTAAGCACTAAGTGACAAGCACAGGAGATACAAATAAGATAAAGAAAGATAGCCCCTTACCTCGAGGAGCTGACATTTATGGCAGGGAAGACAATCCACAAAAGTAATCCAAGTGGAGCAAGAGGACTAAGTGAGGAGAAGGAGGATGATGATGTTAATGGAGTTGAAACCAAGGAGAACCACAGATAGAAAATGAAGAGTTACCTGGAAAGTTCTGAGCCTTCTATGAGTGAAGGCTTTGCTTGTAGGAAGGTAGTTAAGAGATAAGTGAAGTTCAGAGCTGATGAGTGAACAGTAAGAGGACTCAACTACTTCAAACCAGTTCAGGATTCAGAAACTGAATCCCAAGGCGCCACAAGAACTTGTAGATGTGTAGGTCTCAATATGTGACAGTATTTCCATTCAAGAAACTGAATGTGGCACGAAGTATCATTCAATTGTCAGGCTGCTTACTCCCCCGTCTGATTTCATTTACGCTCTACTTCTCTGATTTAGTCTATGTGCTAAGCTGCATTCGTACTCATAATTATGACTGTATATTTTCTTCCACTCTCTTGTCTTTTTCCTCTCTATGCCTCTACCCAGTTCTTTACAGGGAAGAAGGGGACAGTGATAGAGGATTGTGTTCACCACTAGTGATAGAAACCTCATAGAATCAGGTACTTTTGCTGCCGACCCTCTTCTCTTTCACTTTCCCAGAATCTGATTGTTGGTTTTTACCTTTTTCCCCTAACTTTTAAAGGAGTTTTACCCTTTCAAGATCAACCCACTGACATTTAAGTTTGTTTTGGTTTTGACTAATCCCTCTTAATTTACTCTCCCAACCCAGTTCCCAGATGAGTTGAATATATTTCTATACCATACTTTGTGTCTGTGAATGTTTTCTACCCTCTTTTATCTGCTTTTGATGGAAGTAAGGTTTTTGTCTCACTCTCCTTTTTCCCTGTTGTCATTTATTTCTGTGTGTGTGTGTGTGTGTGTGTGTGTGTGTGTTCTCAACCTTCCACTTCTCCTTCTCCCACATTTTTAAAGTATTTTTCTTCTCACAAAACTTAATGGAGATTGTTCTGACTCTTTCTTCCCTGGGATCTTCTTTCTCCTCTCTTTTCTTCCTTCTCTCAAGATAATCAAGGCATAGCAAAACCACTCCTAGGCTTCTGTCTTACTAAATTCCCTCTATGATCTTTTATTATAATAGAGTTCTAAGGTAACACATTTTTTCTCTCCCTATGGATGGCGGGGAGGGGCAGAAGGCAGGAATAAGCATTTACATATTTATATAATTTTTAATTATTTATTATATATAATAATATATATATTATATAATTAACATATTTATATATTGCCTACTATGTGTCAGGCACTGAGCTAAGCCGTTTTATAAATATATATTATTTACAAATTATTATCTCATTTGATCCTCACAACAACCCTTCTGTGTCAGGTGATATTATTAGGCCTATTTCATAATTGAGGAGCTGAAGCAAGTAAGTTAAGTGACTTGCCCAGGGTCAAACAGCAAGTGTCCTAGACTAGATTTAAACAGCTCTTCCTGACTCCAGGTCCAGTAGTCTAACCACTAGGCCACCAACTGACTCTATTAGAATGCAAACACTTCATCCTTATGTGAAGGATATGTAGTTCTACAGTCACTATTTACAGTCATATAGTTCCTTCCAACTACTCAAATATATTTGCCTTTTAATGTTTCTCTTGACTCTTGTGTTTCCATTTCGAAGTTTCTCTGCACCTCTGGTCTTTTCATCAGGAATTCTGCTACTGTTTTTATGAGGAGGTCTTATATTGCATTAAAGGCCTATTCCCTACTCCTCTACCCCTCAGAGGATAATACTTAGTTTTGCTCACTTAGTTATTCTTGGTTGTGAGCCTTTATCTTTCCGAGTATTAGATCAGAAACTCTTTTCTCTTACTATAGTGGTACTTGCTAAGTCTTGGGTGATCTTGAGTGTGGCTCTTTGATACTCAAGCTCTTTCTTTCTGACCACTTGCGGTATTTTTTCTTTGATCTGAAAGCTTTGAATTTTGGCTCAGGACAAAACTACTACATTTTACCTGTTTTCACATTGTCCTCAAGTTCTAAGAGATCTAGGCAGTTTTAAAATCATTATTTCTCGAAATGTGTTCTCCAGGCTCCCCCCCACTCCAAGTTATGATTTTTGGGTAGTCCAATGATTATTAATTTTGTTTCTGTTTTCCAGATCAGTTTTTTTATAGGACATAACTTATATTTTCTGCTTTTTCTTGGTCTTTTGATTTTGTTCTAGTATATCTTAGCTCATCGAGTCACTGATTTTTGTTTGGTCCTTTCTCATTTCCAGAGAGTTTGATATTTAGGCAAGGTTTTGCCTCTTCTGTGCTAAGTTGCTGCCTATCCTTCAAATTTCTTCTACAGTTTGCATTTTATTTGTGATAGTTTGTAAAAAAAAAATCTGTTGCTTCATTTCTTCAAAAAATTTTGGGTGATCTTGTGACCAAGTTGTGTTTTTGAATGAAACTTTGCTTGTAGAAGTTTTAGAGGCATTCTCCTTTTCTAGATTTATGTCTTGAATTCATATTTCTTTATGTTCAGTTTTGTTTACTAATTTTCCCAGCTTATTCCTTGAAAACAAGCTTTGAATCAGGGCCAAACTATGGAGGAAATTGTTATTTTTCGATCTAAATCAGGGGTTCCTAATCTTTTTGGTGTCATAAATCACTTTGGTATATATAGTTATAAAAATATTTTTGTATAGTTATAAAAATATAGTTATAATACAGTTATATATAACTATATTATATTATTATACATTATATAGTTACAGCTATATAGTTATAAAATACTTATATATAATTATATAGTTATATGTTATATTTATAAAAATATTTACATAGTTATAAAATATATGTAATTATATAGTTATAAATATATAGTTATAAAAATATTTTTGAAAACACAAGTTCACAGATCTCAGATTAAGAACTCTTGGTCTAGATGTATATTTTAAACATGTAATTAGGAAAGGTCCACAACATTTTAAAGAAAGCCATTTATTGCAACAACATTTATAGAGTGCTTACTAGCCAGGCACTAACTCCACTATAAGGGGAGAAGGGAATAAAAAGGGAATAAAAGGGAATAAAAACAGTAGCAGAATTCCTGATGAAAAGACCAGAGATGAAGAGAAACTTCGAAATGGAAACACAAGAGTCAAGAGAAACATTAAAAGGCAAATATATTTCTCATTGTGTCCTTAAAACAACCCTGGGAGATATGTGCTATTTTACAAATGAGGAAACTGAAGCAAATAGGGAAATGACTTGCCTAGAGTCATACTGATAGACGTGTCTGAGGCCCTATTTGAACTCAAATCTTTCTGACTCTAGGCCCCGAGCTCTATCTACTGCACTGTATTTCAAAAGACAAATATTATGTTAACCTAAGTTAAAATCTCTAATTGCATGCACTTAATACTATATTTATAAATATATAATTTATAATTATTATAGTATAATAATACTATATTTATAAATGACACATGGAAGTACTGCAAAAAAAAAAAAAAGACCTGTAACTTTACTATAGAGTTACTGGTTTTATGCTAGCTTTTGCTTACTTGTGTTGGAGAGGAAACATGCTAAAGCAAGGGAAAAAAAAAACTGTAAGTCACTGCTGGGCTAGGTTTTTTTCGGGGGGGGGGCAGGGCAATTGGGGTTAAGTGACTTGCCCAAGGTCACACAGCTAATACCTGTGTCAAGTGTCTGAGGCTGGATTTGAACTCAGGTCCTCCTGACTCCAGGGCCGGTGCTCTACTCACTGTGCCACCTAGCTGCCCCAGCTGGGCTAGTTTTATACAAGATAATACTTCAGAACCCTGAGTGCAAATCTGGTAATGCTAAACTCAGACAACAAGAATTATCATTAACTGAATCTGAATAATAAGACTGCTATGCCGAGATGGTCTAAAATCCTTTCGTAAGGAGGGCTATGTTTATATAACATTACTTCTGACTGATGGAATCCTAATATAGCTGCCCCTGTCCCCACAATATTCTAACTTCCTTATCGGCCCCACTGAACAGCAGGCATATCCTGATTTAACCACACAATCTGGCTTTAATCACACCACAGGCCCCCAGACTCAGTAACAGCCACTGCCCCCAATTCAATTCTCATATTTGAACAGGTGTGTTCTTTTATTCAACCACAATCACACCATCCATTTAGCCCTAGACAGGACCATAATACCTAACTATCCATCTTGATCAGACAGGGCCACAATAGCTAGCCAATTAGAGGGCAGAATGACCAGAATGTCTGACCATTGAACCATAGAAGGGACCCCTCCCCATTACTTAATTCCCTTAACAAATTCTTCCTGCCCTCTTAATATTCATAATTTCTGTTGTATAATCAGAATCATCACACTGAAAATTTGCCTGTATAGTCTTTCTAAGTTGCTGGTTGCCCTTGGAACTTAGCCTGCTTCATGAGAGGCACCAATCCTAAATAAATGCCTATACTTCGATTGGAGGTGGTCTGACTCTGAATTCTTGAGACGGTGCCACAACACACCATGAAACTGCAACATGACTTTTACACTTATAACTTTTATTCCCTTACATTTTCTCACCAATACTTATCCTAGAGTTGATTTTGCTTATAGGGAAAATATAAAGAAATAAGAACAAATATAAAATTTTTAATGAAGGAGAAAGAAGAGACAGATAGTATTTCATCTTGGGGCCTGGATTTAGGTGGTAGTGTTCTTTTAAATGGGGTAGAACAATGAGTACTAGATGAAAGCCACGGATTTAAAGTAGATAGAAAGAAAAATGACCAATAATCACAATGGATCAAAAGTGGGATGGATTACATTAAGGGATAGTAGCTTTATCATCAGGAGAATTCTTCAAGCAGGGGGTAGATTCCTGCTTATCAGGATCCGGACGGCTCTGGAGGAGAAAGTGAGGCTGGTGCCCTTGCACAGCACTCCTTAACTCAAATCAAAGTCAACTGCAAGGCATGTCTGGTCCTGATGTCATGGTCCCCTTTGAAAATGAAGGACAAACACAACAACCTTAGGCATGGGTCAGAACAGACGACTATCTGAGATCCCTTCAAACTCTTAAGATG
>CM053624.1:182908033-182994066 GCA_028646595.1 Phalanger gymnotis | reverse complement strand
CCTCTGCCACTTTGTGGGTTCTGCAGCTCTAGAATTGGTTCAGAGCCATTTTTTATGGGTTTTTGGAGGGACTTGGTGGGGAGCTCACGCCAGTCACTGCTTCCCAGCCGCCATCTTGGCTCCGCCCTGCCCAAGATTATGGTTCTTAATCCACTATGCTGTACACTTCTGTTTTATGGGAGAGTTTATCCCATTCACATTCACGGTTATGATTACTATCTGTGTTTTTCTTTCTATCCTACTTTCCCCTCTGTTAGCTTTTCTCTCTCCTTTCTCCCTTTTCCACCTCACTAAAGTTTTGCTTTTGACCACTACCTCCCTCAGTCTGCCCACCCTTCTGTCAGCCCTCTCTGTTTTCTTCCTCTTTAACCTCATTACTTCTTCCCTCCTTTCTATCCACCCCCTCCCTTTTCTTTCCCCTTTCCCCTCCTACCCTGCTACTTCCTGTAGGGTAAGTTAGATCTCTATACCTAGTTGATTATAAATGTATATATATATATGTATGTATATATACACATATGTATATATATATATATACACACACACACATATACATATGTATACACACACACATACACACACACATATATATATACATATATAACCTGATGAGAGTAAGGTTCAAACATTGCTCATCTCCCTCCCTTTTTCCCTCTACTGTAATAGGTTTTTGTGCCTTTTACCCTTGTGTGCCTTCCCCTTTCCTCTTCTCCCAGTACAATCACTTTTCATCACTTAATTAGAATTTTTATCATCACATCAAAGTCAACTTATATCCACACCCTCAGTCTATGTATACCTCTTTTAAATGTCATAATAAGGATACAGTTCTCAAGAGTTACAAGTGTCATCTTCCTTTGTAGAGTTGTAAACAGTTTGTCCTTATTAATAACACGTTGTTGATTTTTCTTTTCTGTTTACCTTTTTATGATTTTTTTGAGTCTTGTATTTGACGATCAAATTTTCTGTTGAGCTCTAATCTTTTCATCAGGAAGGTTTGGAAGTCCCTGATTTTGTTGAATGTTCATCTCCTCCCTTGAAAGACTATGCTCAATTTTGTTGAGTAGTTAATCCTTTGTGGTAATCCAAGCTTTTTTGCCTTATGGAATATTGTATTCCATGCTCTGCAATCTTTAAATTTAGAAGCTGAGGTCCTGCATAATCCTGACTGTGGTTCTGTGATATTCAAATTGTTTCTTTCTGGCTGCTTGCAGTATTTTCTCTTTGACTTGGTAATTTTGGTATTTGGCTACAATATTCCTTGGCATTTTCAATTTGGGATCACTTTCAGGAGATGATTGGTGGATTCTTACAATGACTATTTTACCTTCTGGTTCTAGGACCTCAGTGCAGTTTTCCTTGATGAACGCTGTCCATGGTTTTCAGGTAGACCAATAATCTTCAAATTGCCTCTCCTGGATCTATTTTTCAGGTCAATTGTTTTACCAATAAGGTATTTTATATTTTCTTCTATTTTTTCATTGTTTTGTTTTTGTTTGACTGATCCTTGATATTTTACAGAGTTGTTAGCTTCTACTTGCCCAATTCTAATTTTTAAGGAATTGTTTTCTTCTATTAGATTTTATATCTCCTTTTCCATTTGGCCCATTTTACTTTTTAAGGAGTTCTTTAGTGAGTTTTTGTGCCTCTTTTTCCATTTGGCGAATTCTACTTTGTAAAGACTTATTTTCTTCAGTGTACTTTTTTCCATTTGGCCAATCGTATTTTTTAAGGACTTGCTTTCTACAGTCAATTTTTGTCCTTCCTTTTCTAAGCTATTGACTCTCTCTTACTTACCTCTCATTTCTTTTCCCAATTTTTCTTCTACCTCTCTTATTTGACTTTTAACATCCTTCTTGAGCTCTTCCAAGAAGGCTTTTTGGTGTTGAGACCAGTTCATATTCCCCTTTGAGATTTCAGATGTGGGTATATTGACAATGCCGTCTTCTTCCGAGTTTGTGCCTTGGTCTTCCCTGTCACCATAATAAGAATCTATGGTCATTGTTTGTTTTTGCTTTTTGCTCATGGTGTTTGCCAGTTTCCTGGCTTTTAAAACAGAGCTCTCTTGTTGGAGCACAGAAGTCACTGACCCAAGCTTCTTGTGCTAGGAGCCTGGGACCTGGTCACTGCCTTTGTGTGCCTCAGGTGCTGGCAGCTGGAGGCTATAGGGGTCTGATAGTTCAATTAGTGCTGAGCTGGGGTCAGCAACACTATAGCTCCCTGGGTGATGGTGGGGAGTCTGGCCCCTGGGGGATACCTGCTTTCCCAGGCTTCTTTAAAGCACTCGAATGTTTGGCTGCTGGAGGATGTCTCCTAGCCTGGAGCTGTGCCTCCTGGAGTTGTGCTGCCTGGAATTGTGCTGAAGCACTGGGAGATTTGGCTGCTGGAGAACAACGATCCATGTGGTGGTTTTCTGAGCTGTTGTCTGCCTCCTGTGCTGAGGCCCTCAATGTGGGGGGAGGGGGTGGCTCCTGGTGTGGGTGCTTGCCTCCTTCAGCACCTTGGGACTCAGGATCTTCCCCTGGTTTGCTAAGGTGGGGTTTGCTACTCCACGGTTCTACTCTTCAGTGAATTGTGATGAAAAGACATCTTTCCCTAATCTTGAAAAAATGGCTTGGAAATCATTGGCTATTAATGGTAAGCCAGTAGTTTCACCCTCACTTATAAAAGGACAGCATATTAATAGTTTCCAGGAGTTAAAACAGGTCATTTCAAGGGAGTAATCTAGTCTACCTGGGGGCAGTTAGGTGGCATAGTAGATAGAATGCCAGGCCTGGAGTCAGGAGACTAAAGTTCAAATTCAGTCTCAGTCTCTTACTAGCCATGTGACCCTGGGCAAGTCACTTAACCCTGTTTGCCTCAGTTTCCTTTTCTACAAAATGAGCTGGAGAAGGAAATGGCAAACTACTACAGTATCTTTGCCAAGAAAACCCCAAATGAGGTCACAAAGAGTTGGACTCTACTGAAACGACTGAACAATAACAAATCTAATTTGGTGGCTGTCCTCCCTTCCCTCTTCATCATGATTATTGTCTTTTCCAGCCTCTTCTCTCCTGATTAAATTTTGTGAAGATGGCTATTCAATTTGTAATTCCCCTCATTCCAGGGGTGTCTTCATAATGCACTGGTTGAAAATGGTGAACAAGTTAGCTTCTTCAAGTCCATTGTGGGCCAGAGTTTCTCCATTCCTCTCCTTAGTTCTACATGTAAGCCAGCATTCTCTCAGCCTAGGCCCTCATGCTATGGGTGACCTAGCAGGGGATTCTGGGTACCTTCACCATTCCCCTTCCCCATTTCTATGGTGAAGGAAATCTGGGTCACTGGTAATAGCTGAGTGAAAGAAATATAGAATAGAAAAGACAAGAAATTACAGCTTTCAGGGAAGCAATATCATTTAACTTAAAAACTTTCATCATAGATGAAGTTGAAATTTGTGGTTTGCATGTAAATATATTTGTTGTTCAGTCGTTTCAGTCACGTCCAACTCTTTGTAAACCATTTGGAGTTTTCTTGGCAAAGATACCGGAGTGGTTTGCCATTTCTTTCTCCAATTCATTTTACAAATGAGGAAACTGAGACAAACCAGGTTAAGTGACTTGCCCAGGATCATAAAACTAGGGTCTGAGGCTGGATTTGAAGATCTTGCCTACTCACTGTGCCACCTACTTGCTCCTGTAAATATATTAAAGATTCCTATTTTGCAAATTTAGAAATAGCTCTGAACAAAACCTTTTTGAGGAGGTCAGCTCTAACCATAGACAATCCTGACTTTTCCTAAGCTAGTTGCCAGTTTACACTAAACAATTCCTTCTTGTTTTTTAAGCCCAGTTTTTAGATCGGTTTTCTAATAAGATTGCTTTCTCTGCTGTATTTTTGCTGATAAAGCATTCTGACTCTCTCACATTGTTCAACCAAGCACAAATTTGATGTTGACTTGCAAATGCTCAGACTCCTGTGTGTAATGAAGAATTGTTTTCCCTGGGGATTTATCTCATAGATTATGTGAGAATCTAAATGTCATCAGCCAATTTTGAAACAAAAAGCAGAGAATAATTTGACACCCACCCTTAGAAACTATTCTCCAAGATTAGAAACTCTCAGAGATAAATGAAAACAAGAACTTCTACTGACTTCCCAAACTTGGCCTGGTCTTGCCTGACTTAGGCAGATATTTCAACAATTTGTGTGCCTGTATAAGATTTCTAGTGAATAAATGAATGAAAAAAATCACTTACTAAGAACTTAACTACATGCTAAGCACTGTACTATGTTCTAGGGATAAAGATATAAAAGTAATATAGTCCCTGTCCCTTTAAGGAACCTGAATTCTAGTGGGGTAAGGCAATTTTAATTCTATAGGGGAGTAGAGTTGGAAAAGGACAGCTTGGTGGCACAATGGATAGAGTGCTGGGCATGGAGTCAGGAAGACTCATCTTCCTGAATTCAAATCTGGCCTCAGATACTTGTTAACTGTATGATGCTGGGCAAATCACTTAACCCTGTTTGCCTCAGTTTCCTCATCTGGAAAATGAGCTGGAGAAGGAAATGGCAAACCACTCCAGCATCTCTGCCAAGAAAACCCCAAACGAGGTCACCAAGAGTTGGACATGACTGTAAAAGATACAATAGCAATAATGAAAAGACTTGGAAAGGCAGGGGAACAGCAGCAGAGGCTGCACGTGAATGCTGGCATGGTTTGGAGAGATGACTGGGAAGCTGTGTGGTGGCCTGATTTCAGACAAGATAAAATAAAAACTCCCCTATCAGAGCCCAGAGTCCCATTTATGTGCCATTTTGGAGCTAGCTGGTTGGAGACAAACTGAAAACCTAGGAACTCTGTCCCAGGGCTAGGCCAGAAAAGGTAGGGCTAGGGCCAGAGACTAACCAAATGACATATTTTACCTTAAAAAAGAACCATGCATACCTATCTCTTTGTAAAACATAGCAAAATTAAACTATGATGACATGTCAAGACTATGTTTGGAAAGGACTGACCAAAAAAAGTCCTTTTTAATTTTTTTCTGGAATCTTCTGGTCTCATGGAAAAAGAAGACAATTTTTTTTTTGGTGAGACAATTGGGGTTAAGTGACTTGCCCAGGGCAACACAGCTAGTAAGTGTCAAGTGTCTGAGGCAGGATTTGAACTCAGGCCCTCCTAACTCCAGGGCCAGTTGCTCTATCCACTGCACCACCTAGATGTCCCAGGAAAACTGTTTAATGCTGCACATTGTGAGGTTTGGGCTGTTTTACTGGAAAAAGTAGCTGAAGTGGTATCTACTATTGTGAAATGATTGGGGTGGGCATGTGTTCTTAGGTATAATAAGATTTTTGTCAAGATAATGTTCTTGTTCACTCATGAACTGTTCTGACTTCAAAAACACATTTGTAAATATTTTTATCAGGTAGCACTCACTCTGTTGAAGTAATAACTGAAAGTGTTTCTGCAAATATATGGAGCTAGAAAAAAACTAAAAACAGATGCTTTTCTTTTCCCCAGATAAATTGTAAAGTAAACATTTTTATTGGCAGTAAAAAAAAATTGCAAAAGAAAAACATTTGGCTGTTGAAATGTAACTAAATAAGTCATTTTCCTTTTATCGGAAATTTTTTGTTAGAAAATGCTAGCCAAGATACAAAAGCTGTGAGACCCTTGTTCTTTATCTGTGTAACGGAATGATAATATGTGTACTATTTAATTCACAAGGTTTTTGTGATGATCAAATAAGATAAAATCTGTAAACACCTTGTAACAATGTCATGCTATATACTGTAAGCAGCTTTTATCATTCTCTTAATTGTGAAATAGCTTCTTCTCAATCTTATCCTTCATGACCTCTTTGAATCATTTGGTACTGTTGACTAACACCGCCTCCTGGACTCTCTCACCTCTCTGACTTTTTATGGCACTACTCTCTTGGTTCTTAGTTCCACCTTGTTTCCAGCTCTCTGTTCTCCATTCATTCATCACTGATGTTATCATATCCACTAATGGCAGGATTGTCCTAAGGCTCTGTCTTGGACTCTCTCTCTCTCTCTCTGTCTCTCTCTCTCTCTCTCTCTCTCTCTCTCTTTCTCCAATCTTTCATTCATGCCCCAATCAACTCCTACAATTCAGTTGCAATACTGATGACTTCAGGATCTATGTCCAGTCCCAGTTTTTCTCCTGAGTTCTAGTCCCACATCACTAACTATTTATTGGACATTTCAGATTTGGTTCCAAGAGGTATCTCTAAATTCAACATGTCCAAATAGAGTTCATTATCTTCTCCCCCACCCCCATATCTAATCCTCCTTAGAATCTCTCAATTGCTGTTAAGGATGCCATCATCCTTCCAGTCACATAGAGTATTAACCTTAGTTTCATTCTCAGCTGTGTGTTTACTCACCCCACATAACTAACCCATTGCTAAATCTTGTCTTTTCCCCTTTTCATAATATTTTGTGCATACCTGGCTATCCCATCCTTTGCCTAGCCATCACCATAGTTCAGACTGATCACTTCTTACCTGGACTATTGCAACAGCTTCCTTTTATGAATCCTTGCTTCAAGTCTTCCTCTCTCTAATCCATCTTCCATACATCCAGGTGAGGTTCTCAGTTGTTGTTTGTCCTTTGTTCTCAAAGAGGACCATGACATCAGAGAGTGAATGCCATGACATGCAAGTGAATTGGATTTGAGCGAGGGGGCTCTGTATAAAGTCACCAGCCTTACTCTCTCCTCCAGAGCCATCTGAGTACAGTGGCAAGATACAGGATGAATGGAGATGGCCCTGGATGCAGTGGGAGACCTTGGCCTTGGCCTTTTTAAGTTAAGTTAAAGTCTTTAACAGGTCTCAGTTTGATTGAGGCAGCACCCATTCAGTGATTAATTCTAGGTAAGAAATGAGGCAGAGAGTGACCTCTTTACCTAATCAAAAGTTCGATCTGGGAGGGAAAGACTCTCAAACCACATCCTCTATAAGTAGAAAGAGGAGCTGCCTCACTGGGGACCCAACTGGAACTGGCAAGTTGGTTAACACAGCTCTTCTCTTTTCTTTCCCTCTGTCCATTACTTGTGGGCACTCTGCCCAAAGGAATGTACATTTTGATTGCTGAAATGTTTTTTTCTTAAGGGCCGTGCCTTAAACCTAAATCACTCTGCTTCTTATTCATTGGCCAACGATAGATCCCAGGCCAAGTCAGAAGAGGGAATCAGGCTTTTCGTATATTTTCTTGTTCATTATGCCCATACCAGAAGTTATTCCAATAAAATATACTAAAATATTGGCATGTATCTAGAGTCTCATTAAAAGATTTTAATGGAGTTTCTTCTAGAGAAGTTGCTCAATGTACAAAATATTCAATATCAGGTACAGGACAGCTATTTATTTTCTCCATCACAGAAAAATGCTTAAAACATTAAAGATTCATAAATGCAAGTTAACATATATTTAAAGCATATAAAAATAATCTATGATTCCTATTATGCTTTTCCAGGAGATAAAGACTCATGGGACACCTATGGGATTGGTGAATAGGCATTTTACTTTCAACTCAGGTATATATGAGCTACAACTCCCTCAAGGCCTAAAACTTCTTACCAGCCAAGCATTAATATGTTATCCCCATGATAATAATCATCTTCTCCAAGAGGAGTATAGTAGAATGAAGTCCCCATCTCTGAACAAGCCCATAAGGTGGCTGCCAAGGCCAGGAACATCCATTTCCAAGCTGGTGTTTAGCCACCTATAAAGACATAACTATTAGGTACATGGATGGTCACATCTCTAAAAAGGACCCTGCCAGCCCAGCTAACTAGCAAGCAGGAGAATTGGCCAGGGTGATGACATCATCCTTAACCCCAGAGGGTTTAACCTGGTGTGAGCATAAGCAAAGTGGGTAGAAGGCTCCTACAGCTGGGCATAACAATGGTGGCTACCTGGTATGAGAGAACAAGTCACATAACTTAGTTCTACATTGTCCTATGTATGAAGATGTAGAAATGTGGCTATTAGAGAAAGGACCTTTGGGGCAAACCAGAGAGAGCAAATGCCTCCACACGGATAGGGTAGGCTAAGTCCAGACTAGAGGGTGGAAAAATGAATCCCCTGAAATAGCCATATGTATTCAAATGTAAACTGTTTAAAGTTATAATATGGTTACTGGTTCCAGCCTAGTGGAAATACACAGTGTGAATTCAAATAATCTACAATTCTTGTAACCATTTCCTCTCTGTCAGGGACTGTTTTCGCCTTTCTTTGTATTCCCAGCACATAGTAAAATGCTTAATGAATACTTCCTGACAACATCTTTCGCATCTGTTCCCCTCCTCTCCACTCACAAAGCTACCATCCTAGTTCAGGCCCTCATCACTTTTCACCTGGACTATTGCAATAGACTTTTCATTGGTCTCCCTAACTCAACCCTCTCCTCCCTCCAAATCATCTTCTACGCAGTTGCCAAAGGGATCCTCTTATAGCACAAATTTAACTGTCACTTCCCCACTCAATAAACTCCAGTGATTCCTTATTGAATCTAGGAGCAATTATTATTTCACCTTTATCTCATTCTTTTATAAATTTCATATTTGAATAAGTTTTGTAATATATATAATTAATAGTACGTATGTATGTATGCGACATATAAGCACATATATTAGGTGGTGTTGTTCAATTGTTTCAGCCATGTCTGACTCTTTGTGACCTGATTTAGGGTTTTCTTAACAAAGATGCTGGAATGGTTTGCCATTTCCTTCTCCAGCTCATTTTACAGGTGAGGAAATAAAGCAAATAGGCTTAAGTGACTTGCCCAGGGTCACATGGCTAGTAAAAGTGTCTGAGGCTGGTTTTGAACTCATGGAGATTAGTCTTCCTGATTCCAAACTTGGTGCCAAGCTAGCTACCCCAACGTTAGGCATATCTACTAAAAAATTTTTTTTTTGCTAATGGAATGCTCAAACAAAGATATTTTTAGAGTTCTGCCTTAAATCATAGCCAATATTGGGCCAGTCACATAAGACTCAAACCTGGAGAGAAAAGTAGGAAAGAAATAGGGTAGGATATATTCTGTTGAGGTCCACAGAGGACCAGACTTGAAAATACAAATGTAGTGCAGATTATCAGGGCAAGACTGAATCAGGCTGCAATTCCCCCAGGGGAATTCTGGGAAAAGCCAGAGTTAGCTTAGCCATGATGATTCAGTGTTTGGTGGTCTCAGAATGTCAAATCAATAGCTTCTTTTGAACCACTAAGCACTTTACTAGTATTCATCCTTGTTCTTTGTTGTCAAATCCTTTAAGTAGACTTGTCAGAATTCAATATGATTAACTGTGGGTTTTTTGAGGATTTTTTTTGAGGAGAGTGAGGCTCAAAGGGAACCTAGGAGAGGAGGCTGTAACTGTCCAGGACTTTAACTGTCTTGTTTTAAACAACCTTGATGACCACAGTAAAAAGGTGTTGAGATAGAGCCCATTAGAGAGCCAGTCTTGGAGTCAGGAAGAGTTCTCAAATCCTCCTCTGACACTCATTGGCTGTGAAAAAGGCCAGGGTCTCCCACTAAATCCAGAGTCATCTCCATTTGTCCTGATCTATATCTTGCCACTGGACCCAGATGGTTCCAAGGGAGAGAGTGAGGCTGGTGACTTTGCACAGCCTTGCCTCAGTTAAATCCAATTAACTTACAAGTCATGACATCACCTTCCTGATGTCATGATCCTCTTTGAGAGTGAAGGACAGCTAACAACAACAACCCAAAGTAAGACTCTAATAGGGACACAATATACACATATGTGTGTACATATATGTGTAAAGATATATTTGCAACATAAGCATATTTATGTACTAAGTGGCACACTGGATAGAGCACCAGGCCTGGAGTCAGGAAGGCTTGAATTCAAATATGGCCTTAGAGACTTACGAGCTGTGTAACCCTGGGCAAGACACTTAACCTCTGCCTCAGTTTGTTCATCTATAAAATGGGAGTAATAATAGCACCTACCTCCCAGGGCTGTTGTGAGGATCGAATAAGGCAATAATCGTAAAGCTCTTAGCACAGGGCTGGCACATAGTAAGCACTATATAAATGTAAAAAAACAAATGGAACAAACTATACAAGGGAGAGTCAGAAAAATCGAGACAAAATCAACATACCTAACATAAGAAGGGAAACGATGGAATGAGGGAAAAATTTTTGTATCATATTTCTCTGATAGGGGTTTAGTATCCAAGATATATAAACAATATATAGACATATGGTTGGATATCTAGATACACATATGTATATATATGCATATCTATATATATATCTACATATGACGAATCATCATTCCCCAATAGATAAATAGTCAAAGGATATGAACAAACAATTCTCAAAAAAAGAATTGCAAAGCATTTGCAACCACATGAAAGAATGCTCCAAATTATTAATAATAGGAGAGATGCAAATCAAAACAAATCTGAGCTTTCACCTCACCCACTGAAAATTGGCAAAGATCACTTTGTCAATTGACTCTTCCTTGACAAACTTTCTCTCCTCAGATCTCCCACAAGGCTTTCTTATCTCTCTTGTGTACTTTTCATATATAATATTTTGTAAAGGAATTATTTGCACACCTACATCCCCTCTTACAGTCTACTAAGAAGTTTGTTCTACTCCAGACTCCGTTCCTGACTCTCCATGCTTTGTCTACCATGCCACAGAAGCCTCCTCACTCTGGAAGCTCCTACAGAAAATATTCTCTGTTCCTGCAAGCCTGCCATGTTTTTATTTCTCTCCAGGATCCACTCCTCTCTACCTTGCTCCTGCTGGGGTACTGTGTATCGCCGTGTCTCCCTGTTTCTGTTGCTATCTCTGTCTGTCTTTTTGTCTCTGTTGCTCTCTATGTGTCCTTGTCTCTCACTATGTCTCTCTACTTCTCCCTCTCTTTTTCCTCTCCTCCCTTCCCACTTTTCAGTTCCCTTTAATGTGTTGACTTTCCTCATTAAAATATAAGTTCCATGAGGACAAAGATTGTCTTTCTGTTTGTATTTTTATGCCCAGTGTCTCTCTTTTTGCTTATATTTGTATCTGAGTGCTTAGCACACAGTAAGTGTTTAATAAATGCTTATTACCTACTAAGCCATTTAAGGACAAAGTCCTCATCTTACATAGTGCTTTGCACATGTGTGGTTTTTAATATATTTTCAAAATTGAACTAAATAGGTTTTCTAGCCTTTATAACACTCAATCCTGGGTGCCATGGAGGGAACTTTCTTGTCAGAAAAGAGCTTTTAACGTGATATTTTGTTCTACTCAATCAAAAATTTTTTTTCTTGAGCTCCTGAAACTACCTTGTATTCATTTTGTAAATAACAAAAGCTAACATTTATATAACACTTACTGTGACTCAAGCACCATGCTAAATGCTCTATAATTATTATCCCATTTAATCCTCATAACAATGCTGGGAGGTAGGTGCTATTATTATCCCCATTTTACAGAAGAGGAAATTGAGCTAGACAGAAGTTTGTCTTTTTTTTTTTGGTCTAGACTTGTCTAGACAGCATGGGGACTCCCAATGAAGACACTCCCATAACCAATGCAGACCCACCCCCTGTTCTACAACTCACAGTTCTAGAGTTGTTCAGAGCACTGAGAGGTTGAGAGTATTAGAATATAAGCTCCCCAAAGGCACCAGCTGTTTGCAAGTTCCTTGAGAGCAGAAGTGGTCTTGGTTTTGTCTTGTGTCCTCATGAGCCCATGTCAGGCTTGTTGATTGATTGATTCTCTTTCCCTTCTTTTTTTTGTTCCATTGATCTATCCTCTCTATTTTTAAACCAATACCAGATGGATTTAATGACTCATGCTCTATCATATGGTCTGAGGTCTAAAAATGCTATCTTCCTTTTGCCCCTACCTCTTTTCATCATTTCCCTTGATAGTCTAGATCTTTTGTTTTTCCAAATGAATTTGTTATTATTTTAACAATTTCTACAAAGTATCCCCTTGGCAATATGATTGGTACAGAATTAAGAGTATAAATTAATGTTGGTAATATTGTCATTTTTATTATATTGGTATTGCCTAGCCAGGAGCATTAAATATTCCTCTGTCTGTTAACTTTTTCTGTATTTCTTTTAAAGAGCATTTTGAAATTGAATCTATACGCATTTTTGTGTGCTTGGGCAGGACAGTTCTCAGATAATTTATGTATTTTGTAGTTATTTGAAATGGGATTTTCGTTTCTATTATTGTTTCTTAGATTTTGTTATTATCCTATAAAAATGAAATTGATTTTTGAATGTTTATTTTGAAGTCTGAAACTTTGCTAATGCTATTAATTGCCCCAAATAGTATCTATCCTAATTCCCTAGTATTTTCCAAGTATATCATCTTATCATTAGAAAATAGAGATAGTTTTTTTTTTCTTTCTTTTGTTGTTTCTAACATTTCTAAAGCTTTATCATAATAGTGGAGAGAGTAGATATCCTTGCTTTACTTTTGTGTTTCTTGGAAAAGCTTCTGGTGTGTCCCCATTGCATATACTTTCTTTTGGTTTTAGATTGATTTTTAAAATAATATTAAAAGAAAATCCTCCATGACTATTCTTTGTAGGGATTTTTTTTAGTATTTTTTTTTTTAGCATTGGTGGGATAATCAGGTGGTTTTGAATGTTTTGGCTTTTAATATGATTATGTTGATTGTTTTCCTAGTGGTGAATCATTACATCCTAGTAAAAACTTCTCTTGTGTTGGTAAGCAAAATGGGCTCCTTAGCACTTAGTTCAACAAGTGCCCTTGAAGAGTTTAGCTTTTGTTTGTGTTGAGTAATTCAGTGTATTCCATTGAGTCTTACTAACTGCTAAGCCCCAGGCCCAAACCCCTATTAGGTGTAAAATCTATGTGGGTGTGGATTGGCAACTAAGGTGGGGCCCAAGGTGGGGCTAACTCCAGGGAGGGCCTAGTTTACATGTCTGGGACAGCAGAGGCTCTTAGACCACATGGGTTTAAGTCACTCTTTGTGATGATTTTAGGTCACGCGGGTGAGTCGCATGTGCGACTCACCCCTGATGCTGACAAAGATATAAAAACCAGGGGTTGGCCTCCTCTTCCTTGGAGCTCTTTGCCGCAGCATTGGTGGCGCACGTGACTCTGGGCCAGCCCTTGTTCTGAGCTCCCGGGCTGAACCTAGATGTTGGTAACTATGAATTGTATTGGGTCTGTCTGTTGATGTTTGCAATTTGTTTGTATTTTGCTCTGAAGTTCAGTGTGCTGGTCTCTTCCTCTGAACTAAGTGAATGATATTTGTGTGCTGAAGTAAAGTAAGCTTGTCAACCCCTTCACCTTGCGCTCCTTATTAAGGCAGATCAAAAGAACCTGTGCTGTCGGCAGCTCTCTGGGTGCTGGCTGTGGGTGGATCTTTCACCCCCATGAAGCTGCTAGCCAGATTGTTAAAAAACACGTGGTCATAATGAATGATCTCTTGGATCGTTGTACTCTGTTTGACAGGATTTCGTTGAAAATTTTTGATATATCAATATTCATTAATGATATTGGCCCATAGTTTTCCTTCTGTGTAGTCTTTCCATGCTTTGGGAATTAGGACCATATTTGTCCCATAAGTCAATTCTGGTAGAGTGCTTTCTTTTTTTATTATTGAGAATAATTTGTTAAGTGTGGATACTAAGTATTCTTTAAAAGTTTGATAGAATTCTGTGAACTCATCAGGACCAGGAGTCTTTTTTTTTTCTTTAGTAGTTCATTTGCAAGTTAGTTTAATTTCCTTTTCTGAGATTGGGTTATTAAAGATTTCTATCTGGTCTTCTGATAGTGAGATATTTTGTATTTTTGAAGGTATTCCTCTATTTCTTTTGTGTTCTCAATTTTGCTAGCATATACACAATATGTTCTGATTATTCTTTTTGTTTCTTCTGGTTTCGTTATTATTTCACTTTGCTCATTTGCTATTTTATTAATTTGATTTTCTGCCTTCTTTTTAATCAGGCTAGCTAAAGGTTTATCAATTTTATTATTCTTTTCAAAGAAACAACTTTTAGTTTCATTGATTATTCTATGGCTTTTTTCAATTTACCTATTTTTCTAATTTTTATTATCTCTTGTTTTGTGCTTACTTTATGTTTATTTATTTGTTGGCTTTCTAATTTTTTAAATGCACATTCAGCCATTAATCTTCTTTTTCTATTTTGCTACTGTATGCTTGTAGGGATATGATTTTTCCCCTGAGGATGCCTTTTGCTACAGCCCTAAAATTTTGGTAAGTTGTTTCATCATTCTCATTTTCTTTCGTATAATTATTAATTGTTTCTATGATTTGTTCTTTGACCCATTCATTGTTTAGGATTTCATAATTAAGTTTCTATTTGGGTCTGTGTCTTTCTGTTTGTGGTCCCTACAGTGATGTCTATTTTTATTGAATTATAGTCTATAAAGGATGAATTTACTATTTCTATCTTTTTACACTTGTTTGCAATATCTCTTTGTTAAAACTTTGTAAAAGTTCCATGTGGTACTGAGAAATACATATAGTCTTTTGCAGTACCACTTAGAAACTGTCCTAAGTCTTTAGCTCTAGTTTCTCCAACAAGTTATTCAGTTCCATATATATATACTTTTTTATCTTTCTGTTGGACTTATCCCAAACTGAGAGAGGAATATTAAAGTCTCTTGTCACTACTGTGTTATCATCTATGCCTTCTTGTAGCTTGTAGTTCATGGGTGCTAAAGCTTTTAGAGTACATATATTTGTATTATATATATATATATATATATAATATATTTATTACTAATATTGATTTATTGACTATGGTTCCTTTCAGCATAATAATGTAGGTTTCTTGTTGATCTCTTTCTGTTTTTTTTTATTCATTTGATGTATAACAATTGTTTTTTCCATCCTCTCAGCTTTATTTTTTGTATGTCTGTGATTAGATAAGATCACAAAAGAAAACTAATTAATTATAGCTTGAAAACAAAAGAAAAAAATTATGAATTTTCCCTACAGTGGATTGCTGCAATATTAGGAATTCCAAGATGGACATCCCCACAATGTTGCAATTTGGGCAAGTCTCAACTTGCAGGACAGTCTCCCAGAGCAGAATACCTCAATGGACTCACCACATTCTGTGGGTTTGCATCCTCTATCCTCTCAAAATCATAGCCTACAAGCCTGTTCAGCTTCATCTAAATCAGAAATTCTTACAAGGGGGGAAAGTATTATAAATACTTTGATAATTGTATTTCAATAATAATTGGTTTCCTTTGTAATTCTGTGCTTTCTATTTTATGCATTTAAAAACATTGTTCTGAGAAGGCTTTCCCAGATTGTCAGAAGGGTCCATGATAAAATAGATTAAGAATCCCTTGTCTAAATATACAGGAGAAGGAGAGAGAAGAAGAGAAAGAAGAAGCTTCTCAGACTTTTGGTTTCCTAGATGAAGGGAGAGAATTCATTACCCTTCAAGCCTTTCATTCAATTAAGCTGCCATAGTCCAGTTGGCCTGAATAAATGTGTAGTTCTATCCACAGGCTTCCAGAGAGGAATTCACTATCTCCAAGACAAGGAGAGAAGTCAGGTCTCTGCAGGACATTTGTGGTCAAGAGGACTGGAAAGACATCAGCTCCAAAAGGCTGCCTGACTGTGGCCACAGAGAACTGGAAACAGGGCAGAGACTGTGTGATGGAGTGGAAAACAACCAGGCTTTCCCTGGAGTGACCTTCATATTTTACAGCAGGCAGCTGAGACTGCTTAGAGGGAGAGCTTGACTGGTTGTGTATTCTCCCTCTTAGCTGTGGAACACTGAGGCTGAGGGGGTGCTATTTTTCCCTACTTCTCTACTCTGTTTTTTCCAACCAACTCTGTCCTATCTTCCTCTCCATCACTGCTGATTTTTGTAAGCCTAATTTTCTTTTAACAAATTAGTTCATTTCCATTGTCTGAAGGCATCCAAGTACGCATGGAGGAATGGCCCTCAGGGTTTTTTTTCTTAAATAAACTATCCACTCTAAGATCCTACAATTCTAGTATGAGAGATTAAGATACCCCCTCATCCCCAAGGGGTCTTAGTTTCCTCATTTGTAAAATGAGGATAGTAGTACCTACTTCCTGGGTTATTGTGAGGAGCAAACGAGATAATATTTGTAAAGCACTTTGTTAAGCAAAAGACAGGATAAATCTCATAAAGACTGCCGATAGGTACATGGACTGAAAAAGTTTGGGTATCTCTGGCAGAATGTGGTCTGTCAGACCTGGAAGAGACCTAAGAATATAAAATATAGAATGTCAGAGAACCTTAGAAAATTGAATATCTGAGCTAGAAAAGGCCTCAGAACAGAGAATCTAGAATTCAGAGTTAAGAGGAATTCTAAAGAACATGTAATTATGCCTTAATTTTATAGATAGGGAAACTAAAGCCTTGAGAGGGGCAGAGACTTGCCATAGTACCACAACATATTTATTTCCATGTATTAAGATCTCAAGTTCATTCTGTTTCCCAAACTTGGATCACTGATGTGAAAACAACTCATTTTTGTTGTACTTTAAAGTTTACAAAATATTTTCCATGAAACGCTCTTGTGAGGTAGGCAGTCCTGTGAGGCAGGACTATTATTTCCATTTTATAGATGAAGAAACTGTGGCCCAAAACTGACTTGCCCAAATTCCCACAGCTATTAAGTTGTCACTGAGATTTCCACATGTTTTTCTTGATATAAATGCTTGTTCTGTTATCCCATAGCTATCTCCCATCTCCCTTCCCCCATTTGGAATCTTCTGGATCCATCCCAGAAGTATCCTGTCAAACCCGTTCTTCCTTGTGCTTATGAGATTCATCCTGTTTTTTGGCAGTACCCCAGGAACCATGGCCCTACAAATAACTCACATTCTTTAATACCATCTGTAGTCCAATGGCCCTTTCCCACATCCTTTTCCCTCCAAAGTGACCACTGGGGAGAAAAAAACAGTAACACTGAGGTGCTTCATCCTTCTCTTTCCTACCCAAGACTTTAGAGTCATTATTGATATACTAAAATTAGTTCGAACTTTAAAAAATTATGGAAATATTCAAATAGATCTCATCAGTTTGGGAATTCTCTCCAATGATTCAGGTAGCAACCCATCTGTGTTTGTCCATCCTACATGATTCTTGTCCATGTCTTCCCATACATTTGCCAGAGGGTTCACCTAGCATTTTGGAGAATTTCCTCACTCCTGACACATAGAAGTTACCAGTGGAACATGCTGGCTGCCCATTTGTCATGCGTTGCCCTTGCTACATGACATGCTCATCTCCTCTTCCCAGCATATACATCCTTTTTAACATCATTTACCCCTCAGGCACTCACTAGCTGTGCAACCTTAGGCAAGTTATCTACCCTCTGTCAGTTCCTTCATCTGTAAGATGGGGATAATAATAGTGCTTATATTCCAGGGTGGTTGTGAGGACCAAATGAGGGAGGGTTAGATCTTAGATCTTTTCCGTAGTGTCAACCAGAGGAGAATGGAAAGAGGCCAAGGATAAGAGGAGGAGTAGAGACCTATTAACTAGCACTAATGACCATCAGGGAATTTGATTCCAGAGCTGACACATTTATTAATTATTTAAGGACCCACTTAGCATTTAGATTACTTAAATTGGGAGGTTGATGGAGAGGAGGCTAAAAGAGATGTAGAGAGAAGGAGGAAGAAAATAAAAAAAACAACCTCCAGCCAGGGTTATTGTGAGACTTAAATGAGATGATGAACGTAAAACACTTTGGAAACCTTACAATGCAAATTATAAATGTAAATTGTTGTTGTTGTCACTGGCCTACTGGACCTCCACAGTCTATTTCTTTGAGCTTCTGCCATACTCCTGCCATGCTCAAGCAATATTGGGCAATACCGGGGTGTGCCGGTAAAAGTTCAACAACCAGGTTATGGGTGGATGGGTGGGTAAGTTTCTACACTTTTAAATTTAATCTGCATTGTTAATGCTTTCTTAAGTCTAGACAATTAACAAAGCAATAAATCAAGACCTGATTTATAGCTCTGGGGTGTAAATGTTCACATCAAAAATTTAACTACCGGGCTCCTGCAAACCTTTAGAACTAATTCTGATGGGGTGCTCAGGTGCCTGTGCTCAGACCCCAATTTCAATATCACCTCTCTCCCTAGCCTCAAAACACTATCTCAGGCAGCTTCTCTCTAGCCCAAGGACGACATGCCCTAGCAAAACATTTATCTCTTTCTGATACGATAGCAAGCTGTACCTATAGAATCTATTAGTTCGAGCTGGCTGTGTCCTGGCTCATGGAGATATTTACTACTCCCTAAACTATCACATGTCTCCTTGACTCCTCGTTATGTGTATTCTAGACTTAGGTATATGTGTTCTCCCTTATGTTTAGTTTGTCTAACTAGACTTTGATGGGGGCAGCCTGGGCATTTATCAGTCAGCCCTGAGGTTACTTGTCTTAGTGAGGTTTCAGGCCTAAAACCAAACCTTCATGTAGGCCCCATCCTCCCCACTGCGGGCTATTTCCCAGTGAACTCTGGGTAAAATGCCTGAGCAGTAGATACTAAATGTGCGTGTTCCTTTAAGAACTGACCTCTCGCTGATCACTCCCTAATCCCTCCCCAAATCACCTAGTTAGCATTTTTGACATATGTTTTACTATAGTTTAACTTACATAACTTTAACTGTACCCCGTCTAAACCCCTAGATTTCAATTCATTATGAGTTCTGCTACTTACTACTTGTGTGACCTTAGGCAAGGCACTTCACCTTGATAAGCCTGGGTTCCCTCATCCAAAAAATGAGGGAGTTGAACTAGGTGACCACCCTACCACCCTTTCTATTTGAAACCCCTCTAAGGTTGCAGGTTCCCTAAGAATTCTTGCCCGCTGAAAAGCATAACAATAAATCTTTGCCACCTTGACTTAAAGAATGCTTGAGTCTGCAAATCATTACAGACTAGCCTGTCAGGGAACTCCATTTGGGGTTCCTGCATCTCTCCAACCCTCATCAGTTCCAGCACACCCCCACCTCCAGTCACTTATTGTTTCAGAAGACTTTCCTTGATGGTCTTCTGTGTCACTTTCATCTACTCAGAAGAGGGCAGTTTTACATAGGATTAAGGTCATAGGTGTACAGCTAGGTGGTGTAGTGGACAGAGTGCTAGGCCTGGAGTCAGGAAGACTCCTCTTCCCAAGTTCCAATTTGACCTAGCTGTATGACCCCAGGCAAGTCACTTAACCCTGTTTGCCTTGGTTTCCTCTTCTATAAAATGAGCTGGACAAGGAAATGGTAAACCACTTCAGTAGCTTTGCCAAGAAAACCCTAAAAGGGGTCACAAAGAGTTGGACACAACTAAACCACAATGACAAGGCAATAGGATTCTTTCTTTGAGAGCAAGGTGAGCCTACAGAGAGACAATTATCATGACACAGGTGGACTAGATTTCAAATCATTATGAGTTCTGCTACTTACTACTTGTGTGACCTTAGGCAAGTCACTTCACCTTGATGAGCCTGAGTTGCCTTATCCAAAAAATGAGAGGGCTGAACTAGGTGACCACCCTATCACCCTTTCTGTTTGAAATTCCTTGAACCTCTAAGGTCCCTTCCAAGGGAAAAAATTCAGACTCAGAATTTGCCACTTATTAGCTCTGAGACCTTGGGTCTTTATAAACCTCAGCTGTAAAATGGAAATAATCAGAAATGCATTACCCACTCACAGGATTGCTATGAAAATCAAAGTGAGATCAGGTATGAAGAGTGGCTTTTTAAACAAAGTATTATCTAACTATCACAGTGTCTTCCTGGCAAGGCTCACAAAGCATCCATAGATTTTTGTCATCCATCTTCTGGACCCCTGAGTGAGGAGTGGAGGATGAAGATTGGCTAGCTGAAATATATCAAGATTTGACAAGACGCCCCTAGTCACTCAGTAAGTCGTTGGCAAAGCTGTGCATGCGACTGAGTAAGCCGTGCCTTCTCATAACCTTAAGCCAACCTAAGGCAGACACAGCCTAGAGCTCCATTTAAATTAGCCCTGGCAATATGATAACTCTAGCTCTAACCCTGTTTTTGTTTGTCCTTTGTTCTCGAAGAGGACAAATGACACCATAAGGATGATGTCTTGACCGGTGGGTGAATTCTATTTAAGTGAGGCAGAGCTACACAAAATCTAAACCTAATTCTGAAGTCCCTTAAAGTTTACAAATCATTTTATACACATTATCTTATTTAAACCTCACAACAACCCCATGAGGCAGATTCTATGTTTGCGTGTTTGTTTTGGACTGGATCTATGATTTGACTGGTCTAAAGAATTCCCAGTGAAGATACTGAGAGACTGAGAGTCACCTTGCGGGCACTGAGACATTAAGTGATTTGCTGAGGTCACTTAGATGTTGGAGGCTGCACTTGACCAAGTTTTCTCTCACTAAGGGAGTATTGTTATCCTCTTTCTACAGATGATAAAACTGAGACTCAGGGAGTTTAAGTGATTTGCCCACAATCCCATTGCTGGTCAAATGTCTTGGGCAACATTTGAACACAGGTATCCCCAACCCTGTTGCAACCCTCCATCCACTTCAGCAGGCTGCCTTTATTGTTGCCTAAGGGCAAAATACCAAGTAGCTAGGAATGGTACAGAGCAGAAGTATAGTTTTAGATCCATCACTGGTGTAATGTAAGTCAGGGCCAGGACAAAAAAAGTTTTCTTTATAGCTATCATCATCATTGGCAAAAGACATTTATTTCTTAAATGCCCAACAATGTGACCATCACTGTTAGAAGAGTAAAACAAATACCTCTTTATCCTCCAAAGTTTGTTTTAAGATGTGGTGTAACAGATTGAAGGCCAGTCTTTGAATCACTGCTTTTAATTTTTGCCTTAAACATTGTATGACTGTGAATAAATCACTTAACCCACCAGCGACCCAATACTATAAATTACAGACAAATTGCTAATTTGCTCCTCTCATCAGGGAGTTCTTCACACCAACAAAATTGAAAATCAGGACTAATTTTTGCTCACTTCCCCCCCCAAAAGGAAGTTGAATTAGATAATTATAAATGACATAAAGAGAATTGTACAAATACTAAAAAATATAAAATTAAACCAATAATAGGGGATGAATATTCTGAACTCTGAGGCATGTGGGAAAGTGTAGTGGGCCCACTCATTTAGGACTGCAGGAGAAATTTCAGGTTCTGGCTGGGTGATTAACTCATATGTAATCAGTTATGGTGATTCAGTTACCCTTCTACAGAGAGATGGGAGATGCTGGCTGAGAGGCCTGAGTGGAAAGAGCCTCTATGAAAACTGAAGCAAAGACCCCAGGGAACCAGGGGGATCAGCTTGTCTGGTGTCCAAAGCAGATTTCTGACAAATAAAAGAATTCTCCCTCCTGGCAAATGGCTCCCTACTTCAGGTACAGAGGAGGCAGTCTCCTACGATTGTGCCTGCATATGTAAGCTAAATAGGTATAGTTTCATTGTGTATTTTAAAAAAGTTTTATTGGCGCCTTTTATTTTTGGGATGTAAACTCCTCCCTATATTGACAACAAGAATGGTTCATTTTTTTTTCCTTTTTATCGACGGAACTTGCTTCATGCTAGGTGCTTAATAAGTGCTTATTGATGGATTACCAAATATACCCCTTTCTGCACAGAACCCACCCTTGTAACAAAGGAAAATAGTTAAGCAAAACTAACCAACATAATGATTGAGCCTAACAATAAATGACACCATATAAAAATATCACTAGTAGTTGTATGGTACTTTAAAGTTTACAAAGCGCTTTACGGATATTATTGCAATTTATTCTTATATCAACACTGGGCTGTTGTGTCCAACTCTTTGTGACCCCATAGATCATAGCACCATCAATACCATTCATGGGATTTTCTTGGCAAAGATACTGGAGTGATTTGCCATTTCTTTCTCCAGTGGATTAAGGAAAATAGAAGGTAAATGACTTGCCCAGGGTCATATAGCTAGTATCTAAGGCTAGGTTTGAACTCATGTCTTCCAGCACTCTATCCACTAAGCTACCTAGGTATTATTATTATTCTAATTTTATAGGTGAAGAAACTGAGGCAAACAGAGGTTAAATGACTTGCCCAGGGTCACCCAGTCAGAAAGTGTCCGAGCCTGGATTTTAACCCAGGTCCTACTGATTCCGAATCTCCAGCCCTCTATCTGAAGTCTCACCTACATATTGGCCATGGTAATGAATGAATATGACTTCCTGGTTTTTGTTTGTTTGTTTGTTTTTACATCATTGCAGTTCTTGCATATATTGTTCTCCTGGTTCTGCTTTCTTCACTCTGAATCAGTTCTTAAACGTCTTCTCATGTTTCTTTGAATTCCTTGAATTATGAAATCTATCATTTCTTATGGCATAATAATACGCCATTATTTTCATTGACCGCAGTTTCAGCCATTATCCATTGAATGGACATCAACTTCCTTCCCAGTTTTCTGCCACTAATGGAAAGGGTTGAAATGCACATTTTGATATACAGGGTATTCCTAAAGTCTGGACACATAGGCAAAAATGCATATTTTCAAGAAATGAAATGAATGAAATTTTCAACAATATTTCATTTAATTGGAATATTAATAAATAACATCTTCTATATGGTTTCCATCATTTGTGATGCAAATGTTGATGAGCTTTACAAGATTCATGTGAACTTGATGCAATAACTCCACATTTCCTATGTGTCCAGACTTTAAGAACACCCTGTATATGAAACTTCTATTTTTGTCTTTCACCTGTCTGGAGTTTATACTTAGAAGTCAGATCACTAGGTTAAAGGGTAAAACAGCTTGGTGACTTTTCTCCCAACATGATAAACTGTTTTCTAAAATTTTTGGACCAATTACCAGTTTATTGTTAATGAATGGAACAAACTTTGTGATTCTGGATACTAGCAAACAATAGTTCAGAAGTCAACTTGGTTGTGTGTATATGTGTTGTTGTCGTCCAGTGGTTTCAGTCATGTCTGACTCTTCATGACCCCATTTGGGATTTTCTTGGCAAAGATACTGGAGTGGTTTGCTATTTAAACTGGGGTAGTGTTAAGTGACTTGCCCAGGGTCACACGGCTAATGTCTGAAGTTGAATTTGAACTCAGATCTTCCCAACTCCAGGCCTAGAATTCTATCCACTGGGCCACCTAGCTACCCTATATATATGTTTGGTATACACACACTTGTGTGTGTGTGCCTCTATATCATATCTATATGTATGTGCGTATATGTGTAAGTGTATGTAATGTGTGTGTGTGTATATACATATGCACACATATGAAATTACATACAGATAGATAGAGATATGTTTTCTCCCCTGGTAAAATGAAAGCTCCTTGAGGACAATCCTTATTTTGTTTTGTCTTTATGTCCAAGAAAACTAGCACAGTGTCTGATACTTAATTGGGGCTCATTGATTGATCTCATGGGTCTGTAGTAATAAAAGTAATATTTTATTAAATGATTTTTATTAAAATTAAATTTTATTAAATGATTATCTTACATATATATATACAAATAAAATATATAAAAAATGAGTACAAGGTAGAGAGACAGCTTTATGTAGTAGATATAGAGATGGCCCTGAAGCCCAGAAGACTTGGTTTAAGTCTCTCCCACCTCTGACAGGTGATGTAAAGTAACTGAACTTCTCTGTGCTCTCCCAGTGCTTCTTAAACTGTGAGTCTCTACCCTGTGTATGTGGTCACAACCCACAGTTTAAGAAGCGCCGAGAGGGCTCTCAAGTGGAAAAAAGTTTAAGAGGTCCTCCTCGAGTCTAGGAAACTTTCCAAGACCATGTGAGTTGCAGAGAAGGTGCTGGAGGAGGACTTTGCTTACATAGGAATTCTCTATGTCAAGGGAATAGGTTCTAATCCCTATCCCCAGATACAGGATTGGGGTGGGGATGGTAGCTGAGGGAGGAGAGGCACCAGCAGCTAGGAGGAAAAGGAAAGAGTTTGTGTAGAAGGTAGCTCGGGTTGAGTTAAGAGCTCAGGGATTTTCAGATTTGGAGTGGGGGAAGGGAATATCTTTTTAGATATGGGGGACAGCCAGTAAAAAGGCACTGAGATGGAAGATGCAATGGAAATGGAATGTGTGAGGATCAGCAAGAAAACTAGTTTGGATGAGGGTAGGTTTTGTGCAAATTATGAAGGGCTTTAAATGCCAAATAAAGGAGTTTATATTTGATCCCAGAGGTAATAGGGAGCCAGTGTTTAGAGCCCAAAGGCAGTGGAATCTGTGGCTGCCCTGCCCTCACCCCCGATAAACAAAAATTTTGAAAAAATGTGTAACTAAATATAGAATTTTATGAAAGCCAGGGAAAGAAGGACCTTGGACTGGGAATGGATTGGGCTTGGGAAGGATGGGGCTTGGATGAAGGCTTTGACTAAAGGGCCTCTAGGTAAGATCTAGAGCGAGGGTGGGGAACCTGTGGCCCTACTAGGTCTTCAAGTGTGGGCCTTTGACTGAATCCAAATTTCACAGAACAAATCCTCTTAATAAAAGGATTTGTTCTATAAAACTTGGACTTAGTCAAAAGACTGCACCCAAGGATCTAGAAGGCTACATGTGGCCTTGAGGCCTCCACCACTGGCCTACAGTTTGTCCCATAAGTTGGATAAAGTTGGGCTCTAAAGACTCTACGTATCTGTAATTGTCAACCTGTGTGTACTTGTATGAGGCAGCTAAGTGGCACAGTGGACAGAATGCTGGACTCGGAGTCAGGAAAAACTGTTCAGATCTGGCTTAAGACGCTTCTAATTGTATGATGAGCAAGTCACTTTATCAAATGAGCTGGAGAAGGAAATGGCAAACCACTCCAGTATCTTTAAGAAAGCCCCAAAACAGGGTCTGAAAGAGTTGGATATAACTGAAAAATAACTAAAATAAATAAATATGTACATATATTCGCACACACATATTTGAATGTAATAAACACTACAGCCCTAAGGGCAGAAAAGGCAGTACAAGTGTGTGTATGTATATATGTATATATGTATATATATTTATATATATATATATGTATGTATGTATGTATGTATTCAGGACAAAAGGAAGGAGGACATTCTGTAGCTGAAGTGACTTTACTGTATGTATGTATTCAGGACAAAAGGAAGAAGGACATTCTGTAGCTGAAGTGACTTTACTATTTGATGAAGAGGCTACATTCCTGAGGCCAGAGATATAGGAACAACTTAAGATGGTCTCCAAGTCAGAAAACCTGATGGTGCCACACAGTACATTTTGGAAAGGTATGGTATTTATTTTTACCTGGGTCAGTTCAGCTTCAGAATAGTTAAGAGGTTTCTGTAGCAGTTTCCATGGAAACACAACAAGAACAGATGTTACCCATTCAAGTTATGCTAGAATAGTTAGTCTCTTCCTGGAATTATTTTGATATTTTTCTCCTCCAAGGGTTGCTGTAGGAAAGAGAGATTGTCATGACTGGATTTCCACCCACTCCCTCTGCAATCTCCCCTTGTTTCTTGATTCCAGGGTCACAAAGAGACAGAGAGACTTGCTTAGGCATTGCTTTCCTAACATAGGATCCTTCCAGATAACTCGGACTGGAGATCACTTTTAAAGTGATTCTCAGAGATTTTGGAGAGTAGGATTGCAGGAGGGAAGTTAGAGAAGAATGGTCTTTGGAGTAGTCCCAGAAAAAGGAGAGTAAGGGCAAGAAAGGCTTGCACTTGAGATTAGATTCTGATAGAGAACCTTCTAGGCAATAAGGGCTTAAAGCCAGTGATACAGTTCGAGGTCAAGACTCTTGGGTTCTCATCTAAGGTCTGTCATTAACACAGAGGGTGACCTTCAACAGTCAGGAAATGTGAGATAGAAAAAAGAGACTCTCAAAATGTTAGAGTTGGGAGGATCTTTGAGTTCAATGCCTGATATAGAGTAGACACTTAGTAGATGTTTATTGACTGAATTAAATTCAAAAAGAATGTATTAAGCCCTTACTCTGGGTCAGGAACTGTGCTACTTGTTGGGAACACAAAGACAAAACCAAAACAACTCCTGCTCTCAAAAAGTTTTCAGGGGAAATAGTTTATCCACAGATAGATAAATATGAGAGGTATTATGGTGTAGACAGAGGAGCAGGTTGGAGAGCTGGCCTGTTTAAATCCTGTTTCTGACACGCACTGGTTGAGTGACCCTGGGCAAGTCACTTAATCTTTGAGTGTTGAGAACTGTTGCTAATTTGCATCACTAGATGGAGTTTCCTGCCTGGCTATTCCTTACATCAATGAAATTACACACACACACACACACACACACACACACACACACACACACACACACTCGCTCTACCAAAAAATCCTGGAAAATGGCAAGCACTAATAATTAGGGGGTAAAGAAAAGTCTTTTATAAAGTTAACACTTGAGTTGAGCCTAGAGACAACCTGGAGTGAGGAAGACCTGAGTTCAAATACAGCCACTAACACTAGCTGGGTGATCTTGGGCAAGTCACTTAACCTCTGTTTGCCTCAGTTTCCTCATCTGTAAAATGGAGATAAGTAAGTAACAAATGAGATAAAAATTGTAAAATGCTTAGCACAGTACCTGGCACATAGCAAGTGCTATATAAATGTTAGCTATTATCATAGTGATTGAAGAAGTTAGAGATAGCAAGACACAGAGGTGAAAAAGAGGAACATGCCAGGCATGAGAGATAAACAGTCTGTGCACAGATGCGGGTGGAGAGATAGAATTTCGTATCTTGGTGGGCTGCAAATAGAACAGTTGGCCAAGACTGCAGACTATACAAGGAGTTATTCTAAATCGATCTTGAAAAAGAAGTTGGAGCCAGATTATAAAGGGTTTCAAATGCTATTTAAATGCCACCCAGCTGGGGCAGTTAGGTGGTGCAGTATATAGAGTGCTGGGCATGGAGTCAAGAAGTCTCATCTTTCCGCCTTCAAATCTGACCACGGACACTTATTAGCGAGCCTGGGCAAGTCATTTAACCCTGCTTACCTTAGTTTCCTCATCTCCAAAATGAGCTGGAGAAGGAAATGGCAAACCACTCAAGAAAACCACAAATGGGGTCACAAAGAGTTGGACGTGACTGAAAAACAACAGAACAGCAACGAAATACCAATCGGAAAAGTCTGTGTTTTATTTAAAGGCAAAAGGGGACTATAGCAGATTCTTGAGCAGGAGAGTGACACAATCAGAGGTGTTTAAGACCTATCAATTTGGCAACTGTTTAGAATGTAGGCTGGAGAGGGCACAGACCGCATTCGAGGAGACCATTCTGAAGGTTATCTAAACCAGTAGGTTCAGAAACAGGGACCACTGAATCACACATAAGGATCCCCATGGGTGGCATGTTGACTTAGAATACCATACATATTTATATATTTCTTTTTTTAAATGAACATATTAAAATCAGACAGTAACTACATCTTAATCTGGTTTGGGCTGCACTCAGGAGTGTATTTGACACCTCTGATCTAGACTAATCTCTTCCTTCATTTTATAGATCAAAAGGCTAGAGAAATAAAGTGATTTGTCTACAAGTAGAGAGAGAGTCAAGACTAGAACACGGGTCTCTTAAAAGATTTCCCTTCCAGGGCTCTTTTTGTCCTCTTTGACTCCTCACCATCTCTCACTTTCCTGCTCTCCCAGTTGTGGTTTGGTTGATTTGTTGTGCCCAGCTCTTCATGACCCTATTTGGGGTTTTATTGGCAAATATACCATTTCCTTTCCCAGCTCATTTTACAGATGAGGAAACTGAGGTGAACAAGGTTGAGTGACTTGCCCAGGGTCACACAGCTAGCAAGTGTCTGAGGCCAGGTTTGAACTCAGAGAGATGAGTCTTTCTGACTCTAGGGCCAGTGCTCTATCCGTTGTCACCTAGCTGCCCCTACTCTCCTAGTTAGTTGGCAAGTATTGTCAATTCTAACCACACAATATAGCTCACTTCCATCCCTTTCTCTCCTACCACACGGCCATTATCATAGTTTAGGCCTCCATAACTTCTTGCCAAGACTATCTTCCTAATTGGTCTCTTGACCCCAAGTTTCTCCCTTTTCCAATCTGTATTCCACACAGATAGTCCTAAAGAATAGATTTGAAAATCCCAAAACTCCTCTATTTAATAAACTCCATTGCCTCCCTCTTATCTTTGGGGTCAAATATACATGAGCTAGAGAAGCAAATGGCAAACCACTCCAGTATTTTAGCCAAGAAAACCCCAAGCAAGGTCACATGTGTGCCATTTAAGGGCCTTAGAAACTGATTTAATCTACCTTTCCATGTGTATTCTACATCACTCCCCGTCACACATTCTATAGTCTAACCAAACTGCCCTTCATACTGTGCCTTTGCACAGGCTTCCTCCTATATCTCAAATACACTTCCTTTCCCCTCCCCAGCTCACCCCACCTCTTAGAACATTTAATTTCCCTCAAAGCTTAGCTCCCACTTTAGCTTCCTGAGGCCTTTTCTTGATCCCTCTAGCTGGAAGTGTCTCTCCTTCCTGAAATCACCTTATTTTTACTTTGTATATGCCAAAATGTTTTCCTGCTGGTAGACCATAACCTCCTTGAGGGCAGGGTCAGTTCCATTTTTGTCTTTGTATCTTCAGCACCTAACACTGTATTGACTTCTGCCAAACCATACTTTCAATATCTAGGTGCTATTGGTTTCCTCAGGAAAGATAGGATTCCTCAGATCAATGTAGACACATGCAATCTATGCGCAAATGTGAACTGCTACAAGAGCTCAGCCCTGCCAGAGTCCTAAAGGTTGAGCGGCTGGTGACCAGAGAGGTCAGGTGTCTGAGAGCCAGGAGTGGGATTCAATTCTCACCTTTGATACTAGCTATATGACCAGTTGATTTCGACAAGCCTCAGGTTTCCTCATCTATAAAATGGGGCAATCTGTAAAAACCTAACTGTTTTTTGTGAGGCTAAGAGAGATAATGTTTGTAAAGTGCTTACAGAGGGTGCCCTAGAAACCTTAGTACAATCTCAACTTTTGATACTTTAAATGTATAAATAAGATTATATTATTTTTATCAGTTTGCTGAGGGGAAAGATTAAATACAAAACTTTCTTAGCTGCCATTTTTTCCTGAGCCAAAGGAAAACCTCTGAGAGAAAGCAGTATGAACATAAAAACCAAATTCTTGTAAAATAAACAGGGCAGGCACCAGTGGTTTCCTTAGAAAGGAATGACATTTATATAAAGCTTTAGAATTTACAAAATATTTTTCATAAATTATCTCCATTAAGTCTCACAACAATCCCACGAGGATTATGATTCCCATTATACAGATGAAAAAAAGTGAGGTTTAGCCCAGTGTTGCCTAGCTAGCGTGTATCTGAGGCAGGATTCTAAGTCATGTCGTCCTGATTCCAAGTTCAGTATGGCCTCACCAGGCATTCTGGAAGTAGAGGCTGAGGTGGTGTTTCTTGGCAAAGGCTGGGTTGCCTTCCTGAGATTCTGAATAATTAGATTTAGACGAGCTTAACCATTAATAGGCAGCTAGGTGGCGCAGTGGATCTATTCCAGCACTTTAGTGCTGGTCCTGGAGTCAGGAGGACTCATCCTCCTGAGTTCAAATGCGGCCTCAGATGCTAGCTGTGTAACCCTGGGTAAGCCACTTAACCTATTCGCCTCAATTTCCTCATCTGTAAAACAAGCTGGAGAAGGAAATGGCAAACCAATCTATTATCTCTGCCAAAAAAAAAACCCTAAGAGGGGTTATGAAGACACAACTGAAATGACTGAACAACAAAACCATTAGCTGGAATGTCATAGTTTTAAGAGGATTATTTCAATGTCTTTCTATAGTCAATGTCTTTGCTGGTTGCTGAGGGAAAAGCGGAGTGGGCATTGAGGAATCAGTGTTCTTTGCCTTAGATGAAAAGTGGGGAGGTTTGGGGAATGTTTGGGGGACCCGTGGATTTTCCAGAATCCCATCAAAGCTACCACACTCACAACTCTTCTGGCCTTTTTGGAAAGGGAAAGGCTTTCTTACCTCATATACACTCTTTTGGAGTGGGAACATCTATGTCTTAGAGAATCCTGGAGTTGGAGGATACCTCAGGAATCATAGGAATCTCCTATATGGCATTTCCGACAGGGTAAACAGCTAGCCTGGGCACGTACACTTCCAGTGACCAGTGGAAGTTCACTTTCCATGAAGGCAAGGAACATTCTAATTATTAGCAAGTGATACTTTATTATAAATCAAAGTCTCCCTTTCTATAATCTCCACTCAATAAAGCTAACTCTGAGCTTCGTAGAAGTCTAATCTGTTTTCCTAATAATTCCCAGCTTTTCCTAATCTGTTTTCTGGGCAGCTAGACAGTGCAGTGGATATAGTACAGGGCCTGGGGTCAGGAAGATTCATCTTCCTGAGTTCAAATCTGGCCTTAGACACTTACTAGCTATGTGACCCTGGGCAAGTCACTTAACCCCGTTTGCCTCAGTTCACACATCTGGAAAATGAGTTGGAGAAGCAAATGGCAAACCACGCCAGTATTTTTGCCAAGAAAACCCCAAATAAGGTCACAAAGAGTTGGACACTACTGAAAATGACTGAACAACAAGAACAAATCTGTTTTCCAGATTTTATCAAAAATTCCAAGTCTTCTTTTCTCTAGACTAAAGATCCTTAGCTATTTCAGATGTTTCTTATCTGACATGGTTTCTAAAACCCTCTTACTATTCTGGCATCTCTCCTCTGGAAAGAATCTAGTTTGTCAGTGTCCCTTTTAAAATGTGGTTTCAAGAACCACATTTCAGTATTTCGGATGTAATTTGCCCGGTACAGAATAGAGTGGAGCTGTATTACTTCTCTTCATCTTGGCACTGTCAGTCTATAAATGTAGCCTAAGAGTGCACTTTTCTCTCTTGTCTCCAAGGTCATGGAGAGTTGTTTCCCCTCTGGGCTTAGTTAGGTCTTAGCTCAGCTTGGGGGAACTGAGGAATCTCCCAGAATCTTTAGAATAATAGGTATCCTCGTCCAGAATTGGTTTAGAGTGGAAAACACCAAATAGGTTAAACACCCAGCCAAATTTTCATCTTAAATCAAAGCTGGACCTTTAGAATTTCATGATTGGTAAGTCATAGGTTCAACTCTGGGGATCAAAAGAAAAGCATTGTTTAGGGTGCTAGGGGATATTAGTTCTATCCAAAGAGAAGGAATAATAAATGTTATGAGTTTCATCTTTTTATCCCTTTTCTTTCTTGCTTCACCCAAAATGAAGGAGGAGCTACTCTAAGTGAAAAGGTGAATGATCCAACCCAGGCCTCTGGCTTCTGGCCTCACTGACTCTCAGTCAGCTTCCTAGGCACCAGCCTATACAGGTGATCTTGCCTTTTTGTCCCTCAGGACTTTCCACATTTCATTTCTTACTAAATTTCCCTGATTACTGAATCCCAGTGGGGGAACTGAGTTCTAGTTATGCACCTAGGGCTTCTGGATCGAGCTCTTTGGTTTCAACCTTCCTAGGTCCTTGAACTAGCTCAGCATCATAGGTACAGAGGTGCTGCACCCACACCCTAATCACCTGTCCCGCTCATCTCCCTGTCCATGGCCACCATTATTGCTGGATGCTCTGATCTTAGCATTCACTTCTCTGTTTTCGTAAACACCTTTTCCCCACGTTCTCCCAACCATAACAGTGTACTCTCTGAGCTTTATAAGGAAAAAGAGAAATGATATACCAAGGTAAGGTGATGGGAAGTGTAAGCAAAAGAATTCTGAGGGACACTAAAGCTTTATAACCAGGCCTCATTTACCAATTACCAATTACAAGCAATTACCAGGCCTTATCTGGCACATCCTGATTCTCCTTTGGTCAAAATTATTCTGCCATCTTTCAACCACAAAGGAGAACAGTACAGAATTCCTAGAACTCACCTGCACTGAGGCTGAGATTCAGCTCCCTGAGTTCCCTTGCTCTAGTTCATTGGTCCAGTCCAGAGCTTCCTAAACTGTGCATCACGACCCCCACAATTTAAAAAGTGCTGAATGGGTCGCAAGTAGAAAAAGTTTAAGAAGCCCTGGTCTGGTTTTCAAATTGCATACTTGTGGCTGGCCCATCTGACTGATGTCAAGCCTGCAATGCTTCACCTATATACCCACTTTCTCTATGCCCTCAGCAAGGGGAAAAAATACAAAACAGGTACAATGATCCTGTCCCCTCAAACATATCAGAGTTCAACCTGTCAGGTACCTCTCTGTGCCACCCCACCCCCCTCAACATCCCAACTTCTCAGACTGCCAAAGATCACTCCTCTCTTTACAATCGCTGCTGTTAGATTTAAAGGGTTCATGTGGGGACCTTGGAGCTTTGGCTTGCCACAGGAACCTGTAAAATGTGATAGAAGGGAATGAGTGTGGGGCTTGGAGTTGATGGATGGTTCCTAATCCTGACCTTATCATGACCTTATATGGATTCTCCCTAGGCCAGGGTCTTTTGCCTTCTTTCAACCCTAGAGAAGAGTCAGATTTTTGTTTTGACCTTATCACAACCACATTTGTGTGACTTGGAGTGAGTCATTTAACCTATGTCCCAGCTTCCTTGCTTATAAAATGGGGATGGCAATAACTGCCTTACCACCCTGATGTCACTGTTGTGAGAATCAAACAAGATGCCATTTATTGTTGTTGCAAGGTATCATTTATTATCATTGTCATCATCATTATTCTCAAACCTCCTCTCTTCCACTAGGCTCCCAGAATTGTGCAGCTATCAATGTCACTTGCAAAACACTATGGGAACCCCACCCAGAGGCTTTGGGGATATCACTGAGAAAGATCAGTGCAAGAAGCAGCTGACTACCGACCAGGAGGTCAGATAGTCCTGGGCAGGGTGGAACATACATCGATGTAGAGGCTATGTGGGACCTGGGAGCCAAGGAAGGGGGTGCACACGCGTTTGAGAAGGGTTTTATTCCAGGCATTCATAGAGACAAGTTCCTCAAGGACAGCTAAGTGGCACATGCTTTGGTCAAGAAGAACAAAAACAAAGCAGCTCTGAGCCTTCTGACATGACCACTGGGGACAAATTTGGGACTCTTGGAAATAACTCATCAAGTAGCAGTATTTTCTCATCGCATCAATCCAAATTCTACATAAAGGCCATTTACTCCTATGACCTATCCTGAGATGCTTCAGAACTTTACTAATTTTTATACTAAATATGTGGTCCAAATCAAATGAAGGCTGTCGTGTTGAGAGCACATAGTAGGGGCACAATGCATGTTTGTTGAATGAACTTGGATTGGATTAGACTGGATTGGGTGGTGTTAATTTGCCAAGAGGGACAAGAACGGATGAAACAACATCACACTTAACATTGGAGTTCCATGGGTAAACACTGCCCCACAATAAATGTTATACTGTGGCTGAGAGGTATGGGGCCAACACGATTATGCCCTCCCCAGGGCTGGGAACACATTCCTATAACATAAGTACGGTAAGACACTGACAACATTCCCCTCAAAGGGGGAATAGCCTCTAAGTAATAGTTCAGAAAAAGAAAAACTTGTTGAGATGCTCCCGCATACAACACGGACATTTGCTATCACAGAACCTTTGGATATCATTCAAATGAATGATACAGGCCAGGGAGTAGGTGTGATAACAACTCTGTGCTATAGACATCAAGAAAAAGAAAAATGAGGGCACTTCAAGAAGAGCTTGTGTTTTCCATCTAGAAAGGTCTAGAGCTGGACTAAGTTACACTTCTTGCTAGGCCCTTATAGTACCTGGGTGATGCCTAAACCCAGGAGGAAGGCAGCCCTGTGGAGGTTTGTTCTAAGGGAAGAATCACAGGAGACTATGAAATAGACACACAGCCTTTGGCCACCAGAGAGAACCCCTAAGGATATATCTTCCTGGCTCAATATGAGGATGCAGTTGTGGGGGGGAGGGGAAGGAGGAACTCTAAAAGGAGGCCAAGGTGTAGGGAAGGGAAGGCAGTGGGAGCTTTCTTTTCTCAACCAAAGCTCCCAATTCTATATCAGTCCTTCAATAACAGCAGGGTTTGGAGTAGCCTTGTGGTTTCTGAAAGGGGCAAAGGAGCCCCATGACCTTTCAGAAAGCACAAGTCACATATGGAGGATGGGGGAAAGTGGCTAGTGAGGAGAGCTGGGAACCATATGTTAGTAGTCATTTAAACTCTTTCAAGGTCCAGCTCCTTTCAAGAATGTCTCCTAGAGCAGTTGCCTCTAAAGCGGGGTGTGGATGCCCCTGGGGGCGTGTGGCATGATTCCAAAGGATCTGGTACATGGGGCTTGACTTTAAGGAGCCTTTGGCCAACCAATGGAAAGGTAGGAAGATGGGTCCTCCGGAGGATAGCCAATGATGGGGCTTGTCTCTAAAACAACTATACCTACCTTTCACTCTACACAGTACAACACGTCAGCCCCTCAGAACAGTTATAATTAATCCTTACCCGTAGTAGCTGTACAGGTGCCATCAGAAACTCCTCCCCTCCCCCTAGAATACTCACCATTTTATAAAAAAAGTGGTAGTGTTTTTCTTTTTTAAACTTATCAAGATGCAGGATCAAAAAAAAATTTGGAGAGCGCTATCCTCGAGGATTCCAGCATAGGGAATGGGGGTTAAGAAATTAAAACCAAGGCGAAATTGTCCAAGCCCTAAAGGAACAGTCACCAGGAACAGTTTAATGAACTGGTCTTCCAAGCCTTCTTACTAAATGGTCTTTTTCAACCCAGAAGATCCAGGATGGTGTGGATGAGGGTGAAAGTACATCTAAAGGAAAGGGCCTTTGTTGGGATTTTACCTTTTGTCTACCTTACCCCTTTCATCAACTTATCCATCTTTTTGCCTTCTAGGGTTGCCCCTTTACACATTTTAAGCATCCCACTATGATCCTGGGATTTCTCCTGTGCAGACTCTGCACTGATAACCCTGGGCTTTTCCCTCATCCTACCCCCTTGACCCATCTCCTCTAGTAGTCATCCCATTTTTCAATTGTTTCTTCCACATATTATGAATCTCCTCCACCCCTCTCATCCTGTTACCCCACAGCCCTTCTGTAGCCGAGGACCCCAGTCAGGAGCCAGCAATACCACAGAGGAGTTAGGTCTTCCTGTCCACACATAACAATATCACCCATATGTTCATATACAAACTGTCGTCCCTCATTGTGGGTAAACTAGGCCTGGAGGCACTAGGGTCAGGGGTATCTATAGGGATGGGAAATAAGAAAAAGACAAAGTGCCACCCCCAACTCTGCCCAGTCTTTGAGTTTGCCAGTCACAGTCCATAGTCCTTATCATTTCCTCTACCAGTAAGTAAGGCTAGGAGTACAGGCAGAACTGCTAGGGGCAAGGAGTCCATGGACATGCCGCTGCCTCCCTCCTTCCCCCAAAATGAGCTTTGGAAAAACACTTAACATGGTGGTGATGTTTGCTGATGATCCCAACAGAAATGCTGACAAGATGAAAACAACCCGGCTTGACACTCCCCCACCCTAACCCCATTCCAGCCCCAAAGTCTCATGCAAAAACGAAGGATGAGGTCCCTTGGGCTACCATCATGTGGCTTGCATTAACTCCCACTGTTGGGCAGGTGAATCCACCTGGCACAGTCCGGTCACCACCTGTGGGGATTGGTTCTCCAAACAGAGGCCACTGACCAAGTGCTGGATAAAAGAAGCTTTCATCTTCCATTTCTAGTAGGAGGGAGAAAGAGAGAAAAGTAGGTTTTTCTTTTTAAAAGCAACGATAGCTAGGCATGTAACATGGCACATTTTGTATATGTCTACTCCCACACTCTCCTTTTCAGTTTCAGAATCATTTTGTGACCCATAACCAGTGTGTCCCAAAAGTCTCGGTGCTGTTTTAAACTTTAAAAGGCTTTAAAATGCACTAAGACTCTTGAGACAACTTGTCTAGCGTCTACTTAAACAGACCAGATGTCCCCATGAGAGGCAGGTAGAAGACCATTCCAGAGCCAAAAAATCCTGCCTCTAACACATACTTACCCTGTGATCACAGGCAAGTTGCCCAACTTTTCTGTGCCTTAAGACAATTCTCTAAGACTAGTTGGAGACCTATGTCAGTGGAGAGAATTTCTGTATTGGAGTTCTCTGCATCAATAAAAAATCACAGGTCTGTACCATGACAGCTTGGGCTATGAGCAATGTGAAGGAGAGCTGAGTTTCTTTCTTGACTCCATTATAGATTTATCAGGGACATCTCAAACTACTTCATTTACTTCCTGGTGTCTTCCTGGTGGTCTAATAACGAAGGGAAAACAGCTGGAGACCATCTGGAATATGACTTGGATAGGAGATGTCATCAGGAACCCAAGAGAAAGCTTGGGTCTTTGACCTAGGTTAGAGGGCAGTGTGGCTCAAGATGGAAGTAGGAATGAATGCTAAGTTCTATATCTAGTTCTCCTGCCTTACTTCTCAGCCAATCAATCAATCAAACATTTTTAGGCACTTTCTATGTGCCAGGCACTGGGCTAAGTGTTGAGGATACAAAGATAAAAATAAACCAGCCTCCTTACCTTAAAGAGTACATTTTATTTTGGGGAAAAACAGGTACACATTTAAATCTTTGAAAAATATATGCAATATAAATATGAGTATTTTGGAGGGGGAGGCACTAGGAGCTGGTGGAGTGAACTAGGGAAGAAAGGGAAAGAAATAAGCATTTATATAGTAGCTACTAAGTGCCAAGTACTGTGCTAAGTACTTTTTTCTTTTTTAAAAAAAATTGCCATTTGATGCTCACAACAACCCTGGGAGGTAGGTGCTGCTATTATCTCTGTTTTACAGTTGGGGAAACTGAAGCAGACAGAGGTGAAGTGACTTGCCCAGGGTCACAAGGCTAGGAAGTGTCTGAGGCAGAATTTGAACTCAAGTCTTCCTGACTCCAGGCCCAGTACTGCACTGGACCACCTAGAAAAGGGGAGTAGTCCCATTTAGACCTCTCTCTGCCCTTCATTTGACTGAGTAAAGTGAAGGAGCAGCTTTATATCTGAGTACAACTATTTCTACTGTAATTCCTCCTAGTGAAGCAGCAGTGATGATCTATATTAATTGTGAGAGTAGAAGGCGAGTGACTTCAATGTGAAGGTTAGGGAGGAAGGGCTGGGTAGAGGGGAGTCTACACTGGGATTTTCATGCAATAAACTATTGGGTAGAACTGAAGGGAAGACAATTTGCAGGGGTACACACAACCTTGGATCTGGAAGTGAAGGGAATATAAATTTTAGGGAACAATTTTTTTAAAATTAAAATATTTATTTTCAGTTCTAAATTCTTTCCTTCTTCCATACCTCCTTTTCCACCCACCGAGAAAGCAAAAAATATGATAGGAGACAATTCTTCAGTGAAATTATCCAGAGACTTTTGTATAGGGACATCAGGCAGCAATCAGTCAATGGTGAATAGAGTAGATTGTTTGAGAGGAAGCAGCTGACACCACTTGATTCCCTAAGATATCCTCTCTTTGTGTCTTTTCCAGCTCCTGACATTCACAACACGATGTAGTTTCCACTTGACTTATAGTGAGGAGTTTTGGATTTAAGTCCCAGTTCTGCCACTAACTAGTTGTAGGACCAGGGACAGATCATTTAACCTCTTTGGGCTTCAGTTTCCTCATCTATAAATGAAGGATTGGAGTAGATATTCCCAATCTTCCATGGGACTTTGAGTCCAAAAAAGTCTTTATAGAACCCACCACCAATTATTCATTGGCCATAGTATCATACCTGGACCAGACACCAGAAGGCACACAGGTTTCTCTTAGAGTAGGCCTTCTACCAGGCCAAAGACCTCAAGAACAACTGGCCTTCTCCCAGAACATTCAACTTCTCCAGCAACTGACCAATTCCAGGAATCTCAGAAGACGAACACTGCCTTGAATGTGTGTGGCATTTTTTCAACTTATTTTTTTGTCATTTTCACAATCTAAATTTGGTCTCCTACTACCTTTATGGGATAGGTAAGAGGGATCTTAACTCCCAATTTGAAAAGCGAGGAAACTAAGGCTCAGGGGAAAGGGGAAACAATTTGTCTAAGGTCACATAGCCAACTAATATGAGAGCCTGGATTAGAAACCAGGTATTTTGTGTCAACAGAACAGGGGGTTTGGAATCAGGAAGACTCATCTTCATGAGTTCAAGTTCAGTTTCAGACATTTACTATCTGTGAGACCCTGGATGAGTCACTTAACTCAGTTTTCTCATCTGTAAAATGAGCTAGAAAAGGAAATGACAAACCACATTATCCTTGCCAAGAAAACCCCAATTGGGGTCACAAAGAGTTGGATGACTGAAACAACTCAACAATAAAGTTTTGACTGCTAGTTCCCTGCTTTTCTACTCTACCATGCTGCCTTCAGCTGTCTGTACAAGTACACAAGTTCCTCTTGGATTTGTGACATCTGAAATGACTGGGAAATGAAGAGTTGAAAGATAAGTATGAGGGAGAAGGGTCTGTGGTCTTAGGTGGAAAACCTCTGGAGAACTGCTTGGTCCTTCACTCCTAGTAATTCTATCCAGATCAGGACATGTGGAAATTTCATGGCCTAAGAGGCAAGAGAGTACATTGTCATATAGAGTCTAGTCACAGGTTTCATCTTGACCACTGTGTATACAGAAACAGGAGCCATGATAGTGATGGGAGAAAAAACCATAAATTCAATGTATCTGAACTGGAGATTAGAGGAAGAAATTTTGAAATGGAGGAAGCATCAACCTCAAAGAAGAGAACCATTGGGGTGACACTATCAAGACTGTCTCTAGGTAGATTTTAAAAGAGATCATTGAAGCATTGAAATTGGGAGATATCCCTGGCAGAGGTGTGTTGGACTCAACTCTAATAGTCCTGGAGAACTGATTGTTAAATTTTCAGTGTGAAATCAGCAAATTTAGAAATTGGCAAACACTACAAATCAGGGCTTGCTGTGTTGTTTTGTTGATTTTTGTCATTCAGTTGTATCAGTTTTGTCTGACTCTTCACAACCCTATTTGGGGTTTTTTTGGCAAAAATACTGGAGTAATTTAACATTTCCTTCTCCAGTTCATTTTACAGATGAGGAAACTGAGGCAAACAGAGTTAAGTGACTTGCCCAGTGTTATACAACTAGTAAGTGTCTGAGGTCATATTTGAACTCAGGTCTTCCTGACTCCAGGCTCTGTACTCTATCCACTCTGCTACTTAGCTGTCTACTATCCAGACTTAAAGTGTTATTAATACAGATTAAAAGTAAAAGTATGTCAGGGTTACTGTTTTTTTTCTCCTGGAGAGAGAGTTGTTAAACGTTGACCATTATACCTTTGATTGTAAAGGAACCTTCAAGATCACCTAGTCCAAATCCTACATTTTACAGATGAAGAAACTGGGATCTACAGAGATTAAGAGATTTGCCTAATCAGTCTGCTGACTCCCAGTCAGAATTCTCTTTTCATTACAACATGGTACTTATCCTGAAAGGGAGACAAGGAAAGACCTATTCACTAATCAGAGCATTAGCTGATCCTCAGGAGAGATTTGGGTGACAGTAAGAACTGTAATGTCTGTGAAAGCATTTTTAAGTGGTTAGGCTAATACAAATGTAGGGTACAATTATTACCACAATAGAATAACTCTCTTCCTTTCTCTGAACCTCAGTTTTCTTATCTGAAAAATAAGGGAAGTGGATTTGATGATACATAAGGCCCCTTCCAGCTCAAACACTTAATGACATAATTCTCTAATCTTCACCTTGGTCTACTCAAAAGTTTCTCCTGACAGCAGCCCTTGAAAAGCACTCTGCCCATTAGGAACCTTATTAATTTTATTTCATGTTCCTAATGATAATAAAAACTTTGTGATCTGGGCAAGGAATGACAGAGTTATCCACAGGAGTAAGAAAAAGGCTAATATTTACATGGTGCCATATACCTGTCTGCCATCTTTCTGGTTGCAGGCTTCCAGTGTGACTTGAGACCCTGTAGAGAAAGATGTGATGGAGAGACACTTGTCCTGTTGCCGGATAAGAGGATCACTGAATACCCACTCCTACAAGATAGGAAAAATAAAAAGAGTCTGTTGTTAACATTAGGCCTAAGACTTTGGGGGATGCTTATCTTTTATATTGTTTAGATAAATAAAATGGGTTTGCAACATACTCAACACTTATCATATCTATTTTCCTGCTTCTGTGTTTATAAAATTTCAAATATACCGTTTGACCGGTGAAAGAATCTCACCAAGCATTTTGTTCTCCTTCCTTGATTTTCCAGAGTCTACCTCCTCTGGTAGTTCACTCAATAGACTGTCATAATAAGGCTGTTCCACAAGCCCAGAATGGATTATGTCCATAAATACCTAAAATGTTTGAAAGAACCAAATTGTCACAGCCTTCAAGAAGACTGTGAGAAATGGAATGCACAATGGCACCAGGTAATTCCAGTAGTCAGTCCATTAAGGCCTCCTGTCTGTGGCCTGCCCTTGAATCCTCACTGCTGTGAAGGTGACTCTAAAACAACATATCTTTCTATATCTATCTATTTATTTAAGTATCTCTCTATCTCTATAAAGAGTTTCGTATGTGTGTGCATATATATGAACATATACATATATACATAGATACATATATATATTGATAGATACATTATCTATTTTTAGATTAATTTGTTGTTATTTAGTTATTTCGGTCACGTCTAACCCTTTGTGTTTCCTTTTTTGGGTTTTCTTGGCAAAGATACTGCAGGGGTCTGCCATTTCCTTCTCCAGCTCATTTTACAGATGAAGAACTGAGGCAAACAGGGTTAAATGACTTTCCCAGGGTCACACAGTTAGGAAGAGTCTGAGGCCAGATTTGAACGTGTGAAGAGGAGTCTTCCTGATTCCAAGCCCAGGGCTCTATTCACTGCACCACCTAGCTGCCCACATATAGAATATATCATATATATATATGCCTGTGTGTATATGTACATATATACACACACAGAGTATTCTGTAGTGTCTGTAATAAGTGCTTTGGGGATTTCATCACTTCCTATATTAGAAAGGATTCATGGAAAAACCAGATCATTGTACTCAGTAACAGCAATATTGAAACCATGATCAACTATGAAAGATTTGGCTACTCTGAGCAATACAATGATTCAAGAAAATTCTAAAGGACTCCTGATGAAAAATACATCCGGGGCAGCTAGGTGGCGCAGTGAGTACAGCACCAGCCCTGGAGTCAGGAGGACCTGAGTTCAAATCCGATCTCAGACACTTGACACACTTAATAGCTGTGTGACCTCGGGCAAGTCACCTAACCCCAATTGCCCTGCCTTCCTCCCTCCAAAAAAAAAAATACATCCACCTCCAGAGAAAGAACTGGTGGACTCTGAATGTAGATTGAAGCATACTTGTTTTGCTCTTTCTCTTTCTTTCTTTCTTTCTTTCTTTCTTTCTTTCTTTCTTTCTTTCTTTCTTTCTTTCTTTCTTTCTTTCTTTTTCTTCCTTTCTTCCTTCCTTCCTTTCTTTCTTTCTTTCTTTCTTTCTTTCTTTCTTTCTTTCTTTCTTTCTTTCTTTCTTTCTTTCTTTCTTTCTTTCTTGTTGCAACATGGCTAATGTGGAACTATATTTCACAGGACTTTACAGGTATAATTCATATAATTTGGCTTGCCTTCTCAATGGATGGGGGAGAGATAGGAGGGAAAGGGAAAATTTGGAACTCTAAAAAAAAGTACTAAAAACAAAGGAATGAATGAATGAAAAAAAGTTAAAGCTATTTAGAGAGGAAGGTGATATACAGAAGAACTAAGGAGTTGGGCAGTGTAGCAGGACACTTGGGTTCAATTCCCAATAGTTCCACCAACTCTGGGATTCTATGGGTCCTAGCATATACATATTGTGAAAGGTGTATGCATTCATTTGGTAGCACTCATACAGACTTTTTTTTTTTTGCTTTCAAGGTGAAGCTTACGCAGCCTGATTCCTATAAGTAGGGTATTAACTGACACCTAGAAGATAGCTGCTGAGAAGGAGATGGAAACAAAGCAGGAAGGGGAAGAAAGTCTAAGTGTGGTGATGGTTTTATTTGGGGAAATGAATGTGATGGTTACAGATGGAGAGAGAGGAAGAGGATTGGATGAAGAACTGAGGTGAGAAGAGTCCCACCTTTCCATAGCAATTCTGCTGTTGGAACATCATTCAGAGCTTTTCTCATACTTTCACCCATTTTGTGTGGGGAATGAGGCTATCTTAAGTCAGAGCCTAGAAAGGTGGCACCAGCTTTCCAAGCAGCTTACCTGGGTCATGAGAGGATTGTTTGAAGTCCCTTTGCAGCTCCCCATGACAACCAAGTTGTTGCCTGCTGTGTCCTGACCCTGGGACTCCAAGCAACTTGTTCCTTGCTTAATGATACCAGGAATTAGCTCCTTCTCTGGGATCCTAAGAGAAAAGGACATTCAACTGTGTCAATATGAGTGCTGCCCTTGGAGTTGCCTCCCTATGTAGTAGAAAGAGCACTGGCTGTACCCACCCACTCTTTCTCTAAATACTTAGGAAACTGAGGCACAGAGAGAGGAAGAGACTTGCCCAAGGTCACACAGATAGTGAACAGTAAAACTAAGATTTAATCCAGGTCCCCTGACTTCAAATCTAGCACCCTTTCTAGTCTGGCAAACATACTTTTCTATTTCTTCTTTTCTGGTATTCCTTACTTTTACATCTCAACTCCCCTGTAGCCTTCACTCCATTCTTATCTAATAGCTGGCAAGGGATTTCAAGACTAGCAACAAAGAGGCCAGCCATATGAGATGATACTGTGGACATAGGAAGAACCCAAAAAGGAGGGGAAAAGAAGGATGCCTCCAAGCATGGAGTACCCCCTCGACTCCCATGCCCCTTTTCTAGGTTCCCATAAAATGACCAGTCCAGACACTACTCTAGTTGGCACAGACGATTGCCCCACCAGGCATCTTTTTACAATAACATCACTAATATCTTATAGGCAAATACTACATAAGCCTGAGAGATCTACTCACTTGAGCTCTGGATAGACATTCTCCAGGTACCACTGGAAAGACTTGCAGTTCATCTTCTTCCTCTGCTCTTCTCGGTCAGCTATACTGAAAGAAGAATTCAGTCCAATTCAACACGCACTAATTAGAAGTCAAAGAACTGGACTAATCTAGAAAACAGGGGGTGGCAGGGAAATGTTACCCTGAGGATTAATAGAGACTCTAATTGCTTGGAGACACCTAGCAGGTTTTATCCACAATCAGGCCAAACCACAAGTACGAATAGGCCTAAGATCTGGATCACTTTTGCCTCATAAAATCTGGTCTCAGACACTTTTAGTTGTATGATTTTGGGCAAGTGACAACCTCGTTTGCCTTAGTTTCCTCCCCAGTAAAATGAGCTAAAGAAAGAAATGGCAAACCACTTCAGTATCTTTGCTAAGAAAACCTCAAATGGGGTCACAAAGAGCTGGACACGATTGAAACGACTGAACGACAATAAGATCATGGGATTTAGAGCTGGAAAGGATCTTAGAGCTTATCTAATCTAACTCCCTCATTTGAAAGATGATGACACCGAAGCCCGGATGCATAGCTAGTATCAGAATTCAAATTGGAACTCAGGTTTCTTAAAGGTTTTCAGCTTAAATAAATTACCAAAATTAGGTTGTCTACCTTTTTTCCTTCAAGATGGAGTAGAAAAGAATTTAGCTTTCAGGTTTCCATTTTATTATGATTTCCCTGTACCTATAGTCCTTCATCATTCCAAGGAAAGGAGGGAGCTCTTCTATCTCTTCTATAGAATCAAAGTAGATTATTACAATTATTTAGCACTCTATCATTTTAGTGTTCTTTTCCTTTGTTACTATTGTCGCTATATTCCTCTTTTTTCGTGTGTTGTTTTATCTCTCTATTTAGAGCAAAAACTCTCCCTCTAAAGGGAAGGATCCTATTTTCTGTGTCTTTGATTCAATCCCAGAACTGAATACAATATGTTGCACAACAATGGCAGCCCTGTAGTTTGCACCTTTGGAATCTTTCCTATCCTTCAAATCTCAAATCTACTAGGTGGAGGAATGAATAGAGAGCAGGGCCCAGAATCAGGAAGATGGGAGTTCAAATCCAGCATAAGATGCTCAATAGCTGCATGACCTTGGGCAAGTCTGTCTGCCTCAGTTTCCTCAACTATACAATGGAGATCATACTAGCATCTACCTTCCAGGGTTATTATGAGGGTCAAATAAGATAACATTTGTAAAGTGCTTGGCATAGTGCCTGGCACATATGCTTGTTCCCTCTCCCCTCTTGTCCCAGAGCTCTATTTGCTGAGTCAAATATCTTCCCTTTGTCGCTTGTAATTGAGGAGAGTTGCATTTTGGCCATTTAAAACGATTGACTGATGTCCATCAGTTGGGGAATGGCTGAACAAGGTGTGGTATATGAATGTAAGGTATTGTGTTATAAGAAATGATGAGCAGGCAGACCTCAGAAAAACCTGGAAAGACTTATATGAACTGATGCTGAGTGAGGGGAGCAGAACCAGAGGAACATTGTACACGGTTACAGACACATCGTGAGATGGCTAACTTTGATGGACTTGGCTCTTCTCAGCAATGCAACGTTCTAAGACAACTCCAAAAGACTCATGATGGAAAATGCTATCCATATCCAGAGAAAAAATTATGCCGTCTGAATGTAGATTGAAACATACTATTTGCTCTCTATTTTTTGTTTTGTTTTGTTTTGTTTCTTCTTTCTTGTGGTTCATTCCATTGCTTATAACTCTTCTTTGCAATATGACTAATGCGAAAATATGTTTAATTTGAATGTATATGTAGAACCTATATCAGATTGCACACCGTCTTGGGGAGAGGGAGGGGAAGGGAGGGGGAGAAAATTTGGAACTCAAAAGCTTGTGGAACTGAATGTTGTAAACAAAATGAATAAATAAATAAATAAAATTTTAAAAAATGATTAACTTTTTCCTGGATTGTTATTATTGGGGGTAACTAAATAGGTAGGGTCAGGCCAGTTGATTCTTTTTTCAGTTATTTTCAGTCATGTCCAATTCTTTGTGACCCCATTTTTGGGAGTTTTCTTAGCAAAGATACTGGAGTTTGCCATTTCCTTCTCCGGCTCATTTGACAGAGGAGGAAGTGGAGGCAAACAGGATTAAGTGACTTGACCAGGGTCACACAGCTAGTAAGTGTCTGAGCCCAGATTTGAACTCAGGAGAATGAATCTTCCTGATTTCAGGCCTGGCACTCTATCCACTGTGCAACCTAACTGCTCTGTTGGTTGTTACAGTAAGGGTATCAACCTTCTCCTAACCTCTTCCACAGAAGTCCCTTGTAGAACGAGTGGGCATATCACCAGGGCTTACCTGCCGAATGATTTTCCAATGGCAGATGGCCGGGCTTCATAGTAGTATTGTTTGTACTCATCCATCCAAACTTCTGCAGTGCGCTTGGTATTCCTGAAAAGGCCAGAGATGGGGATGAGGGAAAGACAGAAGCAAGGCTCTAGGGGTGCAGAAGTCTGTTTGAAGGTCATCATTATAAGACCTTCAAGAGTGAGAGGGATGTATAGACCTGTTGCTCCATCATATCTTGGGAGATGTCATATTATGGAGTGGGGGTGGCAGGGGAAATAAAATTCTTAAAGAAAACGATTTCTATCATTTTGCACTTTTGTTAAAACACTGTTAGACATCTAGGCAGATTAATTTCATTTATGTAGTATTTTGGATAAACTAATATTTTCTTTATAAAGTTGTCTTTCAATATATTACTAACACTACTGACTCACAGTTGTTAATGGCATAAGCGTGGAGTTGTTTTTCTGGAATGAGGGTAAGTTTGTACTGATCTGACCAAACCATCACGCTCATTTCTTTTGTGACCAAGGCTTGGGTCAGAACAAAGCAGGGTGGCACAGGTAGGGATTGAACCCCTGAGCGGAGTGTCTTTAAGCATCAGACTTTAAGGATTTTTAATTTGGCGTCAATAAACACCCCCCACACACACACACACATGCAGGGGCCTAGGGATAGGTTTCAGGAAAATCTCATCTAGAGCTTGCATTGGAAAATATATTTTTATTTCAATATAATTGGTTTTCTTTGTAATCTTATGTATTTTGTTTTATGCATTTAAAAACATTACTCTAAGAAGGGGTCCATTTACTTCACCAGACCACCAAAGGGGCCCCTGATTCCAATAAAAATTAAGAACCCTGCTCTAGACAAAGGATTATCTATAAATGATTGGTTGCTTCTTAATCACTTTGTGGGAAAAGGTCTGGGGAAAGAGAAGAAATGAGGACCAAATGTATCACAGAGCCAATTTGACAGTTATGTAGCAGTGACAGATCTAGTGAGACTGCATGTGGAGAAGGTAGAGGAATCTCACTGTTAAAGGAAAGAGAAGAGGGCACTGTAGGGTGTGCAGGCAGACAACAGGTGACACCCCATGCAGTATGAATGGTGGACTGTTCCTTGTAGCACCAGGGCTGAGGGTAACAGCTGAATTGAATAGCAACTGATTCCACTAGGCACTCAAGGGTATATACAGTTAGAGTCAGGACAACAGAGGGAATGTTTGGGGTTGGGAGGTTGGGAGACCTGTTTTTTTTCCTATCTCATGTCTCCCAAGGCGAGTTAACAGGTTTTCTGTTGGTGTAGTGACACAACATGACTCATATTGCCCCAGAGACCATGCCAGAAGTGGAAAAGTAAGTGGTGATGGAAGTTCTGGGCAGGACCAGATTAGGTCTGTCTGAATTGTACCAACTGAGCTTTACTTCTAATTTCCCATCCCTAGAGAAGAGTGGTCAATGGTAGGCATAGGTAACATCTACCATCCTCCTTGCCTCATCCCTATCTACCTGCTGTTTGGAATGGAATGGTAGCTCTGAATCCAATTCCTTCTCTACAAGCCAGGTATTACAAGAACTTATTTTTGGAAGCTGATTAGACAATCACTTGTGTCTTCCAGGCAAAATGGGAGGAGAGAAATCAGAGGAAACACTGCTAGTTTCCCACCCCATACCCCGTCCCTCAGACCCCATAGGCCCTTGTAGGGTACCTACTTTATGTATGTGAGGGCATTACCCTCTGGGAAGTCATATGGGTGTCGTTTCCTGAAGACATGGCCCACTCGGCTGCAGGGGACAATCTCTAAGCTACCACCACACATCCACACACGGAAGGAGAGCTCTGTAAGAGACCTCAGTGGTTAGTAGGAATGGTCAGAGGGTGATTCCTAGGACTCGAGGAGTGTCCCTTCAAGTATTATCCCTCATGAGAAAAAAGGTAAGTGTGCTTGATTTCCCTCCCCTCGCAACTCCTATGATGTGCACATATTGTAAATGAAACCTCCTATATCTGTTAAGTCCCCTATTAAAATGTAAGCGCCTTGAGAGTAAAAGTGATCTATTTTTTCTACTTTTCCCCATTGCTTAGCACCACAGTTAGCACTTAATAAATCTTTTTCACTCATTCATGTTGGATATACACCTTGTGCACATGTTCAAATCACTCAGATATATACAAACACATATGAATTACACACACAGCCAGTATGAATACCCAATTCTGGACCCTCAGCAGTAACAAGGTAAGTGATGAGGAAAAGGAGGAGCTGTTAGTAAAAGGAGAACATTTAACCACATAGGATAACTGCCTCTGCATCATTTCCAGTATCTGTCCAGGAGGCATATTCTAGACATGAGCTAAGGAGGAACAAATCACTCCAGTTGGTCAGTTCCTGAGACGTACAAAGTCTGATTGCCCAGGGAAAGCTGCCCAAGCCACAATTCTCTTACTAATCCAGCTGGCATCTCTTTGGTTGGCTCTAGATTTCTCACTCCTCTGAGGTGTTTTCCTGTCTGTTGGCTGCTACTTTGATCAAAGCTCTGTATCACATCCCCTCCCATTCTTGAAATGGTCTCCTTTGGGGGTTTTCCTAGAACTTCTTACCCTCAAAAACACTGTACTTCTCTTCATACTCATTTCTTAACCCTTTGCTAGCTTGTTTCCAACTTCATTCAAAACTGCTCCAAAGTTACTAATGATTTCTTAATGGACAAATATAATGATCTTTTCTTGGTCCTCACCCATCTTGAGCTCTTTCCTTCACTTGGCACTGATCACAAGCACCTCATTCTTGATATGTTTTTCTTTCTGGGTTTTTAAAACATTGCTCTCTCGGTTTTTCTCCTAGCTGTCTGGCCGTCCCTTCTCAGTCTCCTTTGCTAAACTACCATTTATATCACATTCCTTTACTGTGGGTGTGCCCCAAAGTTTTTGTCTTGAGGCCTCCCCTTCCTTCTCCTACAACCTCTCACTTTGTGACCTCATCTATCCCCATGGGTTTTGTTGTTTTCTTTGTTCAGTCATTTCAGTTGTGTCTGACTCTGTGACCTCATTTGGGGTTTTCTTGACAAAGATACTACTTCTCTAGCTCATTTTATAGATGAGGAAACTGAGATAAACAGAGTTAAATGACTTGCCCAGGGTCACACAGCTAGTAAGTGTCTGAGGCCAGATTTGAACTCTGGAGGATGAGTCTTCCTGACTCTAGGCCCAGCAGTTTATCCACGTGGCACCTAGCTGGCCCTATAAGTGCTTTGTCTTATTATTAAAATGAAATTATTAATTATTATCAAAATTAAAATTAATGTCTCTGAAGAACTTTGGGATTGTGAGACATGGGAGACACTGGCACAGCACCATCCAGCATGGCTTGCCTGCATCAAAGAAGATGCTGGGCTGTATGTGCAAAGCAGAATTGCAATAGCTCAAAAGAAACATGAGATGCACAAATTTAGAGACATCTCCACTTCAAATGTTCATATGGAGTATTTGTGCCCGGCCTGTGGTAGAGCCTTCTGAGCTAGTATTGGTCAGACTCGTGCCTCGATCCCAACACAGGGATGTCTTTTTGGTCTTCCTCTAGCACGAAGAACAATAACTCAACCAAACCAAAATGTAAACTCCTCAGGGAGAGAGCCTGCCTCACTTTTACATTTGTATTCTCAGTCTTTCACATAGTGTCTGACCCAGAAGAAGTACTTAATAACTGGTCTTTTTATTCATTCACTGTAAACTTTAAAATGCTGTATAAGTGTCAGCTGTTCTGATTGTTATTGTTATCATCCCTATAGCTGAGTGTCAGTGTGGCAGAAGCCATTTTCGAACTCACCAAAGTTTTCCCCACCCCAGATGTCCATCTGAGTGTCGTATTTTCCCAGGTGGTTAAACCAGGCCTTGTCAATAACAAAGATCCCTCCGGCTATGACGGGTGTTCTGGGAGTGAAAGGGGAAAAGAATCCATAAATAAAGCCTGTGAGGATGCCTACAAAACAGGAGTACTCTCTCCCTGTCCACTCTCCCCCACAATGATCTTTCCTACAGTATCACCCACATGCCAGCTATCATAGTTTCCCAAGGAGAAGGAGGGTTACTAATGCACATAGCAGCTCTTTTGTCTCCACGCTGCTAAAAAATCATGTTTCCTATTTATTGTCTATTCCCAATATCTCAACCTAACTTGGGCCTAGATCATTTGAAAGAGAGCATTTAAACCACACCTTGGAGGAGCTAAGAACCTCGGCCTTGAATTTCCTGGGACTAATGTGTCCTCATCTTCACCCTGGCTGTTTTTCCACACTGCTGTTACTGCTATTGCTACCCCTTCCAAACCACCTCTCCACAGACCACGTCCTAAAGGAGTTAAGATATTCACTCCTGAATTTCCTGGGACCATGTCTCTATCTTCACCCTGGCCATTTTATGCCTTGTCTGCCCCAGACCTACTCCTCATTTCCTACTTTCCATCTCTTGCGTAGAGAACTTTTATCAAATCATTACTACCATTGCCTCTAGAAAAGGTACATTGGTTAATGGGCCTATTGCTACACTCAAAATCCTGGTGACTTTCCAGACCAAATACTTCCTGGCCACCATTCCACTGCCCTATATGTAGTGTTTCCCTTTATAATATCCTTGAGGGAAAGGACTATATCTCAGTTTCACATCTCTAATACCAGTGCTTAGCCTATAGTAAGCTAGTATTTATCAAGCTTAGCTAGACAAATACTTTCTTATTCATTCATTTACTCCTTTCTCCCTCCCTTCCTCCCTCCCTTCCTTCCTTCCTTCCTTCCTTCCTTCCTTCCTTCCTTCCTTCCTTCCTTCCTTCCTGCCTTCCTTCTTTCCTTCCTCTCTCTCTCCCTCCCTCCCTCCCTTCCTTCCCTCCTTCCTTTCTTCCTTCCTTCCTTCCTTCCTTCCTTCCTTCCTTCCTTCCTTCTTTCCTTCTTTCTTCTGGAAAAATCAGTTACTGACACACTGGCTTGAGAGGGAGGGAGCTCCTTCTGTCACCCTTGAGATCTGCAGCCCAGGAACAAGAGAGACACCAACCTACCGAATTGGCTGGGTGGGGTCTGTCCGGGACATCTTCTGTTCTATGGGTATTTGTTCCCATTTGAAATGAAGACTCCAGTCAAATCCTGAGTGGTGGGCAAGTAGTTAGGGAAAAAGAACACAACAAAGCAGACACCAGGCTATATGCCCCAGGACTCTATTCACCTCAATTTCGCTCCTGTATTAGGAACACCAGCTAACCAAAGAACTAGTGAGGTCAGCAAAGAAGCTAAGGTAAAGGGTGGGAATGGAGAGAACAGGGCACTGAGGAAATAGACAAGATTTATAAGACATGGTCCTTTCCTTCATGGAGTTTATGGTCTATAAGAATGTCCTTTATAAAATTAAAAGTGCCAAAAAAGTCATCACCATTTTTACAATAATTACTAGCAATAAGAAGGATAAAAATAACAACTTTGTCTCTCCCCCAGCTTCTTGACCCCAAATTCATCAGGACTACAGACTACAGCTTTTATCTTAGACACTCCTTGTCAAACTCAGTTCTATCCAGGTCTTCAAAAATATCAGTTTCCCTTCATTTAGTCCTTATAATGGGTATCATTGGAATACGGATGAAGAAATGACTGAAGGAGTCATTGGAAGGCCATAAAATCAGAGACTTCTAATTTCCAGGGCTGATTGTTCCTCTCAGGAAAGCTGTACTCACCCCCCCGGAGGTCAGCAGATGCTGCCAGGTATGCAAAGTTATCCAGGCTGATGACATCAATGATGGGGCTGACCACCCGTGTGTAGTCCTGAAGAAAAACAGAAGTGGACTAATGAGCTAAAGAAAAGGGATGGCCACTGGGGAAAATAGAGACTGGACACCAATGAAAGAGGATGGCTGCTGGGGAAACAGAAGCTGTACACCAAGGGAAAAAGATGGCTGTGGGGGAAATTACAGGACCCATGTGCCACAGAAAGGCTGCTTATCAGGGAAAGAGAAACCCTGATGGATTTGGGAATATGAGCTCTCAAGCAAAAACTCTTCAGTACATACTATATGGACTCTGGAAAGCTCATGCAAATCACCCTGGGTTCTCTCTCTTTTTTGGTATGATCATTCCCAGTCCTACTAGGAAACAAGACTTTTTCTGATTCCTCACCTGCTCATTCTCTCATAATCTCTTACTAGACCACTCCTTACCATTTCTCCCCATCTATACAAATACTGCTCGTCTTTCAGGATCAAAGGTCTATAATTAGGAATACCATCAGCCTCAGTTAGGTCAGGGCAACCCTGGGAAGAGGCAGGGGGCCCAGTGGTGGAGGTAGGTGCCCGTGAGAGGGGAAGGATCTCCTGAGCTCCCCCCCCAACCTTGGGTGTTGGCTCCTCTGAGACAAATTTTTAGTTACATCTTTTTCAAGACCAAGATCAAGTTCCATCTCCTCCATGAAGCCTTCCCTGATCAGTTCTCTGCTTCCTCTGATCTTCTCCCATAGGCATGGTAGCCTTTAGGGAAGGGGAAGGAGGAAGGGGGAAGGGAACAAGTATTTATTAAGCTCCTAACTATATGTTAGGCCCTGTGTTAAGCACTTTGCAAAAATTATCTCATTTGATCCTCATAACAACCCTGGGAGGTAGGTGTTATTATTATCACCCCCATTTTACAGATGAGGAAACTTAGGGAAATAGAGAGTAAGTGACTTTCCCAGGGTCACACAACCAGTAAGTATCAGAGGCCGGGTTTGAATTTGTGTCTTCCTGACTCCCTTACACTGTGCACTACGGTACCCTCTAGCTGCTTTTACAACTTATGTTGTAAAATTGTATCGTCTTGGGTCATCTCTCCCATCATGCAGGTACACTCACCTCCTTCACTCTCTGGAGCATGGGCTGAAGCCACTCACTGTTCACCTCACAGTGGCTATCCAGGAAGGTAAGGATATCCGCTATTGCCACCTCTGCCCCTCTAACACGGGAACGGATCAACCCTGCAATTGAAGGAAGGAGGGATAGTGGGAATGAGAGCAGCTGCTAACCTTAGAACTTCTCAAGTTCCTTAGAAAAGAAGACTTCTAAACCCAAAGATTCAGATGTGTTCTGGCCAGGAAGTAATAGGCCCATTTTTCAGAAGGAAACACTAAGGCACAGAATCAGGATATGACTTGACAAAGGTTATACTATAAATTGGTGGCAGAACCAGGAGAAGAACACAGGTCCACCAGCTGAATACCTTCCTACCCTAACTCTGAGGTCACTCACTGCCTGTGGGTCAGAAGTTTTATTATTTATTATATGCTTGAGCATCAAAGATGGCCATTGAAATTATGACCAGGATAAGGAACTAGATATCAGAAGGAGCAACATATCCCCAGGAACTAACTAGAGTCTGGCTCACTTCAATTTCACCATGTCCCCACAGGTGTATTGCTGGCAAGGTAGGATGCTGTCCACCCACTGACCCACACAGCCCAAAGGACACTCTCCACTTTAAGACTTTTGCTTTGTTCAACCCTTGGCTTCTCCTAAATCAAAGGAGACAGGAGACAGGTTGATTTGCAACCAGCAGGACTGAAGGTGAGCACCAGACAGTGCATGTAGCAGATGCCCACCACTGGGATGAGATAGGCTCAAGCTCAAGGAGGGTTGGGTAGGTCTCAGCTGAGAGTGGGCAGGCTTGACAAATCAGGGCACAGGGAATCAGGATCAAGAGGTAGAGACAAGGACAGATGGAGAAAGAGAAGGAGCAAGAGGTCATGGTCTGTGGGACTCACCTTCACGCCGATCATTACGGAGACATTTGACTTTAGGGATCCTGGTCAAGAGCAGGCAGTCTTCAGCTATAAAGGAGTTCCAAGTGAGGACAACATAGTCATACAATGTCAGAGCATGAGTAGTAAAGCCAAAGCTTTGAATGTTCTGGGAGCTATTACCTAGCTTCTGGTCAGAGCTGGGGAAGTAGGGCTGATGAAGGAAGCTCTGCTTCTGTTTCAATATCAACTAGCCACATGACTATCCCTTCAGTGCTACGTGATCTCTTGCTGATGCTCCTGGCTGACCATTTCCCCTCTGCCTATGAAGCCCTTTCCTAGAAGGCATTAAAGATCAGAGTACTCAAGATCTTTAGTGAAGGCAGGCCTCTGGTAGGGTTAACATTGGAAATATGGCCATCTCCACACTTCCTATTCTGGAAGATATTAATAATTTACTGGTGTTCCTTTAATAAAAACCAGACATCAGGTCAGTAATGTCTCCTACATCCTTCCCACTCTTTCTGGGAAGGAAGCTTTGCAGCAGCCAGTGGAACTGGCTACAGAAAGTAAGCGAAGGAGTTTTTCTCCTCAAATCATGATCAGATGAGATCTTATGTGTAAAAAGTGCTACAAAGGGGCTCTGTACTTTTATTTAACCAGCGTGGATTGGCAGCATCTCTGCAACTTTCAAGGTACTTGAAGCAGTGAAAGGTTAAGCAACTTGCTGAAAGTCACACAGCTAACATGAATGAATGAAAATAACACTTAAGAACTTACTTATGTGCCAGGCACTGTACTAAGCTATGGGGATACAAATACAACCAAATAATGTGGTCCCCGACCTCAAGGAATTTTATTTCTAATAAGGGATGACAACACCTATGGAGGAACGGTGGCCAGGAAGGAATGTTTTGGACCAGGAAGTCAGAGGGAATGATGATTGGAGTCACAGAGCAAATTAATTGATATATCCTTTCGAGGAATGTTAGCATTGATTTCCCATAGCTATAATTGGTTAGAGGGTGTATACACACTAAGTTATTGGTGTGGAGATGGCCAGGAAGTGACTCAATGGGACTGCAAAATAATGTCCAATCAAGGTCCAGGATCTCTGTATATGTTAGAGGGATTGGCATGGTAAATAAAATGTTGGACTTGAAGTCACAAAGACCTAAGTTTGAATCCCATTTCAGACCCTTTACTACCTATATCACCTTGAGCAAATCACTTACCTTTTCTCAGCCTCAGTTTCCTCATCCATAAAAGGGGGATAATAAAGCACCTACCTCACAGGATTGCTATGAGGCTCACACCTTAAAGTGCTATATAAATGCTAGCTGCTATTATTATTTGAGCCCAGGTCTCCTTGAATCCAAGGCCAACTCTCTAACCACTATCCTGTGCTGTCTTTCTCATATTGTCTCTCAAAAAAGACAGTGGATTTTTTTAAAGATAGGAAAAATTGAATACCATCCCCAATGGTTTTAAGTACCCTTGGGAAGAGAGGGATGATGGAAAATCCTATAAATACTTGTATTTATACTACTTTATTTATTTATACTTATTTATACTTGTACTATATATAATATATACTCTATAAATACTTTTTATTATTATTATTAATGTTAACAATAATAAATATCCTTGAGAATTCAGCAAATGAACTATTGAAATTGGAGCATCATTATAGACAAGACTGCTCAGACATAGCAATGATCTACAAAAAATTAAGAATAATGTTTTAATAGGTGTCTCTATGCCAAATACTCATAATCTCTAGACTACTTGGAATGAAAAGCCCAATGAAAAAATCTGAAGTCATGTGGGGAGAGGAAAAGGCACATCAAATTCTTGTCATTCTGTCTGCCAGTAGAGGTATCCTTCCGATGCTATCAGGGAATCTACAGATGATGAGTTTACATCCCCATTCAACTATAAAAAACAATCATTTTATCCGCAACAGTTCACAGAACATTAAATACAAAATTATACTAACGAGACAGAGATTTATTCATAGACTGTTTCTATCCAAAAAAGTGAGAGGTTTTCTTGACAAAGGTATTGAAGTGGTTTGCCATTTCTTTCTCCAGCTCATTTTTACAGATGAGGAAGCTGAGGTAAATAGGGTTAAATGACTTGCCCACGGTCACACAGCTGCTGCTGCTGCTGCTACTACTACTACTAGTAATGTTGTCCACAAAGCTAAAAAGCTTAAAAATACCTGTTTGGAGGCTTCCAAGATGAATTAAGGATTCTTTAGTTTAGCCTTTCTACAGAGAGGAACACTGGACATAAATTCTAGTGTCTCTCAAAACTCTGACGTAGCTGACTGCTCCAAGCCTCCCTTTAGAGGGGCTTAGCCATAATTGTACAGGCAAAGGGTTAGGGAGATTTCCCCTCCTTGGAAGAGATGAAGGGGACTCATTAAAAAGGAATTGGGTACTTACGATCAGAACTAAAGTCATCCACTAAAATGATCTCCTGGATCAGGTTGGCAGGGGTACGATTCAGAACACTAAAGGAAGTAGAAGGGAAGGTCCTCATTAGGCATGGCAGCTGCAGCTCTGCTCAGGAGCTGATGATATCATTGTGATACCTAGGTCCAATTTGACTTTCAGCCTTTCTTTCGACCAGGCTCACCTGTCAGATCATTCTATAGCTGCTTTGCCTGCCATATGTGAGCAGCTGAGATGCCATCCATCCCTTTGACACTTCTTAGTGACTATCTTGCTTTTCCTTAACTAGCCCTCCTGCCAATAGGCAACAATGATCATCATACAGCCTCCACATCCAGGACTAGCCACCAAAACATCTCCTACAAGTATACTAAATAAATAAGAAAAAAAAAGGAAAGAGAAAAAAAATTTTTTTAAGAAGTCCAGACCTGTAATAGCTTTCCAGGAAACAAGAGGATCTAACTGGTAGAAATCAATTAGAATAAAGTTTTTCTCTGCCCCTCTTCCCTTCTTCCATACCTTCTCCTCCAAGCCTTTAAAATTCTCTCACCCCATGGAATGTATGTGAAGCATCATGAAGAATTCCTATCCTGTGAGGGATGGAAGGCTACCTGTCTTGGTTATCCTGGAGACTGCCTAGGTGTCTTGGTTGGATCCCAGCAAGGAAGCTCACTGGTTAAACTAGCAGGGTTTAACCTTTGCACTTGGGCCTGGTTTTTATGCATTTGATTCTCAGATCCAATTATTCAGCCCTAACTCTCTCCTGATCCTCAACTTTCATCTTACATCTTTAATTGTTGATTGGACATCTCAAACTAGATGATTTATAGTCATCATTAACTAAACTTGTTCAGAGCTGAACTCATTTTCTTTCCCCCCAAAACTTCCTAACATCCTCACTACTGATGAGGGCACCACCTAGGCTTAGAACCTAGGCATCATCCTCACTCTCTCTCGCCCTCCATATCCAATCCGTTGCCAAGTCCCGTTGATTCTACCTTAGTAAACACTGTATCTTTCCCTTCTCTCCTCTGACATTGCCTCTACCTCTTGCAGACACTCATCACCTCACATCTTGACCATTTCAATAGTCTGCAGACTGATCCGCCTATCACAAGCTTTTCTGTTCTCAAATCCAATCTGCTGCTGTCCAATCGATCTTCCTAAAACTTCAGTTGAGCTTCATAATGTTTGATTACCTCCTGTTCAATAAACTCCAATGGCTCCCTCTTGTCTCCAGGGTCAGATATAAAATCTTCTGTTTGGTTTTGAATGCTTTTCATAACCTGGCCCTTTCTTACCTTTCCATTCTTTTTATACCTTACCGCCCTCCACAGACATGATGATTCAGTGACATTGGCCTCCTTGTACACGACACTCTGTCTCCTGACTTTATATCTTTTCAATGCCTGTCCCTCATGCCTGGAATATTCTTCCTCCTCATCACAGCCTCCTGGGGTCCCTGGCTTCCTATAAGTCCCAGCTAAAATCCCACCTTCTACAAGAAGCTTTTCCTGACCCCTTTCCGTGCTAGTGCCTTCCCTCTATTGATTATTTCCAATGTATATATTATCTATTTTTTTTCTAATATATGTCTCTATCTATCTATCTATCTATCTATCTATCTATCTATCTATCTAATCTTATTTGTACCTAGTTGATTGCATGTTATCTTCCCATAAAACTATGAGCTCCTTGAGGGAAGGGACTGTTATTAACCTTTCTTTGAATCCCCATCGCTTAGCACAATACCTGGTACATAGTAGGTGCTTAATAAATGCTTGTTTATCTCCAGTGCTTAAAGATCTCCAAATGTTTTCCTCTGTGTTAGAGCATCTGTCTATCCCAATGTAACAGGAATCTGGGCAATGAAACTCCAGCCCCTGCTGAACACATTCAGTGGACTCTGCCTTTTGTCCGCCCATATGTAAGAGACTAGGAAGCTTACTTCTGGAAAGGCATTTCAGTGTATCATAGTAGGGCCCTGCTTCTTGTTCTCCTGTTACATAAACTCATGATCTTACCCTTAGTACATTATCTCAACCTCTAGCATCCCCTCAGATCTTGATTTACCCTGGTAACCTGACCTTGATTCCCACTTAATGGTTTTCCTTTTGTGTCCTTAACCTTTGACTGTGCCTTGACTCTTAGAAGGAAGGGTCTTACTCTTGATACTTCAGGACACCCCCTTGGCACACACTCATGCCCACATATGGTCACCTTCATGCTGTCTGGCTGTTATCTCAGCCTCCTCCTAACCCAGATAGTTTCCTGGAGGTCCTCAGCCTTCTCAAGATGTTTTTGTTTTTTTGTGGGGGGAAGGAGGAGGTTCTACCAATGTGGGACCATATAAAGGTAGTAGGTGGCAGCCTCTGTTCTCCAAGATCCCTACCTCTTCACTGTTCGCAGAAGGGTGGATCGGGCTTCATTGTGGAAGGTAATAACAATGCTGGTAGCCGGCAGATCTGAAGCATAGTGCACAGATGTGCATCTGCAAAGTGAATAAATTGAAGGTGCAAGATAAAGTTTATGGGAACAAATCACATAGACATGGCAATACAGGAATCTAGGCTTATAACCTCAATGTATTTAGATGTACCACTCAGCACAAACAATGAAAAACAACACAGCTACACAGACCAGGATTCCTTCCTTCCATCCTTCCTTCCTTCATTCCTTCCTTCCTTCCTTCTTTCCTTCCTTCCTTTGTTCCTTCCTTCTCTTCTCTCTCTCTCTCTCTCTCTCTCTCTCTCTCTCTCTCTCTCTCGTCTCACTAGAGTTGGAAGTACAGAGGTTATTCACAACACAATCCTTCTCCTATTGCCATGGGATCTTTGCCATGCTCTGTTTGCCCACCTGAACCACTTGGCCCCTTCTGGTATGTCCCCACTCCAAGGGCCACCATAATAATGTCAGACTTTGTAAGAATATCTGATTGGCTTTGCCCATGGCAGTTCTGAGCTCAACTGATCCTCCAGTTTCAGCCTCTTTGTAACTAGGATTACAGGCATTCCCCACAACACCTAACGACAAACTGGGAATCCTTAAAAGGGCCAAGTATGGGGCAATAGGGTATACTTAATGAGCCCCTAGAGTCTTTTGCTCTTTTCCATTAGACAAGAGCTCCTCCAGAGCAGAGATCATCTTTTGCTTGTCTTTAAACAGCTTAACTCAGTGCCTGGTACATAGTAGGCAATTAATGCTTACTGACTGACTTCAAAAAAGATTTTCAAACAACAAAAGAACTTTATACCCTTTCTCTTATTTCTCTACCCTCATACTCATTCAAAGTTGGTGGAGTAGCAAGTAGGAGCTGTGAGTGGATACTTGTACATCTGTGTCTCCTCCCCTTTGCAAATTAACAATGGCTTTCTTTCCATCCTTCCGTGCAATATTAAGTGTAGTGGCTTAGGTTAGCAGTTGGAGCTGAAACGTATTTTAAAGTTTTCCTAGCACTTTATATATGTTTTCTCATTAGAGTCTTATAACTATTGTTGGATCATTACTACAGGTCATATTATCCCCATTCTATAGAGGAGAAAACCAAAGTTCAGGTAAAGTGACTTGCCCATGGTTACATACCTAGCAAATTTGAACCGGGGCCTTCCTGGCTCCAGTCCCAGCATACCACACTGCCTCCCAGTGTTAGAATGAGTGAGCTAGAGGGTTAACACACCCAAGTACACCGTGCCCCTGAATACACGTACATCAAAGCTCTGCTCTATCCTGAGTCCTACCCAGGAAGCTTCAGCTTCTAAAAAACCCACCCTTCCTCACACCACTCCTCCCATTCACATTATAGCCTACCTCTACTGACAATAGGTCCTGGATTTTTACTCCTCCTTATTGCCAAGGAGAACAAAAATGATGCAGTCTTTTCTGGTCCCCACTGCGGTCTTTTTTTTTTCCTAGTAGCTACATTTACTCTCTCATTAGGCCAAGGAGATAACATTGCCTACATTTTTATGGTCATTTTTATTACAATTGCTTTATGAGTATTCTGAGCACTATTTTTTTCATTACAGCATTTATTAAAATGACAGAAACTTATCATAACAATTTTTGAGCTAATTTTCTATCATGAAAAACAGCCTGAGCCAGGAAGGCAGAAGTGCCCCTCCAGCATGTTAGCCCCATAGGAGAAATCCTGAGTCACTTTAAAATAATTTTTCTGTACCTTCCCCTTTTCCTTTGTGCATGGTGTGTCCTACAGGTGCAAAATAGTGTATATAATGTCAGGTTTTTCCTACATATTGATCAGTTTTGCTAATTTTTTTCTTCTTCCTTTTCCTTTTCTTTTTCTCTTTAAGATTCTTTTAGAAAATTCTTTTATGATCCAGCTTCCTGAGTTATAAACTTTTTTGTTATAAGCAAAAGTTCTTAACCTTCTTTGTGTCATGAACTCTTTTTGCCAGTCTGGTGAAGCCTATGGACTCCTTCTCAGAAAAATGTTTTTAAATGCGTAAATATATATATATATATATATATATATATATATATGTGTATGTATACGTATATACAAATGTGTATATATATATGTACGATTACAGAGGAAATAATCATATTAGAATGCATAAAAACAAGTTCATGGACCCTGAGGTAAAAGCCCTTGGTTATGGAAAATGGCTCTCTGGAAGAGGGAAGGGAAATGATATGGTAAGAAAACTAGGTAATATAAAACAAAAGCCATCAATAATATATTTTTTAAAATAATTCTCTTTGAAGGGATGAAAGATAATTAGCAGCAGTGGGGGAAAACTTTGGATGACATATATGTGGAGAGTTGTTTGTGCTAAGAACACAACAACTCATGAATTGTGATGGAGTAGAAAAATTCAGTGTCTGTCTTCCTAACAACATTTTCCAAGTATCCTTCTACCAACTAGGGAGCAGATGTAAGAAGGAAGAAGCAGAGAAGGACCAGTAATGGACTGACAGAGGAGAAGTATTGTTCAGAACTAAGACTCCAAAGTTTTTAGTCTACTGATTAGCTTCACTCATCTCTCTCCACTATCTTCCTATCATCTGGCCTCTAAGATGGGAAAATCCTGAAAGAGTGGCCCATTTTCTCTCAAGTTTGATCCATGAAGGTTCTGACTCTCTCTTTGGTATGTCTGTTAGTCTTATGTAGGTGTAGAACAATTAAAGACCCCCCACATCATCTTCTCCCTGAATTTCTTTTGGGGAGCAACCATCTTTTAGGACAGATGTTCATGCTGGAACTCTACACCTAAACACTTTCTCAATTCCCAACATACTGGGAACATGGCCAAGTACTGTATTTTCCCTCACTCACTTAGGTTGAAACCTCTGTTCTGCAATAAGTAGTCAACTTTGGGCAAATCAGATAACCTCTCTAGGCCTCAGTTTCCTCACCTATAAAGTTGTGCCAGATTACTCAAAGGGCCCTTCTACCTTTCAATCTATGATCCTATCCAATCACACTGATTATTAGCTAACAATTGAGTCAGGGTTAGAGGATAGGCAGCTGAGAACAAGAATGGAGGTTAGGAGGGGCTCTGAGGAAAATGTCCAGGACCATGGGGGAGGAAATGGAGAGGGACAATGTGGTTGTAGATTATTTGTTTCAGTCCTGTCTGATTCTTGGTGACCCCATTTGGGGTTTTCTTGGTAAAGATAATGAAGTGGTTTGCCATTTCCTTCTCTAGCTCATTTTACAGATGAGGAAACTGAAGCAAGCAGGGTTACACAGCTAGTAAGTGTCTAAGTTAGGATTTGAAATCAGGAAAATAAGTCTTCCTGACTTCAGGCCTGGCACTTTATCCACTGTACCACTTAGCTGCCTAATGTATAAGGGAGGGCAGTTAATTCACGGCTTTGCCCAGCACCAGGTTGGATCACACAAAAATCATCTCATTTGCCATAGACTGTCAACTTTTGGCCAAGAAGAAGTTCGGTCAAATGTACAGCCAGGAATGATGCCTGCTGAATAGTCATTTCTATTGACTGTTGCACAGTGCACCCATTCTGGTTTCCCTATGGGCTGCATCCCAGGTTAAAGGGAGGGATATAGAGTTGATTGGGTGCCTGGCATTTCCCACCCTCCTCTGCCTGACTCTGAACTAACATAGCTCTGGTGATAATGGACTACCTCTATCCCCCTCACTCAGGTTGAATGGTTCAGGTCAGGAAGAGAATAGAGTGAAAGGGAAAGAGCACTGGATTGGAAAATAGGCAACCTGAGTCTACCTCTACTTCATCATGTGCCCTTAGTCAAATCACTTCATTCGCCAAGGTCTTATCTTCGTCTTCTATAAAATGAGAATGTCAAAAATTGAATTCTGAGTAAATGGGGAAAAAAAAACAATGAAAGTCCTGGAAGAGAGATGATGGATTATCTTCTTCACAGCAGAGAGGTAGGGAACTACTAGGGCAGAATGCGGTATGTATGGACAGATAAGGTTTCTATATCAGACTTTTTCTTTTGTCCTCAAAAAGGGGATGGGTGGAAAATGTGATGTAAAGACAAAAGGCATCAAAAAATCTTTAAAAAAATAAAATGAACAAGGTGAAATAAACAATCTTTAAGCTCTAAGTTTAGTCCTAACATGCTATGGCACAATAGTATTCATCACAGAGTGGCCTGGTCTATAAAGTGGTTGCATTATATATTAATAAATAAAAGTCACACAAGAAATTTTAATAAGGGCTTCTTAACAATTCAGTTGAAGTAAGGGTTGTAGAAAAGAGTTATAAAAAGAAATCTAAATAAGAAGAGCCTGATAGCCTTACTTAGACCCTTGGGCTGGGCTTCCAATCCTATCTCTTTCAGATAGTCTTTCTCCAATCTAAAAACTGATCAGTGGTAGAATACCACCTTTCCCAAACCACTCTTCCCAAACAGAAAATTAAGGGCCAAATGCATAAGTGTGTGGGGTCACAGCTGCCAGACTTGGTGGGGAAAAGGAGGAGGACCTGCTGATACCTGTAATGGCGAGTGTCCCGGATGGGGCGGTCACTGCTTAGCTTGTCACTCTCCAGCTGGTTGAAGGCATGTTGCCTGTAGGGGTCCTCTCCGGCCTTTAACAGCTTGGAGGCCAGGTATGCTTTCTCATCAAAGCCTCTCGTAGGAATTTTGGTGACCTGAAAAGGAGATTGGGGAGGGGCAGGGGTAGACGCATGGATATGTATGGAGGAAGTGATACCTGCCACAAAGCCCTATCATCAAGCTAGACCCAAACTCTAAGGGACAGAGACGGGACATCATGTGGAAGCCAGAGAGAGGACACATGGAAGTAGTTCCCCTCTCATGGCACATGTACATGTACATGGCGCAGTGCTCGGATCACACTTGTCACTCAATAAATATGTGATGGATTTGTTCCATCAGCAGTCTAAAGGTAAAGCATTGCTAAGGTGTGGACAAGGGGGAGCTTGTCCACATCTGAGCTGCATCTGAGTATAAATTTATGCTCACAGGTTTGATATCAGAGCTGCCTGGCCCTCAGGACAAAGAAGACATTGTATCTTCCCTTGGATATTTTCTTGCTTCTGAAATGGTTCCTTGTCAAAGCTGTTGTCGTTTTACAAAACCAATAAGGAATAGACAGGCAAGCACAGTTCACAACCCTACAGCAGTGCTTGAAATGGGAGAAAAATTGGAAAAGTATATCTGGTCAATTATGTTCCATTAAATGGTAATAAGACAGCTTCTAGTCCTCCAAAGTGGGGAAGAAGGATGATGTCCCACCTCATCCAGCTCCCCTTTCCCACCCTAACAATTCAAGTACTTAGGGAGTAGGTTGAGATAAAACTCCTAAATAAATATGAAGCAATTTTTGTGGGTAATACTGAAGAGAGGTACGCTCAAGAGGATATCTTCTACCCTTCCCACAATCCCCACACTGGCATGCTTGCACTTTAAATCTCACCTTCATGCAGAAGTATACTGCCTCCAGTTTAATTCGGTAAGTATTAAGGTAGGGAGAGGCTGGGAGAGGCAGCTGATAGCACCTCTTAAGGGCCAGTCAAGGACTGGATGACTTGGGTTCAAGTCCTAGATCAGAGACAATCCCCCCATCCAGTGCCTCAAGTAACCCTCTGTAATAGTAATTAAGGTGAGACTTTTTTCTGTTGACCTTTAATGATTTTGGCCTTTGTCTGAATGGGGCAGATAAAGTGGGATGTTTTTGTGTTTCTCAGCACTGAGACAATTGGGAGCCATTGACTTGTATCTGCTGTGATATTGGGGGTGGGGAACTTCTCCACACCCAGCCTGGGTGAGGTCAGGGCCCTCTGGCCCTGAACAGGATATATAAGTGCAAAGGTTAGTGTTCTCCCTCAGAGCTTTGAGCCACAGCAGGAGTGGCGTGTGACTCTGGGCCAGTCATTCTAATGAGCTCCCCGGCTGTATACCCAGATGTTGATAACTATGAATTGTATTTGGTCTGTAATTCAGGGTGCTGGCTTTTCCCCCTGAACTAGGTGGATGTTATTTGTATGCTGAATTAAAGTAAGATTGTTAACCTCTTAATGTTGTTTTCCTTAAGTAAAGCAGATCAAAAGGACCTGTGTTGGAGCTTTCTGGGTGCTGGTTGTTAGTGGATCTTACACCCCCACAGAAGCTGCTAGCTGGATTGTTGATACACCTTCTTGAGATTATAAATTACAAATCAATTGCTGATCTGTACAGTGGAGAAAATTCCCATGTTTTGATCTCCCTACACTTACAAAATCATGCCTTAGCAAATATGTAAATATGTATGTGAGTAAACATATATGTATAGTGTATGTGTGTATACACACATTTTCAAGACACTGTGCCTGGTATCAGGGATATAAAAATTAAAAAAAGAAACAGTACCTGTCTTCAAGGAACTTACATTCTTCTATCAAAGTTTTCTACTTCTCCCACTCTATTCTATCCCATACAAAATTCCCTTCCCCCTCATTATGATCTCTGGTTGCTTAGTCCCTCCCTATTACCTCATTCCATACATTCCAGTTCTGCCATTACTTGTTTCCATAGATAATCTTGGACCTATTGTTTGTCATTTTAATGATTCATCTGATAGCAATCCAGAGCTCCCATCCCCCAACCAACATTATCACCATCACCACCACTATTATCCTCAAGCCTTTTGCCATTCCTGATTTGCTAATCTTCATCCCTGGGTAATCCTTACCATTTGAGTTTTGAGTTTCTTTCTTGTCTTATTTTACTGACAGATTTCTCTAACCCCTATTAATTCTAGGACTTTCCCTCTGTTAATTATTTCTCATTTGTCCTATATAAAGCTTGCTCTGTGTGTGTGTGTGTGTGTGTGTGTGTGTGTGTGTGTGTATACACATGTTGGCTCCTTCATGAGATTGTAAACTTCTTAAGGGCAAGGACTATCTGTTGCTTCTTTTTGTATCTCTAGCACTTAGCATGGTGCCTGGTACACAGTAGGTGCTTAATAAATGTTTATTATATTTTGTTGTATTTTCCCAGTTAGCTAAGCTAAGCAAATAATGAAGAAAGTAATGAACATCAGCTACTACAAATTTATGGTCCAAAATCTTCAGGTTCTTCATTGCTACTCAGCAATCCTTATTCTCTTCTCTTGTTAGTTTGTCATCTTATTCTCCGAATCGTTTCCTCTCTTCTCAAGACAACAAGCTCACTCTTATCCCCTTTACTTCTAGCAGACACCCTAGCCCCGTACTTCACTGAAAAGATTGAGGCTACTTAACCCACTCCAATCTTCCAGACTAAGAGTTTCTGAACATCAATCATTTAACATTTATTAAGTGTCTACTGTATGCCAGATAATGTACTAAGCATCAACAACCTCTCTCTCTCTTCCCTTCTTTCTCAAAGGAAGATGTTGCAAAAGGCTTAATTTACCCTTTACCTGTCCCCTTGATCCCTCCAGAGCTTTCTTCAGCAGTCATCTCCTCAATCTCATGCATGTCTTCCTTTCTACCAACTTTTCTTCATCTACTTGGACTCCTATTTTGTTCTTCCTCGTCCTAAAAACTTCTTCCCATGAATATGTTTTGCTACTGTCTTATCCATTTCCTCCCCAGAACTGAAAAATTTCTGGAAAAAATTTGTCTACACTTCCTCATGGGCAGCTAAGTGGTGCAGTGGATAGAGTGCTGGGCCTGGAGTCAAGAAGACTTACAACAACAAAAACACTTCCTCACTGCCTTTTCTGTACCTGGTAATCTACCAAAACTGATCTTTAATGACCCCTTATTTGCTAAATCCACAGGCTTTTTCTGCCTCATTCTCCCTGATCTTTCTGCAGCATTGGACACCCTCTCCTGGACATTTTCTTCTCCTTTGAATAGGTAGGATTTGTACTGAGCCTTGAAAGAAATCAGAGAAACTAAGAGATGGAGGTGAAGAAGTAAAGCATTCTATGTGGGGGATTGCAAGGGCAAAAGCATAGAGGTCGGAGATGGGGTGTCATGGTTGAGGACCTGAAAGGGGGCCAATAGTGCTGGATTACAGAATATATAGAGTATAAGAAATATAAGAAGACTGGAAAGTTGGATTGTGAAGCACATTAAACGTAAAAAAAAAAAGGGAATTTATATTTGATTCTAGGGGCAATAGGGAGCCACTGAATTCCATTGAGCCAGGAAGGTGACATAGTCAGACCTATAATTATTTGAGTGGAGAATAGATTGGAGTGGGGAGAGACTTGAGGCAGGGAGACCAATCAGAAGGCTATTGTGCCAGGCATGAGGTGATTAGGATCTGAACTGGGTTTGTGGCTATAGGAGTGGAGAGAAGAGAACATGTACAAGAGATAGTATGAAGTTAAAACAGTTAGATTTAGCAATGAATTGGATATGTAGGGTGAGAGTGAGTGAGGAATAAAGGATGACGCTGGTGTTAGACGTTTGGATAAATAGGATTATGGTACCCTCAATGCTCGTGAGGAAGTTGGGAAGAATGGAGGGTTTGAAGGGAAAGATGAGTTCTGTTTTGGACATATTGAGTTTGAGATGCCCAAAGGACATTGAGATGTCCAAAAAGTATTTGGTGATATGGGAATGGAGTTCAGGAGAGAGATTAGGGCTGGATATATAATAATAACACTACCAGCTACCATTTATATAGCAATTCAAGGTTTGCAAAGCATTTTTTTAAAAAAAAAACTATTTTTTATTTTTAGTTTACAACACTCAGTTCCACTAGTTTTGGGGTTCCAAATTTTCTCTCCCTTCCTCTCCTCCCCCCTCCCCACCCAAGACGGCATGTAATCTGATATAGGTTCTACATACCTTCACATTGAACTTCTTTACATAATAGTCCAGTTGTGAAGAATTATAACCAATGGCATGAATCATGAGAAAGAAGAAATGAAACCAAAAAAGAAAGAAAAAAAAGAAAGCAAACAGTTTGCCTCAATCTGTATTCAGACTCCATAATTCTTTCTTTGGATGTGGTTTGCAAAGCACTTTACAAATATTATTTCATCTTATTCTCACAACAATCCTGGGAGGGAGGTACTATTATTATCTCCATTTTACGGATGAGGAAACTGAGGCAAACAGAGGTTAAGTGACTTGTCCAGGGTCACACAGCCAGTAAGTACAGGCAGTTCTGCTATAACACAACATATATATTTCCCAAAAGAATCTCCTTGTGAGAAACTGAGTAATAAAAACATACAGATCTTAAAGGGAAAAATGGTATTGGGTTACAATGCTAAAAAAAACTTTATAAATGACACATTTAAAAAGATAGGACCCTAATAAAAATGGTGGTGTGGTTTTATACATGATACATGCTTAAGAAATACATAAAAACTACAATAAATAGTGACCTGAGACTGCTACTCAGCCCAGGCTACAAGAGCAAGTTGGATGGCTGCATCTCACCTTGAAGCCAGAGCCTCTAGAAGGGAGTAAGGGCGTGGTGGTACAACCAACACTGCTCACCTGACAGCTTCTACCGCACCAGATGTACAATAAATATGGCCACTTTCCCTTTACAAAGACCTAAAGTTTGCTCATGGAAGCGGGCATCTGAAGGGTTGTGAAATTGCACAGTTTTCTGCATTCTCTGTTCCTCTGTTCCTTGAAGAAATCTTGCAGAAGCAAACTCAAAATCTGACTTATGTTCAGAATGTTCCCAAATATACAATCACATTGGAACAATATGACATTTTGGGGAATAAACCGACTGTATCTGAGTCTCGATTTGAACTCAAGTCATCCTGATTCTAGATTCAATACTTCTTCCATTGCCCCATGTATCTGCCTCATAAGAAATCATCATCTGGCTCATCATTGAAACCACAGGATCTGATGGGCTTCCAAGTGAGATGGTATGGAAAGAAAAAAGAAGGTAGTGCTTTGGGGGATACCCAGAGGTTGTCTGGCATTGGAAAAGATCCAGCAAAGGAGACTAAGAAGAACTTAAGTCAAATAGAAGGAAAACCAGGAGAAAGCAGCAACATGAAAACTTAGTAAGGAGAGCCTATCCAGTGTCAAACACACATACGTATATGCCTCATATACCTCATTCTTTCTCATAGGCATGCTTTGGTTCATACAGTTCCTGGCATGCCCTCCCCTCACCCTTCCACTCAAACCACCTCATCCTCGCCTCCCCCCCACTCCAGTCAACACCTACTAGCCGTTTAAAATCTCATCAATTGCCACTTCTTTTATGAGTAAATTTTGGAGAAGATATGGAAAGATACGAATACTAAGGCATTGTTGGTGGAGCTGTGAATTAGTATAATCATTCTGGAAAGCAGTTTGGAATTATGCAAAATAAGTGACTAAAATGTTCACACCATTGGACCCAGGGATTGCAAGCATGTATCCCAAGAAAGTGATTGAGAAAAAGGTGCCATACATACTAAATTATTTATAGCAGCACTTTTTGTGGTAATAGAGACATGAAAATAAAATAAATGCCCATTGATTAGGGAATAGTGAAACAAAATGTGGTACATGAATGTAAAGCTTCTTATTCTGTAAGAAACAACGAATATGATTGATATAGTGAAGTAGGAAAAGACTTATATGAATTGATATAATTCAAGTAAGCAAAGCTAAAGAAACGATACACAGAGTGTTACCACAATGCAAATGAAAAGAACAACCACAAAACAATTGAGAATGAATGTTATAAACTTATAAAAAACAACCCTGGACCCAAAGAAGAGATATAAGAAAACACCATGTTTTGACTCTTTGCAGAGGCGAGGGCTCCAGCCATAGGTGTAGCACGAAACATTACGTATAACATCAAATCTTTTCCATGTATTCATTGATTTTGCTGATTGTTTTTGGACTTTTCCCCTCTTTTTCTTAAAAAAAAATCTTTGCTAAACTATATAGCTTTCTGGATAGGGGACAGGGAGGGCTACAGGGGAAATCTAAAGTGATGTAGAAAAGATATAAATAAAAATCTATTTTTTGGAGGGGGAAAGGCAGGGCAATTGGGGCTAAGTGACTTGCCCAAGGTCACACAGCTAGTAAGTGTGTCAAGTGTCTGAGGCCAAATTTGAACTCAGGTCCTCCTGACTCCAGGGCCAGTGCTCTACTCACTGGGCCACCTAGATGCCCCCCAAATCTATTTTTACAAGCCTAATCAAGTGCTACTTTTTATATAAAGACTTCTCTTCCCTCTTTCCAGTCAGTAACAACTGGAATCTCACATTCAGGTGAACTCTTTGAAGGCGGGAACCATGTTTTTGCCCTACTTCGTATCCTCAGGGCTTAATAAATGATTGCTGACTGTCCTAGTACATGTACTGATACCTCTTTGTGAATTTACCATATATTATTCTGTGCTACACTTATTTGTATATTGGTCATTTCCTTCTTTACTGTAAGTCAATGTGAACAGTTCCTAGGCCTCATATAAGCTTTATATCTCACACAGCAACCAACCCAGTGCATTGTACACAGTAGGCATTTAATAAATATTTGAACAAGTATGACCTGCTCAGTACTAAAATAGATGAAAGTATCTGCCCTCAAGGTAGATGCATTTGGAGAAGTAAGACTAACATACATGACACTGCGCATAAAACAGATTATGAATACCCTGGGGTCACTGGACATGAGACCACGAGTCCAAGATTTTCTGAGACAATCTTGGTTTCAAGTATTCTGTCTTGTTGTTCCCCCAAACCATGGAAATATCACAGACATGCCAACATTTTGGCATGTATTAGAATGTGTGATGTCAGTAAATGTTATAATAAAAATACACGTAAGCCACAGAAGAATGTGAGCTCCAAAAGGAAAATCACAGGAAGAAGCAAAATCATGATTTTGGAGTGGTTTTGTACCAGACCTGTGATGTGATCAGGGTTGTTTGTTGTTGTTCAGTCATGTCTGACTCTTTGGGACCAGGTGGACCATACTATTCATGAAGTTTTCTTGGCAAAGATAATGTAGTGGTTTGCCACTTCCTTCTCCCTCTCTAAGGGGGCAGATGGGGATGGGAACTCTAAGGGAAGTATTAAAGGGGAGACTCTAAGGAGGAGCACCGCCTCTAAAAGGACACGGAGAGGTTAATTACTTGCCCAGGGTCACATAGCCAGTATGTATCAGAGGTAGCTTGGCGTTTGGATCTTCCTGACTTTGACTCTCTTTATAATTATTACCTTAACATGAGCATTCATGTCAGTGAATATGTGTGTTTATAGTTATGTAGTATGTCTATATGGGGTACATAGAGGCACACATATGGTATGGGTGCCATGGCACTGGTTATCATTGACCTTAACTTTTCTGGTCATGATCAGTCAATCAATCAATAAACATTTATTCAACTCTACAGTGTGGCAGGCACTGTGCTAGCGATACTAAAAGAGGCAAAAGATAGTTCCACCTCAAGGAGCTTACAATCTAATAGGAGAGACAACATGCAAACAATATATATGTAGCAAGCTATGTACAGGATAAATAGGAAATAATTAACAAAGGGAAGGTTGTATGCATACATACAAAAGGCTTCACTATTTTGACAGCAAAGCAAAACATATTCCAGTTTGAGATTAAGCAAAGCTCACTATATTTCTAGACTTGACCTAATTCTTCTCTCCCTTCTCTCCCAATTCTTCCCACTCTCTCTCCCACTCTTGCTTCTCCCATGTACATTTGACCAAGGGTGACATTTTTGTGCCAATCCTTCTGGTGAATAATACAAAAATTCTTCAAAAATAAACAACCCAAATAAATAATTAACATGCAGATAACATGCAGATAACAAGAGCAAGATGGAGGTGAGTACCTCTCATTCCAAGCCACTAAGCTGGATTCCTGGCAAATTGCCCAAGTGACTTATGGTTAGGGCCTTGATCATCCTAAGAGCTATGTCCGGGTTTTTATAAAACGTCAAAGTTGGAAGGGACCTCAGAGGTGATTCAGGTTCATCTGTCACTGACTGGTAGTTATTCTTAAAGACTTCCAGCAATGAACAATCCACCACCTACTGAGGCAACTCATTCCACCCTTGGTCAACTCTAATTGTGAGGATGTTTTTTCATAAAAAGGGTGCCAGCCAGCCAGTGTCTTTAAGAACCACATTAGCCACAGTAATGGGAAACAGACTATTGCTTAGGGACAAAGAATGCCTGGGCCTCAGCTTCTTCATTTGTAATATGACTAGATGACCTTCAAGTTCAATTCAATTCAACAAGCAGTTATTAAGCACCCATTCCATGTGCAAGGCACTGTGCTAGGTGCTGAAGATGTAAAGGCAAAAACAAAACAGCCTCTACCCTCGAGGAGCTTATGTTCTATTAGGGGAAAGAACAAGTCAGCCTTAACTCCTTTGAGTCTATGATTGTGCAAGGCAGGCATATGAAACCTCCCGCATTCATCAGTTTCACACAAAGGACTCTCATCTTTCAAATCAGGCAGCCCCTTCCCTGTCTTTCAGGGCAACATCAAAGACCTTCAGTGATCAACAGGATTTATCATATCTGGAGTGTTTTAAACTAACAACGATTTTGTTCTACAAAAGATGAAATATGTACTTTCATCCTGAATGGTGTAAATGTTGATTCATCTCATGGAATCCATCCACATGTGAAACTCCATCACCTGTCTCCATACCTTTTCATTGACTCTCTCCCACAGTTCTCTCTCCTCACCTCCACCTCTTAGAATTGTTAGTTTTCCTCATGGCTTAGCTCTGGTGCCATCTTCTGCATGAAGTCCCTCCTGATCCCCACAGTTGCTATTTCCTTCCCATACCTTCTGGTCCTTCTCAGTCCCTTTACTGACTCCTCATCCATGTCATGCTCACTAACTATGAGTGTGTCCCAAAGCTCTATCCTGCACCCTCTTCTCTTTCCTTCCATAATCTCTCCTGTGGTGACCTCATTGCTATACAGATCTTTATATCCAATCCTAGTCTCCCTCCCGAGCTCCAGGGCCACATCATCAAACCTCTTTTGGGTAGCTTGTTGGCATCTCAAACTCAACAAGCCCAAAGTAGTGCTTTTCAGGAGGTTAAGAGGTTCTTCAAGCAGTTTTAGCTATGTTCCTGATGGCCCTTTAAGAAACAAGAGGCTCCTGGGGGGCAGGGAGTTGAGGTAGAAACAGCTCTGAGGAGTATGGGGTCTGGAAATAGAGAAGAGGAAGAGCTATGGAAAAAGAACTCAGTTCTTGAAAAGAGAACACTTCTTACAACTTGGGGAGGAATTTCTCTGCCCTCTTTAGCAGCCATGGTGTCTTGCAGAATAGCTACTTGCCCAAGAAGAGAAACTGTGCCCGGCAGGAGGTTAACATAGGTTAACCATAAGAGCCACTTGTCCAGTAAAGATGCTGTGCCCAGGGAGAGCAACAGTATGAGAAAATCAAGGTCATTCGGGTCCCAAAGCATAGGAGGAGCGAGTTTCTTTGGCCATATGTGTTTTCTAGGTGTGAGCCTCTCTTCTAGTGTGTGTGCCCACTTTTCTCACTGACACTGCATGGTTTTTTTTAGAAGAATATGTCTCAGGGCTTATGGAGGAGATGTTTTATATGGCTGTTCTTATGATAACATCAGAAAATGCCTTTGCTTTGAGCTAATTGTGTCTGCTGGCTGGCTCTTCAAGATAAATGTACCAGTGAGGGCCCATGAGTTATAGTTTTGGAAATGAGGATCCCCAAAGTACCTTGATCTCCCAGAACTTGCTTCCAATGGGCACAGTCACCTCGTGGGGACCCAACGTGGGAGTTCAAGTTGGAGAGTACTTCCTAGGAGTGCTATATATACACACACATGAGTATAAATACATATATATATATATACACGCACAAATATATATGTATATGTTTGTGTGTACTTACAGAAGACAACTCACGTAGTCTTGAGAAGTTGTTAGTACTAAAAAGACAAGCAACAATATAGGACAAGTGTTCAGCCCTGTTCTCATAGCCTCATATGGTGGATACTCTTGAAGCTAGGTTTATGGTCTCTTTGTCTTATTTAGTTTTGTATAGTCCCAGCTAAGGCTAGGAATTCTTGGAAAGCTATCCTGGAGCTCTGGGCTCATTCTGGGCTCTATTTTGGAAGGTGAGTCAACTTTGGATCAGTCAAGTTTCAAGGATAAGCAATGATCCCTGGCTAAACAATTCTACCAGGCTGCTATAAAGCTTTGTTCTTATACTTTTCAGGGGAGGGGGCATGGCAATATCTAATTGGTACTTTCAAACATTACATTTTATTCATTTGTTGGCAAAGTTCATGTAGAATATCTGCATTAGGGCAATATGGGCAAGTCAGCTGAATGAGCTTCTGGTGGTAAGCTCTGACCAATTAATTGTAGCAAGTGGAGATCAATCTAGGTGCAATTCTCTATCCCTCTCCCAGGCAAATTGTTTAAGTGTTACAAACACTATAGCAATAAAATATATAAGTGTTGAGTATACTACAGACACAGTTTACTACCTAATATACTTGGACTTCCATTTCAATTCTAATTGGACAGGAAAGATGCTCCAGACTTCTATAGTAGAACCCTCATGGCAAGCATGACCCAGAAAAAGTCCCAGGATAGAGGAGAATTAGGAGCACTCGAAGTCCAGATGGTATCCACTGAGTATGCATGAGTTATCAATATATCTCAGCCATTTCCAGCCATGCTGCCTACATTCCAACCATCACCTTTGACTCCAATATCAAGCCCATAGCCTTGGGACTTCAGGCTTCTGATTGGTAATTCTTTACCTTATCTTGCCTAAACATACACTCCCCATTCCATATTCATGATATCCTCTGTCCTTTTCCATCTCCTTCCAGAAATGTCATATCTGCCCCGCCTCCCACCCCACCCCAAGCCAATGGTACTACAATCCAGGGCAATAGAACAAAGATGGAAATTTTAGTTTCTTCATATTGCCTTAATGAGACAGAAAACTGCTGTGTAGGCTTGCTTGGTACCCCAGAACAGAATAAGACCCTCATACCCACACTATTATAATAAAATTGATCATTTGTAATAAAATTGAGTCCAAATAAAATCAACATTACCATTCCTGGGAATGACATATCAATCAATGACTCCGTTCACCATTTCCTCTGACTTCCTATCCAAAACTTTGCTCCCTGGCTACTACTCCCCTTATGTTTGTTGTCTTCCCTCAAAGTAAGAGCCTCAAAGGCAAGGACTGTTTTGCTCATTTATATTTGTATCCCTAGCCCTTAGAACAGTGCCTGGCATATCTTAAGTACTTAATAAATGCTTTTTTGTTCATTCATTAAATATCTCATTCATCTATTATGTAACACCAACCTGCCCCACAAAGTGCCTTTGGAGTTTTGCCACCAGGCATTTCAGGGACCAGGAGGGCAGCAGAAATGTTACATTGCCCTCCAAGCCAATGCTGCTGCAGCTCAGGGACATAACATAAAGATGGAAATCTGCATTTCATGTTCCCTTAATAAGACAGAAAACTGCTGGGTGTAGGTTCACTTGGAACCCCAGTGCAGAACAAGACTCTCATACCTACCCTACTGTAATGAAATTGAATCCCACCAGCTTTCAACCAAAGCAAGTTGATGGCTGGTACTTCAGAGCTCTGCACACAGAAAAGGGAGCAAGTTTTCAATCTGGTCTCCAAATTCAGCATCATTCCTTGGCTCAAGAATGATCTCATTTCATCGCTCAGTTGGGAATTTGCCTGATGCTGTCATGTTTTGGACTGAGAGTAAGCTTGGAAAGGCTCCTATGCTTGTTACTCCAAAGAACATGAAGGGTGGGGGGGAGGTTAGGTGAGAACAACAAAAAAACACAAAAACCAACACAAACCCAACCAAGAGCAACAAACTGGTTTAAGATATCCAGTCCTAGTAAACAATATCCAAACAGAATATTGGAGAGAGAAAAGCATGGAAGCTCTTAACCCCGTTGCAACAATTAAATAGAAGATCCAGTTAGAGCTGGGATACTCGATGTACCTTCTTGGTCATGCTAACCCCCAAGATATCTGGGCCAACCTCTTTAGCAAGCAGAGGCAACATCCAGTCTCTAACAGTGAAAAGAGGGAATATAACTGGGTCATTTTTTTTCTTTAGAGTATATACATTTATTCAGATGCATATGATGGCTCTTAGATTTAGAACTGGAAGTGTCCTCACACATTATCTACTCCAGGCCTCTCATTTTATAGATGAGGAAACAGACCCAGAGAGATTAAGTGCTCTATTTCAAACCACACAAGTAGTAAGTGGCAGAGCCAAGAGGCTGCAGCACGTTGGAGTGAAAAAAAAAAAGACTCGATCTGGAATTAGAGATCCTAGGTTCAAATTCTGCCTCTGATGTTGACCATTTATACAACTAAGTCATTTAACATTTTGAAACCTCAGTTATCCGTCTAAAACATGAGGAGGTTGAACTAAATGGACTCTGAGGCCCTCTTAGACTGTGTTTCCGTGACTGCAGTCTTTTACTCCATAATCCAGGTCTCTTTCCACTACCCATGTTTAAATATAGCAGCTAGATGGTGCTGGACCTGGAATCAGGAAGACCTGAGTTCAAATCCTCCCTCAGATGTTTACATCTGAGTTATAGTGAGATTTAAATGAGATAATATAAGTAAAGGCCTTTGCAAATCTTAAAGCACTATATAAATGCTAGGTATACTTGTGATTTATTTTGGTGTTCTTACCCAGTAACAAAAATGCTTGATGGCCAAGGGTATCTCAAAGACGGTACAATCGCCTTCCCAGAAGCACTCATATTTTCACAATTTCTGCATGAAACCTGGTTATATGGAATGCCAACAGAAGTGTAGAAAGAAAAAGTAATCACAAAAGAGCAGAAGAGAGAGTAGAGAAAGGGGTGGGGTGGGGTGGTGGGATATAAGATAAGGAGAAAGTCATGAAATTATAAGATATAGAGCTTAAAAACTAAGTCCAGCTCCCTCATTTTAAAGTGAAGTCTAGAGATTAATTTCTGTGACTCACCCAAGATTAAACAGGTAATAAAAATGAAGCCAAAATTTGAATTCAGGACCTCAGATTCCAAGTAGAGTGTCCCTTCCACTTTACAATACCTTATATCCTGCCCAAGAAATTGGAGAAGCTAGGTGGTGAAGAGGATAGAGTGCTGAGCCTAAAGTCAGGAAGAGTCACCTCATGAGTTAAAATCCAGCCTCAGACACTTACTAGCTGTGTGACCTTGGGCAAGTCACCTAACCCTGTTTGTTTGACTCAGTTTTCTCATCTATAAGATGAGCTGGAGAAGGAAATGGCACACCACTCCACTATCTCTGTCAAGAAAATCCCAAATGGTGTCATGACTCAACAGCAATAACAAACATAAGAAATGTTGCCTTGGCTTCAGTAGGGGATTGCTGGGGGGCTGATGGGCTCTGTGAATCACTGTTCACTAATAGAGACAGATGATTGGCTCCCTAGCCTCTCAGGATATAGCAATGGCAGCATTTCCTCTGGAGTCCTGGCAGTCATAATGCAACTGCAGTAGCTTGAGCAATAGGAGAGCCTAAACTATTTTTGCCACTACCACAGCTAAATGTGGAGGAGTGGACAGTCAGGATGACTCAGGGGACCCTGGGTTCAGGCAGTTAGTAACTGTATTTCCTCAAGCAAAGAACCTTAACCTCTCTGAACATCATCTTTCTCATCTGTAAAATAGTAATAACGATAGCATTACCTCACAGAGTGGTTGTGAGGTTCAAGTGAGATAATGTATATAAAGCACTTTACAAACCTTCAAGAGCTGTGTACACATCAGCTGTTGAGGCTGTTGTTTATCTGTGGGGCTTCCTGATGGTGGGTTCTGATTTTCCCCCAAATGTCTGTAGTTCCAAGGGTGGACTTAGGTCTTGTGAAGGACATCTACTGCTACTCACGTCTTGCTGGGCAGGAGCTGTCACAGCCTTGGTTTCTGTATCATCACTGCCCTCAACCCCTCTCAGCCCATCTTTCTTTCTTCTGCTCTCACGAGGAACGGCATAATTAAGGCAGCTGCTCCGGCGTACCTCCCCCTAACCTGAAAAGGAAGTACTCTTTTGTGGCCCCCTCACCAAAAATATTAGTTCTCATAAGAGTGGTAGTTCTAATTTTCAATACTTTTTCAATACCAAAGTCAATCTTTTTTTACCCATAACTGCCTCATTGTCTGTGAATGGTTCTGCATATGCCACATTTACACAAATGATCCACACACTCACACCATTGGCCCTGCTGGTTACTGGACACCAGTATCCTAGGAGTCAATAGTACCAAATCCCATTCTGACCCACTTTAAAATCCTTAATTTAACAAGATTAAACCAGAGATGTAAATCAGATTGCATTATTTCATATTACTTCCTTTTACACAATCTAAGGCCAGAACAAGAGGTCAGCTAAGTGGCACAATGGACAGAGTGCTGCGCAGCAAGTCAGGAAGACTCATCTTCCTGAGTTCAGAGCTGGCCTCAGACATTTACTAGCTGTGTGATCCTGGGCAAGTCACTTAACCCTGTTGGTTTTAGTTTGCTCATCTGTAAAATGAGCTGGAGAAGGAAGTGGAAAGCCACTCTAATATCCTTGTCAAGAAAACCCCAAATAGTGTCACCAAGAGTCAGACACAACAGAAACAATTGGACAGCAACAAAAGCTAGACCAAACTGGACTTCTTACTCTTCCTCATACAAAATACTCCCAATCTCCCATCTCTGTGACTTTATATTTGCTGTTTCCAATGCCTGAAATGTTCTTAAGCTTCACCTATGCCTCTTAAAATCAGTTTCCGCAAAGATTCAGCTCAAGCACCGCCTTCTGCATGAAACCTTTCCTGATCCCGTTAGTGGCTGGTGCTACCTCCCTCTAAATTAGCATGTACATACTATATATGCATCTATAATACTTATACTTCTTTAAACAGCTTAGGCTTGAGTTGCTTCAACTGTATGCTATATGTTTTTCTCATTATTCTGTATGCTATATGTTTTTCTCATTATTCTTTCTTATTGCTTTTTATTCATTCTGATCCTAAGATCTGATGAATCAATGGACACACATAGCTGATTCAAGGATAGCTTCTAAGTTGATAACAAGTCTTTTCCTATTAAAATAAAATCTGTTTTTTTTGTAGCACTATATACAGGATCCTGGCCCACCAAAAGATGATTCTCCTTTGTTTTACAGTATTTATTCATCAATGCCTTAACTTGTTTACTAGATCTGGAGGCCTTCTTCTGTTGTTAATGTTTTCCCTGTTAATTTATCTACTTATGTTCAAGATTTCTGAGTTTCATTCTTCACAAGATTTTTTGTAATTTCCAGTCTTTTTTTCCCTATTCACCTTCTGATCCTGTCCCCTCTGGGTCTCAAAGAGTCTTAGCCACCTCCCACACTAGGCAATTCATGGTTCATCCAGTCTATGTCTCTATCCTAAGTGATTTTTGAGTGGTTAGAACTAGCCCCAGCTATAGGCTGTGCACTTTTCCTTAGGCTTAGTAGAGAGTTACATAGCCCCATACCCCTTCCAGTATGGTGTCCTGTCCTTCCTCTGAGCTGTTTGTTTGCCCCAGGACAGGTAGAACTGCCATGCTGGTACTACTGGCAGTAGTGGAGGCACCAGTAGATCAAAGCTTTGCAGCATTGGTGCTATAAGGTTATCTGTCCTGGCACCAGCAGTTCAGAGCTTTCCAATGCTAGTGCTACAGGGTTGTATCCCCCAGGAGGCTTTTCATCCTAAAGGGCTGCTATCTGCCAGACTGTCTGTCATTGCCCAAGCAAACTTACACAGTCTGGAGGAGGGGTCTCCAAGACATTATAAAGAGAGAAAAGGGCCCAGGTGTGGGGTTGGGTTTTGTTGCAAGCCCTGAACCATTTATTAGGTCCTTGTATCTGTTAGTGCAGCCTTACTACTGGTATCATGGGAGGTGGGGTAGAAGTGTTGAGTGAGTTCAGAGTCAATGAGAGTCAGTTCACAGGGTTTGTGATTTGTATGTGTTTTTTACCTTCTTTTGCATTCTGCATGCCATGGAAACAGCTAAAATGGCTTTATGTTTGTTTTAGGTAGGTTTGAAAGATAGTGGGATTCAGAAAAAATGCCTGGTCCTCCATCTTGTTGCTCAGAAGTCTGAGTTGGTACATTTTTTAAAGGGCACCAGATCCCTTTCACCCAGATACAAAGTAGCATAAGCCCCAATGCTCAAGAGCCACTCTGGTCACTCTGCAGATCTCAGATGTCCTGTGGCATTTTCCAGATCAAGTCACAAGGAAGCTAGATGGCTAGGTCTCTGACTGTCAAAAGGCCTCACCTTTTTCTTTGTTTTAACATCATTACAAGTAGGCACCTTTGCTACATGTGAAAATTTTATCTCTGTTCTTTAAATCCAAGAAGTTCTTTGTATTTGTATCCTCTGCCTAACACAACGCATGGCACTTAAATGAATGTTGATAAGTAAAAGCAGCCAGAGATGTGCATAGGACAGAGACAGAGTCCAGACAAGCCAAAAAATTGACACAGGGAAAGGAAATCTGGTGTGTACGAGCAATCAAGGCAAGGTGCAAATACAACAGCTTATGCCCCTGGGCTACTTTATTTTGAATCTAAAACCCCACCTTCTTCAAGAAGCCTTTTCTGGGGACAGCTAGGTAGCACAGTGAGTAGAGTACCCACCTGGAATCAGGAGGACCTGAGTTCAAACTTGGCCTCAGACACTTGACCCACTTACTAGCTGTGTGACTTTGGGCAAGTCACTTAACCCCAATTACCTTGCCCTTCCCCCTCTTAAAAGAACAAAAAGGAAAAAAAAAAAAGAAGCCTTTTCTCATCCGCTCTTCATCCTAGTGATGGCCCTCTGTTGATTAGCCCCAATTTATTCTGCCTATATCTTATCTGTACATAGTCGTTTGCATGTTTTCTCCCCCATTGGACTGAGCTCCTTGGAGCCAGAGACAGGGTTTTTTACTTGTTTGTTTTTTGTTTTTGTTTTTTCCTTGTATTTACAATGTCTGGCACATAGTAGAAACTTAATAAATGCTTGTTGACTTGACTCAAAGATGAGCTGGGGAAGGGATACTGGCACTTACACCTTTTTTATGGGGCAGGCTGACTGGAATTTGGAAATAGGTAGTCATTTTTTTCCCCTCACCAAAAATGGAAACACAAATTGATACCTTTGGGTGCGCATTCCAAACTGCTAAGTGTTCTCAGACACTTCCTGGAGTATTGTTGGAGATACACAGTTAAGGCAAGAATAAGACTACTGACCATTTTTGCCAACTTGTAGGTTTTTCTGTAGTATTTTAGGGCCAGATACAATCAACATAACGTCATCTCCAAATAGCAATCTCTGTAGTCAGTCAGCCAATAAACATTTATTAAGTGTCTACAATGTGCCAAGCACTGTGCTAAGTGCTAGAGATACAAATATGAAAAAGAAAGACAATCCTTGCCCTCAAGGAGTTTATAATCTAATGGAGGAAGACAATACACAAAAGGAAGCTGAAAGAAGGGGAGGAGAAAGTAGGGAAAATGTAGACTTGGTTGGCCATGACCTGACAGGCTGCTTCATGAAAATACTGACAAAAAGAGGGTATACTTTCACCATCACAGCTGAAAGGGAAATTGTGACATCAGGGAGAAGCTATGCTATGTTGCCCTGGACCTCAAGCAGGAGGTGGCTACTGCTGCTTCATTTTCATCCCTGGAGTAGAGCTATGAATTTCTTGATGGTCAGGTGATCACCATTGACAATGAGAGGTTCAGGTATCCAGAGGCTCTCTTCCAGCCATCGCTCCCAGGTAAGGATTCCTGTGGCATTCTTGAGGTCACTGTCAATTCTATCATGAAATGTGGTGTTGATATCTAAAGGATCTCTATGCCAACACAGTATTGTCTGGTAGTACTACCATGTACCCTGGTATTGCTGACAGAATGCAGAAAGAAATCATAGCCCTAACACCTAGCACAATAAAAATTAAGATTATTGTTCCCCCTGAACATAAGTATTCCACTTGGATTGGTGGGTGTATTCTGGCTTCTTTCTTCCTTCCAGCAGATGTAGATCAGAAAGCAGGAATATAACATATCTGGCCCATCCATGGGCCATCACAAATGCTTCTTAACAGACTGCTAACAGGTACAGAGCATTTGCTGCATGGGTATAAATTTGTCCTGGCAAATATACACCTCATGTTAGCCTCATGAAACTGAAATAAGTCTTTTTTGAAAAGAAATTTGTCCTTTCAGAAGTTGGTATCCAATATTAAACGAATGTCAGCACTTTTTAGATTTTTGAAGTATTACTGATTTGATCTCGTATTCAAGTTATCAGTTGCTCCCTTGTATGTTTTAGAATACCTTGTACACATCTTTGATCTAAATTCTCAACTGACAATTAAAGCTAAGAGTTAACTTCTATAGAGAATTGACCTGATAGTATGGCATATTATTTCTGTGGCCTCTTATGTCTTGAAATATAATTATCAGTTGTTATAACTATTTTCTGGTTATCTATCTGGTTGGTTAACACTCATCAGCTGTACAGTTTATTCTATAAAGCATCAGACATGTTGTGTTGTTTTCAGTTGTTTCAGTTTTCAGCTGTGTCTGACATTTCATGACCCTATTTGGGGTTTTCTTGGCAAAGATACTGGAGGGGTTTGCTATTTCCTTCTCTAGCTCGTTTTTCAGATGAGGAAATTGAGGCAAACAGGGTTAAGTGACTTGCCCAGAGTCACACAATCTGAGGCCATATTCGAACTCAGCAAGATGACCCTTCCTGACTCCAGGGCCATTTCTAGCTGCCCATATCAGATCTTTGTAGGATATCTAAAGGTCAGATTTCCAGCACGTAGAAGAGTTGGCTTGAAGAATTTCTCTCCTAAGTCTGGAAAGAGCTTATTAACTATATGCTACATCTTTCCACTATATTGTAGCACTATTGCATCTAGTGCTAGTATATTGAATCTAAGCCTTAAGAACCAGTATTGTTTTTTTTTTCTTAACCCACTGTTTTCCCCCAATGTCATGAGGCTAAGTTATTTAACCTTGAGTTGCAAAAATGTTTGCATTTACAACCTGTAAATTTGTGCATCTAGTTTATTTATGTAAGATATTTACACATTGCTTTAATGTTCTCAAATGACAGTAAGAATGCCAAAATTTGTAAATAATCCTAAGTTGAGAATTGTAATGCCCAATATAACATCATGTAAAGAAAAATAAAAGTGCTCAAGTAAACTGAAAAAAAAAGTGGGGTCATGTAGAATCTCACTATCTCTTCTATTTGGACTTCAAATAGTACATGCTCTATGTACTTTGGGTAAGTATATATTTCCCTATTTTATGCCTCAATTATAAATACTAAGAAGACTATTAAACAATGATCTCTGGGGCCTCCTCTGTCTTGAAATTTTGTACGGTACCCATCTTCCAAAGCATTTTGGAAACCTTAAAGTACTATATAAATGTCAGTTGTTATTACTATTACAGTATAACCTATTATCATTCTTTTCTTAACATTTGCGTGGGAGGTACTTTGTTTAAGGAGAATCTTTAATGCTGTATTTTGCTTTAGCAAGTGAAATGTGTTTTTTGTAATCAAGGAATAATAGACACAGTGGGATCTTATTTTGTCTCTGGCACTCAGTCAATTGGACAGCTGTGAAAATGTGGTTTGCTGCAGAAAATTGTCTGTAAAGACTGCCTATTCAGTAAATGGGTTGCTTTTGTTACAGGACCTTCTCAACGAGAACTATGAGTACTCCAAAAAAAAAAAAAACCAAAAACAAGGGTCAGCCTGGTCATCCAAAGAGGAAAAACAAAATGGATGAAGAATGTATATTGCCCAAATTGTATTATGGAGTTGAATATTGAATTAGTCCATTGGTCCATGTATATCTTGGGAGTTTCTACTTATGGACAAGGAGCTGGGCACAGAATTGTATAGGAGGAGGTGGAAGAAGGGGAGCAAGAGAATAGGCTTGGTCACATTTGGGAAACTGTACAGTACTTTCAGTGATCCCAAGTAGTTCTCTGGATAAAAAACCATCATTAAAACATGTGTCTTTGCCCAGGAATGTTATGAAGTTAGGAATCATAGAACACTACAATCTCAGAAAGATTATAATTACAGGTGACACAGATTTGGTGGAAATCTATATGAGATATATAAATAGGCTGGATATTACCAAAGATAGTATGCATGAGAAAAAGCAGCATGAAAGACATCAAGGACATTGTCTTACAGCAAGAGGGAGGGATAACAGATAGGCAACCTACTTTTTACACAGTTATATCAGTGTATTAAGGATCTGTGATACCTTCAGGGCGGGAATTTCCCCCAAAAAGACATAACAAGACCCATATACAACTTTTAATTTAGAGAGTTGGCTAAGGCTCAGTTGCTTATGTGTCAGAGTCAGGATTTGAACCCAAGGCTTCCTGACCCCATGTCCAGCACTTTAACTCCTTTGTCACACTGCATTGATATCCATGAAATATTAAAAGAAGCAAAAGAAGGCTTCCAGTGCGTTGGGTCAATCTTCTATGTAATATCTACAGAAAAACATGGACAAGAATTGTACAGAATGAGATGGTATCCTTGGGCTGTGAGCTATATACTAGAAGGAAAAGCCAAACTAATAAGATAACAGATTTACTGAAGCTTAAGGATATTTTTTTCTAACAGCTCCTCAAAGCTCCATTAAGCTTGAGTGTCCAGAGACCTGCTTCGCCACTGCTTGTGATATCTGCTCACCTTGGCATTTGACTATTCTACTTTCTACTTGAGGAACTTAAGGGACATGAAGTCAGGAAGACCTGAGTTCAAATCCTCTGTTGCCAAGTCTTATCAATTTTACCTTCAAAGCATCTGTCATACATGCCTTTTCTCTTTTTCTGCCACCACCTGGTGCAGGCCTTCATTACTTCACATCTGGATTATTGCAGTGGCTGGTCTCTCTGACTCAAGTCTCTTTCCACTCCAATCTATCCTCCACTCAGAGAGTTGTCAAGGTGACTTATTCAAAAGATAGTCTAGAGTGGGCAGAGACTTGATCTTCCTAAGGTTAAGGTCTGGCTATGTTACTTCCCTATTCAAAAAACTCCAGTGGTTCCCACTTTCAGGAGCAAATGTAAAATCTCCTGTTTGGAATTCATAACCCAGCTCTCTCCTAACTTTTCAGTATTCTTCCATCTTACTCCCCGAACCCACGTATTCTATGATGTAGTGATGCTGGTCTCCTTGCTTCTCTTCATTTCCTACCAGTTGCTCTACTTGGTTTTGACTCCTTGAACGGCATGCTTTTCCCTAGGACAAGCTCATCACCAGAAATCTAATCATCATGAAGATTGCTTCATCTTTGATACTCGACACCTCCTCAGTACCCTTAGTTGCCTCTGAAAACTCCTCCCAAAGTTTCCCTTTATTTTAAATTCAAAAGTTCCAACTCTCGATTTCTCATCAGCTGCTCTGCTTGCTTTTGACTCCATGAAAATAATGCCCCCACTTGGGGTGCCCTCTGCTGATTCCCCTACCTTTTTAGTTTCCTTTTGTGCATGGTCTTTCCCCATTAGACTGTAAGCTCCTTGAGGGCAGAGGTTGTTTTTCTTTTTCTTAATCTGTATCCTCAGTGCTTACTTAGCACAGTGCCGAGCACATAAGAGGTGCTTAATAAATGTTTCTTTACTATTGATTATTACTGTTTCTTACACAAGATACTCCATCTCCTGACTGTAAGCATTTTCATTGGCTATACCTGGAATATATCCTACACTTGGAATGCTCTTCTTCCTCATCAGTCAAGTTTACTTTCCTTCAAGTCACAGATAAAAATCCCACCTTCTATAAAAAGTCTTTTTCAGTTCCCTTTAATATTAGTGCTTTTCCTTTGTTAATTATCTCCATTTTATCCTGAAAATATCATATAGATGTTAGAATGCAGCTTCTTGAGAACAGAGACTTTTTGCCCCTTCTTGTATCCTCAGCAAATAACATATTGCCTGGCATATAATAAGCGCTTAATAAATGCTTGTGGACTGACTCCTGGGGAGGAGGAAGGAGAAAGAGAGAGAAAATAAATGTTTGTTAATTGAAAAAAATTTAAATAAAGTCATTGGTGCTAGATTCACGTACTTCTCTCATTCTCTTTGAAACCCTATGCAGTCTAAGCTTCCAACTTCATCCAAATGAAACTTGCTTTCTCAAAAGTTACCATTAATCTCTTAATAGCTGAAACTAGGGGACTTTTTTTTCTCAATTCTCATCTTTCTTGACCTCTCAGCAGCCTTCCCCCTACATACCTTTCCTCTCTAGGTTATCATGCTACAGCTACCTCCTGGTTCTTCTGTTTGCCTGACTGCTTTTCAGTCTCCTTTTCCAGATCTTCATCCAAGTCATACCCATTAACTATTGGAGTCTTCAACTGCTCAATCCCATGCCACCTTCTTTTCTCCTTCTATAGTTATCATTTCCCACGAGTTCAATTACTATCTCTATGCAGATGATTTCTATATCTATATAATCAGACTTAGACTCTAGCCTGAGCTCTAGTTTTATAATACCATTTCAAAGTCGATGTCCTCAATGTCAAACTCAATATTTTCAAAACAGGAGCCATTATCTTTCCTCCAAATTGTTCCTCTTTCCCAACTTTTCTCTTTTTTCGTTTTTGTTATTTAATATATTTAGTTTTCAGTGTTGATTTTCACAGGACTTTGAATTACAAATTTTCTCCCCATTTCTACCCTCCCCCCCACTCCAAGATGGCATATATTCTGGTTGTCCTGTTCCCCAGTCAGCCCTCCCTTCTGTCACCCCACTCCCCTCCCATCCCCTTTTCCCTTCCTTTCTTGTAGGGCAAGATAAATTTCTATGCCCCATTGCCTGTGTATCTTATTTTCTAGTTGCATGCAAAACCTTATTTTTGTTTTTGAACATCTATTTTTTAAAACTTTGAGTTCCAAATTCCCCCCCCTCTTCCCTTCCCACCCACCCTCCCTCCCTAAGAAGTCAAGCAATTCTACATGGGCCACATGCCCTTATGTATAACCCTTCCACAATACTCATGTTGTGAAAGACTAACTATATTTTGCTTCTTCCTAACCTATCCC
>CM053624.1:182885760-182907533 GCA_028646595.1 Phalanger gymnotis | reverse complement strand
ACTGAATCTGGATGCATTTTCGCTGCCTGGCCATGTTCCCAGCCAACTCACTTGACCCTTGAGTTTTTCAGTGGGGTATGACTGCTTGTAGACTAAAGAGTTCTATGTTCCAAGCTTGGGGGGATGTGCCAGCTCTGCCACACCTGAACTCCTCCTTCCCCAAGAACCCCCAACCCGGACTGGACTTAGATCTTCAGCAGGCCCTTCACTCCTGCTCTGATCTGCCACTTAATTCCTCCCACCAGGTGGGCCTGGGGCCAGAAGAACTGTAGCTATAGTTCTAAAGCTGCCCCACTTCTACTACCCGGGGGCGGTGGCTGAATCACAAACTCTATCCCAGTCCCCAGCAGCTTCTCCCACTAACCTACTCTGTTGTCCTTGGTGTTTGTGGGTTAAGAAGTCTGGTAACTGCCACAGCTCACTCATTCAGGGTGCTAGGGCATGCTCCGCCCAGCTCCTGGTCTGGGTTGGTCCGTGTTGCCCACGCTGGGCTCTGCTCTGCTCCATTCTGCTCCCAGCTCCATGCAGGATAGACCTTACCCAGAGATCATCCAGGCTGTCCTGGGCTAGAGCCCTGCTTCCCTATACTACCCTGTGGGTTCTGCAGTTCTAGAATTGGTTCAGAGCCATTTTTTATAGGTTTTTGGAGGGACTTGGTGGGAGCTCACGGTAGTCCTTGCTTTCCAGCTGCTATCTTGGCTCCGCCCCCTCCCAACTTTTCTATTATTGTTTAGGACACCACCATTTGCCTAGTCACCCCTAGTCCACCACTTCAAGTCATCAATCTCAATTCACCCCATTTTCCAATCTATTACCAAATCTTGTCAGTACTTACTTCACATCTCATGTTGTTTATGTCCCTTTTTCTTCCTTCATCCAGTCACCACCTTTCAATCCTTCATCACTTTTTACCTGGACTATTGCAATAGCCTTCCAGTTGGTCTTCACACTTCAAGTCTCTCCTTACTCCAAGATATTTTATGCTTGGCTGCCAAAGCAATTTTCCTAAAATCTAGATTTGACCATGTCACTCTGCTACTCAATAAACTCCAGTAGCTCCCCGTTACCTCTAGGAACAAATATAATGTCTTCTGTTTGGCATTTAAAATTCTTCACAGCCTGGCCCATTCCTACTTAATCATACACTATTCTCCACTCCATGAACTCTACTCGCTTCCTTGCTGCTTCTCATACACAAGGCTCCATTTCCCATCTTTGTGTTTTGCACTAGCTATCCCTCAAGCTTATAATGCTCTACTTAACCTCTTATTTTCCCTAACTCCTTTAAAGTCTCAGCTCACATCCCATCTTCCTCAGAATGCTGTTCCCAGTCACTCTAGCTAATAATGCCTTTCCTGTTGAGATATCCTCCCATCTACTAGATAGATATATAGATAGATAGATGATTAAATAGATACTACAAATTCAAGGTTCTGAAAGTCTGCATCCAGAGAGACATCTATCTTGTATGTACTTACATATTTAAACATTGTTTCTACCTATTTATCTGTCTATATTGATCTATGAAAGACATGTGTCTCATTGATCAAAGTGTGGAAATGAAATAATCGGATTGATTCTATATCATCTTTTAATTGCTCCTATTTACAATTAACTGATTTTGTCTTGTAACTGCCTAAGTCACGGTCCTTTGACTTTGAGCTTACTTTGGAAATTCAGCTGGCCTGTAATGAGTCAAGTTGAGAAATCCAGTTCTCCTGATAATCACTGCTCCATTCTTGCCTCAAGGAAATCTGCTATCCTTGAGGGATATGGGTAGACCCCAGGCAGTCTGGTTTAGTATCTTTACACCACCAAGCTACCCTTCAAGGATGTCTGGTTTGCTATCCAATGAAATCCACTAGCTCTAATTTTGCAGGTGATTCAAACAATAAACATTTTTTGATCATAGGAAGGAAGGAGGGTGTTGTTGCTAACCCCTCATTCCCAATTTCCAGCCAATTGTTTTGTGCCCCATACCTCAGCTCTATAACTAATCATATTGATTTCATCATTCATGATATCAAGTTCTTTTAAAAATCATAACTTGTTCTTCACCTATGAAGTACTATTCTTTGTTCTGTATTCCTCAAAACTATTAAAGGTAGCCGTCCCCCTCATTTGGGGTCTTAGCTTTGCTGAGGAAGCTGAAATCCTATTTATTGGTAAATTCAAATTCTATTATTAAATTGTAGGGGGCAGCTAGGTGGCAGCTTTAGTGAGTAGAGCACCAGCCCTGGAGTCAAGAGGACCTGAGTTCAAATCCAGCCTCAGACACTTGACACACTTACTAGCTGTGTGACCTTGGGCAAGTCACTTAACTCCAATTGCCCTACTTTTCCCCCTCCAAAAAAAAATAAAAATAAATTGGACTTGGAAATTTGTGCCTCAGTTTACCATATTTTGACTATAACATATGTGTATATACATTTGTGTGTATATATACACATGTATACATATATATATGCACATATGTGTGTGTGTGTGCGTGTGTCTTAGGAAGATTCACCTGCCAGGATAAGGTACCAGACACTGAGGTCCTTACTCAAACTAAACTGCCAAGCATTCAAACTCTGCTTCAGAGAGTGCAACTCTGATGGGCTGGCCAGGTTGTTCAAATGCAAAACATACACCTGCCAAAAAGACTATTTTATGGAGAACCCACACAGCGCAAGCATTCACATGGTGGTCAGAAGAAGAGATAAAAAGAATACTCTCAAGGTGTCTCTCAAGAACTTTCGAATTGATTGAGTGACATGGGAGATATTGGCACAGGACCATTCAGCATGGTGTTCCCACGTCAGAGAAGGTGCTGTGCTCTATGAACAAAGCAGAATTGAAACAGCTCAAAGGAAAAATGCAAGATGCACAAGTTTGGAATATCCACCCCGAATGTTCATGTGGACTATTTGTGCCCAACCTGTGGTAGAGCATTCTGAGCTCGTATTGACCTGATAAGCCACAGTCGGACACATTGAATCTTGACTCCAGCATAGTGATGTCATTTTGGTCTTCTCTGAGAACAATGGGCAACAACCAATCAATATATGTGTATATATATATGCACATATATATATATATACACATATATGCATACACACAGAGTAAGTGGGTATGGGTGTAGGTATATATATCTTTTCATCTTGTAAGGTAGCTAGGTGGTGCAGTAGATAGAGTGTTGGGCCTGGAGTCAAGAAGACTCATCTTGCTGAGTTCAAATCTGGCCTCAGACACTTAATAGCTATGTGACCCTGGGCAAGTCATTTAACCCTATTTGCCTCAGTTTCCTCATCTGTGAAAGGATCTGGAGAAGGAAATGGCAAACTACTCCAGTATCTTTGCCCAAAAAGAACCTTAAATGGGGTCATGAAGAGTTAAACATGACTAAAATGACTAAGCACCAACCATAAAATATATATTTTGTATGGACTTATATAATTATACATTGTCTCTTCCATTAGGATTTGAGCTTCTTGAAGGATTGTTTTTCCTTTTTTTCTGTATCCTCAGACTTAGCCCAGTGTAGAACACATAGTAAGCACTTAATACCTGCTTTCTGATGCATTGTCAGTATTTATGTTACACAGATGTAGATAAGCAAAGGAGAGAGAAGGTGTTAGGTATCTGGGTTTCGATTTTGACCTGGCTGTCTTACATATCCAGCTTAGGAGAGATGAGTATTCTTCCTTGCTATTTACAATCTCCCTCCACGCTAGGAGAGCTTCTCCTCTCCTCTGCCAGGACATATGACTCCACAAGGCCTCCTTCCAGCTGCACATCAGCTGAATCACTTTGCAAGATCAAGATGGAACAAGGGACAGGGTGAAAATTTGCTACCCTTGTGTTCCATCTTAACTAGTGTTGTCTCTGCATGTGTTCGCTATGTGTCCATTCTTCTCACCAATGGGGTATCTACCTATGGAAACATGTATCTCAGGTTTATGGGGGAAATGTTAGATTGCTACTTTTCTTACTGTGCTCTGTCATTAAATGCCTTTGCTTTGAATTAATAGAAAAGCAGACACATCTGGAGAGTTCATGATACATGGTTTTGAATGGATATGGACCGCCAGAGTAGCTTGGACTTGGAATAGCCATGCTTGGGGGAACCACTATGTGAACTGTGAACTGGGGGATGTCCCAAGAGCTACATAAAAAGAAATAAATTTGCCTTGAATCCTGAATTATAACATTGCCCTCTCCCCATTTTCTCTTCTTCCCCCAGACATACACCATCCAATAACCTCAAATCTTCAAACTCAAGCCTTCAGGATCAAATGGTCATCCCAGCAGGGCAAGGGTCTAGTCAGAGGGCGGTTTATATGTGTTCTTACTAGCACTGCCTCCACTTTCATTTCTCATGGCTTTTGCAGGAAGTGTGAACAGGGAATATCGACTTATACACATCTTATTCTCTAGCCTGGCAAGCATAACCCATAAGAGAACCTGATCAAGAGTAAAACCTTCCCCTCAGGCCTGGGAATTTGGATATGAGAGAAAAGGAGATGGAGACAACATAGAGCCCTCAAAAGTTCTTCGACGAACAAGCAATCACCTCTAAATCATCCATCTAGCCCTCTGAGCAGTAATGCAAAGGTATAAAGCCTGTCAAGTTATATAATTACTGAAAGCTGCTGAAGGGACCTTCCCACCTGAGATTTTGCTTACTTTAATTCAGTTTAACCATCATCCATAGTGACACCTGAATGGAGGGGTTTTCCCATCTAATTCTTTGTAATTAGGCATGAAATGGGAACTTTATTCTTTCTTCTCCGGCCTCCCCCCACCCAATTTTCAAGGGCTATCAGTTTTCTGAGGCAATTTACCGTTTGGAATGAGATTTAATTCTTAATACGGAGGTAAAAAATACAAATGATTTCTCTGAGTGTCTAAAGATGGGAAGATAACTCTCTCCAATTAGCCACTCTCTTAATATGGGCTTTGCAATCAAATGTTGGATATTATCTTGGGGTTAGCAAAGAACCTTGGTGTTATTGCTGCTTTTTTCATTTTCCTGTATTTTAAAACAACCCATGGGAAAAACAAAGGGGAAAAATCTGCTTTAACATGATGTCTGGGCTCCTATTTTATAGATACGAGGTCAGACAATGCAAGGAGTGGATGCCTGCAGAAACAGTTACAGCCTCTGGGAATGAGTTTTCAAGTCTAACAAAGTCTGAATTGCTTCCTCTTCCTTCAGACTTCCTATTCACTAACAGAATTATCCAAAACGCTGACTCTTCGAGGGAAGTGATTCTGTCTTTTCTGTACTATATAGAATGCTCAGTTCAATATGATATAAAATTTCAAGGTTTTGTTTTGTTTTGTCTTGGTCTGAACTCATGATTTCATCAGTTTGAGGAACTGCTAGCGTGGAAACTCTACCAAGGTCGACTAGCAACTCTTTTGAAACTTAAGATAATTGAATCATGGGTTTAGAGCCAGAAAGGACCTCAGAGGTCATCTAGTCCAATCCTCTCATTTTTAGATGACAAAACTGAGGCCCAGAGAGATCGTGACTTGCCTAAGCTAATGCAAGTGACAAGATGAGGATACAAATCTGGGTTCTAGGATCTAAGGTCGCCCCTCTAGCTAGAGGTACCTCTTACTAGAGAAGTTTAGATACTCAATATATACCAACAAAGATCATGGTGGTAATGTTGACATTGCTCTTTCCACTACAGTATCCTCTCTCCCAATTTATAGTCTTTGAGAGATGCTGGAGGAACAGAGAGGTTAAATGATTTAGCTGTGTCTATGGTTACACAGCCAGTATACATCAAAGGAAAGAGGCCTTCCTGACTCCAAGGCTGTGACTTTCTTCACTACATCATCCTGACTCTCTATATAGGTTTAACCTGGGCTTCAAGCCTAGCATGATGGCAAAAGACTCTCCTTATTAATGGAGAAAATTGGAACTTAATGCTGGGTAGAAGCTGAGTTGGCTAGAGAAGATTTGGAGAGGAGAAACATTCTTCATTCCTGCTTCAAGAGACATACATGGTTCCAGACTCTTTTCATTAAAAGAAAGAACAGCTTTTGGAAGGCAGACACGTAGGATACTCAACATGTCCCTGATTTCCATATTGTTTCCCTAGAGACTTTGGAGAATGGGTAACACTGTCTTTCTCTCTCTCTCTCTCTCTCTCTCTCTCTCTCTCTCTCTCTCTCTCTCTCTCTCCCCCTCCCTCCCTCCCTCCCTCATTCCCGGCTCTCTCATTGCTCCCAACTGGAGACTTCATTCTCTCATTCTAATTCTCTTATTTCTACATGCTATCTCTATGGATAAATATGTGTGCTTGTTAATCACTGTGATGGTTTTTTGTGTAACTAACATTTAGTGGGGAGGAGTCAAGCCTGTATAAAAAAAGCTTGGGTTACCCTTTGCCTTTAAGGAATAGCAACCAGAAGAACACCTTGAACCTAAAAAGTCGTCCCCCAAATCAACAATATTTAGGAGGGCTGATAAACATAATTCTTATCTGTACCTCCTCTCTGAAGACAGCAGAGTGTCCAGTCTCATGGCCCTTTCTCCTGCTCCCTCCAGCCAGGAATCAAAGTCCTCCTTGGGAAAGGCTGGGAAAGATTCCAGAGATATCTATTCATGCCTCTGTGTGAACCACATTTAGACTATGCATGGGGACACACATATAAACTAAATGGACAGCATACCTCTTACATAAATATGAATATTCATTTCATATCAATAAAGATCATGGTAGCAATGTATTTTCAAAGCCCCACTTGCCCAGGAGTCAGCTGTTTTCCACTCTATTGGCCTCTATGTCCACTGAAGCCTGCCAAAATGCTTCAGACAATTTCAGCAGGCCCTCCCCTAAAAGAACTAGAATTCCTTCCCACTGATTCTTTAGGGCTGAGGTCAAGAATCTTCCTTGCTCCAAATGCTGCTGGGGGAGAAGGGGAACAAAAGGAGGAGAAAAGAGGAAAAATGAGGGCAGGCAAGGAGATGTGAGTAAGGTACCAGGGAGGTGAGAATAGGGAAGAGAATGGTGGAATGAAAAACAAATGCATCATAATTATGCTCAGGCACAGAAAGTGTTAATCTCTGCTATGAGGTAGTAACAGAGTGGGCTGCTAAAATTTGTGGATGTGGCATATGAAGAGAACTATCCAGGAAAACAGGATATTACACACACCAGGTCAGAATACACTGAAAATTCCATCAGTGCTTATTCTTTACTTTGTTACTGGCTTTCAACCAGGTTTAGAATCACAGAATCTCTGAACTGGAAGGATTTCAGACAAAACTTAATCCAAACCCTTGCCTGATAAATGAATGAATACCGTCTAGAACATCCAGACAGGTGATTAAATACCTCCGATGAGGAGGAGCTCACTCTTTTTTCAGGCAGCTCAACCTATTTATTAGAAAGTAGATTCTTATACTGAGTCAAACTCGACCTCTCTTTGGTTTTAGTTCTGCCCCCTGGGAATAAGTGAAATAAGCCTAATCCTTCTTCCATATGATAGCTCTTCAAACATTTTGGACTGCAATCATGACTCCCTTAGGCCTTCCTTCTTCAGACTAAACAACAATAGCTCCTTCCACCAATTTTGTATCATAGGGCTTTTACATTCCCTCATTATTCTGCTCGCCCTGTTACAGATGCACTCTAGTTTGTGAATGTCACTTCTAATATGTGCTACCTCAAACTGAACACAGTAATCTAGATATGGTCTGGCCAAGATAGAATAGAGTGGGATTATCGACTTACTCTAAATTTTTTGTTCTGAATTAATGTAGCCTATGAACTCATTGGGGCAGCTAGGTGGCACAGTGGATAGAATGCCAGGTCCTCAGTTCAAATCTGGACTCAGACATTTAATACCTGTGTGACCCTGGGCAAGTCACTTAACCCTGTTTGCCTCAGTTTCCTCATCTGTAAAATGAGCTGGAGAAAGAAATGGCAAACAACTCCAACATCTTTGCCAAGAAAACCCCAAATGGAGTCACAAAGAGTCAGACATAACTGAAAATGACTGAACCACATTTAGCTGCTTCTCTACCATATTAAGGTTGCAATCCACTAAGACCAATGTCTTTTTCACATGAATTATTGTCTAGCCACACAGCTCTCATCAACAGATTTTTTTTTTGTACAGCCAGGTGGTACAATGGATAGAGGACCAGGCCTGGAGTCAGGAAGATCTGAGTTCAAATCCTTCCTCAGACACTTACTAGTTATGTTACCCTGGGCATATTTGCCTCAGTTCCTCATCTGTAAAATGGGAACATACTGGAGAAGGAAATGGCAAACCATTCCAGCATCTTTGCCAAGAAAACCCCATAGACAAGTCCATCAGATAATGAAGAGTCAGACATGACTAAACAACTGAACAACAACAAGGACTTTATATTTGTCAAACTATAGAATTGCCAAGTTGAAAAGGCATCCGAAGAATGACTCCCTTCTAAAATATCCTCAACTAATGGTCATCCAGCCTCCACTTAAAGATGTCCAGTGGTTAGAAAGTCACAATCCAACAAGGCACCACTTTCCATCTGGGAAGGTTTAAACCCTAATAATCAACGCAGAGATCGAAGTCCACCCTCATTCCTCTTCCTTACAAGAAGCATGTGGGATTTGGAATGTCTAATAGATTTGTGTTTCAGAATCCCTAGTGGCAACAGTCCTATAGGGGTCATTTCATCTTGTTAGGGCTGGCCCATTCTTGCAGCCTGTTGAGATTTTTAAAAATTCTGATTCTATCATTCAACATCTTATTTATCCCTCCAAATTGTATATTTGATAACCATGTCATTAGCGCCTTATGTAGAAGAGCTTAGAACTGTTTGTGCATAGTGATAGAAAAGAAAACAATTTTTTAAAAAGAAAACCAATAAAACTATAATAACAATACACAGAAGAAAACAAAAAGTTCAGAGGGAAACATAATCAAGGCAATTTTGTTACTACTTTGCGATATATTATTTAAAAAATAAACTACATTCACAGTTTCTTATGCAATCTTCTTTTTTACCTTTCTGAATATTGAAAAGTATGTTGATGATTATTGTGGTTTTTCAGTCATGTCTGACTCTTTGCGACCTCATTTGGGGTCTTCTTGGCAAAGACACTGAAGTGGTTTGCCATTTCTTTCTCCAGCTCATTTTACAGATGAGGAAACTAAGGAAGATAGGTTTAAGTGACCTGTCCAGAGTCACACAGCTAGTAAGCGTCTGAAGCTAGATTTGAATTCTGGACGATGAGTCTTCCTGACTGCAGGTCTGGCACTCTATCGACTCTGTCACCTACCAGCCCTATTGATTTTTTAACTCATATTAAAGATGAAGATTTAATTTAAAAGAAAAGAAATAGGGCTGAGAACAGAGGCAGAGCTGATGAATTAATCAACTCTTTTTGGGTTAGATTGTTTAAGGAGTTATGTGGCTCCACAGAACTATGCTATCATCTATCCCATATCTCTCCATCTTGTCCACAAATACATCATGAGTAGCTTTGCAAATAGTTGCTGAAATCCAGATATATTGTGCAGATATACATCTCCTAATCTACTTATCAAGGAAGGAAATTAGAAGAGTATGGCATAACTTTGTTCTTATTGAAATCTGGCACTTAGTGATGCCTTTTAAATATTTTGCCTGCCATATGTTTAATAACGCATTCCAGAACTTCACTCATAATGTGCTGATGCCCAAACCCCAAATTCATTGGTATATAGCTTGGCAAATACATCATCACTCTTTTAAAGAAAATCTAGCCATTTTCCTACTTCCAGTATGATGGCATTTCCCCAATTCTCCTTGATTCCTCAAAGATCAGTGATGTTGTTTCAGCAACCATGTATTTAGGTAGACATAATTTGTCAAAGTCAGGTGCTTTGAACTCATGTAAAGCAGTAAGCTGCTATCTTCTCATTTATTTTGAGTTTCATTTCTCTTTAAATTATTTTCAGCTTAAATATAAAGAAGCCAAAAGCAAATAGAAATTAACTACTGCTACTTTTCCTTTATCATCCTCTAAAATCTCTCCACCCACTCCCAAACTATTCCTTCCTTATCCTTGTCCTGAACATTGTTTTGTTTTCTGAACAAAACTGTCTTTTGTGTCCTTGCTATTGTTTGGTTGTTTTCAGGTTTGTCTGACTTTGTGCCCCCACATGAGGGACAGCTAGGTGCTGTGGTAGAAAGAGTGTTGGGTCTAGAGTTAGGAAGACTCATATTGCTGCATTCAATTCTGGCCTCAGACACTTACTAGCTGTGTGAACCTGGGCAAGTCATTTAACCCTGTTTGCCTCAGTTTCCTCATCTGTAAAATGAGCTGGAGAAGGAAATGGAATACCACTCCAGTATCTTTGCCAAGAAAACCTCAAATAGGGTCACCGTGGCAGGTGAAAGATGAAATGACTCAGGAAACAAAGGTTTAATCTTCCAAGCATATTGATTTATTAAACATGACAATTGCATAACAAACTGGGACCAGACCTCCTCGGGTTAGGCCTAGACTACAAATACAGGGGGAGAAAAAGATTTATACATTAAAAACAATCATATAAAGCCAATTGATTAAAAGGAAACATTAATATTAAATTAAATATAAAATAATATTTAATAATAATAAAATAAATATAAATAAAATTAAAAATAAAACATTAGGTAATCTAATTTCTAATTGGATGAAAGATTAGGGGGAGAGCAAACAGGTGCAATTCCCTGAATAAAGAAAAAGAGGTGTCTTACTCCCCGCCCAGTGTCTGCATACAATCAAAAGAACATGGAAACAATAACTGATCGGTCAGTATGGGGCCAGTTTTTACATAAGACATATGGGTTGCTTGAGATATACAACTGTGGAAAAACTTCTTGCATCAAAATTTGGATCTGATTGAGTTTCTACTCAGTCTAACCTTGGTCTTAGAGGTGGTCCAACTTTCCAGCCAAGCAGAGGTAGGTTCAAACAATGCAATAAGGTTTCCTCCCAATTCTTACAAATTAATAAAGTTTATCACGTGATAGAATTTGAACTAGAATCATAATTGAATAGAAACTAAACTAGCTCAAGAATTGAGACAAAAATGGAATCAATGGGATTCACTCAGTTCTCACAATTGACAACTTGCCGTCCTAATCCGCTCATCACAAAAAGTTGGACACAACTGAAAATGACTGAACGACAACAACAGGCAGGGTTACACAACTAGTAAATGCCTGAAGCCAGATTTGAACCCAGGAAGATAAATCTTCCTTATTGCAAGCCTGGCACTCTATCCACTGTCCAACTGAATTGCCCCTTGACCTTCTGCTAGATTAAAAACTCCTTGAAGGCAGGGACTATGGTTTCTTCTTTATTTCTCCAGTGTTATTTACAATGTATAATTAATTTGTTGAAATGAATTTAAAATCTGAGTTTATCAGAAAGTTCATTTTCTACCTTTCCCTCCTATTTTCTGATTAATCTTCTTTAAGTATGTCCCCAAAATATCTAGAATATTAATCCAAAGTTCATAGGGATACAAAATGAGCCTCTAAGATGTAACCCATGGCCTAGCACCCCAAGCTCTGGCAGCTAGGTGCCACAATAAATAGCCCTGGGGCTATAGTAAGAAAGATCTGAATTCAAATATGACTTCAGACTAGCTATGTGACCCTGGGCAAGTTACTTACCCTCATTCTAGCCCAGTTTCCTCATCAGTAAAGTAGGGACAATAATAGCACCTACTTACCAGGGTTGCTGTGAAGATCAAATGAAATAATACTTAGTATGCACCTGGTTCTCAATAAAATGCTTGTTCCCTTTTCTATATCTTGGAGGTTTGTCCAAGTTTTTTTGTTGCTGTTATTGTATTGTTGTTCAGTCATGTCTGACTCTTTGTGACCCTGCAAACCATACTGTCCACGGGGTTTCCTTGGCAAAGATACGGGAGTGGTTTGCCACTTTCTTCTCCTGTGGACTATGGCAAACAGAGGTTAAGTGAATTGCCCAGGTGCAAAGTTAATCCATTAATAGGCCACATGTGCCCCCCTTTTTCCTTGAACAGAGGCCATGTTCCCAGGTCTAAAGGTATATAGGTATTTTAATCAAGGATGTCTTGATGCTTTGAGCTCCACATCCTGAGTCACACAGAGCCCATTGGGGGAGGAACTTGCCTAAGGAGGAGCTTGCTTAGGGGCAGGTTTGCTTATTGGAAGACTTGCTTGTAGGAAGGCTTTCACATCTTTTGGTACTAAGCTAATTAGGCACTGAGTCATGAGGGTTGTGATGCCTTCTGGCTCTGAGCCTATCAGCCAAAAGTGTATATATATTCTGAGGTGAGATTTTGCTTTGAGGGCTTGCTCATGAGAAGGATCTTTTGATTTCCTGGAGGGGACTCTGAGTTGCTTTTTGTTAAAAGCCCCCCCAACTATTCAGATGTTAGCGCTCCCTTGATCTAGTGGTGTGTGTGTAGCTGGTTGTATTACTGCTTCAACAATCCGGCTAGCAGCTGCTGTGGGGGAGGTGTGAAATCAACAACAACCAGCTCACAGAATGCTACAAAAGCCCAGGTTCTTTTGATCTGCTTTACCAAGGAAAGCAACGTTAAGGGGTTAACAACCTTACTTTAATTCAGCATACAAATACCATTCACTTAGTTCAGGGGAAAAGCCAGCACCCTGAACTTCAGAGCAAAGACAAACAAATTACAAACATCGACAGACAGGCCAAATACAATTCATAGTTACCAACATCTAAGAGCTGCTATAAATATTTTTGTACATATAGGTCCTTTTTCTTTTTGTTTTTTCAAACTCATTTTCTTCTTAAGGGAGTCATAGCTGTCTAAGTTTCCAATGGGTTCCTGCCCATCTTGTTGACTGCATATCTATTCCAAACTTTAAAAACTAATATGAAAAAGCAACAGTAGTATAAACAGCTAACAGAAAAAAAGATAAGAGAAAAATAATGTTTTGTCTACTAAAGGGTAAAGGTTGCTAGCTATAGCAGCTTTTCTAGTGGTGGCAAAGAATTGGAAATTAAGAGGATGTCCATCAATTAGGGAATGGCCGAACAAGTTGTTGTATATGATTGTGACGGAATACTATTGTGCTATATAGAAGAAATGACAAGCAGGATATTCTCAGAAAAACCAGGAAAGACTTACATGAACTGATGCAAAGTGAAATGGGCAGAACCAGGAGAACATTGTACACAGTATCAGCAATATTGTACGACAATCTGCTATGAATAACTTAGCTATTTGCAGCAATACAATGATCCAAGACAGTTCTAAACGACTTATGATGAAAGGTGTTGTCCATCTCCGGAGAAAGAACTGGTGGAGACTGAATGCAGATCAAAGCTACTTTTTCTTTGTTTTTCTCGAGGTTTTTTTGGTCTGTATTTTCTTTCATAGCATGACTTGCATGGAAATGTGTTTTGCGTGACTATACATGTATAACTTGTATCAAATTGCTTGACTTCTCTATGAAGGGGGAAGGGAAAGGAGAGAGAGAATTTGGAACTCAAAATTTGAAAAAAAGAATGTTAAAATCGTTTTTACATGTCATGGGGGGAGTAAACTATTAAAAAAATTTAAAAGAAGGAAACTAATTTGGAGGTGCTAAACCTGCTTCTCTAGTAATGCCATCTTTGTTTCCCTTTCAAGTGTAGTCTAGTAACCATAGAATGGTGCTCTGAGTCTGAACAAATCTCTGCAGGGAAGAGGAGACACACCTGTGAGGGAGGAGATTTGCCTCCATAGTTTTCTGCATTCTGTCTGTGTGGTGAAATAAAGGCTGCCCTGTACCAAATAGTTTTACACCTTGAGCAATTTCATCACTCATTTACCAAAGTCTGTGGAGCTCTAGACATAAACTATATTATGAGCTTTCCTAAGGAAGTTCTGTGTAAGGGCAAAATAAGCCCACACCAAATGATTGGGGGTTAGAGGTGGCATAGCAACCCAAAATTGAACCTGATCCATGTCACCTCAAAATTTGGGGTGACCAACCACAGGTTATAAATGAAACAAATTTATTTAACTATTCATGGAGGCAGCATAGGGCAATAGTTTTTTATTTTAGTTCTGCCAAGAACTAGCTTTAAAATGGCCTTGAAAAAGCTTTATATCCTTCCTAACCTACTTCACTTTCCTCATCTACAAAATGGTCAATTAGATGAGATGATTTTTAGGTCCCCTTCCAGCTCCCTGACAATTTGGTATGTGTACTCGGAAGACCCAGAAATCCATTGCACCAGAGAGTTATGTGTTGATGAGTTTGGGAAAGATAATTTTTCAGCACTCAGGGAAGGTAGAGAGATTTGAGGAAGCTAGGTAGCACAACAAATAGAACACTATACCTTGAGTCAGGAAGACTTGAATTCGGATACTTACTACCTATGTAGCCCTCAGCAAGTCATTTAGTCGTTGCCTGCCTCGGTTTCCTCATGTGAAATGGGAATAATCCTAGCACCTCCTTGACAGTAGTGTCGTGAGGATTAAATGAGATGATATTTGTAAAGTGCTTTGCAAGAGACTAAACAAGAAGCATTTTTAGGTCTTCAAATACAATCCACTATGGATTTTTCCATTGTTTCTAGGGCTAGCAGGTAGGGTTGGGGATGCTAAGGTGATTAACTCTTCCTCCTGGAAAGGCCAGGAGCTTCTAGCTGTATCTTTAAAACTCCTGAGTTGTTTTTTTAACTCTTTATCAAGAGAAAGTTCTTGGGAGAGAGGATGACCAGCAGGGAAGGCAGCAAAAGGAAAGAGAAAGAACCAGTTTGGCAAAAAAGCCAAGTGATGACATGAACCACCACCCCCAACCCCCATTTAAGCTGCTGCTCCCACACAGGAACAACAACTTCCAGCCAAACTGTGCCCCACGTGAGAACCAAGAGCACTCATCTCCTAGCAACGACAGCAGGCAGAACACAGGGCACCAGAGAGGAAAGGACTTGGAAAAGAGCCAGCGGCCACACGAATAATGGTCAGGATCCTTCAGATCACCTCTTAGGCAAGAGAAGGCTGAATGCAGTAGGAAATGTGTCAACGACAATAATAATAGCTAGCATTTACATAGCTTAAGCTTCATAAAGCATTTCACATATGCCATTTCCTTTGGTTCTAACAACAACCTTGGGAGGTAGGTGCTAGATAGGTGAGGCAGCCAGAGGTTAAGTGACTTACCCAAAGTCACAAACCTACTAAGTGTCTGAGCCCAGATTTTAACTCAGATCTTTTGGACTCCAAGTCTAGGGTTCCATCCATTCCATCACCTAGTTGCAAGCCATGTCAAGGGGATATGATTTCTCCAGGATGGGAACTCCCTCCGCCACTAGAAGTGATAGATAACCTGTCTATAGCACTGTACAATCACGTGTTGGAGAACTTCTTGAAGACTGGTGCTTAAAATCACACAGGCAAAAAATGTCAGAGGCAGGATTTGAACCTAGGTCTTCTTGACTCTGGATCCAGCAGCACGTGCACTAAACCATAATATCTCAAGAGTAAGAAATAACTTTGGGAAATTTTCCTTGAATCAAAGGCACTACCTTCTCATCTCCTGTATTCCCTGACTTACTTCAGGTCCCAACTAAAATCCCAACTCCTACAAGAAGCCCTTTCCAATACCATTTAATGCTAGTGACTGCCCTCTGATATTGTGTCCAATTTATCCTGTCTTTATCTTGTTTGTACATAGTTGTTTGCATATTGTCTCCCCGTGAGTTCCTTGAGAGCTTTTGTTGTTCAGTCGTGTCCAACTCTTAGTGGGGTTTTCTTGGCAAAGATACTAGAGTGGTTTATCTTTCCTCCTCCAACTTAGTTTTACAGATGAGAAAACTGAGGCAAACACGGTTAAATGACTTGCCCGAGTGTCTGGGGCCAGATTCGAACTCAGGAAGATGAGTCTTTCTGATTGTAGGCCTGGCACTCTATGCACTGTGCCACCTAGCAGGGATGGCCTTTTGCCTTTCTTTGTATTCTCAGTGCTTTAACACAGTGCCTGGAACATAGTAGATGCTTCCTAAATGCCTTTTAACTTGACCAGACTCAACTCCCATGAATCTTACAAAGCAAGGTCTCATATTACTTTCATGGTGAATCGGCACAAATTCCTTCCTTCAGATAATCTTCTTCAGGTAGTGTAGGCAGAATCTTGGTAAACTTTGTTCTCTGAGTGGGCCTTCAGGATGAACCACACCAGGAAATTTACTAAAATTAATCATCACAGTGCTTACTTATTGAAGAGTTTTGCTCTTACCAGCAGAAATTAATTGCATATGGATATTGCTCCTCTGATGATGGGCATCATATTTTGCATTTTAAACAAACCATTGGTGGACATGGCCCCAGGAATGTTTTTAGTGTGTTAGCTTCCCATTGAGTGTGATCAGTGAGATGAAGCAGAAATGTCATTATGTGTCTACTGTGGTGCTCCTCAGAGAAGGGAAGTTCAAATTCTGAGAATCCTGAGCATCTCTGAACTGAATCTTCAGGCTTTACAACCTACTACTTGTGACAAGTCAGTCAACATTAGAGCCTTGTGAAGAGCCCAGTATTAGGTGCCATAGTATGAAACAAATTTAATACATTAAAATGTCACCACAACACACTGTACTACAATATAAAGGCCAAGGTTTTTTTTTTAAAAATCAATGAAAAAGTATGCATTAAGCAGCAACTAATTACCTAGGTGGGGCAGCTGGTTGGTGCACTGGCCTGGAGTCAGAAAGATCTGAGTTCAAATATAGCCTCAGACATTTACCAGCTGTGTGACCCTGGGCAAGTCACATAATCCCTATTTGACTCAGTTTCTTTTCTATAAAATAGGACATACTGGAGAAGGAAATAGCAAACTATTCCAGTTTCTCTGACAAGATGGTTAACCCCATGGACAATGTTCATGGGGTCATGTAGAGCTCTACTAAACATAACTGAATAACAATTACCTAGGTGGCACTATGAGAAATGCAAGCAACAGAGTTGCTTTCCTTAAGGATACTGAGGATGGAAACTCAACTCTAAGACTAGTGATTCTTCTGTAACTTTCAGTCTTAGAGAGTTGCCTGAAGATCTAAGAGGTTAAAATACTTGCTCAACCCAAGTCACACTATTAGTATGTATGAGAGGCAAGACTTGAACCCAGATATGCTGGACTCTAGGTGCAGCTGGGTGGTGTAATGGATAGACCACTGGGCTTGGAATCAGGAAGATTTACCATGAAGAAGGAAGATGGGCATGACATAATGTACAGATACTGAAGCAGTTTGCCATTTCCTTCTCCAGCTCATTTAACAGATGAGGAAACTGAGGCAAACAGGGTTAAGTGACTTGCCCAGGGTCACACAGCTAGTAAGCATCTGAGGTCACACATGAATTCAGATCCTCCTGACTCTAGGGTCAGTGCCCTATCCACTGTGCCACCTAGCTGCCCTGATGAAATTATAGATTCAGCACTTCTTAAACTGTGGGTCAATACCTATGAATGTGGGGGTCATAAAATTTTGGCAACAGTAAAAGGTTTCTGAATTCACAATGACCAAAAATTAATTCAAAGTCAAATATGTAATGAGTCTAAGGTGTTTCTGGCAGACTTTGCCTGCTTTGCATTGCATAACTTTACTGCAGCCTTGGTTGTGACCATGCAACATGCCCACTTTGCACTGCTCATGCTGTTGCACCATGCAATGTCAATAAATGCTGCCAGAAACACCTTGGCTCAGATTTGAGCTGTATGCCATGAATTGCAATTTTTTTACTGTACATACAAATTTTTCTGTTCTTGCAGAAACATAATAGTTTAATTACAAAAAATAAACAATTTTAATATTTTCCTACCATCATTTCTCAGCATGTATCAAATTAGTATGTCTTTGGATTGTATTGTATTAGAATATTTGATTTTAAAAATTGCTGTTATCTCCTTCTTTTACAGAAACATAAGTTTAATTGCAGCAAGTAAAGACAAAAGTCCTTTAAGAATATCTCTCCACTATCACCACTGTATGTGCATGTAAGTGTGAACATCAATTTTTAAAATTAAGCACAAACAAATGCAACTTTATGCACTAAAGCTAATATTTATTCGAGAAATTATTAGCAACATTTATTTTTGTTTTAGGACAAAAATATTTTTCTGTTATGGATAGATAAGGGGCTAAATTTAGACAGAAGAGGTAAAAATACAGATAACAATGTGACAGAGTCTTTGCTACCAGGTTGTAGTACACCTAAATTGACAAGAAAAAGAAAATAAGTCACATCATTTGTGCAATATGGGTTTACTTCTAATAATCATGATGGTGTGGAAAACTTCCTTGCTTAATTTGTAATGAAGTTTTGGCTGCAGAGAGCATGAAACCAGCCAAACTAAAATGACATCTTAATACCAGGCATGCAGCATACTGCAATAAACCAAAGGAATATTTTGAAGGACTTATAAAATCTACAAATAAAGAAAAACAATGTTTTGTGATATTTGTTACTGTCGATTAAAAATATTTACTTGGATCTTAAGAAACTTCTCATTTAATTGCAGAAATTAAAAAGCCCTACATAATAACAGAATATCTTGTGTTACCTGCCGCTATTAAAATGTCAAAAATAGTTCATGGGAAAAAGTATGGGGATGAAATTAATAACATTCCTTTATCGAATGATACTATTTCCAAAAGAATTTCTGAAATAGGTAAGGACTTAATTCTGACAGCTTATTACCAGGCTTAAAGGCAGCCAAAAGTTTGCGATTCAGTTAGATGAAAAAAACCTGACATTTCTAAGTTGTTACTTTATGTAAGATACGTTTATGAAGGAAGCATACATGAAGAATTATTGTTTTGCTGCCTTTTGGAAGGGCACACGAGGGGGAAGATATATATCTACATATATTAAAGTTAATGAATTTTCACAGATGAACAGAAAAGTTGCATTGGAGTTTGTACTGATGGTGCTGGAGCAATGATGAGCAAGAATGTTGGATTTGTAGCAAAAGTTAAAGCTGGTGGCAATGAACATATCACTTTTGCTCACTACATGATCCATCAGGAGGCACTCATAGGCAAAAGAAAAATCACCAGGGTTAGATGCTGTGCTTCTTGATACTCTCAAAGTCATTGCCTTCATTAAAAGCCATGCACTTAACAGTCATTTGTTTTCAAACCTTTGGAAAAATATGGACTCCAAGTATAAAAGCTTATTACTACATGCAGAGGTAAAGTGGCTATCGAGAGGGAGAAGTTCAACAGATTATTGAAATTGAAAGACGAAGTTGCTATATTTTTGATTAAGCAGAAATCCAATTTTGTTAATTTTTTTCATAATGACTCCCGGCTTTCAAAACTGTATTATTTGTTAGATATTTTTGGAAAAACTCAATGATTTAAATGTGTCACTTCAAGGAAAAAAATATAGCATATTTATGTTAAAAGATAAAATTTAAAGTTTTACTGAAAAAATTTAACATATGGAAGAATAGGGTGGAAAATGGTTCCTTAGAAATGTTTACAGCTACAGATGATTTTATAATTGAAAATAACCTTCCCAAAGATTTAATTGTAAGAGTTATAATTGGTGATCTCAAGTTCCTGGAGATACAATTTCAGAAATACTTCCCTTCAAATTTGATTCTAAAAACTAAGTTGGGTTCATAAACCATACTCAACTGAAATCAAAAACCTCAGTCATCTGCCCTTAAAAGTTCAAGAAGAATTTGCCAAGTTATCAAGCAACACAGGCTTAAAACTTGAGTTTCCTAAAAAAAAAAAATCATTAAATGAATTATGGCATGGACAGAAGGACAGAATTTCCAACAATTTCTGAAATGGCCCTAAACATACTTCTGCCACTTTGTATTACATATTTACACAAAGTGGAATTCTCAGCATTGATGGTTATAAAATCAGAATATCTATTAACTCTGAAAAATGTTGAAGATACTCTACATCCTGCAGTAGCAAATATTCCACCAAGATTTAATTCTTTATGTGTAAAAATAAACAAGCACATCTATCTCATTAGCATGCAGATTTGCTTCTGTCTTTAATAAATGGTGAAATTATGTGTATACCAAAGAATTGTTTTAAAATAAATTTCTTTATGATTTATTATGAGTAAATGTTTGATTTGTATACTTATTTTATAATATACCTATATACCTGCGTCACATAAAAATTTCTCAGGTGAAAAGGGGTCACAAGTAGAAAAAGTTTAAGAAGCTCTGATATAGAATATTGATTGGTGGCACTGCAGAAGGTACTCAACCCTTTATGCCCCTTCATTCTTTCTAGAAGGGTGAGGTTGAATCTTACCCAGACTTCATAACCCTGGTTGACTTTCTCTACGCCGGCCCCTTTCTTTTCTCACATTAGAGGCTGTGGATGCAGTCAGATATACCTTCTTAACAACAGTTAGCCCAGAAGCAATAGGATGACCCTGTGGTCTCCTTGGGACCTTCATGTGCTGCTTTGTGGTATTTAGAAAAGGTGAAAATTATTAACACAATCACAAGACCTCAGAACACGCAGTTGGGAAAAATTCCTACCATTTAGACAGAGATTTGGCTCTTATTTAACCCTTTACTCTCTCTATATTTGAGGCAACATTAGGTAAAAGAAACAAACAGTAAATTACAGTTTCTGTAACTGTGTAAGTACAGGGAGGGAAATCTAGTGAAAGAGCATACTTTTTTGTGGGGGGAGGGATATCCCTCAGTTCTTAATACTAGAAGAATCAGATATACCAATGACATAAATTTTTTAAAAAAAAAACTTATAATAATTTATCTTATGTATGCAAATGCACTTTAAATACAAAAAAATTACAAGCACATATTGGAATTTTACTTTTAAATAAAAATTTCATCCTACTTTATTTTCTTTTTGTTATAGATTTTAAAAAATGCACTGTCGGGGGGGAGGGCAGAGCCAAGATGGTGGCTGGAAAGCAGGGACTTGCCTAGGGCTCTCCCTGAGGACCCTCCAAACACCAATAAAAAATGGCTCTGAACAAATTCTAGAGCTGCAGAACCTACAGAATAGCAGAGGGAAGCAGGGATCCAGCCCAGGACAGCTTGGATGGTCACTGAGTAAGGTCTATTGCACATGGAGCTGGAAGCGGAGCACAGCAGAGACCAGCGCGGGCTGTGCCCAGACCAACCAGACCAGGAGTCGGGCAGAACAGGCCCTAGCTCCCTGAATCAGTGAGCTGTGGCAGTTACCAGACTTCTCAACTCACAAACACCAAAGACAACAGAGAAGGTTAGTGGGAAAAGCTGTTGGGTCAGAGTGAAAGGAGTTTGTGGGTCAGCTACAGAACTACAGCTGCAGTTGCTTCTGACCCCAGGCCCACCTGGTGGGAGGAATTAAGTGGCGAATCAGAGCAAGAGTGCAGACCCTGCTTAGATCTGAGTCCAGTCTGGGTTGGCGGTTCTTGGGGGAGGAGGGGTGCTGGTGTGGCAGAGATTGCTGTGTAGAAATAGCTCTGAAAACAACAGCACAGCCCCTCAAGCTTGGGACAAAGTAGTCTCTACTCTACAAGCAGTCATACCCTGACTAAAACCTCAAGGGTCAAGTAGTTGGCTGGGAATATGGCCAGGCAGCAAAAATGGACTCAGATTCAGACTCAGACTTTGGAATCTTTTTTTGGTGACAAAGAAGGCCAAAACATATAGCCAGAAGAAGTCAACAAAGTCAAAGAGCCTACATCAAAAGCCTCCAAGAAAAACATGAACTGGTCTCAGGCCATGGAAAAGCTCAAAAAAGATTTGGAAAAGCAAGTTAGAGAAGTAGAGGAAAAATTGGGAAGAGAAATGAGAG
>CM053624.1:182862803-182885260 GCA_028646595.1 Phalanger gymnotis | reverse complement strand
TGCAAACTCAGTTCTGCAGCTTTTCCCACTAACCTTCTCTGTCGTCTTGCTGTTTGTGGATTGTGAAGTCTGATACATGCCATAGCTCAGTAATTCAGGATGCTAGGGCACTCTCCGCTGGGCTCATGGTCTGGTCGGTCCACGGTCCGCGCCGCCACGCTGGGCTCTGCTTGGCTCGGCTCCACTCCCCTCAGCTAGGAGCTGGGAGCTCCGTGTGGGACAGACCTTACCCAGAAATCATCCAGGCTGTCTTGGGCTGGAGTCTGGCTTCCCTCTGCTACTTTGTGGGTTCTGCAGCTCTAGAATTGGTTCAGAGCCATTTTTTAATAGGTTTTTGGAGGGACTTGGTGGGGAGCTCACGCCAGTCACTGCTTTCCAGCCGCCATCTTGGCTCCGCCCCCATCTTATTATTCTCTTGACAAATAAGAACAACAGTTGTGGAAATGACAGAAATAAGAGTTCAGTAGTTCTGCCTTCTTAGTTATGTTATATTTATTCATGTGTATTTTGTATTTTCCTTTCTGTGGTAAAATGTAAGTTCTTTGAAGGCAAGGACCATCATTTTTATATTTATGTCTTCAGCATGTAGCATGGTGCCTTCAACATACTATTCATTTAATAAATGTTTAATAAGCTAAAATTTCATTACAGGAGACAAAAACACAGTCTCACAGCATGGAGGAAGGAGGCAAGGAAGGGATAAGGGAGAGAGGAAGGAAGGAAGGAAGTGAGGAGGAAGAGAAGCAAGGAGGGAAGGAAGGAAAAAAATAATGATAAAAGGGCTACTTTAACAACATAAAATGGCTGGTTTTCCTGAGAACTGAAGTAAGATAAGTGCTGAGTAGGAAGGGTGTGTGTGTGTGTGTGTGTGTGTGTGTGTGTGTGTGTGTGTGCGTGTGTGTGTGTGTGTAAAATGTGCATTATTATGCACAGATGTATTTCATTTGTCATGTGAAACCCATGCTGATTTATTAATGAGGTCTTATGGAATCTTAAGTAAGCCACTCTCATTACTTCTTCCTTTTTCAAAGATGCACATTTGTCAGAAGCAAAATTTGCACTATATTTTTCCTGTGCACATAGTTAGAGTAAAGCTTTTGAAATATTATGGATTTCTTCTAGGGGGTTCTTCAGTGTTCCAGGGCTTAATGTGACCAATATGATGTCATCCCATAAACTGGTGCATCTGCAGGACCCCAAAATCCCCAGGGTATCCAGCTGGATCTTCTCCATTAGTAAGATAAACACCTCTGACAAGCACACATCTCTGTGTTTTATTCTTTGCTTGAGATCTGTGATGGGAGGATTTTCAACTAGATTAATTCTATCATTATATCTTTCAGGAAATCTTGAATAATTTTTATGGAGAGATGGGAGGCACCTTATTGGAGAAGAGTCTTTAATGCAGTATTTTGCTCTACCAAATCAATTTTTTTTTATAATTAACAAACAATAACAATTAGATCTTATATTCTCTACATCTTTCAATTGCATAATAGCAAAGACATAGTCTACCATGGATTATGACTTATAAAAGCCTACCTATTACTTGCTAATATGATCATTAAAAGTGCCCTTGATGCATATATCAAGTGAATGTCAAAAATTTTTTGAAGACTATTCCATTAGATAAATAATTAAAAGATATGAAACATTTTAGAACTATGGCCTAAAAATCACTAAATTGTGCCTATCCTTTGATTCAGAGATACTGCTACTAGACATACACTGCCAAACACATCAAAGACAAGGGGAAAGCCCTCATATGCACAAAAATATATGTGGCAGCATTTTTTGTTGTAGCAAAGAATTGGAATCTAGGAGCTTTCCACGTATTGGGGAATGACTAAACAAATTATGGTGATTGAATATCATGAAATACAACTGTGCATAAGAAATGATGAAAGGGGTGGACTCAGAGAAACCTGGGAAGACTTTTATGAACTGATGCACATAAGGAAACCAAAGCTGCAGAGGAGTGTAGTCCTCAGTGTCAGACTTTAGGATTGGAGCTAGGTGAATGAATCAAGCAAGAGCTATGTCAGTGTAATAGCAATTTAGATTCAAAGATCTTTCCCACCCATTAATAGGACATGTGACCTGCTTATGTCACAGGAAGCCTAAGTCACAAGCTTGCTGAGAGGAAAAGGAAATTGTGTCACAGGAAATGCTGAGAGAGCAGTTATGGCAGTTGTGACAGAGCTGAGGGAAAGAGAGTTGACCTGTGACAGCTGTACTGTAAGTTCTTTTGAGAAGGCCCCAGCAGGGTGCAGAGAGGTTTTGGGATGGTAAGGCTCCATTCTGTGATATTATGTATCAAATTCTTTGCTGCTGTGATGGATTGGATTGCTTATGGGATACAGTTGTCTAGTGTCTAAATAAATGATTTACTTCTTCTACCTTCTATGTGGAGAATCCTTATATTTTGCGATACAGAACTACATAGGCAATTTGACAATTATCTTCTATATTGTTATTATTGCCTTGTTGACACATTTGGTGTCACAGACAGGATCACAAGGTATAAGATCTCTATTTGGAGACAGAAGGGCTTTAGAAGGAGAAATGGCTATCTCAGGATGGAATGATGTAACTTATTCTTCTGTAGCAAGGGAATGGTCTAAAGGCACTGGTTTGTGTGAAGACTGGAAATAGAAACTACAGAGGGGAGAACCTAGAGATTTGGAAAGATGTTTGAAAGAAGTTACAGTTAAGCTAGGGAAAGAATTGCCAACAGCAATCGCTAGGAGAGGCTGGATTTTACTCACAGCATATCATATTATGCATGAAAGCAGGGACAGACTGTTACAAGAAAGAAATCGGACTCAGACAGTTACCGAAACACCTAACTTAAATGAGAATATTTCCTCTATACCACAGCAAGATGGGGAATTTCAGGTGGCAGAACAACAGATTATTGTTCAGGAATCTACTGATTTTGCTATTAATTCAGCTAGAAGACAAAAGGAGCCAAAGAGGTCAAGAGTGCATTTCAGTTCAGGCCAGGTTGAGTCTAGCAGCCAATCTGGTTACCATGGTGGCAGGGGGAGAGAATCTAGAGAGGATTATACAACATCAGAAGCTGAGGATACTTTGTGGTTTGATGCTCAGCCAGAGAATGTTACAGTATCAGACCAGGCTCCTGAAACAGCAGTGTGCCCCATGCAGCGAAGGGGGCAAGAAACCCAAGATAGTAATACAGGGTTCAGAGAGATGTTGGAGGATTTTACACAGCAGGAAATCACAAGTATACTGAGTAGTTTTACCCAGAGAATGGGAGAATCATTAATATTTTGGATGGTGAGAATCAGTGATGAAGGAGCCACAAGAGTAAATACTGTGGATTGTATGAGATTCATAAGTATTAGTCAGAATCCTTTTGTACAGAAAGTTTTTAGGGATTATCATTTGCAAAGAGGTAAGCAGACAACCAATCTATTAGCTTTAATGGCTGCTGGTTGTAATAGAGAATATCCTGCTGATTCTATGTGACCTACTGCAGATAGACGCTGTTATTTGCTTAGGGACTGTATGAGAAAGTTTAAGGAGGTAACAAAGACTGCTATTATGTTGGGAACACTGAAGTTTATTATAATAGACCCTTGGGAGTTTCTCATAGAAATTTGATTGTTAAAATAGTTCCCCCCCACTTATAAACACCTAATACTAATTTTGCTAATTACAGAGGTAGGGAGCCCTCTTTCAGAGGTGCTAGATTAGACTTCACAGTTAAGTGACTTAGGAGATTGGGGAAGAGACAAATTTCCTCAAGAGAGAAGGATAAAAAGTCAGCAGATTCAATGTGAGAATAGAGTGACAATAAAAGAAATGTTTACTACTCTGTTGAGAGCAGGGGTAGATTTCAGAAGAATAGATAGTATTCCAACTAATGAGCTATACAAAAGGTACTAAGATACAGGGCTTAATATCAGGCAGAATAGAGAACCAAAAACTCTCCCTACAAATCCTATAGATCTTGAACACTTGTATCCAAGTGAGTCGCACCTTCAGGGAAACAAGGATATAGTCTGAGCCCCAGCTCAGATTAAAGAAACACACAGACAGGATTACAGACCCATATTAATCTGACTGCATATTGGAAAAATGGATCAAATACTATAACTGGGGCATTGATAGACACTGGGGCAGAGGCCACCTTGAATACATATTCTTTTGCTGTTCCACTTAGAAGACACTATAAGTCTTTTAACACTAATTTTGTCAGGAATTTGTTAAACTATATATTTTCTCTTTTGCTAAACTTTCTGTTAGACTTATCCAAAACTGAAAGAGGTTTTTGACGTATCTTGCGACTATTGTGTTATCTGTCTTCTTGTAGCTCATATAATGCCTCCTTTATGAATTTGGATGCTAAGGCTTTTAGAGTACATACATTTATTATTGATATTAGTTTGTTGTCTATGGTTCCATTTAGCATAATATAGTTTCCCTGTTAATATTTTTTAATGTTTATTTTTGCTTTGTCTATGCATGAATGCAACTCCTACTTTTTCACCTTCATTTGAAATGAAGGCAAATTTTTTTCCCATCTCTTCAGTTTTATTTTGTGCATGTCCTTGTTTTTTAAATGTGTTTCTTGTAAGCAACAGATTGTAGGGTTTTGTGTTCTTGTTCAATCTGTCACTCTTTTTCATTTTATTCGATTATTTTATCTACTCACATTGAAATTTTTAAGAGTTAGGTTTATTTTTTCTTCCGTCTGCCTCTAATATAGGAATTTTTTTTAAAAAGTTATGATTTTCCCCCTCTTCTGCTATAAAGACAGGCTATGTTCTTTCAGTTACTTTTTTTTTTTACTTTTTTTGTGGTTACACTCTGAACAGAAGTAATGTGTCCTAGTTGGGTGGGTTCTGGCCCAAGATTGAAGAGCATGTTCCTCAAGGGTTAGGAATAATCTTAATCAGTCATGTCCTTCAGAGGCTGACCTTCCACAGAAGCTGGGCCTCAATGAAAAAACTGAGGAGAAAAGCCTGGATCACAATCTAACAACTGGTTATTAATGTAATAGTAAAATAATAATATCTCTCACGTTCAAGTAACAGCATATTGTGGTTCTGTGTCCTCCTCACATCCCATGGGGTCCTCTGTCTCATCAAATGTTGGAGGATTTTCCTTTGTTTTGTAGTTTTTTATTTGTTATTTTTATTAATAGATACCTAAACTTGTTCACTAGCTCTATAGACTATTTTTCCTTCTACTGTTAATGTTTGTGTTTTTTTTTACTGCTGATTTATCTACTTGTGCTTATGGTTTTTGAATTTTCTTCTTCCTAAGAGCTTTGGTAATTTTGGTCTTTTTCCCCTCCTTGATTTTTCCCCATTCACTTTCAGACCCTATCCCCTCTGAGGTGGTTTCCCTGAGGGCTAGATCTCAAAGCAACTTTGCCTCCTCCAATACTGGGCAATTCATGCTTTACCAGTCTAGGTGTTTGCCCAGGTTACTTTTGGGTGGTCAGAACTAGGCCAAGTGGATGCTGTGTTCTTTCCCTTAGTTTGAGTGGAATGCTGCATGGCCTTCCACAGAACAGATAAGATATAGTATCCTGGTGTCCTGTCCTGTTCCTCTGTTTCTCAGTTCTCTGGCTCAGCATTGGCAATTCAGAGCTTTACAGTGCTAGTGTTATGGGGTTGCAACAGGCTTTTGTTCCTGAAGGGCTACGGCCATGCTGGCTGGCTATCATGACCAAGGCAAATTTCCAGAGACTAGAGCCAAGGTGTCTTTGGAAAGAGACAAGAGGTAAGAGGAAGGGGAACCTGGGGCATGGGAGGGATGGGTTTTGTTGTAATTCTGTCTTGGGACCCTGTTCTGACTTAGTTCTGACCACCCAAAAGTAACTTGGGCAAAGACATAGACCGGTAAACCATGAATTGCCCAGTAGAAGAGGAGGCAAAGTTGCTTTGAGATCTAGCCCTCAGGGATAGGGTCAGAAAGTGAATAGGGGAAAATCAAGGAGGGGGGAAAGACCAAAATTACCAAAGCTCTTAGGAAGAAGAAAGTTCAAAAACCATAAACACAAGTAGATAAATCAGCAGGTAAAAAAAAAAACCACACACAAACATCAACAGTAGAAGGAAAAATAGTCTATAGAGCTAGTGAACAAGTTTAGGTATATATTAACAAAAAAACTACAAAACAAAGGAAAATCCTGCAATATTTGATGAGACGGAGGACCCCATGAGATATGAGGAGAACACAGACCCACAATATGCTGTTACTTGAGTGTGAGAGATATTATTATTTTACTAGTGTAGCTTAACTGCTAGCAGGATCACAGGTGGGTGAGGGGTCACGAGTTTGGGTTGTTTGGGGTTTTTTTAACCTTCTTTTGGATTCAAAATGTCCTAGACCAGTACTTCTTAGACTGTGGGTCTTGACCCCATATGGGGTTGAGTAACTGAACGTGGGGGTCACGAAAAATTTGGCAACAGTAAAAGGTTTCTGAATTCACAACGACCAAAAATTAATTCGAAGTCAGATGTGTAATGAGTCTGAGGTGTTTCTGGCAGAGCTTGCCTGTGTTGCATCGCATGACTTTGCTGCAGCCTTGGTTGTGACCACATAATGTGCTCACTTTGCTCTGCTCATGCTGTCGCATCATGCAATGCCAATAAACACTGCCAGAAACACCATGGCTCAGATTCAAGACTATTATATGTTATGAATTGCAGTGTTTTTACTGTACATACAAAGTTTTCTGTTCTTGCAGAAACATAATAGTTTCTACCATCATTCCTCAGCATGTAAGTATCAAATTAATATACCTTTGGATTTTATTGTGTTAGAATGTTTGATTTTAAAAATTGCTATTAATTCCTTCTTTTATAGAAACATAAGTGTTTAATTGCAGTAAGTGAAGACATAAGTCCTTTAAGAATATCTCTCCACCATTACCGCTGTATGTGCATGTAAGTGTGAATTTTTTAAATTAAGTACAAGCAAATGTAACTTCATACACTAAAGCCAGTATTTATTTGAGAAATGATTAGCAACATTTGTTTATGTTTTAGGACAAAAATATTTTTCTGTTATAGATAAGGGGCTTAAATTTAGACAGAAGAGGTAAAAATACTGATGACAATGTGGCAGAGTCTTTGTTACCAGGTTGTAGTACACCTAAATTGACAAGAAAAAGAAAATATATCAAAAATATATGGGTTTTCTTCTAATAATCATGATAGTGTGGAAAAGCATCTTTAGCACTTCCTGGTTATGTGAGCAACAAGGGAAGAATTAGACATTTTCTTTGATTCTCATGACTTCTCAAACTTTTCCAAAACAGAAATTACTTTCCAAAGATTCCAAAGTGTCTTTGCTTAATTTGTAATGAAGTTTTGGCTGCAGAGAGCATGAAACCAGCCAAACTAAAATGACATCTTAATACCAAGCATGCAGCATACTGCATAAATCAAAGGAATATTTTGAAGGACTTTTAAAATCTACAAATAAAGAAAAACAGTATTTTGAGGTTTGTTACTGTCAATGAAAAGTATTTACTTGCATCTTAAGAAACTTTTCATTTAATTGCAGAAACGAAAAAGCCCTATGTAATAGGAGAAGATCTCATGTTACCTGCTATTAAAATGTCAGAAATAGTTCATGAGGAAAAGTATGGGGATGAAATTAATAAAATTCCTTTATCGAATGATATTATTTCCAAAAAAATTTCTGAAATTAGTAATGAGCAATTCTGGCAGCTTATTACGAAGCTTAAGGGCAGCCCAAAGTTTGCAATTCAGTTAGATGAAAAAAAAAATGACATTTCTAACATGGCACAGTTGTTACTTTATGTAAGATATGTTTATGAAGGAAGCATACATGAGGAATTACTGTTTTGTTGCCTTTTGGAAGGTCACACAAGAGAGGAAGATATATATACATATACATATATATATATATATATATATATATCTTGAAGTCGAATTTTCAGAGATGAATGAAAAAATTGCATTGGAGTCTGTACAGATGGTGCTGGAGCAATGATGAGCAAGAATGTTGGATTTGTAGCAAAAGTTAGAGCTGGTGGCAATGAACACATCACTTTTGCTCACTGCATGATCCATCAGGAGGCACTCATAGCCAAAAGAAATATCACTTGAGTTAGATGTTGTGCTTCATGATACTATCGAAATCATTAACTTCATTAAAAGCTGTGCCCTCCTGTCCTAGACAATGGAAACAACTGAAGTTGCTTTATCTTTGGTGCATAATTTCTATTTTGGAGAGGTTTGAGAAGTCATGAGAATCAAAGAAAATGTCTGATCCTTCACTTGTTGCTCACATAACCGGGAAGTGCTGAAGTGACTGCATTTAAACTACATTCCACTCCTAAGCTTCAACTCTCCACTTCGAAAAAGGGAAGTGTGTTTCATAATTATTTCTTGAGGATGGAGACTGTTCATTGCAATGCATCAGAGCTTTAGTGTCTTTCACTGCTATTGTCATTTATTACTATATAAAGGGGGACTGGCCATTGAGGGTTCAGTCCTGAGGGCATTCCTCAATCAATGATACCCACTTTGTTTCCAGTTTTTTGCCAAGATAAAGAGGGTGGTTATGAATATTTTGTTATGTGATATCAGGGGTCTTCCCTACTGCAGATAACATATAAAAATTATTTCTTCCTGTCACTGTCCTTGGAACATATGACCAATAATGACATGGATGGCAAGGAATAAAGGAATAAAGTTTAGTGACTCCTCTAATATAATTCTTGACTTTGAACTTCCTATCCACATTCCTCCCTTATCTCTCTCTAATCCTGCCCAGATTTCTAGGTACTAATAACTTTTTTTCTTTTTTGTTTATTATTTTGACCAGTCTGTGATGACATTGGAGTCTCCCAGGCAAGAAACTCCCTCTGCCAATGTAGCTCTGCACCTGTTTTGCAACTCAGAGCTTTTGAGAGTTGCCGGGAAGCAATTATGAGGTTAAGTGACCTGCCCAGGGTCACATAGCTAACTCCAAGGCCAGTCTGAATCCATTATGCTGCTTCTCCACTTCCTATAACCTTTCACACAGCATCCACACATACTCCCAGCTTGCCTTTGCCTTACTCTGGCTTATTCTCAAGTTTTGTTGCTTGATTTGAGGGTGGTTTTGCTATCTAGCCAGGTTTGAATCGTGCCATGTGGATGGTGGGAAAAATTCCTGCTACCAATTCTTCCAACTCCTTCCATATGTAGCTAAAATTAAATGACCTCAGGGGTAGTGACTCTTCCTTCAGTTGGGTGGAATAAATTCATAGACTGAGGAAAACTTTCTAGGAGGAGCAATACCAAGGACCTTCCTTGTCCCCAGAGGCCCTACTATTTTTGAGTAACTAAAGGCCATGGGACTCTCTAGGGCATGAATTGTGCTGCTAGCTCTACCTATGTGGCTGTGGATGACTTTGTGATTAAACTGAGAGTCATTTTTACTAACTTGAAAGCTAGACCAAACCAAAAGAGAAACATACCAAATACACCAAAGAACAAGATTATTGGAATTATTCAAAGAGTAATAAGCAAATAATTTTATTCCATGAAATCATGAGTTTGGCATTCTCTTTAAGTTGATTTCTTTATAAAAACCATTAACTTTTTAACAGATTTTCCCTCACTCTGCTTCTGTAATTCATCAACTTGATCTGATGAAACTACCTCAATCACTTTTCATGGAAAGATTGCTGTTTTGGCTGCTAGTTTCTTTAACTTTGCTACAAAATGAGTATCCTTGGTGGGAGGAGGGGTCGGAAGGAGAAGGGAAGAAGTCTTACCTTCAGAGTCATGACTCTTTAGAATTGAACATTTAAGAGTGAGTTTGGGGAGAAAGACAATGTGAAGATTTGTGATGTGGTCCCATTCCTTCCATGCCAGCTCAGACTTCCCTGTAGGGAAGCAGTCACATACAGAGGACAAAAGACTGATTCTAGCTTCAAATCTTACCTCCAGTGCTTCCTACCTATCTGACCTGAGGCTTCCCTGGGCCTCAGTTTCCTCATCTGTAAAATGGAGTTGAGGAGAACAATTTATACTGAAACAATATTTTAAAAATGAATAACTCCGAAAGATTTGAGAACTGTATCAGTGCAATGGCCCACTATTCCAGAAGACAGATGAGAAAGACTGGTACTCACTTCCTGATGGAGAAATAATGGAGTAAATACACAGAATAAGATATCTATTTTTGAAAACAGACAATGTGGGAATTTGTTTTGCTTGCTTATGTTTAGTTGTTTCGGGGGAGGGGAGGCTTGGTTTTTTGTTTTATCTTGTTTTGTTTTGTTTTGTTTTCCCCAGTGAGGGGCAGGAAGGAAGGAGTGAGAAAAAATAAATGCTTGTTAATTGGGAAAATTGTGATTAAAAAATAAATAAAAAGGAAAGGATGTGACTATTGGCCTCAGAGATCCCTTCTATCTCTAGAGCTATAAAAAGAGAAGAACTGGAATGGCATTTTACTCACCAGTCTTTGGCCTACAGTTCACAGTACTCCTGCTAAGGGATGCTCGCCACAGCCATGAGGGACAGTGTAAGGAGTTTGTGACTAGAGAAGGGCAGAGAAGGTAGGGAAATTTTGCTGTGGAACTGCTGCAGCTTCTGGAGTCACAATTACATTATAACCACCCTGTTTGGCCCATCCATGGGGAAGTAGGGGATGGTTAGGAGCTTCTACCCTGATAGGAGGCCACTATGGAGAGAGGGCAGAGTAAGGAGTGTTGTGGAAATTGATTAAAGAAATCAGCATTTTGTTTTTGTTCAGTCATTTCAGTCATGTCCAACTCTTCATGACCCCATTTGGGGTTTTCTCAGCCAAGATACTGGAGTGGTTTGCCATTTCCTCTTCCAACTAATTTTACAGATGAGGAAACTGAGGCAAACAGGGTTAAGTGACTTGCCTAGGGTCACATAGCTACTAAGTGTCTGAGGCCAGATTTGAACTCAGGAAGATGAATTCTTCCTAACTTCAAGGCTGGTATTGTGCTACTTAACTCCCCTGCCAGGTACATTTTAGGTGCTTAATAAATGTTTATTGACTATTAAAGTGAAACATCATCTAGGAAGCAGAATAGGGTTTCACTAAATCCAAGCCATGGTTTTGTTTTGTTTTGTCTTGTCAGGATTTAGTCCATACAGCATGAAATATAGAAAGTCTCAGACCAGTAGCATAAAATAACTTGCCAGGCTATAGTCAAGGAATTACGTAAGATTCAACAAAGTCAGAATGGAATATGTAGGGCAATAGAGAAAATATGCTTGTTTGCTCATAGGTTACTGGGTTATTTGCTTTTTCCAATTCACCTTTCCCATGAAAAGTGATAATTCTCAGCTATCACTGACACTACAGAATAGAAGTGTTATGAGAGTTCACAAAAATTAAGGAGGGCTTTTTTCAAACATGAGCCTAAGTTTAACTGGTAGAGACTTTCCAAGTTTTTTGTCTTACATGGTTCTTAGTTTTGAAACTACCTCAAACTATGGGAAACAGTTTTCAAATGTCCATCTATATGAGCCTTCCCCCTCAGTAATATGCTAATCATATTCAACCAGAAGCATCACACTCAGCTCTTCAGCAGTTGGCTCCGAAAGTTATTTAGGTCTCACTTCTCAGTTTTAGAATGACTGGATCAAGCTGTCTTGTCACTTACTTCATGGACAGCGATCAATACTGAAGCTGTCCACCACCACCATGGCAACACCCACTTGAAAAGTGATATGCTGCAGCATAAGAGTAATATCTTGGCAAATAGGGAAATGGAAAACCACATCCAGTCAGCTGCTGTGTGATGAAGCAGTCTTACAGAGCAAGCCTTGACCTCTCAGACAATCTAAATATTCTCAGCTCAGAACACAAGAAACTGAGCAGGCAGGGAGCTGGATGAAGTTATAGCCCAGAGATTATTTTCTACTCCTAGTTTCCTTGTAATGGTAATATTCTCTGAATTCCTCCAGCCTTTAAAAGTCCATAAAACAATGTAGTGCTTGATTATAAACTGCTTTTTCTCTAATTGCCCTCCACCTAGAATCCCACTCCCAGTGTGTATTTGAATTCTACCTATTATTCAAAGATAGGTGGCTCAGTGAATAGAGCACCCAACCTGGAATCAGGAAGAACTAAGTACAAATCCTAAATTTGGCTTCAGACACTAGCTGTGTGACCCTGGAAAAGTCATTTAACCCAGTATGCTTCATTTTTCTTATCTATAAAATAAACTGGAGAAGGAAATGGCAAACCATTCTAGTATCTCCGCCAAGAAGACCTCAAAAAGGGGACATGAAGAGTGGGACACATCTGAGAAATGACTACACAACATTTTTTAAAGCCTAGCTCATGTCCTCCCTTCTCCAATCTTGTAATACTGCTACTGTTATCTTAAAGGATAGAAGATGTAACTTTATACCAGCTAAACACAGCCTCAGGCAGCTAGGTGGTACAGTGGCTCCAGTGCTGGAAGTTAGGAAGCCTTGAATTTAAATACAGCTTCAGACACATACTAGTTGTGTGACCCTGGGCAAGTCACTTAGCCCTGTTTTCCTCATCTATAAAATGGCGGACAAGAAAATGGCAAATCATTGCAGTATCTTTGCCAAAAACCCCACCCCCACCCCCGAAAAGGGATCACAAAGAGTTGGACATGACTGAAAATGATTAAACAACAAACAGCCCCATTTTTTCAAACACCATTAACATAGTACTATGTTAATGGCATGCACATATATGTAAACAGAATAAGGAATTAATACATTTTAGTTTGGGGAGCTGAGGGAGCAGGAAAACTTTACGTAGAAGGTGGTCCTTAAGCTGAGTTTTTAAAGAAACCAGAGATTACAAGAGGTAGAGGAAAGGAAAGAGAGCACAGCCAGTGCAAAGCAACAGAGATGGGAGGAACAGAAAATAGACGAATATGGATAGAAGCTGGGATGCTTTGATAAGCGGTAAAGAACTAGGAAGGTAGGAAGGAGCAAGGCAGTGAAAAACTTTAAATACCAGAAAGAAGAGTAAAAGTTGATCCTAGAGAGAATAGAGAAATTGTTAGAAAGTTTGTCTTCATGTTAAGCCTGAATCTCTTTGCCCCTTCTACCTGTAGCATCTGGTTCTTCTGTCTGAGGCCAAGTCGAACACTCTGTTGGGGAGGCCCACGAGGCTGTACACAAGGCTCAGGCCTTTGAGAGCTTTTGTGCCAAATGTTCCACCAAATCCACCCCAAGTATCAAAGCTTTCAGAGAGGATTCAGAATCTCTCCTGCCTACTCCTAGACTCGGACTAAACCCCCTTTCTGTATAGCTACTGTCAGAAGTTCCTAATCATCAGACCAGATTTCTCAGAAGGAGCTGATTAAACACTGGAAAGAACGAGTTAAATGAGACAAATCCCATATAAAAAGCAAGAGGTAAGACTAAGTCATGTAGTTAGCAGTGCATCTGTTCTTTCCTTGCTGCATCTTTTCCCAGTGCTCCGGCCCCTCTTCTTTTTTTTTCAACTTTATTTTATTTAATATTTTTAGTTTTCAGCATTGATTTCCACAAGATTTTGAATTACAAATTTTCTCCCCATTTCTACCCTCCCCTCCACTCCAAGTTGGCATGTATTCTGATTGCCCCATTCCCCAGTCAGCCCTCCCTTCTGTCACCCAACTGCCCCCCATCTTTTCCCTTACTTTCTTGTAGGGCAATAGATTTCTATGCCCCATTGCCTGTATGTCTTATTTCCTAGTTGCATGCAAAAACTTTTTTTTGAACATCTGCTTTTAAAACCTTGAGTTCCAAATTCTCTCCCCTCTTCCCTCCCCACCCACCCTCCCTAAGAAGGCAGGCAATTCAACATAGGCCACATGTGTATCATTATGCAAAACTCTTCCACAATACTCATGTTGTGAAAGACTAACTATATTTTGCTCCCTCCTATCTTGTCCCCATTTATTCTATTTTCTCCCATGTTGGTAAGCAAAATGGGCTCTTAGCACTCAGTTCAACCAAGTGCCCTTGAAGAGTTTGGCTTTTGTTTCCTTTGATTAATTCAGTGTATTTCATTGAGTCTTACTAGGTGCTAAGCCCCAGGCCCAAACGCCTGTTAGATGCTAAGCCTATGTGGGTGTGAAGCTCTCAGGGTACTAAGGGGAGGTGCTAACTCAAGAGCCAGTCATAGGAGTCTAAGTTCTGGTTATTCAGATGACATTTGATGACATCTGAAATGGTATAAAAAGAGAAGACAGAGCTATTTGCTCAGAGGGCTCTCACTCTTGGTGGTGCTGATGTGGAGACTCTGGGCAGCGGTAGTTAAGAGCCCTCCAGCTCCTAAACCCGGATGTCTGGACTTGGTTTTCTTGGTAACTATGAATTGTGATTTGTTCTGTTTCTAATGTATCTTTGTATTTGTATTTGCTCTGAAGTTCAGGGTGCTGGCTTTTTCCCCTGAACTAAGTGACTGATGTCTGTACATTGGATTGAAATAAGATTGTTAACCTCTTAACATTGCTTTCCTTAGTAAAGCAGATCAAAAGAAGTGGGCTTTTGCAGCATGCTGGTAGTGTGCTTGTTGTTGGGCTTGCATTGGTCTTTCAACCCCACAACAGCTGCTAGCCAGATGGTTGAAACACTCCCTTGACCCTGCCCCTTTTTGAAAGTGTTTACTTTTGATTACCTCCTCCCCCTATTTGCCCTACCTTCTATTGTCCACCCTTTTTTTATCTCCTTCCTCCTTCTTTCCTGTGGGGTAAGATACCCAATTGAGTGTGTATGGTATTCCCTCCTCAAGTCAAATCCAATGAGAGCAAGATTCACTCAATCCCCTTCACCTGCCCCCTCTTTCCTTCCAACAAACTGCTTTTTCTTGCCACTTTCATGTGAGATAATTTATCCCCATTCTACCTCTCCCTTTCTCCCTCTCTCAATATATTCCTCTCTCATCTCTTAATTTGATTTTATTTTTTTAGATATCATCCCTTCATATTCAACTCACCCTGTGCCCTCTGACTGTCTGTCTGTCTATCTGTCACTCTCTCTTTCTCTCTCTCTCTCCATATATATGTACATATTATATATATATACATGTATACACACATATATATATATATATATATGTATGCATGTATATTCCCTTCAGTTACCCTAATACTGAGGTCTCATGAATTATACACATCATCTTTCCATGTAGGGATGTAAACAAAACAGTTCAATTTTAGTAAGTCCCTTATGATTTCTCTTTCTTGATTACTTTTTCGTGCTTCTCTTGATTCTTGTGTTTGAAAGTCAAATTTTCTATTCAGCTCTGGTCTTTTCATTGAGAAAGCTTGAAAATCCTCTATTTTATTGAAAATCCATGTTTTGCCTTGGAGCATGATACTCAGCTTTGCTGGGTAGGTGATTCTTGGTTTTAATCCTAGCTCCATCGACCTCTGGAATATCATACTCCAAGCCCTTTGATCCCTTAATGTAGAAGCTGCTAGCGCTGGAAAGCAGGTACTTGCATGAGCTCCCTACTAGGTCCCTCCGAACACCTATAAAAAATGGCTCTGAACAAATTCTAGAACTGCAGAACCCATGAAATAGCTAAGGGAAGCAGGGCTCCAGCCCAGGACAGCCTGGATGGTCTCTGGGTAAGATCTATCGCACGGAACTGGGAGCACAACTCAGATCCAAGCAGGCTCTGAACTCCCGCTCTGATCCGCCCCTTAATTCCTCCCACCGGGTGGGTCTGGCCCCTCTTCTACAAATCCATTTTTAAAACCAATGAAAATTCAGAAGAGATTCTGAGAAAAAGAAAATGATGCAAGGACCTAGGCTTTAATCAGAGTGTGGCGATTAGGTTTCACACCTAGAAATCTACTCAGTTTTTCACAGTTATCATTAGTAACAAATGACCCAACAACTGCTACATTGAAAAATAATTTATCCTTTAATGAGTGGTAAACTATAATTATTGATCTTATTTCTTTGCTTCATACCAGAACTTCCTGGATTATAACTTCAAATCATGTTAGCAATTTATTCATCAAATATTTATTGAGTCCATATTATATGCAAGGCATTGTAGGGGACTTTCTTTTGGCCCTGACCTATGATTTCATCAATGTGAGAATTTCCCAGTATAGAAACTTCCTACATTGATTGCAGGTGGGCAACTTGCCTGCAACTCACAATATTAAAGAGTTTCTTGGCACAGTTGTGGGGTGTGAAAAAAATGATTAAGACATAGATCATGCCTTCATGTAGCATACAGTCTATTAGGAAGACAAGACATGAATAAATGGAATAATATAATTAAGCTTCTAACAATATTATAAAAGAATGGTGTTCTAAGAGGAAATATCTTTCCTTTCCAAATACTTAGGAGTAACAGTCAATAGCTAGTCACTAAATGTTTATTAAGCGCTACTAAATGCCAGGCACTGTTCTAAGTGCTGAAAATGCAAAAAGAGCAAAAGAAAGCCCCAACCTTTAAGGAACTCACAATTTTGTGAGGGAGACAATGTGCAAACAGCTATGTACAAACAACCTATATATAAGATAACCAGGAAAAATGCAACAGAGGGAAGGAACTAGAATTAAGAGGGGTTGGGAAAGGTTTCCCGTAGAAGGTGAGATTTTAAGCAGGGATTATAGGAAGCAAGGGAAGCCACAGGACAGAGTTGAAGAGGGAGAGCAACCAAGACATAAGGGAATAATCAGAGAAAATGCCCAGAGACAAGAGTTGGAGTGTCTTCTTCAAAGAACAGCAAGGAGACCAATGTCATTGATTTAAAAGTATGTGGTAGGCTGTATGGTTTAAAAAAAAAAAACCTCTAAAGTTGGGGGGAGGAGGAGCTTTGTTACAAAGGACTTTGAATGCCAAATAGAAGGTTTTATTTTTGATCCTGAAGGTGACAGGGAGCCTCAGGAGTGTGTGTGTGTGTGTGTGTGTGTGTGTGTGTGTGTGTGTGTGTGTGGCCAGGGAGAATGACATGGTTATATCTGCACTTTAGGAAGACTTTGAGATTAAGAAAGTGCCACTGTAATGTTTCAGAGATGGTTGAGATTAAACATCCATTACCAGTTGCTGACTAAAGGCCATCATGACCTCAAGCCCACATAGTGGATTCAATTCAACAAAAATTAAAACAAAGTGCCGATGACACACAAAGCAGAGAGTTAAGTGTTGGAGATACAAAGTTGAAAAAGCAACATTGTCTTTGCCTTCAAGGAGTTTGTAGTGTATCAGTTGTAAATATATGTGCACAAATAACTATCATACAATGTAGGATGTGATTTGAGCAAGAGAAAGATAAAAAGTAGTCAGTGAAAATTAGAGGAGAAAGAAAATACTTTCAGTTTTGGGGGATAGGAAGAAAAGAAAAAATCAAGTCTTAATGGGGCTGGTACTAAAGCTATTGCTCTTCTATGGATGAGAACCTGAGGCAAAAGAAAAAATAGGCATTGCCTGAGGGACTAGAACTCTGAGATCTTTTCAGTATTAGAGCACTTATAATCTCCAAAGTCCTGATTGCAGGTAAATGGAACAGAAAAAAAAGTAGCAGGAGAAAATAAAGGGCTTGCTAGGCACTATAGTTCATTCAGATAAATTCTCCTATTCCAACACACACACAACACACCACTCTAATTTAGGAAATTAGCATCCTATCCCTCCAAAAAGTTTTTTGGAAAATATTAACAAGACAACATTACATTTTGGCAAATCTTATCACCCAACAAAAAAGAGAAGAAATCTACCAGTCATCTCCTGAAATAAACTCCAAAATGAAAACTCTCAGAAATGTCATACCCCCTCATCCAGAGCTTCCATGTCAAAGAAAAAATACTTCGAGCAACAAGGAGATTTATGTACCAAAGAGCCACATTAAGGATCACACAAAACTTGGAAACTTCCACTATAAAAAAAAGGAAAGGTTGGAATATGATATTGCAAAAAGCAAAAGATAAAGATTTACAAACAAGAATAACTTAGCCTGCAAAATGCAGTGCAATACCATGGGAGAGGGAAATTGACCTTTAACTAAAATCAAGGCTTTCCTGATGAAAACATTCCTGATTAAAACACCAGAGGTGAGTGGAAACTTTGAAATGCAAACACAGGAATAATGCAAAACACAGAAAAAAGGCAAATAACTATAACAATGTTTACATTCTAAGAGGGGAGAAAAAACTAGTGTCACTTCAGAACTTTATAATTTCAAAGGTTATAGAAGGAGCTAAATGACAGGTGAAGGAGTAGTTTGTTATGTTGTGATGCTCTTCAGAGAAGAAAGAAAAGGGATGGAGAAAGGAATATGCTAGCAAAGAAAGGGGGAGAAAGGAAATAGAGCCAGTTATTTGATACAATTGGAATACATGACAAGAAGATTATACAAATATGGAGAAAGAAGTAATAGGTATAACATGAATAACATGAACCTCACATTCATCTCAACCTGACAAAGGAGGGTCAGACACACTCTTACAGAGTTTGGTGTAGAAATGCATTCAGTTCAACAGAGATAAAAATAAGAACAGGGACAGAGAAGTAGGGAAATAAGAGGAAGGATAGATTCAGGGACCTAGAAATAAGGAGAAAAAATAAAGGAAATGTTCAAAGCCTATTTTGCCGAATGATATGCCAACAGTTTAAATGAAATGGATGAATATTTACAAAAATATACTCAAATTAACAGGAAAAGAAATAGAAGGTTTAAATAACCCAACCATAGGGGGAGACGCCATAAGTAAATTCCCAAAGGAAATAAAAATTCCAAGACCAAAGGGGTTTACAAGTGAATTCTATTAAAAATTCAAAGAACAATTAATTCCATTATTATTCAACTTGTTTACAAAGTAGAAAAAGGATGCGATCCTGCTAGATTCTTTTTATGATACAAATATGACCCTGACACCTAAACCAAGAAGCAATAACATAGAGGAAGGATACCATAGACCAGTACCCCTAAAAAATACCAAGGCAAAAATTTTAAATGGAATGTTGGCAAAGAGGTCACAGCAACATATCAAGAAGACCATGTAATATGACTCAGTTTAACTTGCTAGGAATGCAGTGTTAGTTCAATATTAGGAATAGTATGAACATAATAGACTTTATTAATAACAAAAATAATAAAAACCACATAAAAACATACCACCCATTTCTATTTAAAAAAATTTTAAAGCATAGGATTAAATAAATCTTTCCTTAAAATAGTAAATAGTATCTGTCTGAGCCAAGAACCAACCTTATTTGTAATGAAAACATGATAGAGGCCTTTCCAATAGGATTAGGAGAAAAGCAAGGATGTCCATTACCATCACAATTTTTGATAATGCTAGATAAAGCACTAAGGTAAGAAACAGAAATTAATGGAATATACATAGACAAAGAGAAAGCAAAACTACAACTGATATTCTCTTTAGAGTACCTTAAAGATTCAGCTGAAAAATTAATGGAAACAATTACTTCAGAAAAGTAGCAGGATAATTCTGAATGCTGTCAAAAAAGATAAAAAGAGAAATTCCATTCAAAATAATTATAGAATGTACTAAATATTTGGAAATAAACCTACCAAGACAAAAGCTAAAGCTACCTTAATATAAGTACAAAACACTTTAAAAAAAAATAAAGACAGATTTAAGAAATATTAATTGCTCATGTAGGATATGCTAATATAATAAAGATAACAATACTACCTAAATTAATTCACTTATTCATAATGACAAAATTGTCAATTTATCATAACAATCAAGTTACCTAAAAAGTTTACTTTACATGGTTAGCAAAAAAAAATAATAGCAAAATTCATGTAGAGGAACAAAGGTCAAGAAATTCAAAAGAAATAATGAAAGAAAGAAAAAAAGCAATGCTCTAGTACATACCCACAAATATATATTGTGGCATTTTTTTTTTGGTCCAGACTTGTGATTTCATTAGTGTAGGGAGTTCCACATGTGGAAGCTGTGCATACCCATGCAGATTGGCACACTGTGTGTAATGTTCCATCTTGGAGCGTTGTCCAGGGCAACCAAGAGATCAATTAACTTGCCCATGTTCACATAACTAATATATGGCAGTTGTTCAGTCATTTCAGTCATGTCCAGCTCTTTATGACCCCATTTGGGGTTTTCTTGGCAAAAATACTAAAGTGGCTTGCAATTTCCTTCTCTTGCTCATTTTACAAATGAGGAACTGAAGCAGACAGGGTTAAGTGACTTGCCCAAGGTCATACATCTACTAAGTATCTCAGGCTGTATTTGAATTCAGGGCTTCCTGACTCCAGGCCCAGCACTCTATCCACTGCACTTCCTAGTTGCCTGTAATGGCAAGCAAAGTGGGACTTTCTACTGTTTTTTCTTTTGGAGTGCTTCTCAGTACTAAGGGAATCTAGTGCCTTTGGTTGAGGCTCACAACCTTTTGCTAATTAGATCATGAGAGGTGTGAAGCCCTCAAGAGGTGTGAAGTCCTTGAGAGTTATGAAGCCCTCAGGCCCTGAAAAAGAGTATATATACTCTGAGGGTAGCTATTAAGGTAGAACTGTCAGAATTGTGGGAGGAGAGATTTTGCTTTGGGGGCTCACTCATTGGAAAAGCATTCATGTGATTTAGCCAAAGGAGACTCTGAGTAGCCACCAAGTAGCCCCCCTACCCCTCACCACCACTTCGAAAACCCAGATGTTGATGCTTCTCTCTCTGGTAACTATGTATGTAATGTCTTGGTCAGACACCTAGAAGTCCAGTCTGTTGATTTGTGTTTATTTGCTCTGTTTATATCATTTCTGCTTGTAATTTGTTTGCATTTTCTCTGAAGTTGACTTTTTCCCCTGAACTAAGTGAATGATGTATGTATGTTTAATTAAAGTGAGATTGTAAACCCCTTAAAGTTGCTTTCCTTAGAAAAGCAGATCAAAGAATCTGTACTAGCAGCCCTCCTGTGTGCTGGTATTATTGGTCTTATACAGCCATAGTAGTGGCAAGCAGCATTTTTGTTACATTGCCCTAATATGTGGAAGAGGCAATATCAAAATCAAGATATTTTGGACTACAAGGCCATCCATCTGTCCAGTATTCCTTGATGCCTCTTGTCATGTGTTTGTGTGTGTATGTACCTAGGAGGCAACATGGTACCTAACACAACTGTAAATTCCACTTTTATCACTTGTACCTATAGCACGTAGCAGGGTGCTCTATATGTTTTTAGATGATTAAAATATCATGTCCATAGTATGATGGATATATACCAGCAATATAGCATCTATTGCACAAGATAGCCCCCAGGTGGCATTTCAACCATTCAACTTTCTGCTCACCTCACAATCTCCCATTCCATTCCCCATAGGAATTTCTCTCACACTAAAGAAGGGATTCCCAACCCCACACTTGCTGCTCCCAAAGCTTTGCACTTCTTCAAAGAGTCTGCATATTTATGATATCTAAGAGAACAAGGATGCTTTATCACATTCAGTCAATAGCAGTCACCTTCTAACATCATGTATTCCATTTGGGAAATTTCTAACCTTCAAGATATCGAGTAATATAAAAATACTAATTTATAAATTCTGTGTTCCTCACTTTTCATATCAAGTTTCATCTCAAAGTTTAGTATAATGTAATAGAAATCCACCTGGATAAGGAGTCAAAAAACCTGGCATCTTTGCTCTGTTACCTCATTAGACAGATAACCTTGGGCAAATAACTTGTCTGATCCTCAGTTTCCTCATCCATAAAAGGAGAATAACAAAATACTTGATCTACTTTATAAGATAGTTGTGAACATAATATGTATGTGTTTGGAAAACTATAAAATATTTTAAGGAGTGTAAGTTTAATAATATTATTACCCAAAATAAGGATTGCATAAAATAGATAAATTTGCATAAAAAGCTTATGGTTATCCCTTAAATGTGAGCATAAACTTCATACTAAATTCACCATTCAAGCTTTGAACTATTCTTTTTAACATGATTAAAATTATTTAAAGGTTTGGATTGGATAGAATATGGACATTTTTTTTCTCTGTATAAAAAGGAGTATTCTCTATGGGGCTCCATGCCTATATTTATCTATTTCTTTAGAAATAAATAAATACAATAATACTATACTAAGAATGTGTCATAAGTTAAAAGACAGAGTCCCTCTGAAATTAATTTGGCTGTAATCCCTACCATTAAATCAATTTTTTGCTGTAAAATTTTAATAATTAAATAATCTGCCAAAGAACCCATATAGATTGTAATGTCTTTATTTGTACAGGTTATTCAGAGAATCTCTTTGTTTTGTTTTGGATTTTGTAAACCTTTTATTGATGCTTTTCTTGCTTTTTTTTTTGTATTCACATGTTATGGAATTGCCTTGTATTTCTTTTTTTTTTTAATTTATTTTTGACATGTTTGGTTTTCAGCATTGATTTTCACAGGCGTTTGAATTACAAATTTTCTCCCCATTTCCTCCCCCCCCACTCCAAGATGGCGTACATTCTGGTAGCCCTGTTCCCCAGTCTGCCCTCCCCTC
>CM053624.1:182849339-182862303 GCA_028646595.1 Phalanger gymnotis | reverse complement strand
ATAGTTAGTCTTTCACAACATGAGTATTGTGGAAGGGTTATACATAATGATACGCATGTGGCCCATGTTGAATTGCTTGACTTCTTAGGGAGGGAGGGTGGGTGGGAAGGGAAGAGGGGAGAGAATTTGGAACTCAAGGTTTTAAAAACAGATGTTCAAAAACAAAAAAAAGTTTTTTGCATGCAACTAGAAAATAAGATACACAGGCAATGGGACATAGAGATTTATCTTGCCCTGTAAGAAAGGAAGGGAAAAGGGGATGGGAGGGGAGTGGGGCGACAGAAGGGAGGGCAAACTGGGGAACAGGGCAACCAGAATATACACCATCTTGGAATGGGGGGAGGGTAGAAATGGGGAGAAAATTTGTAATTCAAACTCTTGTGAAAATCAATTCTGAAAACTAAATATATTAAATTAAAAAAAGAAACTGAAAAAAAAGAAAGTATCAAGCAAAACTGCCTTGATATTCTAGAACCAGAGGGTTAAAATAGAAATTGAAAGAATCCATCCATCACCTCCTGAAAAAGATACCAAAAAGAAAACTCCTAGGAATATTATTGCCAAATTCCAGAATTTCCAGGTCAAGGAGAAAATACTGCAAGCAGCCAGAAAGAAACAATTTGAATATTGTGGAAACACAATCAGAATAATACAAGATCTAGCAGCTTCTACATTAAGGGATTGAAGGGATTGGAATATGATATTCCAGAGGTCAAAGGAGCTAGGATTAAAACGAAGAATCACCTACAGCAAAACTGAGTATCATGCTCCAAGGCAAAATATGGATTTTCAATAAAACAGAGGACTTTCAAGCTTTCTCAGTGAAAAGACCAGAGCTGAATAGTAAATTTGACTTTCAAATACAAGAATCAAGAGAAGCATGAAAAAGTAAACAAGAAAAAGAATTCATATGGGACTTGGTAAAGTTGAGCTGTTATGTTTACATTCCTACATGGAAAGATGATGTATGTAATTCAGGAGACCCTTCTCAGTATTAGGGGAGTTGAAGGGAATATAGACAAAGGGCACAGGATGAGTTGAATATGAAGGGATGATATCTAAAAAATGAAATAAATTTAAGGGGTGAGAGAGGAATATATTGAGAGAGGGAGAAAGGGAGAGATAGAATGGGGTAAATTATCTCACATAAAAGTGGCATGAAAAAGCAGCTCTGTCGGAAGGGAAGAGGGGACAGGTGAGGGGGAAATGAGTGAATTTTACTCTTGGTATTCAACTTGAGGAGGGAATGACATATACACTCAATTGGGGATCTTACTCCACAGGAAAGTAAAGGGAAGGGGATAAAAAGGGGGGGAGGATGATAGAAGGGAGGGCAGAAGGGAGGGCAGATGGGAGAGGAGGTAGTCAAAAGCAAACACATTTGAAAAGGGACAGGGTCAAGGGAGAAAGAATAAATGGGGACAGGATAGGATGGAAGGAAATATAGTTAGTCTTTTACAATATGAGTATTGTGGAAGTGTTTTGCATGATGACACATGTGTGATCTATGTTGAATTGCTTGCTTTCCTAGGCAGGGTGGGTGGGAAGGGAAGAGGAGAGAGAATTTGGAACTCAAAGTTTTAAAAGCAGATGCTAAAAAAATTTAAAAAAAATTTTTTGCAATGAAGCTGGGAAACAAGATATATAGGGAATGGGGCATAGAAATGTATCCTGCCATACAAGAAAGTAAGGGGAAAGGAGACGGAGGGAGGCGGGGAATGGGGTGAAAGAGGGGAGGGCTGACTGGGGAGCAAAGCAATCAGAATATATGCTTTCTTGGAATGGGGGAGGGTAGAAATGGGGAGAAAATTTGTAACTCAAATTCTTGTGAAAATCAATGTTGAAAACTAAAATATTAAATAAAACATATACAGGAAAAAAAAGAATACATGTTCTTTCTTTTCATCTGCCTGCCTCCAATCTAAGCACACACTTCTTCTTAGTCTGTCTTTTCCAAGGGTTTGCACCACAGGGAAGGATATAGGGGAATGAAGTAATTAACAGAAGGAAAGGTCACGGGTCCTAGAGTCTATATCAATCCTGTGGTTTTGTCAGTGTAGGTGTGCACTCTGCATTGGCACATTTCCCCCTCTCCGCTATCCTCTGGTGTCTTAGCATCTCTCTAGTATCTTAATGAGTTGCTGTGGCCAAAATATTCACCAGCTACATGATCAACTTGATGATAATGAGCTTCTCTACATTCAGCTAGGCTGCACCTAGACATTTGGTCTGTCATCAGATCTGTAAGTGAAGCATTTCCACATTGGCATGACTTGCCACATCTTTAATTTGGGCTGATATGGTCTTCAAGAACCTTAAGATACCTCCATTTCATCAGATAGTGCTTTGTTGCTGTTGTTCAGTTGTGTCCAACTCTCTATGACCTGTTTTGGGGGGTTTTCTTGGCAATGATGCCAGAGTGGTTCCCCATTTCCTTCTCCAGCATTTTACAGATGAGGAAACTGATGCAAACAAGGTTAAGTGACTTGCCCAGGGTCACACAGCTAGTATGTGTCTAAGACCAGAATTGAACTCAGGAAGAATAGTCTTCCTGACTTCAGGGCCAGCACTCTATCCACTGTACTACATAGCTACTCCTAGTAGCAGCAGCAGCAGCAGCAGCAGCAGTAGTGTACTAGTAGTACTTTAGCCCCCAGTGTCTACTCTTTTCAACATTCATCTACGCAGCTGCCTCATTAACATTCCTGAAACATAGTTCTGACCATTTCAGTCATCTGCTCAAAATCTTTAATGACTCCCTATTGCCTCTAGGATGAAATACAAAATCATCAATCTGGCATTTAAAGCCTTATCCGTGTGGGTCCTACCTACCTTCTCAGTCACATCTTTCATTAGTCCCCTAATTACACTCACCAATTGCACTCACCACTCTAGTTAAAACTGCCTGCTAAAATGTGTCCTATACATTCCATCCCATCTCCTGTCTCCATGCTTTTTGTACAAGAGGTCCACCAATCGGGGTTGCATTTTTTCCTCAACCTTACCTTACAGAATCCCTCGGGTGTATGGAGTGTTCAAGGAGGACTAGAACCTCTGGTATAAGGGCTGAGCCCTTTATAGGGCTGTTCATCCATCATTCGTGTCCACTTCTCACCCAACTCTCACCTGAGGCTCCAAGAATCTGTAGCATGCTCAGCAGCCACACTTCATTAAAACCATCTTGGCAGATGGGCTAAACCAGGTTGAACCGATAGGCTTCAAACCCATCATTGAGTTAGGGGATGCCTACTCCAAGCATGTAAAGATTTTCCTTGGCAGATAAGAACAATTTCTTCCAAGGTCCAGGAAGTTGGTTAAAGCAGGGGATGTGGTCAGACATCAAAGATACTAAGGTCGTCCACTGCATCCTGGGCCATCACCAGTTGTCTTCACTTTTGTTCTGCCACTGGATATTAATGACCGTAGAAGAGACACCGAGGCTGACAACTTTGCACAACTCTGCCTCACTTAAATCCAATTCACATACAAGTCAAGACATCATCCATCATTTACTATTTTACCTGCACATCGTGATATCATTGGCCCTCTTCAAAAGTGAAGTACAAACAATAGTAGCCACTAAAAGGCGTTTCATCACCATACAAGAAAGTTAACAAGAAACAGTCAAGATTCTTGCACATACTGTGAACAGAGGAAGAAAAAGGAGCCTCCATCTAAGCCTCTACATGAGTTGAAAGCAGACAAAATTGTGTGTGTTCTTAAGTACTGACACTTCTTTGGTTATTCATCCCATCACATTAATGATCTGATAAAATGAATAGTAGGGTTAGAACCTTATAATGTAGTTTGGAGCCACTCACATTGCCTATGACTAAAGCACCCTAAACTTCCAATACCATTGTAATCAAGGGCAGAACTCATTAGGAACCATCTTCTACTTTACTGATGCTGGAAAAGGGCAATGCTGAAAGGGAGGCATGGGCTTTTGGTAGAGGAAAAGGCCCACCCTAAGCTAGTCCCTTTAATCTTCTATTAGAAAAAAGTTTTTAATAGTAGTCATATAACTCCTGTGTTTCTTGGAAGATAGACTCTCAAATATTTAATAGGCTATGTATATTATTTGAATAAAATTCTCTTTCTGTTTCTTCTTGCTAGGTATCTTTGTTGTTAATATGCATAAAAATGATTTTTGTGTTTATATCTTACTACTTTGATGAAATTATTTATATTAATTAATTTTAGTTGAATTCCTAGGCTCTTTAAATAATATTATAAAAATTTACCATGTCATCTGCAAAAAGTAATAATTATTTTCTTTTCATCCTGCATATAATCCCTCAATTTCTTCTCTTGATCTTATTGCTATAGAACTATAGAACATTTATGAACCTATACCAAATAATAATGATGACAATATATGTCCTTATTTTACACTGATTTTATTGGAAAAATTTCTAACATTTCTTCATTACAGATTATTCCAGCTCATGGTTTTAGACACACACACACACACACACACACACACACACACACACACACGTTCATGTATATGTATGTATTTACTATTAACAAAGAGTCCATTTGTTCCTGTTTTAAAATATTTTTAACATTAATTAATGCTTTATCAAAAGAATTTTCTGCCTCACGTGAGGTTTTTTAAATGTTTTTATAATTAATGAATTATTTTGTTCATAGTTTTCCTAATATTGAAATGTATTGAACTCATTTGGTCATAGTAATTTCCCTAAGATGCTGCTGAGCTTTTCTGTTAGCTAATACCAGTCAGGCTATTGTGAAGCCTCTTTGAGAATATTTTTTCAATATGTTTGTGTTGGTATGTATTAGGAATATTAGTCTATAGTTTCTTTCTCTGTTTTGCCTTTCCCTAGTTCGGGTACCAAGATTTCATGTTTCACAAAAGTGATTTGGTTGGATCCCTCCTTCCCCTCTTTTTGCAAATAATTTCTACAGTATTAGAATTAGCCTTTGGATTTTATAGACATATTCTTTTAATGTTTTACACACGCACTTATGAATTTATTTGATCCTGGGGTTTCTTCCTTTGAATTCCTTTAAAACCTGTTAAATTTATTCTTCTGAGATTTGGATTAGTTGAATTCTCTATTTCTTATTCTGCAAATCTGGTTATTTTATATTTTTTGTAAATATGTCATACGTTTCACTTATGTTGCCTGTTTTGGAGTCATGTGCCTCCCTCTTCATTTGTTATGAATTCTTTCTCATTTTTCGAGATTAGCAATTTCGTTTTTCTCTTTTTATCAGATTAGCTAGTGATTTAACATTTTGTAACCTCTAATTTTATTTATCAATCTAATTCTTTGCTTGAAATTTGGCTTATTTCTTATTTTCTCATAATTTCTATTTTTACAATTAATTGATGTGTTGGGAGCAATGTGCTAAACTCTACCATGTAAATTAGGCTAGTTTTTTTTTTAATTAAAAAGTATTGAGATTTAATTGACTCAGGGGACTAAGATTAGGGCCATTGACATAGTTTCCTAGTCTCATTACTAAAAGGCCAGGACACAAGAGACTGGAGGTCCTCCCTCAGGGAGCCCAGACACATGAACAACAGTGAGAAGCTGTGTTCCACTGAATTAATGTTTTATCCAGAATGAACACCTCTTCCCCGCTCTGAATATCCTTCCCTTACTATAGATAATACAGATGTATGTATATATAAATATGTGTGTGTGTGTGTGTGTTTTCCATTTAGTTTATGTGTTACCATATGAGTGAGTCTAATTTGATTCACAGGAAAGCATGAATAGATTCGTCTAGACTTTTCTAGAGTCTCCACTGCATGCTCTTTGATTTTGATTCCTGCCAGGAAGGAAAGCACGTGTCTTGGGTCAGAGCCTTGCCATTGTTCTCTGAGAAAGGGTACTAGGCTACGATTATATCTCTCTTATCCCACCTCCCAATATTGTTAGTCTAGGGGTGACAATTTTTAGATTTAAGTTGAGCTCCTGGTCACTATTCCTTCACAGGGAAGAAGTGCCCCAAACCAGAGGCGTCAGAGATGTGGCCCTCTGAGCTCATGCAGTCAACGACACTCCTGAGTATGGCCTGAACTAAATTAAAATGTGTTATTGTTGTTTTATTTGCAGTTGTGTCTGATTCTTCATAACCCCATTTGGGTTTGTTTTGTTTTGGTTTGCTTTTTTATTTTTTGCAAAGATACTGGAGTGATTTGCCATTTCCTTCTCCAGTTCATTATGCAGATAAGGAAACTGAGGCAAATAGGGTTAAGTGACTTGTCCATGGCCACACAACTAGTAAGTGTTTGAGGCCATATTTGAACTTAGGGAGATGAATCTTTCTGTCTCCAGGCCTGGCACTGTGTCTACTCTGCTACCTATCTGTCCCAAGATTAAAATGTAATTAGGAAATATTTAACAAGATAAATAAAAATAAATAAAATATAATGTTGATATGTGGTTTTCTAAGTCAACATGTACCTGCAGGGATCCTTTGATACAAATAGTGGCCCCTGTTTCTATTCGAGTTTGACACCATTGCCCCCAAACTACATAGTCACAGCTTGGCTCCTTTCTCACCAAATGTCAAATCCACAATGAACAAGCATAGCAAACAGCAAAACAAAAATACATTTATCTAAAGCTGATAGCAAGGAGAAATCAAAAAAGGTATACAGATGAGAATGTACCAGACAATACATAATATGAATGAATCCTTCTACTGAGAATGATATATCTCAATATGACCAAGAGAAAGTCCTATATCTCACCTAAGGGAAAATTCATTGAAGTCTCTAGTGAAGTAAGCTGGGAATCAACAGGGATATGATCAAGGTGCCAACTCTTCCACATAGTGGTTTCTTTCCAAAGTCCTTCTTTCCCTTTACAAACTTGAAGAGAATCACAAACAAATAATTCATTTATTTCTTCTACTCCTTTGTTAAAGTGTTACTACATATACATATATATATATATATGCGTGTATATATATGTATAAATTTACCCTAAAGAACTGCTTCCTCTATATTCTCTTTATCTATTGCTGTAATTTTCTATGATGAAAGTATTTTTTTATGATGAGTTGTCTAACCTATCTATTCTTTTGGATTTGATTATTTTGCCTACATTTAAGTTTAGCTCTTTTCTTCAAATGTGCTTTATGGATTATAATTTTTATTATGTTGTAGTTAATATTTCCATTTTCTTCATTTTCTTGAGTTGTTTATGCCCTAGCACATGGTCTTTTTGGTAAGGTACCATAAACATCTGAGAAATAATTACCAGAGATCTGTCATATCTAACTTTTCTAAAACTCTATTCAGGTCCTTAACTTCTTTCTTGTTACTCTTTTGTTAGATTTGTCTAGATCTAAAAGGAGCACACAGTGCTTCAAATAATACAGTTTTACTGTCTACATCTTCCTATAATTTGATTAATTTTCCTTTAAGTACTTAGATTAATTTTCCTTTAAGTACTTAAGTACTTAAATGGATTAGATGCTACTCAATTTAGTGCACATACATTAAGTATTAATATTGTTTTATTGCCTATGTTGCCTTTAAGCTATGGAAGAAAAATTTTAGTATTCTGTTCTTTAGGTTTTAAGACTGTCAGAAATGTTATTTACATGTTTATAGGCATTGCTGCTTAGCGATGAACAGAAGAATGATACCCTCTAATGATTGAAACTCTCCTTTTTAAAGCAAGATCTTGATATATTTTATAGTATTCAGTAACAAAGACAAAATTCCACAGTCAAGATAAAGTAAGAGTTCAGAGTTTAGTGACAATCTCTGATTTTTCAACAGAATAATAGTAACTTAAAATGTTGGCGATGAAGAATCATTCTCCTAATCTGGTCAAAGCAAGGGGAAAGGAGGATTGTTGAGCAAAATCAGGAGAACTATTACATAATAAAAACAACGCTGAAAGAAAAAACAACTTTGTAAGACTTAGGAACTCTGAATCACTTTAATGACCAACCATGATTCCATGGGACTAGTAATAAACTATGCTACCTTCCTCCTAACAGAGAGATTGGATTCAATATGCAGAATAAGCCACAGATTTTTGGACATAGACAACATGAAAAGTGATTTTCCTTGACTATGTATATTTTTAAAAGTTTTTTTGCTTTTAAATTGGGAGGGAAAATAAATGCATATTAATTGAAAAATAAAATAATATAAGGAGTAAGGAAGGGGAAAGGAAGACTGCTCTTAATTATGGATTAGTCAAAGGGGATTTTTCCCTTGTCTGGTTACCATTCTAATTCTAACTTCAGGGAGATTAGTTTTCCCATGAACTTTAATGTAGTTTCCCTTTAGAAATTGGTTAGGTCTTTGAAAAGGATATTACAAAAGGAATTTAGTCTCCTTGGTGTTTGATTAACTGCTGAAAACTTTATTTCATTCAAATGGGTCTAAAGGCTTTAGACAAGAATACAGAATCAAAACTGATTTTTTAGTATTTCTAAGAGAGGAAGGGAGGTAGGGCTGAGGGAACTTAGTGTACTTCCACAAGATTAATGTAGTTTCCTTGCTTAACTCTTTTAACCATGTCTACTTTTATTATTGCTTTATTTGACATTATGATTGCTATCTCAGTTTTCTTGAGTTCACTGAAGCATAATAATTTTCGATGCAACTCTTCATTTTAATTCTCTGTTATGCTTTACAAGTGTGTTTCTTGTAAACAGCATATTGTTGGATTCTGCTTTTGAATCCATTCTGCTTCCATTTCATGGGTGAGTTTAAGACATTCATGTTCAGAGTTATGATTGTTAATTTTGTTTTTCCCTCAATCATACCTTTTTATGTTTTTCTCCCCTTTTTGATGCCTTCTCTAAAGAAGGTGCTAAAAATGAGGAAATGTGATCAACATCAATAAATTATAATTGAAGCAATCCACTGCCCCCCCTTTCATCTTTCCTAGACCTTGATTTCTAGTTCTTATATATTCTTTCTTTCCTGAAAATCTCCATTTCATGATCCACAATCTAAAATTAAAGTTCATCCTTCTTGTTTCTATCTCCCCTCCCAGATTTTATCCTATCTCTTAAACTCCCTCTTCCCTCATAGCTGCCTTTTCCCGCACAGAAAGTTCTTTGTGTTTCTGTAAATGTTTAACTCTCTTTTGTCCCTTTATACAAGAGGGAAGTTTGCTCCCTCCACCTCCATCCTCCATATTATTATACTTTTCTTATCATGAATCCCAATTGTGAGGAATAGTAAATCCCTCCCCCTTCTCTTTCATTTCTTCTTTAGTGTATTTCTTTTCCCCATAATTTATTTCTTTTCTTAAAACTATCACATCTGAACAACAACCCCTAGCTCCCACCAAACCCTATGTTCATCTTTCTTTACTTCTTCTGTAACCCTTGAAGATAGTAAGATCCTAAAGAGACATTTATAGCTTCACACCCTTCTAGAATATAAACAGCTAGAATCTGAATAGAATTTTAGAAATATTAGAAATTATAGATCTCTTAAAATTATTGAATAGGAATAGAAAGAAGTATACATATAACTCAGCAATATGTGGCACCGGCACAAAAATTGGCCATGTATTTGGGCACAAAACCTTCATAAACTGTTGCAGAAAAGCAAAATTGTTAAATATGTTTTCATTGACCACACTACAAAAATTGATTTCAATATGGTAGTTGTTATGTTGAATATAATTTTTGAAGAAAGGATTAAAATTCATTAGACAATAAGAAATTTAATGCCAGAGATTTGTGAGTCAAAGAACAAATGATGAAAAAAATAGGAAATTTTATCAACAAAAAAATCAGTCAAAGAGAAAACCCATCAAGACTTATGAGATGCATCCAAGCAGTTCACCTGCAAAAGAGAGAAAGAACAATCAATGGACAGGTCATACAACTAAAAAACATAAAAGAAAAGCAATAGAAAAAAGCCCCAAGAAAATGACAAAATATAAATTCTGAAAATTAAAAGGTTTACAAAATTGAAAGGCAAAAAAACCACACAAAACATTTGATTGATAAAACCAGATTTTTAGATTAATTAAATAATTAGCTAGTCTGAATTTTAAAAAGAAATAAACCAAATAGTATTTTAAAATAAAAATGAACATACAATTGAAAATGGAGCATGAGAAACTATCCATAACTATTTTGCCCAACATATGCCAACAAAATTGATAGCTTAGATGAAATAGATAATAATGAAAATACAAAGTACCCAAAATACACAAATAAAAGACAGATTATGTAAATAACCTAATAAGAGAAAAATGAATTGAACGTGCTATAAAACAACTACCCCCATAAAAAAAAAAAAACAAACCCAGCGCTAAATGGATTTATAGGTGACTTATATCAAACATTAAAAGAATAATTGATGCCAACATCATATAAATAGGAAAAGAAGGATCTTTCCAAACTCTTTATCTTATAAATGTGACTTTACAACCTAAACCAAGAAAAGACAAGGCAGAGAAAGAAAACTATAGACCAATATTCCTAACAAACATCAACATAAAAATATTTTTTAAATTAGCAGAGGTTCCAGCAATATGTTAAGAAAGACTGTATACTCTGACTAGGTTTATATAAAGAATATAGGGTTTTTCAATATAAGGAAATCAATAAACATAACAGGCTATGTAAACAACAAAAATAATTTTAATAAACACATAATTCTATCAATTGGTTCTGCAAAAAACTTTGACAAAATCTAACACTCATTTCTGTTAAGATGACTAGAAAGCATTGGCATAAGTTGACTTTCCCAATAAAATCAAGGGTAAAGCATGAAAGTCCATTATCAACACAGTGGCTGCTAGAAATGTTAACTGTATTAATAAGACAAAAAAAATGAGAGAAAAGTGCAGCCAAAGAGGAAACAAAACTATAGATTTTTGCTGATTATATTATGGTCCATCTAGAGAAACTAAAAAAGTCAACTAAAATTAATTGAAACAATTAATAATTTCAGCAAATTTGCTGAATATAAAAGGTATCCACATAAATCCTGAGCATTTCTGTATTTTACCAACAAAAGCTAGTAGAAAGAAACAGAGAAATTCCATTAATGATAACTACGCCCTATATAAATTATTTAGGAGACTGCCTACCGAGACACATAGGAACTATAATACTCTTTGCTGAAATAAAAACAATCTTGAATAATTGCAAAAAGGTGGCCAAACAGATATAATAAAAGTGCAATGCTACCTAAATTAATTCACTAGTTCAGTGACATCCCAAATCACACAATCAAACTACCAAAAGATTACAGTATAGAGCTAGAAAAAAATAACACAATTCATCTGGAGAAATAAAAGATAAAGAATCTCAAGGAAAATTATTGAGGGAAGGAAAGGGCTTAGTAGCACCAGCTCTCAACCTGTACTACAAAGTAGTAATGACCAAAAGGATTGGGTGCTGGATAAAAAAATAGAGAAGTCAATCAATAGAATAAATTAAATCACAACATACAAAGGAAAATGAATACCATATTTGGTAAACCCAAAGATCCCTAGGTACTAGAATAAGAATTCACTGTTCAGGGATGGAGCCAAGATGGCAGCTAGAAATCAGGGACTTGCTTAAGCTCTCTCCCAGATCCCTCCAAACACCTGTAAAAAAATTGGTTCTGATCCAGGATGGCCTGGATGGTCGCTGGGAAGGGTCAATCACATGGTGCTGGGAGCAGAGCACAGCCCAGTGTGGGCCACACCTGGACAGACCAGACTGGGAGTAGGCCTGGAGCAGGTCCTAGGGCCATGAATCATTAAGCTGTGGCAGTTACCAGACTTTTCAACCCACAAACGCCAAAGACCATGGAGCAGATTAGTGGGAAAACTGTTAGATGGGATTAGAAAGCAGTCAAGCCCCAGCCCTGGGGGTGGCAGAGGTGATGTGGTGGTGGTGACATCAGCAGCGGTGACAGCAGCAGCAGGAAGCTCCTGTGGCTACTTCCAGAGCTCCAGTGTCAGCTGCTTCTGGAGTCCCTGGCTCATACGGTGGGAGGAATCAAGAAGCAGACCAGAGCAGGAGTGCAGGGCTTGCTTTGCCTTTCTTGGATCTGGTTGGCAATCCTAGTTGGAAGTTCTTGGGGGAGAAAGAGCACTGCTGTGGCAGAGCTTGCAGTGACAGTGGAGTAGAAGTAACTCTGAAAACAGCAGCACAGCCCCTGAAGCTTGGGACAAAGCACTCTCTACGCTACAAGCAGTCATACCCTGACAAAATGCTCAAAGGTCAAGTAGCTGGGAACATGGTCAGGCAGTGAAAAAGGATGCAGACTCAGAATCACACTCAGACTCATACTCTAGAATCTTTTTTTGGTGACAAAGAAGATCAAAAGATACGTCTAGAGGAAGTCAACAAAGCCAAAGAACCCACATCAAAAGCCTCCAAGAAAAATATGAATTGGTCTCAGGCCATGGAAGAGCTCAAAAAGAATTTGGAAAAGCAAATAAGAGAAGTAGAGGAAAAATTGGGAAGAGAAATGAGAGGGATGTGAGAAAACCATGAAAAACAAGTCAATTACTTGCTAAAGGAGAACCAAAAAAATACTGAAGAAAACAACACCTTAAAAAATACACACACCCAAATGACAAAAGAGTTCCAAAAAGTCAATGAGGAGAAGAATGCCTTGAAAGGCAGAATTAGCCAAATGGAAAAGGAGGTCCAAAAGACCACTGAAGAAAATACCACCTCAAAAATTAGATTAGAGCAAGTGGAAGCTAGTGACTTTATGAGAAATCAAGATAATATAAAACAGAATCAAAGGAATGAAAAATGGAAGACAATGTGAAATATCTCATTAGAAAAGCCACTGACCTGGAAAATAGATCCAGGAGAGATCATTTAAAAATTATTGGACTACCTGAAAGCCATGATCAAAAAAAGAGCCTAGACATCATCCTTCAAGAAATTATTAAGGAAAATTGCCCTGATATTCTAGAGCCAGATGGTAAAATAGAAATTGAAAGAATCCACTGATCACCTCTTGAAAAAGATCCCCAAA
>CM053624.1:182828075-182849239 GCA_028646595.1 Phalanger gymnotis | reverse complement strand
GGAGAAAATACTGCAAGTAGCCAGAAAGAAATAATTTGAATATTGTGGAAACACAATCAGGATATCACAAGATCTAGCAGCTTCTACATTAAGAGATTGAAGGGCTTGGAATATGATATTCCAGAGGTCAATGATGCTAGGATTAAAACCAAGAATCACCTACCCAGCAAAACTGAGTATCTCCAAGGCAAAATATGGATTTTCAGTAAAATAGAGGACTTTTAAGCTTTCTCAGTGAAAAGAACAGAGCTGAATAGAAAATTCGACTTTCAAACACAAGAATCAAGAGAAGCATGAAAAGGTAAACAAGAAAGAGAAATCATAAGGGAGTTACTAAAGTTGAACTGTTTCATTTATATTCTCACATGGAAAGATGATGTGTGTAATTCATGAGACCTTTCTCAGTATTAGCGTAGTTGAAGGGAATATATATACAGACATACATACATACATATATATACATATATATATAGACATAGGGCACAGGATGAGTTGAATATGAAAGGATGATATCTAAAAAATAAAATCAAATTAAAGGATGAGAGAGGAATATATTGAGAGAGGGAGAAAAGGAGAGATAGAATGGGGTAAATTATCTCACATAAAAGTGGCAAGAAAAAGCATTTCTGTTGGAAGGGAAGAGGGGGCAGGTGAGGGGGAAATGAGTGAATTTTGCTGTCATCAGATTTGACTTGAGGAGGGAATAACATATACACTCAACTGGGTATCTTACCCCACAGGAAAGAAGGAAGAAGGGGATAAAAGCGGGGGGAATGATAGAAGGGAGGGCAGATAGGGGAGGAGGTAATCAAAAGCAAAGACTTTCAAAAAGGGGCAGGGTCAAGGGAGAAAAATGAATAAAGGGGGACAGGATAGGAGGGAGCAAAATATAGTTAGTCTTTCACAACATGATTATTGTGGAAGTGTTTTACATAATGATACATGTGTGGCCTATGTGGAATTGCTTGCCTTCTTAGGGAGGGTGGGTGGGAAGGGAAGAAAGGAAAGAATCTGGAACTCAAAGTTTTAAAATGAGATGCTCAAAAGAAAAAGTTGTTTTTGCATACATCTGAAAAGTAAGATATTTAGGGAATGGGGCATAGAAATCTATCCTACCCTACAAGAAAGTAAGGGGAAAGGTGATGGGAGGGCTCAGGGTGACAGAAGGGAGGGCTGACTGGGGAACAGGGCAATCAGAATATATGCCATCTTGGAGTGGGGGGAGGGTAGAAATGGGGAGAAAATTTGTAACTCAAAATCTTGTGGAATCAATGTTGAAAACTAAAATATTAAATAAATGTTTAAAAATTAAAAAAAAAAAGAATTCACTGTTCAACAAAAACTGCTGGGAAAACTAGAAAGTACTATGGCACAAATTAGATGTAGACCAATATATCATACCATATACCAAGATAAGCTTCAAATGGACATATGACATATATGAAGGATCATTTTATAAACAAACTGGAGAAGGAAGAAAGAAAAACATTTTTGGATCCCTCTGGATAAGATAAGTGTTCATGACCAATCATGAAGTAAAGTGATAAATTACATAAAATGGACGATTTTGATTACATAAAATTGAAGCTTTTTTGTATAAACAAAACCATTGTGGTTAAAGTTAGAAGGGGAATTTAACTGGATAAAAATTTTGTGTGACAGGTTTCTCAAATAAAGTTTTCATATGCCAGAAATTTAAGGAACTCTGGCAGAGGTTTAGGACTGTTTACATGAATTCACACCAGCTTCCCTGGTGAGAAACCTCTCTGTATTTCTGTCTATGTATAATTTGGGATGGGATGGACAATTTCTTGACCTTTGTTGGAGTATGTTTGGGAAAAGTAGGCTTCTCTATGCCCAGGCATATAACCATTTTAACCAAATACCTTTGCCACTTATTTTTCTAAATATTCATAAACTATACTTTTAATTTTGGTTTCCCATCCTTGTTTTGAGATCTTAACAAATATCCTTTTAAAATGAATTGGTCAATGACCTCCTGGTTCAGCTAAATGAGTTTCTTTCACCTCTTTTTCTAGCTCCTTAAAATAAATTGTGATTGCATCATTAGAATTTCATTTTTAAGAACAGCCCATTCTACTTATGCCAACTTCCCTTCTAGCATTTTAGATCACAGGATCCTACTTATTCTCCTACAATCATGTAGGGTACAAATCAGACTTATTTAAGTTTCTCCTCATCTATCATATAGATATAGATATAGATACAGATACAGATACAGATACAGATACAGATACAGATACAGATATAGATATAGATATAGATATGATGGCATGGTCATTGTTTCCCAAGAAATCAGGCCCAAAATTGCAGTAGCTTTTTTGCTTCCTCTAATTTTACCTTTCAGAAAGTTGCAGTAAGTCAAGAATGTCAGCTGCTTTATTTTTAGTATAGAGAGACATCTAGTAGGTATACAAATAGTTCAAGTTTTGTACCCTACCGTGATGACTATATCTTGCATCAGTGCCAGCTTTGTGATCTGCATTAGGAATGCATCATCCAATTCTTCCAGATGGCCTGGTGGTATATAATTACTGTACTCATTTGCTTTCTTTTAAGAAGACCCTGTTTGAGATGGTAAGAAGTTATGCCTAAGGTTTCAGGCCAAAAGAAATGGCAAGATTTACTGATAAATTTCCATAACAGGGAAACATTTGCTTTTTGTACACAGGATATGGCAAACCAAACTGGTTTGTTTCTAACCCTTACGCATATCCATAGAGATTAGGGGAAAAATAGTGCCCTAGAAGCTCAACCACAGTGACTTAAGACCACAAACATGGCTCTTCTGTATCCTTTCATTGTCCCTCAACCTACAGTGGAACTGGTGGAGATTTTAAAAGATTAAAAGGGACCTTTGAAATAAGATGTCCTGGGGCATAGTCAAGAGGTCTGAATGAAAGGAAGCATTTTTGTTTCTGATCACTACTTCCTTTAATCTACCCACCTTCTTTTCCTCTTCCTTTCTCTTAACCCCTTTCCCTCCTACTTCCCTATTGGATAAGATGCATTTCTATTCCAAAATGTGTATATGTGTAATTCTTTCCTTATAACCAACTCAGATGAGAGTGTCATTTTTTTTCCTTTCTGCCCTGCTACTTCCTTGTTGTATAAATTCCTCTTTTTGTACCTCATTTATGTGAGATAATTTCCCCTATTCTTCCTCTCTCTTCCTCTGTCTCCCAGTGAATCCTCTTCCTCATTCATCCATTCTTTTCTTTTGAGATCATCCAAGCATAATAGAACGAAACCCAAGCCCTCTGTCTAATTAGACTTCTTCTAAGGCCCCTGGTGATGATAAAGCTCTGAGTATTATGTATCATCCCCCCTACAGGAAGGTAAACGGTTTATGATTTCTCACTTATGTTTACCTTTTTATGCTGTACACCAATGTGATACTCACAGCGGCTGCAGCTGCTATGAATATGCTGGTGTAGTTCTGAATCACAAAATATAACAGACTCTTTTCATGGAAGACAGAACCAAAACATTTTTTCCAAAACCAGAAAGCCAAATTCATCATAGTATTTTATCAATGCAGGGAGCACTGCCATTCCCAAGCCTTCCCTCCCTCAGGCCTTCCAACAAGTAGACTCCCTTAAGCAAAATCACTCCCTCTCTCACTCACCTGCTGCCTGCTCTCTCTCTCTCTTTCTCTCCCTCTCTCCAAGCTTCCACTCCCATCATCTCTCTCCCAGCTCTGACTCACTCCAATTTCCTGCTCCAGCTGTTCATCGAGATCCTTCCATCACAGGCTCCATGTGACTCAGACTCATGAGACTTAGGCAGGTTATATGGGTCTATTAATGTATGGGAAAGATCTTCTCATTTTCATTAATATATGCTTCTTTTAAGTCCTTTGTTTGAATGTCAAATTTTCTATTCAACTCTGGTCTCTTCATTAGAAGTGCTTCAAAGTCCTCTGCTTCATTAAAGATCCATTTTCCCCCCTATAGCATTATACTCAGTTTTTCTGATAAGTTATTCTCCTGGTTCCTTTGCATTCTGGAATATCATATTCCAAGCTCTCTATTCCTTTATGGTGGTGGCTACTAAATTACATGTGATCCTGACTGTGCCTTCATGGCACTTGAATTCTTTCTTTTTGGTTGTGTCCAATATTTTTTTTCCATAACCCGGGAGCTCTAGATTTGCAATATAATGTTCCTGGGAGTTTTCATTTGGCAGTTTCTTTCAAGAGGTGGCCAGTGGGGGGCAGAGCCAAGATGGCAGCTGGAAAGCAGGGACTTGCTTAAGCTCTCCCCCAGGCCCCTCCAAACACCTATAAAAATGGCTCTGAACAAATTTTAGAGCTGCAGAACCCACAAAATAGCAGAGGGAAGCAGGGCTCCAGCCCAGGACAGCCTGGATAGTTGCTGGGAAGGGTCTATTGCACGGAGCTGGGAGCTCAGCGTGAGCGTACCAGGAACAACCAGACCGGGAGCCAGGTGGAACAGGCTGTAGGGCCCTGAATCATTGAGCTGTGGTAGTTACCAGACTTCTCAACCCACAAACACCAAAGATAACAGAGCAGGTTAGTGGGAAAAACTGCTGGGACAGAGTGAAAGGAGTTCGCTGTAGGACACCGCCCTGGGGGTGGTGGAGGTGGTGCAGCTCTGAGGCTGCTTCCAGAGCTACAACTGCAGTTGCTTCCAGACCCAGGCCCACCTGGTGGGAGGAATTAAGTGGCGGATTAGAGTGGGAGTGCAAAGCCTGCTTGGCCCTGTGTGGATCTGGGCTGCAATCCTGGTTGGCAGTTCTTGGGGGAGAAGAAGTACTGGTGTGGCAGAGATTGCTGTGTAGAAGTAGCTCTGGAAACAGCAGCACAGCCCCTCAAGCCTGGGACAAAGTACTCTTACTCTACAAGCAGTCATATCCCAACAAAAAGCTCAAGGGTCAAGTAGTTGGCTGAGAACATGAACAGGCAGCAAAAAAAGGTCTCAAATTCAAACTCGGACTTTGGAATCTTTTTTTGGTGACAAAGAAGACCAAAACATACAGCCAGAAGAAGTCAACAAAGTCAAAGAGCCTACATCAAAAGCCTCCAAGAAAAATATGAATTGGTCTCAAGCCATGGAAGAGCTCAAAAGGGAGTTGGAAAAGCAAGTTAGAGAAGTAGAGGAATAATTGGGAAGAGAAATGAGAGGGATGCGATAAAAATTATCTCACATAAAAGTGACCAAAAAAAAGCAGTTTGTTGGAAGGGAAGAGGGGGCAGGGGAAGGGGAATGAGTGAATCTTGCTCTCATCAGATTTGACTTGAGGAGGGAATAACGTACACACTCAATTGGGTATCTTACCTCACAGCAAAGAAGGGGGAATGGAGTAAAAAAGGGAGGATGATAGGAGGGTAGATAGGGGAGGAGGTAATCAAAAGCAAACACTTTCAAAAAGGGGCAGGGTCAAGGGAGAAAATTGAATAAAGGGGGACAGGATAGGAGGGAGCAAAATGTCTTTCACAACATGACTACTGTGGAAAGATTTTGCATAATGATACACATGTGGCCTATGTTGAATTGCTTGCCTTCTTGGGGAGGATGGGTAGGGAGGGAAGAGGGGAGAGAATTTGGGACTCAAAGTTTTAAAAGCAGATGTTCAACAAAAAAAGTTGTTTTTGCATGCAACTGGGAAATAAAATATACAGGCAATGGGGCATAAAAATCTATCTTACCCTACAAGAAAATAAAGGGAAAGGGGATGGGGGGGAGTGGGGTGACAGAAGGAAGGGCTGACTGGGGAATGGGGCAATAAGAATATATGCCATCTTTGAGTGGGGGGGAGGGTAGAAATGGGGAGAAAATTTGTAACTCAAAATCTTGTGGAAATCAATGCTGAAAACTAAAAATATTAAATAAATAATTTTTAAAAAGAAATTAAAAAAAGAGGTGACCAGTGGATTCTTTTTTTTCTACTTTGTTCTCTGGTTCTAAGATATCTAGGCAGTTTTCTTTTTATAATTTCTTAAGTATGTTGCCCAGGCTCTTTTTTTGTTCATGGCTTTCAGGTAGTCTAATGATTCTTAAATTACATCTCCTCAATCTGTTTTCCAGGTCAGTTGTTTTTCCTGTGTGATATTGCATATTTTTAAAAATTTTCTCAGTCAATTTTGTTTTGTTATTTCTTGCTGTCTCATGGAGTCATTAGCTTCCATTTGGCCAATTCTCGTTTTAAGGAGCTATTTTCTTCAGTATTTATACCTGTTTTACTAAGCTATTAATTCTTTTTTTTTCATATCTTTCTTGCATAGCTCTCATTTCTTTTCCCATTTTCCCCTCTATCACTCTTATTTGGTTTTTAAAATCATTTTTGTTCTTTAAAAAAAAACTCTTTCTTTAACACTTCTAGGAATTCTTGTTAGGTTTGCATTAAATTTGCATTTTCTTTGAGGATTTATTTATAAATATTTTGAAATCATTGTCCTCTTCTGTATTTGTGTCTTGAGCTTCCTTGTCTTCACAGTAAATCTTAGTAGTTGTGTTTTTTGTTTGTCCATGCTTCCAGTTCACTTTGTGACTTTGGACTTCATATTAGTATTGGGATCAAGTTTTCAGTGCTTCCAAAGTGATGTGACCTAGAGAGAGGTCTATTTACTGCCCTCCTGGATCTGAGTACTGAAAGTTCCTGACCCATGTTTGGGTCTGTTGTCAGGTGTATGGGAGAATTTCATTAGATTGCTGCTGGACTAAGTCATTGTTAGCCTCTGGGAGTTTCTGTAGATCAAAGCTAACGAACTACTGGTTCCACTTTGGTCTGGGTTTCTGCCCTGGTTATTCTATAGTAAGTTTAAGTGCTAGGCTAAAAGCTAGCACTGAATTGCTGCTCTGCTACTGGTTTCAGAGCCATACAGCTGTCTCAAAACTTGTTCCTTGCTCAGTGCTCATCTAAGGCCCTCATCTCCACTCTGGCTGTATGATCAGGAACAGGGTAATGAGTAACATAGCTGCCAGATTGCACCTGTTCCTGAACTTGGTGGTAGTTTAGGGATCCTAGATCTCTTTCTACCCTATGTTTCTTCTTCTGTGTTCCTGTTGATGTGTTCTGACTTGAACCCTTTACAAAAGTTCCAGGGCTCTGGAATAGTTCTCTCTGCCACTGTCCATCCCACTATCAGTAGATCTCTATCTCCTTAAGCTGTCCTGGATCAGAAAAATGACACTATGACATTTTCTTGGCTTTCCTCATCAGAACTCAGTCTGGTACATTTTCTAGGTTGTTGTGGAGGAGGTATAGAGGATGAGCTAGGCAAAAATGCTTCCTTTCACTCAGCCCTCTTGACTCTGCCCCAGGACATCTTATTTTAAAAGGCCCTTTTAATCTTTTAAAATCTCCACTAGTTCCACTGTAGGTTGAGGGACAATGAAAGGATATAGAAGAGCAGAAGGGAGCTTTCTGCCATGTTTGTAGTCTTAAGTCACTGTGGTTGAGCTGCTAGGGTACTATTTTCCCCCTAATCTCTATGGATATGTATAAGGATTAGAAACAAACTAGTTTGGTTTGCCATGTCCTGTGTACAAAAAGTAAATATTTCCCTGTTACGGAAATTTATCAGTAAGTCTTGCCATTACTTTTGACCTGAAACCTTAGACATAGCTTCTTACCATCTCAAACAGAATATTCTTAAAAGAATGCTTTCTCTGTTCAGTCCATATTTGCTGGGATGTCTCAGTTTCAACCTATAGGTGAATGGTCCCTGACTGCTTCTTCTGGGTGCTAGAATTAAAGTCTGAGGACGTAGACATCAAAAAAAAAAAAGCAAACATTGGAGTAGTATCTGGTTATGCAGCAGCACAAGTGCAGAATAGAAAACTGTGTGGAGTAGAACCACAAGATAATTAACTGTCTGTGAATCAAAAGAACTCTGGGCCTGGGAAGGCCCTGTTGCTTGAGGACTGGCAGGTGTTAACTAGCTACTTGTGTCTTAATGTGGGGAGGGCTCTGAACCCAGGCAAGGTTCTGGGACCACCTGAAAACTCAAGATTACTTTCTCTGCCGTTTGGCCCAAGGGACTGATCAGGCTGGCCGCAAAGTAGAATAAATTATACCCCTGCCTTTCCACCAGCTCCTATAGCCAGCAACCACAGCTAACCACAGTGGGGACAAGAACAAAAATGGATTGTACCCACATCTCCTCTCCACCCTCATCTGTTTCTATCTAGAAAGATTCTCCTTTTCCTTTCCTAGGAAAGTAAAGAGTAAGAAGGAGACATCTTTGCCCTGTTTCATTCTCTTTTAATTATCCTCTTTTTATAAAAGACTTTCACTTGAAACTGTATTCAATCTGTCTAATAAACCAAGTGTTCAGCTTGCAGCCAGAGCAGATCCTTAGAAGACAGATGACTGAGTCTATTTTGTTTCTTCATGTTTTTACAAGGTAATCAAGCATGATCAGAGACAGTGATACATAGGAGGTCTGCCCCATTTTAAGCAATAGTTATATTACTGAAACAGTTATTTGTAAATTGAAACATAGGAGCTTTTTAAGAAAATCTGTGCTGGATCTCATTGCTCTAAACTATTTTTCCCTTAATTTATCTATTTTGCAGGTTTGGATTTTTGTCTTGATTTTCTGCAAGTATGGGACCACTTCTGTGTTAACATTTGCTTCTGAAGATCTCAAGGCACTTTGCAGATATGATTAGGTATGGGTTCTTATTAACCCATCATACAAATGAGGAAATTAAGGCACAGAGAGAGACATGGTCTGCCAAATTATGAAGAGTTTAAGCCCAGGTATTCCAACACCTAGATTTTTGCCCCTTTCCTCCAAATGACCTCGCTTAGTCACAGGGCTAATGGCCAAATAAACTAAATGGTCAAGGGAGTAAGAGGGAAGGTGAAAAATTTCCTTCTCCTGAAGGCCAGCAGGTCACTGACAGAGGCCAAAGATTTAAATTACTTTGAGCCTGGGTGCCTACCTTCAGATCTGTAACCATTACTACTGATTGTGAAATGATCCAGCTGCTATATTTGGGAATAATGAATGGAATTGCAGAGGATAACTACAAATGTGGGAAATGCTTTTATTAAAAGCAAGTAATTAATACAAATGAAGATAGCATTAGTAAAACTGCATGGAGAGCTGCAGAAATAGTGACAAAGAATCTCTTTCTAAGCTTTGGTTCCATCCCAACTTCTCCTCCCTCCACTTTCCTCTTCTTCTGAACCCTCAAGAACCCATATCCAGGGCTGTGAAGCAAACTCAAAAGGCAGAGTTCTATACAGCACACAAGATAGATTGCCAAGATGATAGGCCACTGAACAGTTTCTGGATCTTGGGCCACTGCTAACCTCTAACCTCTTCTAAAAGTACAAAAAGCGAAAATTACCAGGAAAATGACCAATTGTTTTTGGGGGGATTGTCCAATCTTACTGAGTGCCACACAACTTTTTAGATGTACAAAATGTACTTCTTTCTCTGGAGATGAAAAGACAGGCACAGATTGCCAGGTAGGATTCTACACAAAGGGACAAGTAGAAGGGCATTCTCAGGGTACCCAGTTCTAGCCCCTTGACTCCATCATGTGACAAAAGCTATTCAGCCATACAAATTAGCACTAGGAGAAGGAAGGAAGGAAGGAAGGAAGGAAGGAAGGAAGGAAGGAAGGAAGGAAGGAAGAAAGAAAGAAAGAAAGAAAGAAAGAAAGAAAGAAAGAAAGAAAGAAAGAAAGAAAGAAAGAAAGAAAGAAAGAAAGAAAGAAAGAAAGAAAGAAAGAAAGGAGGGAGGGAGGGAAGAAGGAAGGAAGGAAGGAAGGAAGGAAGGAAGGAAGGAAGGAAGGAAGGAAGGAAGGAAGGAAGGAAGGAAGGAAGGAAGGAAGGAAGGAAGGAGGGAAGGAAGGAAGGAAGGAAGGAAGGGACTATTTAAGGAACGAACTTATTTAAGGCTTAGAAGAAGTCAGGTAGAAGGCAAGTGAGAATTCCGACTGAAAAAAATAGACCCACATCAAAGGATATAAACGAATAGTTCTCAAAAGAAGAATTGAAAACTATTAATTATGTGTAAAAATGTCCTTAATTACTACTAATAAATACTACTAATAATCACTACTCATATCCTGCAAATTGGCACACATGATGAAAAAGAAACAAACTCAGGAATGTCTGAACAAATTAAGCCACATGAAGATTGCAGAGCCTTCTGGAAAGGACCAATAACCACCCAAGAGTTTTGCCTGACCATCTACACAGATAAGACCAAGTAGATGAAGAGTATCTACTGGTCAGATTATAAAACAATTTAGATTTTTTAAAAATCTGGCTTGTCCACCAGTACATATATCTAAGACAGACAGTACAATTAGCTGGACCCAGAATTTAGAAAGAATCGAGCCAAATGGATTGCCTTTAGGAAACTGCAGAACTCTTTTAATGACCCAAAACTTCTCTCCCCCACAAAAAAAACCAGGAAGTCCATCTTTTTATTATCAAAATTCTACCAATGTTCTACCAGTGTTCGTGGTTGGGAGACATAGAACACGACAGCATCTGAAGAACTCAAAGTGATTATCACACAAACGGTGAAGGAAAGACATATGGTGGGTATGAACAGGCTGCAATATACAATACATGAAAAACTTCACAGAAGAACAGGAGCAAAATCTGTCACCAGGAAAAGGTGTGATAGAAAAAAAAATGAGTTGGTCATATGACAAGAATGAGTGAGGACAGAAGGACAGTCTAAATATTCCCCTAGTACTCTCATAATGCCAGGAGAAAGTGAGAAAAGCCTAGAGTATGCTTGGTGGATCCTTTGTGGCAAACTTGTGTGTGGGGTGGGGGACATGTATAAGAACTGCACAGGACGGACAGGCATGAATGGGTTTCTCTCTGGTTACTGAAGGGACCATCCAAATAAATGAGGTTGATCTATTTGAGTACTTGAGGTCTAGCCAAGAGGGTTATTTTCCTAAACTATCACAAAGCCTCAGCTAAATCTATAGAGACCACTATAAAATAGGCTGTCATAATATAAGGGCAAGAGTCATCTCCAGTTGTCCTAATCTTTATCTTGCCGCCAGACCCAGAAGGCTCCAGAAAAGAAAGTGAGGCTAATGACCTTGCACAGCCCTCCCTCACTTAAATCTAATTCATTTGAAAGTCACAGCTCTAATTTCATTTGAAAGTCACATCTTCCTGATGTCACAGTGGATATATCAAGTCACCTCCACTCCATTTAAAGTAAGTGACAAAATCAATCAATCAATCTTGGTCATAGGCTCTCTTTGGCCTAAATACAAAAATTCCTTGAAACTTAAGTAACATGGACATGAATCTGTTCAGATAGGCCAAGGAAACTTGGTTATGCCCCAATTAACAAGCTAGTTTAGAAGCAGGGTCATTCGGTGTCACAGTGAGTAGAGCACTGGCCCTGGAGTCAGGAGGACCTGAGTTCAAATCCAGCCTCAGACACTTGACACACTCACTAGCTGTGTGACCCTGGGCAAGTCGCTTAACCCTAATTGCCCTGCCTTCCCCTTTGCAAAAAAAAAAAGTAGAGTCATTCTAGAATTTGGATAAAGTATGATATTCCAGCTAAACTCTCTAAAAAGGAACCTCTAAACCTCTAAAAAGGGAAAGGAGAGGCCTTGACTCCAGCCTTAGCCTAGGTCTCCTTTTCCTTTCCTCTTTTGGCCAGAGGAGGTCTATTGCAATAGCCTTGCTGGTCTCCCTGCCCTGTCCACCTTCCATTCAGCTGCCAAAATGATCTTCCTAAAGCACAGGTCTGACCATGTCACCTCTTAAGCAAGGCAATAATCACAATATAGAGATCTTCAAATCTAAATTGCTATTACACCTCTCTACTCTGGTGGCTTCCTACCACCTTGAGGATCAAATATAAAATCCTCTGGTGTTCTTCATAATCAGTTCCCCCACCCAACTTTTCTAGTCTTTTTACATATTCCTTTTCCCACTGCACCTAGCCGTGAACTCTGTGATCCAGTGACACTGGTCTCCATGCCATTTCTCATGCAAGACACAAAACACTCTATCTCCTGACTCTAGTAATTTTCACTGGCTGTCCCCCATGTTTGGAATTCTCTCCCTTCTCAACTCTACCTCCTTGGCTTTCTTGAAGTCCCAGATAAAACTATACCTCCTACAATAAGCCTTTCCCTATCCTCCTTAATTCTAGTACCTTCCTTCTACTTATGCTATAAATATCTCATTTGTACCTATTTTTTTAAAAATTGTTGTCTCCCCCACTAGATTCCTTGAGAGCAGAGATTGTCCTTTACCTTTCTATGTATCACCAGTACTCAGCACAGTGCTGGTCAAATAGCAGGCACTTAATACCTGTTTATTGACTCACTGACTGATTGCAAGCTTTGAAGGGTCTGGAGAATGTTGGACCTCCCAACTTCTCACTGATGACTTAGAAGCATCCCTGGATCAATGGATGGCAGTGTTTGAATTCAGAGTCAAGGACAGATTCAATGCAGATTCAGCAAAGAGGAATTTCTTGAATACTCCTAAAACGGAAGAAAAGGACTTCCAACAATGAGGAGCTATCGGTCATCCTTTTGCCACTTTCCCCAGGGCGTTTATCTACTTGAGGGAAAATGTGTCACAGACCTTTACAGGGATATTTTGTACCAGCTCCTCCTGCTTTTATTGTTATTCAATTGTTCAGGTACATCTGACCCTTCATGACCCTGTGGACAATAGCACACCAGTGCTGTCCATGAGGTTTTCTTGGCAAATACACTGGAGTGGTTTGCCATTTCCTTCTCCAGTGGCAAACAGAAGTTAAGTGATTTGCCCAGGGTCACATGGCTAGTAAGTGTCAGGCTGGATTTGAACTCAGGTCTTGACTCCAGGCCCAGGGCTCTATCCACTGAGCTACTTAGCTTACTAGACTTAGTATTCTTACTATACTACATTAGTAAATACCTCTTTCTAAAAAGATATTTTAAAGCTGGCTTACTAAAATGATTCTCAACTAACAATCTTTGGAAAAAGTACAATGATGGGGCCTCAAGCCAAACACATTAGAGAATCCCAACCAACTCTTCAAAAGTATCCCTGGAACCCTGAAGGGAAGATGTAGCATTGCCCAGTGATCTGCAGCTCATCTTTGGGAGCAGAAATTGAGAAACGAATGCTTGAAGTTTATGTAGGCTACAATAGGATTTAGCATCAAAAGGGCTACTAATGATCATCTAATCTAGTGGTTCCCATCCTGTGGGCTACGGACCTTTGTGAGATGTCTGAGCGTTTGCATTTGCTCTACAGAAAGTCTCTCATAAGTATATGAATTATTTTCTAAGGAATATGTAGATGCTGTTGTGATTAACAAAATTTAAATTTATTAAAAAAATAAAATGGTGATGCAAGTGATATTGGATATCTTAAGGGTTAGCTTGTGGTTGTATGGAATTCAAAATATTAAGCTAAGCTAATTGAACATTTTCCCATCCCTGTAGCTATCTGGGTTCATCAGAGAAACTAACCAGAAATAATCAGAGAGAATTCTGCTTGAGGCAAATATAAAGAAGTATGAAAAACATGTGAGCATTATTAGTGGAAAAAAAGTTTAGAGGAGTCGATAATGAAAACAGAGAAGCAATCCAAGACAACTCTGAAAGACTTATGATGAAAAATGCTATCCATCCCCAGAAAAAGAATTGATAGTATCTGAATACAAATTGAAGCAAAAAAAATTTACTTTATTTTTCTTGAGTTTTTTTGTCTGTTTTCTTTCACAACATGACTATATTTCATGACCATGTTTCAAAACATGGATACGTTTTTGCATGACTACACATGTATAACCTATATAGAATTGCTTGCCTTCTCAATGAGGTGGGGTGGGGAGGGAAAAAGGGAGAGAATTTGGCACTCAAAGTTTTAAAAACAAATGTGAAAAATTGTTTTGACATGTAACTGGGGAAAAATAAAATACTAAAATGAAAGAAAAAGAAAACAGAGAGAAGACAGAAATTGAGGTAGCTATAGATAGAAGTAACTAAGATAAAGATAAAAGTAAGGATATATAGGTGTTCAGGGAGGACTAGCACCTCTAGTGTGAGGGCTCACTGAGCCCTTTTCAGGGCTGCTGATCCTCCCTTGGAGTCCACCTGATTCACCTAACTCTCACCTGAATCTCCAAGAGGTTGTAGCATACACAGCAAACCATCTAAATATATGCACCTATGGCAGCATGATATAACAAAGATATATCTTTCATAGCATGCTGTAGCAACAATTTGGCTAGCAGCTGCTGCAGGGGTGTTAAGACCCAACAAGATCAGCAACAAGAGCTGCTGGCACAAGTTCTTTGATCTGCTTTGCTAAGGAAAGTAACTTTAAGGGGTTAACAATCTCACTTTACTACAACATACAAATATCATTCACTTAATTCAGAAGAAAAAGCCAGCAACCTGAACTTTGGAGCAGAAGACTTTGGAAAGCTGAGAGTGGTGAGCTGCATTTGAGACGACTTTGGTGAGGTCAGCACAAAGGAGGGGAACCACCTACATCAGGATTCTGGCAGAAGCCAGGAGCGGCTGGCAGAAGCCAGGAGCAGCCGGCAGAAGCTGGATGACCAGGAACCCAGGAGGCTTGGAATTCAGCTCTGGGGCAAGATGGAAATTTTGCAGCAAGGCGCTGAGTGTGCTTTTTTGCTGTCTTCCCCTGGGACTATTTGGGACCCAGGGGGAGGGGTGGAGTTGTCTATGGTGGGTGGGGGAATAGCTAAAGGATGGATTCCTATCATTCTGGCTTAGCCTGTGACTCACAGAATCACAGGGTGGGATGGAATCAATTATAGGTCATGTATACCAATTTCTACTTCATATAAGAAAGTATCCTTTTTATAAAATTTCTACCAGATGGTTACTCAGTCTCAGCATAAATACTTCTACTAGCAAAGAACACAATACTTCATATAATAGCCCATTGCATTTTAATAGATATAATCACTAAGTTCTTCCTTACATTGAACTGAAAGATGCCTCCCTGAAATTTCCACATATTGGTCCTATATGGCTTTTTCTGCCAGAGCTAAAGAGAATAAGTCTAATTACTCTTTTAAATAATAATCTTTCAAATTTTTTAAGACAGCTATCATGTTCCTTCATGGGTTGAATTATCAAAAGTAGAAAATGTCAGAGAGATGTATGACCAAAAAAAGATAAGTTGGTCATGTAGAGAAAGAGTGGAATAAGCAGTGATCAGTCCTTGTACTCCATTGATACCCAACTCAATGTAAAAAAAATGGTATAATTCTGGGAAGACCTGACCAAATATATAAAACAAAATAAATCCATATTGTAGGTTACATGATTTAAAAGATACTGAGGAGGGAGAGGGGGAAGAGGCAGAATGAAGATGGCAAAAAGATAGGAAATATTGTGTTGCCTCCCCTCCACAAACTCCTTCAAGCAGATCTAGAAAATTTAAACCCTGAGGGAGACCAAAACCTGGTGGGGAAGTCCAGAAAAGTCACTGTGAGTCATTTGTCCAGCCCAGCTCAGCAGAGGGTAGATTGGGAGATCTCAAGACACTAGGGATAGAGTTGGGAGAGGATCATGTTGGGCAGAACACTTTGGGCCCCAGAAAGAGAGCCCTTCAGAGAAAAAAAGTCCTAGGGCTCATACCATGGCACCATGACAAGGTCAGATGCCAGTTAGCAGCTTTGTTGCCCACTCCCCAGTTATAGGTCACAGATTCAGGATAGAATGAGGGGATCTCAGAACAGAGGTAGCAATACCAAGTAGGGAGACTCTGGGCTGTGTATGGAGAAAGGAGGAAGTTCAGAAGCCTGCAACAGCAGCAGTGGTATGATTTAGACCCCAGGCTCAGAGCAGGGTATCACTTCCAACACCTAGTCTAACCTGCAGAGGAATAACCAAGGCAGGAATCCCAGACCAAAGGAAAGCTTGCAATTCTGCTACTCTGAACCAACAGAGCATTTCAGCTGGCTGACAGGGACAGAGTCTAGCAGCAATCTACTCTTGCAAAGACCCAAATGTAGGATGGGAACTTGCAGGGTTCAGATCAAAGGGGCAGAAATCAGACTTTGCCCTGGATCAGACCACTTTGGGAGCACTGAAGGCTTGTAGGTCCCCAACTTGTCCCCAAAATCGAAATAACATAACACTCCATACCCCAAGAAAGCAGCAACAGGACCAATCCAAATCTTCCCTCTAAAAGTATGGCAGAACTCAGCCTTAACATCAAGTCCGAAGTTAGGAAGTAATCTGGAAAAATGAGCAAATAAAAAAGAACCCCACTATAATGAGTTATTATGGTAGCAGATATGCTAATACATCAAAAGAAGAAAATGACTCCAAAACAATTACAAGCGATTTCTCAGAGAAAAACATAGCTTGGGCTTAAGCTCAACTAGAATTACTAGAAAAAATGAAGCAAGAATTTTAAAAAGAATTTAAAATATTTTTATAAGTAGGATGAGAGTGTGAGGGGGGTGAGGAATAGGAAAGAAATAAGAACTATGGAAGAAAACACTGGAAAGGGAATTAACAGTTTGGAACAAAAATTATAAAATGTTACTCAAGCAATAAACTCTTTGAAAATTAAAATTAAAATGGATCAAATAGAAGCCAAAGACTTCAATGAGGCATTAAGAAATATTAAAACATAGTCCAAAAAGTAGGGAAAAAATGGAAGAAAATATAAGGGATCTCATAGCAAAAAGAACTGACTTGGAAAATCAGTTAAGAAGGAAAAAGATTAAGAATTATTGGACTATCTGAATGCCAAGATCAAAAAAGGAATGGGCATCCTATTTCAATAAATCTTAAAATATCTTCCCCAAAGGGCAAAGTGAAAATAAAAAGAATTCACTAGTCACCTCATAAAATAAACCCCAAAATAAAAAGTGCCAGGACTGCTATTATAGTCAAAATCCATAGCTTCTGAGTCAAAGGAAAAAGACTGCAAGCAGTTAGAAATAATTAATTCAAGTACCAAGGAGCGACATGTCAGGATCACACAGGATTTAGCAGCCATGACTATAAAGGAGCAGAGAACTTGTAATATGATATCACAGAAGGCAAACTAGCCTGGCTTACAGCCAAGAATAACTTACTCAGAGGAATTGAGTACAGGGTGTTCCTAAAATCTGGATACATAGGCAAAAATGCATATTTTCAAGAAATGAGATGAATGAAATTAATATCTTCAATTCATTTGTGATGCAAAGGTTGATAAGCTTTGCAAGATTCATGTGAACTCGATGCAATAACTCCACATTGCCATCAATTGCCTATGTGTCTAGACTTTAGGAATACCCTGTATAATGCTACAGGGGGAATAAATAGACCTTTAATGAGTAGAGAACCTCCAAACATTCCTGATAAGAAGCTAAGGCTGCAGAAAACCTCTGAAGTTCAAACACAAGTGTAAAGAGAAACATAAAAAGGTAAAGATGAATGAACAATGATAAAGGACTAAAGGATAAACTACTTACATTCAAATATGGGGATACATTTTGTATGGGGATTACATACAAATATGGGGATGATAGATGTGGTTCCTCTGAACTCTATCTTCATCAGGGTTCACAGAGTGAGTTCAATTAGACAAGGCCTGGGAATGATTTTCTTAGGTCTGGGTCTTGGGAATAGAAAAAGAAAGGAAGAAGAATACACTTGGGTAGGGAGAGGAGGGAAATGAAAGTAAGGGAAAATTACCTCACATAATCTAGGTTCATAAAAAGACATCTATACAAAGATATCACTACAAATAAGGAGAAAGGGGTGGATGGAAACAGATGACAAGAACTTCACTTTCATCTGAACTGGTCAAAAGATGGAAGAATATACACACCTAGAAGTGTGTATAGAAATAAATTTCACTCAACAGGAAAAAAGGAGCAAAAGAGGAATTGGGGAAGGAGAATTAGAGGGAGAAAGGTTAAGGGAGGAATTAGTTCTCATCAAAACAAACTTTAAGAATGTACAAAAATATTTATAGCTTTCTTTGAAGTAGCAAAGAATAAGAATCTGAGTGGGTCCTTTTAAATTGGGGAGTGGATCAATGAATTATGACATATAAATGTGATGGAAGCCTATTGTGTTGGACTCTTATCAGTGTAATGTCCAACCAGTATTCCAGAAGACTAATTATAAAACATGCTATTCATCCCTTCATAAAGAGATAAAGAATTCAGAATGCAGAATGAGATAATTTTTTGGACATGGCCCATGTGGAAATTTGTTTTGCCTGACTCTACATGTTTTTAAGGAGCTTTGTTTTTCTTACATTCTTAATTGTGAGGAGGGGAGGGTTAAGTGTGGGTGAGTAAGAAGGCAAGTTTTTGACAGATTAAAATAAGTTTAAAAAAGTAAAAGGCACTTGGGAATGAATTTTCATAATCTATCAAAGAGAAAATTCCAAAAGTAATGAAAAATCTCACAGATGGTGTCCAGATGACACTGGCTACCACTTATCCAAAAGCTTACTTCTTCATCTCTATTAAATTTTTATGAGAATGGTCTATGTATGCATCACAGCTGTCCACAAAAATATGAGAATAGATAGATTTTTGGAAACAATATTCCTATGGCAAACCACATACTTACAGTCATACAATTTGCCAACATGTAGAAAAATATAAGCTCCCTCTATGCTTATTGTTTATTGATTCTAAGAAAGCATTTTACTTAGTAGAAGGAAATGTACCCTTGAAAGCTCTGCTGGTGTAAGAAACACATTAAAATCCCATAAGTGGCGAATGGCTAGACGAATTGTGGTATATGAATGTGCTGGAATATTATTGCACTGTAAGAAATGATGAATGTAATGAATACCGAGAAGCATGAAAAGATCTACATGAACTGATGCAGAGTGAAATAAGCAGAGCCAATAAAAAATATACACAGTTATTATAACAACGTAAATGAGAGCAACAACCACACACACACACACACACACACCCCAAAAGTGAATATGTTATTAAATTATAAAAACTAAGCAAGACTCAAAAGAAAAGAAGTGAGAAAACACCCCAAACTCACTGATTTTTTAAAAATGTATTGGTTACTTATATTGATTTTTTTTCTGATTTTTTTGTGTTTTTCAAAAATACTATTTGCTACATGGAATGGCTCTCTGGGAAGGGGAGGAGGAGGGATACTTGAGGAAACCATGGTAATATTAAAAAAACAAAGACATGAATAAAAACTTACTTTAAAAAAATCTCATTACTGATAATTACAACTATTTTGTTAAACCTCATTATGGCTAATATGAAGCAAAGTGCTAAACTGGAAGATGTTTGCTCATTCAGGGTGTTTGCCAGAGATGCGGAGTGATAATACCTAACAGCAGGTTCTGCTTTAAAGATTTGCAAAGTGCTTTACACAGATCATCTCATTTGTAAAGTAGGTGCTATGAATATTGCCATTTCACAGATGAGGAAACTGAAACTGAAAGAGGTTAAACGGCTTTACCAGAGTGAAATGGGTAACAAGCTTCTGGAGCAGGAGTCAAATTTGAGTCTTCCTGACTGCAAGCCCAACCTTGTAACCACTACGTTATCTCATAGATTCAGACTTGGGAAAGACCTTAGCTAGAGGTTATTTAGTCCAAAGCCTTTGTTCTTACAGGTGAAGACACTGAGTATCAGGAAGGGGAAGTGATTTACCCAAAATCATACTGGGTGTGGGCAATAGTGACAGAACTTGAATTCAGAGCCTCTTGGAACAGTGAAAAGATCACTGGATTTTAAATCAGAGCAACTGGATTCAAATCCTGATTTTGTTCCTTATTATCCGTATGACTCTGGACAAAAACAATCTTTCTGGGCCTCAGTTTCCTCTAAGGGGGTTGGACTATATGGTGCAGAAACCAAGCAGAATAAATCTAATTTATCTATCAGATCAGTACTCTTAGTTCTCTAACTAATCAGTACTCTTCCCATTTCTGACAATAGCTATTATGGCCCCTTGTGGGTTGGGTTGTGAGAAGTAGAGGATATCATATAAGAGAGCTATGATAAGAAATGATGGAAGATAATGATAGGAAGAATAGATCAGCTCTAAATGTATTAATGGTAACTCCTGGTCCAGCCCTCTTTCCATTGTACCCACAAAGTCTTCCTATGCCCTGTATAAGGCCTAAATAAAAGGATTCCCTTTCCACAGACAGTTAGTTAGTACAGAAGTGCTGGGCCTGGAGTCAGGAAGATCTGAGTTCAAATTTGGCTACAAATTTTAGCTGTGTGATTCTGGGCAACTCACTTATCCTCTTTCACCCTCAGTTTCCTCATCTATAAAATGAGTATAATAAGGACCTGCTTTCCAGGGTTGTTATGAGAATCATAACATGAGATGAAATAATATTTGTAAAGCTTTTAGCACAGTGGCTTGCTCATTGTAGGCACTTAATAAATGTTTGTACTCTTCTCTTCCCAATAGTGAAATTTTCCAAATACCTCAATTTGCAGGAGATAATGTACCACTTGCACTAACATTTCAAGCAACTCAAAACTTCTGCAAAATCCACAGCCTTGTAAAAAAAAAGTTTCAGCCATCTGCACTAAAAAACCCAAATCAGGGCATACAGTTAGACAGAAAGACTCTCAAAATAAGTCCATCAGTACATATGTATTAGGCAAATGCTACAGATCGACAAACAACTGAGCTCAGAATTGAGCAAGAAGAGAAGAGTGGGCTGGGTTGTATTTGGAAAATGACATGATGCTTTCAATGATCCCAAACCACTTACTGCTACAAAAGCTTGTCTGTTTAACACCAACAATCTGACTGTGAATCAGAGGACATGAAATGGAGAGAATCAAAATGACTTATAACTCAAAAGGTGATGGGAAGATGCCTGGTAGATACAGTACATTACTGGCAACTTGCATGCTGGACAAGGCATAAAAGACATTCCTGAAGTTATGTCTGACCAGCTAAAGAGGTAGGTTAATCATCTGGTAAAAGTCAAAACAGGTAGGTCAATGGTAATTCTGAGGGATTAAAAGAGGAAGAGAAAGTTCTCCAAGGTATGGGGTAAATCCTCTTCCTCCTAAAATGTTTTTCAGGTAGTCCAATAATTTTTAAATTCTCTCTCCTGGATCTATTTTCCAGGTCAGTGGTTTTTCCAATGAGATATTTCACATTGTCCTCCATTTTTTCATTCCTTTGGCTCTGTTTGATAATATCTTGATTTCTCAT
>CM053624.1:182810757-182827575 GCA_028646595.1 Phalanger gymnotis | reverse complement strand
CAGACTGGGGAACAGGGCAACCAGAACATATGCCATCTTGGAGTGGGGGGAGGGTAGAAATGGGGAGAAAATTTGTAATTCAAACTCTTGTGAAAATCAATGCTGAAAACTAAATATATTAAATAATAAACTGAAAAAAAACCAAATGATCATTCCCTAATTTATGAGTTAGGCAAATTAAGATTTCTATTTTCTATTTTTTTTTAACTGAAATATGCTTGTTTGATTTTTAGGCTGTGATTCAATGATTTTTTTTAAAAAATCTTGTGCTGCTTTTGTTTTGTTTTAATCATTTAATCACAATATAAAAATCAAGCAATGGGTTTATTTCAGTTTAAGAAAAATGAGCCACCAATAATCTAAATTCTCACTGTTAATAAACTGTAGCTACAAAGGTTGCATAGACTCCTGAAATAAGTAGCTGGTTAGCTAATGGGCAGAGTGAGCCACAGAAGGTAGAGTTGGAGCAGAAAATTTTTTTTGGCATAAAAAGATAAGAATTTAAGACAAAAGAAAAATGAACCCTATTAGGTAGAAGAAACTAGAGACCCAAAGAAGCCCTTAGTTAAACTACCTTTGATTTTGAAAAAGGATTGGGAAATGAAATTTTGGCTGACAGCCAAGGAAAAGATCTGTAGGGGTTTTAAAAACCATTAACCACGGAGAGGTTAAGAAGTCCAAGCATAAGGAAAACAAAGACAAGAAGATAGTGAGTGGCGAGAAGGCCATCTTCTTAGACCACTAGAGAAGCACTCCATCCCCCTTCCTCCAAGTTTCAGCATCTCCCTGTTATGTGTAACACTATGTTCTCAACTACATAAATACTTTAGTATGGAGCCATCATTTCCAGACTACCACTTCTCCCCTAGGCAGTGAGCTAGCAAGAGAAACTAAGTCATTTTAAAACCGCTCTACTTCTGTGTGCAAATAGCCAGAGAATTGACATTTGGGATATTGGACTGACGTCCCAGAGCATATTGTTGTTTTCAGAAAACAACTTTGTTCAGACTTTGGTTTTGTCGTCTTGCTCTTTGGAAACCACCCCCAGTGCATGTGCTTTTGGTTAAGCATTCCATGACTAGAACGCAGCTCTGTGTCAAAAGCCTGAGAGGAAGCTGTAAAAACTCAGCCAAGATCTAGCTAAGTTGGGTACTTTGGGGCGTGGAACATGACGGGGAGATAAGCTTTTTCAAAACCTAACTCCCAAATCATGTCATTTGGGCTCTTTTTCCTGAGCCAACTGTAGTCCTGTTGCAAAATACTAATGAGTCAGAGAGGAGTTTGTTTAGCCATTATCAGGAACTACAGTTTATAATAGATACAGACTGTGTCTATTTAGATTTGTTAAATCTCCAAACGTAAGAGCACAGCTCCTGATCTAAAAGAAAGGCCAATCAGTTGAAAAGGATAATTAGGGCTGGATGAGGTCTGTGTAAGGTAGCCAAGTGTTGCTTGGCACTCTAGAAAACTTCCATCCAATAGGTACACTAATATACTTTTGGTGGAGCTATGAATTGATCCATCCATTCTGTAAAATATTTTGGAATTACAGGAGAAAAAATCATGAAACTGTTGATTTTCTTTGACCTAGAAACCTCATGAGGATCAAAGATAGAAAGAAAAGTTGCATATATTTAAAAGATATCTTAAGCAAAAAGCTAAAAACAAAACAGGTGCCTATTGATTGAAAGATGGCTAAATAAGTTGTTATATCAATAGAATGGAATGTTATTGTACAATAAATATGAGGAATTCAGGGAATTGTGAAAAGACTTTCATGAGCTAAGAAAGTTAATCAAGAAAAAAGGACATGATTACAATAATGTAAACATTAAAAAAAACTACACACTAAAATGAAACCAAACATTGTGTAAAGGCAATGACCCATCTTGGCATCATAGGAGAGATGAGGAGCTATATTTCCCTCCTTTCCTCAGAAAGGGGACTATAGGTGCAGAATGTTGCATGCATAGTTTGTAAGATGTGGTCTCTGGGTAAGTTGGTTTTGCTTAACTATTTTTCTTTGTTACAAGGAAAGATTTGCTTGGTAATCATTTATCTGGAAAAGACTGATATAAAACCAAAAAAGGCATCAATAAAACTTTACCTTTTAAAAAAAAAGTTTTATTGAGTAGAGAATAGAGACATATGCATTTATGTGCTAGTATCCCATGTTAGATGCCTAATTGCATAAGTGTTTTTCAGAAAAGTTCATTCTGTTCTAATTTATATGGAAAGACTAAAGCTTGGATCTGAGTTTAACTACTTGAAGTTGCAAAAGCTTCAAGTTCAGCATACTTTCTGTGGTAGGAGTGACACCAGTTTAATATAGGCTGGGCTGCTTTCCTTTTAAAAGATAGGAGAGTTTATTCTCAGGATCATCATTGGTTTGGCTTCCTAATCACCTGTGGCATGAAAGACCCAGCCGATGGGGAGTTGGGGGTCAGAGGTTTATGCCCAGTGGGAATGCCTTTTGGACCTAGCATGGTAAGTACAGAGGTGGAAGAGAGTAGCCATTTTGTCTAAATTACTTTTTTAAAATCTTAAAAATTGTTAGCATAAAGATGTTTTATTGCATTTTTGGTTCACAGAAGTTTCATTTCAATCTGGAGCCTGAGTCATTGAACTGGCCCAAGTTAGGCCTCCCTCTGAATATTTAGTGTGTTTGGTAGGGATTGTTTGCAATAGCTTAATGGTTAAATTCTTTGTGGAAGAGCAGGAAGGGTGGTACGGAATAAATGGCTCTTGGGCTAATTTAATAGATACAGAACTCTAGCTGTAAAGGGTATATGCCAACCCCTTTTAATAGGATAAGGAGTATGCTGGTACTAGTTCCACAGGTTTGGTGCAATACGTGTTTAGGGGGCTTATAAGAGAAAATAAAAATATAACAAAATTAAGTATTTCTTGAACCTTATTGATGCTTTTTAGAAAAACTGGATTACTGTGTATGGAAAATAAAGATCACACATCATAGAATCATGGATGCTATGAACTGATAAATTTCATTCCTGTGTTTGGCAATTAGAGTACCAACAGAATACCTAGAAGACAGAAGGGCAGCCTATGGTTCTAGTAATAATGGTGACTGATAGGTTACAGATGGGAAGCATGATCTGACTCAGAGGGCTACATATTACACACACAGAAGGGAAGAAAATAGTAGTAGAAGTGAGGATGAGGACTGTAAAGAAAGCCACAGGCTTGTCCTCTTACTCACAAATAGGCCTATCCCATTGCTGTCCCCTAAGATATTCTTTCTTCTCTACCACCAAAAAAACTGGAAAGGTTACAGAGGTTTAAACAGTAAACCCAAGGGCCAAAGTTTACCCGGAGGCCGTATTTTAACTGTAGGACCCAGACAGTGTTTCTTAGAAAGACAGAATCACCAAATATAGAAGGACCTGCTAGATACCTGCAGTCAGGTTATTATTATATCGGGAGACCCTCGATGAGTCCATGGGGGTATCTCAGTTTCCATCATGGGCTTAAAGGGAAGAAAGGAGAATCATTTTCTCAGATGGAGGTGGATAAAAGTCCTGCTTAGTTGGGGTGGCATTGAAATGAGTTCTTGGGAGTCAGTACCTATATAGGTGCTCCATGCCAGGTATTGTGAGAAGGACCAATGAACTATCTCACATAGTTAATATTAAATAATATTGGGTTGGGGCAGGAATGTATGCATGTGTGCATGCATGCATGTCTATGTGTAATACTTCTTACCTAGTAATGGGGGGAAATGAAGATGACTAGAAGACTTTGCTACAAAACTACTTTTCTAATAATCCTGTGTGGCCAGTGATGAAGGTGGATGACACCTGTCATCATATGGTGATTATTAGGAGCCAACTGAAGTTGTTAGGCTGAATGCTACACCCTATTACCTGGTCTATATGGTAAATCTGGAAGTCTGGGCCCCAGGCAAGTGGCCTGGGGCTACTACTGATCTTGTCCCTACTTTTTTCTTTGTTCCCATGTTTGAGACTAGTCAGGAGGATTTTGCTTTCACCTGAAGGGTCTGCATGCCTTCTCCAGCCTTCAGGTTCAGGGTTACTTGAATTCTCTTTTATATTGTCACAGCTTGGTGAGCAGAGGCCCCACTTCCTGAGGGCATTGATATCTACCTAGTTGGTATCTGGTGATGTAATATTGACTGGGCCAGAAGAAGTCACAGTTGCAGAGGCCCTTAATTATATTGAGGGGCAAGGAGTGGGATATCAAACCTAAAAAATTCAGGGTTCAACCTGTTAAGTTTGGGTGAATATACTAGAAGAGAAGAACCTACAGTCCATATTAAATTATTGACACTTGTTAAGTCACAATTTAAAAAGGAAATTCAGAGGTTTATTGTATTCTTCAAAGAAACCGTATTCCCTCCATAGGTATCTTGATGATCCCCATTTTCTGAATTGAATGCAAGTCTACTTCTTTTAAGTGGCGCCCAGAACAAGCCACATAGCCTCAGAAGACCTACAATGAGCTGTCTAGCAGTCTGTCTCTGGGTCCTTATGATCTTATGTAGTCTATGTTCTTGGAGACATCTGTCCATAAGGACCAGGCAAAATAAAGCCTTTGGCAGGCACCAAAAAATAGCGAGGCTAAACAACCACTGGGCTTCTGGAGCCTTAACATCTTTGAAGCAGTCACTTCCTATACGTCACTTTTGAAAAATAGTTGCTTAATGCTTGATGAGAATATATTTTTGGGGATATAACCAATACTAAAATTTGTTTTGTTCATCTATGCAAATATTTTTACAAGGTTTTGTTTTTCTTTTTTTTGTAAAAGGGGAGGGAAATGGGAGATAAAACAGAATTTTGCTAATTGAAAAAGATTAAATTTTTAAAAAACTGTACCTTGCCTTTTATTGGGCCCTAGTTTATAGTGAACAGATGATACAAGGCCATACCTTTTGTCCAGAGCTTCGCTTTATGATTTGGATAATGCAAGATGGTCCCTCTGACAAAAATAGCATGAAGGATCTACTATATATCAGGCACTGTACAATGTATTAGAATAAAAATACATCAGATGAAATAATTACTACTTTCAATAAGCTTAGATGCTAATGGAGAAGACAACAAATGCAAATATGTACACATACATGCATATATAAAGAGATGCAGGATAATATAAAAATAATAAATGAAAAACAGTCATTAAAATGTAAGGTAGTTGAGGAAGAAAGGTTAGGAGGCTCAGGAAAGAATGTGGTGCTTGAACTATGTTTTGAAGGAAAAGAAGGATTCCATGAAACTGAGATAAAGAGAGTGAGTTCCAGGCATGGAGGAAAGCCAGGGCAAATGCAGAGAAGTGATATAGACTTTAAAGCATACAGAGAAAGAGTACAGTGAAAGCCCATTCGACTGGATCATAGAGTGCAGGTGTGCGAGTAATCTTCGATGACGATGAAAAGATAGGTTGGAGCCAGGTTGCAAAGGGCTTTAAAATCTAAAGAGAGGAGTTTGTGTTTATCCTAAAGGCACTAAGGAGCCACTGGAGTTCTTAGAGCAGAGGAGTGGCATGACCAGAAGGAAAATCTATTTGGCAGCAATGTGAAGGGTGGAGTGGTGAGAGACCTGAATCAAGCAGTTAGGAGGCATTTGTTAGAGTCCAGCTGAGAGATGATGAGGGCCCCAACTAAGATAGTTGCTGTGTGAGTAGAGAGAAGAGGTCAAACAACAAGATATTATGGAGTCAGAAGTCGCAAGAATTGGGAATTAGATAAGTGAGGTGAAGAGTGAGGTTACAAACCCAGGAGATTAGAAGGATGGCGGTGCCTTTGACAGAGAGAAGTTTGGAAGAGAGCAGGGTTTAGGAGGGAAAGATGAATTTTAAACACATTGAGACTGAGATGTCTCTGGGACACCCATTACATGGGACTGCATCATGCTCACCCTGGCCTTTTAGGTATAATTTGACCTTCGTAAACAGGTCATGACTTTGCCAGAGGCTGAGACCACCTAAGCCTAGCCCAGTACTTTATCTCCTCCACTAGCGCAATGGGCCTCCTTCTACCAGGATTTAGCTATTGAGGAACATTGCTTTGCTGGGTTCACTGATGATTCTGAGAGATGTATACACAACTAGTCCCCAATGGCAATTAATCCAGTAATGGGGGGCACCCTGAGGGATGATGGTCCTTCTAGTGGGCTGAGCTATAAGCTGCAGGCTTGGCATGTAGGGGATGGGACAGAGAAGATTTTGATTTACAGTGATATCTAGGTAGTGGCCATGGAGTCTGGCTGAGCAGCCTGGGGTACATAAACCCCTTCCCAATTTGGGGAGTCAGGACCAATGGAGGAATTTTGCTGATGCCTTCTACAACAAATATTGTGTGAAGGATATATTAGTGAGTGTCATATACCCTCGGCTAAACCGAATAATTGAGTCAGTGCTCTTATGAGAATGGCAGAGACTGAGGACTGGGTCCATTGTCAGTCTGGATACACAGGTCACTGTGTTATGTTGTGGTGTACAGATGATCATATGATCCCCATAACTAAGGTTACATTGTAGCTATTTCAGCCCAATAATGTTTCCCATGACAAAGAGTACACACATTCGAAAGATTAGTATGGCATGATCTCATTTCTTAAGACTTGTCTTTAGTTGGCAAATTGATTATACTGGCCCTCTTCTGCCATCTCTGCACAGTCTTCCCCTCATTGCAGCTGACAGTTATTCAAGATGTAGGATTGCAGTGTCATAAAAGTCCACAGCAGTTACCATCAAGAGCTCTTACAGTCCCTTGTGGGACTCCCTATACCATTACCACTGAATAAGGAACCCATTTTACTGAAAATAAGGTCCAAGATTGGGCCAGCAGCCATCATATCCATCTTCCCTATCATCCTCAGGCAGCCGGTATCATTGAAAAATGGAATAGACTTTTAAAACAATAACGTCATTTTCACACCCAGTTATCATGGTTGGGCATCCCAACTCCCAGACACTGTGTTTGATCAATCAGTGCTATCCAAAGAACGAGGTAGGCCTTCCAGTCCAAGGGTTTCTTGGATCTAGCCATCAGGATGGCCTAATAAGAATAGACTACTTTGAGGCATAGTCTCTATTAACCCTCTCCAACCCTTTCTTATTCTATTTTCAGTTACCTGATCCTTGAGGTTTCTGCTCCCTCAAGAGGTTCTGTCCAAAGGTGTCAAACTCCAAGTACAGCTGAACCAGGTTAAAATGTATTTGGGAAACATTTAATTAAATAATTTTAAAATATCACACAAATAATGTTAATTTGTGGCTAAGTCAACATGCAGCCCACAGGGATCCATCTCTTATTTCAGTTTGACACTACTATCTATATCTACATCTACATCTATACATCTACATCTACAGAAATATTTCAGGTCCCCTTTAGCTCGCAAGTTATCTCTATCCCAGGATACCTTGAATAACTCTTTCTCACAAGGGCTTTGGAACATGAAGGGGAAGAATTATTGGGAGGTGCTTTGTTTATAATAGGGAAGAAGCAGAATGATCTTTTTTATAAATACAGTAAATGGCAGTTCATCTGGAACGAAGACAGATTCTTTAGCTGACTTGGTGGTAATTTCTTTACTAATTCACAGTTCAACATGCCCACCAAAGGTTAACATACTGGATGTGTTTGGTAGGACTATCAAATGAACTGGTGTTAAACTAATACATTTGTGGAAGAGTCATGAAGAAAATGGTCCAATACATACCTGATATGGAGGATGACAAAAGATAAACCTCAGGAAAACCTGCTGACCATTGGAGTTGAATTTTTTATTTATATCAGTTCCAATGAAATATGGTCAAATATTCCCCTGAAAAAATATTTCTACAATAATCAGCAAGGGACTGGCAGAGTGAAAAATGACCTTCAATTCCATGCGTCTCTATGTAATTGTCTTAAAGGCAATTTTTCTAATTTGAAAAGAATGAAATTTGTTCCATGGACACTTCATGGAAATAAGAAACAGGACTTGGTTCTTGATTCAGAATGTATAATGGAAGGTAGCTAGGTGGCACAGTGGGCCTGGAGTCAGGAAGACCTTCGTTCAAATGCTGCCTCAGACACATACTGTGTGACCCTGAACAAGTCACTTAAATTGTTTGCCTCAGTTTCCTCATCTGTAAAATGGGGATCAACCTGGCAAGGTTGTTGCAAGGATCAAACAAGGTATCTGTAATGTACTTAGCACATAATAAGCACTATATAAATGTTAGCTATTACTTCTAAAGTTCATAGGATCATGAATTTGGAGTGGGTCTTAGAGGTCATCTAGTCCAACCTCTTCATCTGACAGATGAGGAACATGGTCACACAGTGTCAGTAAGTGGCAGAACTGGATTTCAACTGAGGTCCTCTAATTCCCAATTTTTCCTCTACTTCTCTAACTTGCTTTTCCAAATCCTTTTTGAGCTCTTCCATGGCCTGAGACCAGTTCATGTTTTTCCTGGAGGCTTTTGATGTAGGCTCTTTGACTTTGTTGACTTCTTCTGGCTGTATGATTTGGTGTTCTTTGTCACCAAAGAAGGATTCCAGAGTGTGAGACTGAATCTGGGTGTGTTTTTGCTGCCTGGCTATATTCCCAACCAACTCACTTGACCCTTGAGTTTTTCAGCTGGGTATGACTGCTTGTAGAGTGAAGAGTACTTTGTTCCAAGTTTGAGGGGATGGGCCAGCTCTGCCACACCAGCACTCCTCCTACCCCAAGAACCCCCAACCTGGACTGGACTTAGATCTTCAGCAGGCTCTTCACTCCTGTTCTGATCTGCCACTTAATTCCTCCCACCAGGTGGGCCTGGGGCCAGAAGCAACTGCAGCTGTAGTTCTAAAGCTGCCCCACCTCCACTGCCCCTGGGGTGGTAGGTGAACTGCAAACTCTATCCCCCTGTTCCCAGCAGCTTTTCCCGCTAACCTTCTCTGTTGTCTTTGGTGTTTGTGGGTTGAGAAGTCTAGCAACTGCCACAGCTCAGGGTGATTCAGGGTGCTAGGGCACGCTCAGCCTGGCTCCTGGTCTGGGTGGTCCACGCGGCCCATGCTGGGCTCTGCTCTACTCCCCTCCGCTCCCAGCTCCGTGCGGGATAGACCTTACCCAGAGACCATCCAGGCTGTCCTGGGCTAGAGCTCTGCTTCCCTCCGCTATTTTGTGGGTTCTGCAGTTCTTCTCTGTTGTCTTTGGTGTTTGTGGGTTGAGAAGTCTAGCAACTGCCACAGCTCACTGATTCAGGGCACTAGGGACCGCTCCGCCTGGCTCCTGGTCTGGGTGGTCCACGCAGCCCATGCTAGGCTTTGCTCTGCTCCCAGCTCTGTGGGCGAAAGACCTCACCCAGCAACCATCCAGGCTGTCCTGGGCTGGAGCCCTGCTTCCCTCTGCTATTTTGTGGGTTCTGCAGTTCTAGAATTGGTTCAGAGCCATTTTTTTATAGGTTTTTGGAGGGACTTGGCAGGGAGCTCATGCTAGTCCCTGCTTTCCAGCTGCCATCTTTGCTCTGCCCCCCACCCCAGGGCCTCTAATTCCAAACTCAGTATACTTCTCACTCTACTGCACTATCCTCCACAAATGAATTAATCCAATGAAATACTGGCTGAGATAGTAGTCCCCTGCTCTAGCAAAGTTCCTTCAGGAAACCAAAGAAGACAGTTGCCTTTGTGTGTTACTTTATTTAGAAAGGCAGTGGATAATTTCAGACCCAAAGCCCTCGAAAGCAAATTGTCTATAATTTCCACTATAATGAAGAGGAAAGCAAAGAAGCCAAAAGAACTAGTCTTTCCATTGACAAGAAAAAACAGGTTAGAAGGCTACTTTGGTTGCTGAAAGTGAATTTCAATATATCAATAATCATTTAGTAAATGTTGACTATGTGCCAGTCACTGTGCTAAGTGCTGGGAATAGAAAGACAAAAGTCAGCCAGTCTCTCATCTCAGGACACTTAAATTCTAATTTCAGCAAAAATTTCTATTGCATGGATTCACATGAAATACTGAGTCTGTTTTTAAGTTCTAGTTCAACAGTGAACTTTCAAGCTCCTTCAGCCTCAATAAGAAAACAGTGAAGAAATTCCAAGTATTGTGTGAATTATATTCACACCTGGACAGCGGCAAAGCTGCTATTACAAACATTCCTTCAGACAATTACAACTTGTGTCAACCAGGAACACTCTCCCTATGTACACTACAAGATCAACTGCAGTTTATTGGAGGGAAATAGTCCTTATGTGGATATTCATATAATGGTGCTGATACATAGGAACAGAAATGAGTGGAAATATGTTCATACTTTAAGTCAGTATTAATCCTATGCTTTCTTCTTACTCTCTCCCTCACCCAGTGAGTGATTTTTCTCATAGTTACATATCTCATAACATTTTCCTTCTTAATTACAGTTTGCATGGTTTTTATTATTATTATTATCAGGTCATTATATGCATTTTGGGGGGAATCAGAGGTCATTTATAAACAGAATAGTTTACTTTAAAAATGTTTTTCTTCATTAATGTAATGGTATACATTAAATCAACTTACTATTATACTATATGTAGTATGTCATAATACACTATTATTCACAAAAACACACACAAATTATACCATTGCTTGATTGTATTTAGTAGCTAGAACTGTTAAATAGTCATTAAATTGTGATGTAAAGAAACAAGACATCATTCTTCTTGTTCAGTCATGTCCAACTCTTAGCAACTCCATTTGGGGTTTTCTTGGCAAAGATTTGAGTGATTTGACATTTCCTTCTCCAGTTTATTTTACAGATGAGGAAACTGAGGCAAAAGGGGTTAAGTGACTTGCCCAGGGTCACACAGCTAGTGTCTGAGGTCAAATTTGAACTCAGGAAGATGAGTCTTCCTGACTCCAGGCCCAGCATTCTATCCATTGTGCCACCTAGCTGTCCAAGACACTATTTAGCTATGGGTTTGCTGAAGGTTTCTCACACTAATTCACAAGTGCCTTCAGCATGGAAGGCCAGAGATAGAAATTTAGGAAAGGTGTGCTGTGATGTATGCAACTTCAGGTTATTAGAGGAGTCTCCAAATTTCAGTTTTGAGAATTCATAAAACTAAGATCACAGCTGATGTGTTATGCTGCTAGGGACAATATGTATTCTATTCAGTTTGGATTCACCTTGCATAATAAAATGCATCATGGCACAGTAGGAAGAGCATTGGACTTAAGGTCAGGAAGACACAGGTTTGAATCCCACCTTAGACTCATTAGCTAGATGGCCCTGGGCATATCACTTAGCTTCTCTTAGTCTCAGTTTCCTCATCTGCAAAATGGGGATAGTATCTGTAGTACTTACCGTATAAGACTACTGTGAGGATCACCTAAGATAATGCAAAGTACCTTGCAAGCCTTAAAACACTATATAAATGTAAGTTATTATCCTATGTAGTGATGTAAAAAAAATCAATGAAACATTTAAAAATGTAAAGAAGAGGATAGAGAGAAGCAGGACAGTTGTGCTATTACGTTAAATTCAATATACACTTTGAAAATTATAAATAGGAGTTTCTAGTTTGAGATAGAATCCTCTACTCATGACCGTATTTGAAATATTCCTGTTTGTTAATGTTGGTCAAGTTCATAGTAATTTTTTAAAATGTCATCACATGGTTCACAAATTCAGCGTGACTTGGGTGCTTATTTTTCAAAATGCATGGATCTGGGTCACCAAATTTTTTCACTCTTAAATGACTGGATACCAAGTCCAATTTTTAATAAATTTCAGGAAAACTCAACAATGACAAAACATGAGGACCCACAGAGTACCAGCTTACCATTCTGCATTTTACCAGTACTCTCAGAGACACAATGAGGAAAAAAAAGGTTTGGGGAGTGGGCAACATTTTAAACTACTGCTTACCATTTCTTTGGTACTTAACTGTCATTTATTCAGTGTTCATAGAAATATTTGTCAACACGGATAGGTCCAGTCTATCTTCTCTCCACCTTTCCTATCCTAATATGGGGCCATATCTACATCATTCTCACCCTAAACCTCTATTATTCAGCCTTATAATGTAAGAAATGAAGGGTAGGGATTCTATTCCTCTCATCCTCTATTTTTCAACTAAGGAGACTGACTTGCCTAAGCATAACTGAGCTAAAACTAGAAATGTTTTCTGACAGATGGAAACCTTCAGAGTGTGCACTCCACTACTGAAATAACATACCAGATACATAATCACCTAAAGGAGATGACTATGGTGCTTCTCCCTTCTCCTCCTCCTCCTCTTCCTCCTTCTCTTTGTCTCATTGCACTTTCTTCCCTTAGTCAGGCAGGGTGGAGATGGAATGACAATGGGAGAAGTTCTGACAGAAATGGTGTACAAAGAACCCCTAGGAGAGCAGCCTCAAGGAAAAAGGGGGGGGGGGTGAGGGAGATATCAGCCTAATGACCTGCAAAACAGGGAAATGCTGGCCCAAAGAGAATATCCCAAAAGGAAAAACACAACTTAGTCTCCTCCCTATCCCTTTGGCCAGCTAAGCTCAGATTTCTGATTCTTATCTAGGATTTAATGGATCAGCATGAGCTGTAAGAATCTCAACTCTGCCCTGAACACCGCCATCTTATTTTTTTAGGAACAAGGAGGGACATGTAGTAAGTATTAAATGCAGAAAGCTGCTGCATCACAAATCATGTTTAATAATGCTGACCCAAACCTCTGCTGGGCAACTTCGAAGCTTATGTTAACAGAATGACAATAGATTTACCCTCTAAAACAGGAGCAAATAAAGAACCCTAAGGAGCACAAATAAATGTGTGCAGAAAGCTTAACCACCTCTTTTCAGCAGCTGAAGATCTTGCCTCTTATTTTATGGAGAAAATTGAGGTCATTCAGTGTGGTGATCTTCTTCTGTTCTCAAAACACACTCAACTCTCTCATCTTTTCCTCCCATCTGGTGGCCCTTCCACTTACAGATTCTCAGATTTCTCCCTCCCTCCCTTTCTCTCTCTCTCTCAGCTGCTCCCATCTCCCCAATCCCTAAAATACCTTCACTACTCCCTACCATCCCCCCAAGCTATTGTCCCACATCTCCCCTCCTTTTCTCAGCCAGACTCCTCAAAAATTTTGTTTTCCCTTATACACTCCCTCCTGCCTCTGAGACACAGCTAGGAGATGCAGTGAGTAGAGGCTGAACCTGGAGTCAGGAAACCCTGAGTTCAAAACCAGCCTCTGACAATTACTAGTTATTATGACCCGATTCTGCCTGCCTATTTCCTCAACTGTAAAATGGGAAATGATCAGGGTGGTGTGTTGGTAAGCAAAATGGGCTCTTAGCACTCACTTCAACCAAGCGCCCTTGAAGAGTTTGGCTTTGGTTTCCTATTTGGTGTATTCCATTGAGTCTTACTAGGTGCTAAGCCTATGTGGGTGTGAAGCTCCCAGGATACTAAAGGGAGGTGCTAACTCAAGAGCCAATCATAGGAGCCTAAGTTCTGGTCATTCAGATGACATCTGAAACAGTATAAGAGAAAACAGCCATTTGCGCAGGGCTCTCACTCTTGGTGGCGCATGATGTGGAGACTCTGGACAGCTGTACTTAAGAGCCCTCCAGCTTGTAAACCTGGATGCTGGGACTTTGTTAAACTCTGGTAACTACGTATTGGGATTTGAATCAGACAAGGTCTGTCTGTTGATGTTTGTAATTTGTTTGCATTTGTTCTGAAGTTCGGGATGCTGGCTTTTTCCCTGAACTAAGTGAGTGACTATATTTGTATACTGAATTAAAGTAAGCTTGTCAACCCCTTAACATTGCTTTCCTTACTAAAGCAGATCAAAAGAACCTGGGCTTTGGCAGCATTCTTGTTGTTGGGCTTGTGTTGGTCTTTCACCCCCACAACAGCTGCTAGCCAGATTGTTGAAACAAGGGTTCTGAGAATCAAATGAGATAAAGTGCAGAGCACAATACTAGTACATACTAGTACTAGAGTACATACTAGGTGCTTAATAAATGCTCATTTCCATCCTCCCTCTCCCTTCTCAACCCTTTACAATCTGGCCTCCAATCTCAGAACTCAACCAAAACGGCTCTCTCCAGTTACCAATGACTTTAATTGCCAAATTTGATGTTCTTTTCTCAGACCTCATCCTTCTTGACACCTCTACTGTATTTGATAACTCCATCCTGGTCACCTAAGGGTATAAAAATGTCTACTCACATGGAGTCAGGGTCCTTCAGACTTAGCCACCCAAAGATCAAGCAAGTCACCCCACCCTGTCCTGCTGACCAGACTCATTTGCATATTGCTATTTTGACAAGAAAAAAAACAAACTCCTTTGTATGGCTCTTAATTTTTTATTGGTATGGAGAAGTCTTTATTTCATCCCAAAGAAATTCACAAAATGCATAAACAATTAACAGTAGGTCACAGAAGGCATCTGGTGGCACAGCAGATAAGAGCACTGAATCTGAAGACCCAAGTTCAAATCCAGCTTCAGACACTAGCTATGTGGAAGTCACTTAACCTTCATTTGCCCCAGTCTCCTCAGCTGTAAAAAGGAGATAATGATGGCACCTACCTTGTGGCATTGTTGTAAGGATCAGACAAGAAAATATTTGTTAAAACACTTAGCACAGTAAAAGCCTGGCGCATAGTAAATGCTTATTCCCTCCCTTTCTTCCCTCCCCATAGACAACTGATGTAAGTCTTCTTCTCTGATGAATTCCTCCTTTCCCTAGAGTTGTATATAGTCATCCAGGATTAAAGGATAATGCTGTGGTTTGGATTGTTCTCAAAAAGAAAATGAATTTGTGGTTTGCTACTCCCTCAACACCTCGATGTATCCCACTTTTACCACAGAGAAGAATACAGGAATCTAGCCTTACAGAACTACCTTGAGGCTTGGGCTTCCCCAGAAGTCTGCTAAATGGATAATCCTGACATTCCGGTGAGTCCCATTTTTAAGCTCAGGAAGACATTCAGGCCTCAAGTCATATGCTACTGTCAAAAGGGCTCAATAGTACCCATGGAAGAAAAACAAACTAGGGATCATTAGCAAGAAAACCCTTTCTGTTTTCCCTGCACTGACCAAAGATTCTCTGTACAACTTTGAAAGCCCATCATAACATGGCCCCAACCTATCTTTCTAGCCTTTGTGGAAGCATATTAAAAAACAAAAATAAAACCCTTCCTTTTTAGCAAAACTGAAAATATAAATAGCATTTTCTCTGGTCAAGAAGTTCTTTCCAGAAATCCCTGTCTGAAAATGAATTAGTAGAGAACAATAGGCCTTTCTTAGGAAAATGGATTAAGAAAGATAATTAATCTTAACTCTTGTGAATGAACACCCTGGCATCAGAAGTACCTTCTTTGGTTATTCAAAAGAAATTGTGATACTTGATAATGATGAAAGGAAGGTAGTCCTTTCTTTCCATCTGTGTTGGTAAGCAAAATGGGCTCCTTAGCACTTAGTTCAACCAAGTGCCCTTGAATAGTTTGGCCTTTGTTTCCTTTGAGTAATTCAGTGTATTTCATTGAGCCTTACTAGGTGCTAAGCCCCAGGCCCACACCCCTATTAGGTGTCAAACCTATGTGGGTGTGCATTGGTGACTGGGGTGGGGCCGGCTAAGGGGAGGTGCTAACTCCAGAGCCATGCTTGTCTTGAGTCTTACTAAGTGCTAAGCCCCAGGCTCTAACCCCTATTAGGTGTTAACCTAACCTATGTGGATGTGAACCTCCCAGGGTCCCAAGGGGAGGGACTAACAAGAGCCAATCACAGCAGCCTAAGTTCTGGTCATTTAGATGACGCCTGAAGCCCTATAAGAAGAAAGGACAGAGCCATTTGCAGAAGGGCTCTCACTTGTGCTGATGCAGAGACTCTGGGCAGCTGTAGCTAAGGGCCCTCCAGCTTGCAACCCAGATGCTGAGACTTTGTTGAACTCTGGTAACTATGTATTGGGATTTGAATCAGACAAGGTCTGTCTGCTGATGTTTGTAATTTGTTTGTATTTTGTTCTGAAGTTCAGTGCGCTGGCTTTTCCCCCTGAATGAAGCGAATGATATTTGTATGCTGAATTAAAGTAAGCTTGTCAACTCTTAAAACGTAGCTTTACTTAGTTAAGCAGATCAAAAGAACCTGTGCTTTTGCAGCGTGCTGGTGGCATTCTTGTTGTTGGGCTTGAGTTGGTCTTCACCCCCACAACAGCTGCTAGCTGGATTGTGGAAACACCATCCCATAAGAAGGAGCTGAGCAGTAACTCTTGTTTTGCAATATTAATTCCCAAACTATTTTAACCTTTATGATCTTTTCCTTGTTCAAAGGTCCTACAAACATTGCCTCAAATCTTCTTGGGGTAGAGTCTTGTCTGAGGACACCGGGGATAGGGTGGCTGCCATGGGACAATGCCAGTTTGGCTATCTCTCTCTAGGCTAGATATGTTTAGATATTAGAATAATAGTAAATGAAAATAGTTTGACATACTGATGCCTATGTGCCGAGAACAATGACAACGTTTTTTTCTTCAACATCTCATAATACATTATCCCACTTCCTATATCTATACTTTATGATCCAGCCAAACTGGCCTTTCTGTTCTTCACAAATGGCAGCATTCTGTCTTAAGTGCCTTTGCCCTGTCTATTCCTCATGGCTGGAAATATACTCCCTACCTCTGTGTGTTGTTAAGCAAAATTGTCTCATTAGCATGGCTTTTGTTTCTTTTGAGTGGAAGTACTTTCAGCTGTTAAGTGCTAAGCCCCAGGCCCAGGGCCCTGTCAGGTGTGAAACCTGTGTGGGTGTGGATTGGTGACTTAGGAGGGGCTAGCTCGGGAACCAATGGTCTCTGGTCATTGAGGCGGGGCTTGAGAACGC
>CM053624.1:182792121-182810257 GCA_028646595.1 Phalanger gymnotis | reverse complement strand
TTCCAGACACGGTTACTTTAATAGAGAGAATACAAAAACATGAAGGGACTTGGTATGCAGTTATTGATTTGGCCAATGCCTTCTTTACGATCCCAATAGACCCCAAGCAATGGAACCAGTTTGCTTTTACTTGGCAAGGCCAACCGTATACATTTACACGCCTGCCGCAAGGATATATTCATAGCCTAACTCAAAGAATCTCAAAGAATCTCTTTTTCTTTAAGACCCTACCTTCTTTCTACATGAAGTCTTCCCTGATCCCCCAACAGCTAGTGCTAGCCTTCCCTTAAATACATTTAAATTTGGTATTTTGTATTTGTTTTGTATAAATGTACATGCTATATTAGAATGCAAACTCTCTAAAAGTGGGAATTGTTTCATTTTTTTTTGTCTTCCTATCCCCGGGGCCTACTAATGTTCCCGGCACACAGCAGGTACTTAATATATACTTGCTGAATGACAAAACAAACAGCATCATATTTAACAAAAAGGAAACAATCTGATTTGTCAGCCCACAAACTAGGCTGTGTCTCACTCCTGGCATATGGTAAGTGCTTGATAAATGTTTACTGACTGACTGACTGATTGCCCAATCTGATTTATATTGATGGATTGGGGAAGCTAAGTGGTACAATAGACAGAGCTCAGGACCTAGAGTAAGGAAAATGAGTTCATATCTGGCCTCAGACACTTACTAGCTGTGATTCTGGGCAAGTCATTTAACCTCTCTTTGCCTAAGTTTCCTCATCTATAAAATGGAGATAGTACCTCTTAGGGTTGTTGCAAGGATCAAATGAGATAATATTTGTAAAATTCTTGGCACACAGTAAACACTATATAAACGTTAGCTATTATTATTATTAAGTCTCAATTATTACTAAAAGCATCATCCACTTGGGAGATTATCCATAGTAAACAGAGACTTCCAATTAGGCCTAGCCCTGGGAAAACTGCAAAATTCACAAGTCAGCATAACTCTCCAATCTTTTTCATTTCCCCCCACTTCTTTTTTGGCAACTCCCTTCACCACCACTACCAATCCCCTTCCCTGACTCTACAGAGGGTCAGCGTTATCTGATACTTCCCTTAAATGCCCAGGTCTCTGCAATCTAGATTTTCCTTCCTCTGTACTTCAGCAAAATTAACCTGCCCCATGCCCTATTATAGCCTACAAAGTCATTGGATAATTGGATAAACAAATTCTTCCTAAGGTATTGGGGTTAAGTGATAGGGACCTGGTATGCTATTATGCCAGGGAAAAATACATTTTAATAGAGATTTTCAATATCTTAACCCAATGAAATAACATGAGCATTTTTATTACCTTCTAGCAGTCCTCAAATTACACTGGCATAATGCAATGTAAAGAGTATTGTTCTTTGGAGTCAGAATGGCTATATTCAAGTCCCACCCTACATCTGCTAGAAAAGTGACCATGGCCAAGGCAAGATACAATCTGAATCTCAGTTTCTCCATTTTGCACATGACAGAACTGAAGCTTAGAGCCTACAGAGGTAGATTTCACTTAGAAATAAGGAGAAAAGCTTCCCAAAAAATCAGATTTGTCTAAGAGTGTAATGAACTGCCTCATGAGGTAGTGAACCCCCATCATTGGAGGTCTTCAAGTGGAGGCTCAATGACTTCATCAGGGATTGTGTAAAGGGTTATCCTATTCAGGTATGCGTTGGGCTAAGATGACTTCCAACTCTGAAAGGAGGTAATTTTACAAATAGTGATTTATTGATATAAATTTACTGAAGTAATGTAAATGTCAGATCATTACACATAGCTACTGAAGCAATGAACTCAAATTTAACCCTAGTTTTCCTATTCCTATTTCGTATTTACTACCACCACCACCACAAATAAAAATAACAATAGTGCCCATTTGTAAATAGTGCTTTAAGGTTAATAAAATGCTTTACATAAATTCTCTCATTTGATTTTTAGATTTTTGGTAGAACAAATGAGCCATATGTAGACATGACACAAGTAGTTTAAAATCTAGGGCTTCCCCTGAATCTCTTAATAAGGTGAGAGGCGGGGCAGCTAGGTGGCACAGTGAGTAGAGCACCAGCCCTGGAGTCAGAAGGACCTGAGTCCAAATCCGGCCTCAGACACTTGACACACTTACTAGCTGTGTGACCTCGAGCAAGTCACTTAACCCCAATTGCCCTGCCTTACCCCCTGCATAAAAAAATAATAAGGAGAAGAAGAAGGTGAGAGGCAATGGGAAATAAGTTGTAAGAAGAAAATAAATGGCAAACCAAAATCAGAACCAAGAGAATAAGATGTGCTTACAGGAAACCGAATGAAAAGTTTGTTAGGTACTTGACAAGCCTAAAATCAGGGATGGATTAAAATTTTTGTGGAACAAGTTTTGCCATCTGATATTCTGTCTGTGAAATGAATAAAGATAAGAAATTTATATGAGTACAATATTCTTGAACAATTACTAATCTACTGGCATTATACTTTTCTGACCCCACAACAGAAAATTAGTTATTGCTTCTCTGCCAGAGAGAACCTAGCTTTATCCTTTATTTAAAAGCAAAAATCAAAATTGCAAAAGCCATGAAAATGGGAAGAGGTAGGGGGGTGGGGGGAGGGACAAAAGATTGAAGTGGAAAGGAGAAAAAGCTCTGAATCCACAAAAATTATGATCATGGAGACAATCTCCCATTAAGCGCTTTTCTGTCAGTGTGGAAAATGTGCGGGCTAGATAAGAAGTCCCAGTCTGTTTCATGAAGGACTTGGTCTGGTCATGGAGGCAGGAGTGATGGAATGTCAATCTTAATGACAAGTTGCTAAGGTGGTTCAGGACAGACACTGAATCAGGGCTGCAAATCTAGGCAATTACCACTGTCCTGAAGAAAGGAGGTTGTACAGTATACAAATCCAGTCTCTCTCTCTCCCTATGGCTAGCATCAACCCCTTCTGGAGGTAAGAAACACAAATTCAGTCCATCTCCCCACTGTTCTCCTGCACCTCCAGTTATTACTTCTATCCCAATTCCTTTCTTCTCCACACAGTAATTCAAGACAGCACGCCCACTCTAAGAGGACCTGAGTAATTTATTCAGTTAACCAAGTGTCAGAGTGATGGGCACTATCCTTTTTTGAGGCTTTTCCATTCGTGTCCCTAGAAGTGCCTGCTTGGCTTTTTATGGCTAAAGAATGCATTCAGAAGTAGGCAGAAATGCAGAGGGAAAATAAACATGCATTTGTTTGTGATGCAAATGTCCAGGTAAGCGTAAGCACTGAAGGAAAGATAATGCTATTAAAACAGTGTCTGTATGTGTATATACACATACAGTTGTGGTGAATGTCTATGGGACTGGATTTCAAACTCTCCCACTCCCCAAAATTTACTTAAAAACTTTTTGAAAATTAAGAAAGCTATGCTCTATTAGCCTTAAATTTAGAAAATGTTTTATTTGTCAATGTTAGAGCAACCATCACCAACATGGAGACAATTACAAAATCATACTTTTTGTTGGATGCTGGTCACATTCTTTCTAAGCCTGCTGGGAGCCAGTGAAGCACACAACAAGCTTTCTTGGTAAATTAGAAAAATATATAATCATTAATAAGTTGCATTTTGGACTCTTATCAGTATCACATGTAGTTATCTTAGGGTTCTAAACATTTGCAGCCTAACCAAAGAGCTTTACAGATAAGTTAGGGGTTAAAAAGATGTCAATGCTGCAGATGGGGGCAGGGGTGAAGGATGAGGAACGAGGCAGAAACTTCATGCCTTGATCCTGAAAGGGGAAGTCTCTCTACCAGAAAAAGACTGCATCATAAACCTGGTTGGGTCATGCATGCAGGGAACAGCATAATAAGAAAAGGAGAGTAAATTATTTAGGTTCTTTCCTGATGTCTGCAAGGAGCCATACATGACTCCTACCCTCCTTTCTGTTCTCCCGAGTGAAAGACTTCTGGCCAAAGAACAATTCCCTTCCAGCACCAGGGTGGTATAAGTTAAGAAGAAGTTACTATTTTGCTCTATGGCACACTGAAGGGTTGCATAAGGCCCATTCAGAATGGGCTGCTTGACTTCAAGACTGAAACCACGGAAACCATGAATCTGGGTCTCTCAGGAAAAGATTTTTCTTCCCTTTCAAATGTGAAATGATCAACTTTCTATACCTGACAGCCCCCTTTGAATAAGGACCCAAGAAACCAGAGTGGGAATAAATGGATTAAAAGCTCTGGGCAGGTGTCCCTCATTCTCTATTTCTTGTCTCCAGGAGGTAAAAAGAAGGGAAGAAAAATCCAAATAAAAGCCTCCCTTGCCCACTAAAATAAGAGCAAGGAAAAGACAGATTGACCTTGCCCAACTTTATGCCGTCCTTAGGAAGTCTTGCCCAGCCACAGAAGGGGGCTTACAAGAAGTGCAGATTAGTTTTTCTGAGTTTGACCATAGGAAGCTCTGATATTTAGTGCTGCCCCAAAATGGGGGACCGGGAGAGAGAAAAAGGGAAGGCATCTTCCTCCCCAACTCCCCCAAACAGCCCCAAGGTCTTCTGTTCCCTCCATCTCTTGATAGGAGAGACGTTAACCTGCCAGCTCCACCATCAGTTTATCCCCGTGTTTCCGAAGTAGATTTTGATGATTGTGGTTGACCGACCATTGCTGGGGCAGATGTCTGGGTTTCATGGAGTCCAAGAAGTGTTGGCGCCAGCGACTCTCCAGCTGCATGAGGGAGCATAGCCCACCTTTTGCATGGCACTGTACCACCTTCAGCCCGTGGGGAACATAGCTCTCATTGGCAATCCTGCCAAGACACAAGGCACAAAGCTACCATGATGGGGCAACCATGTCTACCAGAGGTCAGACTGAGGGGTGAAACCTGGACAGTGTGTCTGTTAGTTTTATTAAAATTGCTTTTACTTTCCTCTCTTTCTTTATTCTTTGTTACAAGGGACAGCTCTCTGGGAAAGGGAAGGGAATGAGATATCTGGAAATCAACGTGGCATAAAAACAAAAGAGACCAATAAAACTTTTAAAAACGAATTATAGCGTCAATAAAAAAAATGTTTATCTTCACTCTGCAGACCAAGACAATGCCAGCCTGCCAGCCCCCTAGTCTAGCCACTCTGGACCGTATTCTATGAGCTGTCTCTCTGCCTACATACACCCTACTGCGAATCCAGTTTGGACAAGAAGAGTAGCCTATGCTGGGTACAACATTATGGTCTATTTCTGTACGGTCTTCCCTAGATGCAGGTTCAAAATCATATACATGAGAAGCACTTCAATCACAGCAGGCGCTGTTTAGTGGAGAGAACAATCTCTGCCACTTTCCTACTTTATAAGAATGTCTTAAAGATTAATGAGGGGCTACCTGAAAAGAGATTCCATTTCCTTCAAAAGAATACCCCAAAGAAGCACTCTCAACCTCACCCAAAATGCAGTGCCTCCCCTGTGGACTCCAGGGGTATTATGCAAAACCCCTTCCTCAGCCCACTCCAAACAACACCCCCCCCCCCCCCCCCCCCCGCCCAGTGGCACTAGTATCCTTGCTATTCCTCAAGCAAGACATCCTTTAATTCATGAGTCTAGGAAAGGTCAATGTCCTCAAAGTTTCTGTAGATATTTTTTTGTGGCTCTTTTAAAGCTACCCACTAACTCATTTCTCTTTTCTCAAATAGCTGTTCTTCTGAATTGGAGAACATCCAAGCCCAGTAAGATGAATCTGGGGGACGGATCTATGGATGGAAGAAATTTTATAATGGAACGCACCATAAAGTTAGTAAAAGAAACCTGTCCTTCATCTTATTTAGTTTCTATGGAAAAACAAAAGCATTCAATGATTTAAAAATTTTTGCTGACATTTTTTTTCATCCCCTTCATTTCCAAATATATCCTCTTCCTCTCTCCCCTACCCAGAGAGCTATACGTTGTAACAAAAAAAGAGAAGGAGAAGCGGAAAAAGCATTTCAGCAAAACCAACACATCAACTAAGGCTGAAAACGTCTCATACCTAAAGTACTCCACTTCTGTTAAGAAAGGATGGAGGCTGCTCCTTTGTTTTCAATAGCTCTGATTCGGTCCCAATAGCTGTGCTATATTCTATCACATGGTAAAGTCACTTTAGCTCTAAATGCCTTTGCGTATCTATCCATAAAATGGCAATGCTATAATAAGCTATTTACAGATTATTGTGAGAATTTTTTTTAAACGAGACGATAAAAAATACTGAAATACTGACAGAAAAAGGACTGTGTAAATATAAGATGTTATTATTTAAGGAAATACAACAAGCAGCAAAAGAAAAAAAGAAACACTAAAAAACAAGGAGTAGCATCATTAGGGCTCTGGAGGCTTAGAAATGTAATAATTTTAAATATTTTGTGCTATTGAACAATGAGATTCAGTAGGGAAAGCCAATAACTAACCTTGAAGAACTTTGATTTAATTTTTTTGAATTTTATGACCTACTGTACCAACTGAAATACTTCTAAGATCTACAAATAAAAAAAAAAGTAAATTCTTATTTATTTGAAATCTCATCTAAGTCAAAAATATTATTAGGCACAAGTAGGGCATGTTCTCATAGTGCCATGAGGTGGTGCCTCTTTGGAAGACTGGTGGTCCTATGGAAAAGAGATTCTCAAAATCCCTCATCTATTCCAACCTTATATAACCTATGATAATGTTTCTCTTAATAGTATAAGAATCTTATACATATATTTGGTGTGATCACAGGTGTGATACCTATGTAGGTAATTCCCTTTCCCTAACTATAATGCAGATTAAATCAAGTATAAGTAATAAGATTTCACTTTAAGAAAGTGCTTCCCCCATCCGTCCACAACTTTAAATGGTACCTGGTTTCCAAACTTGCTGCTTCCTGAAGCATCAGCTCTGTGACGGTCTCCGTGTTAAAGAACTCCTTGATTCCCTGCAGGAGCTCTTCTTTTCGGTAAGCAGGCAGGTTCTCGGCATTGAGGAGGGCCCTGGCCCCAGAGCGTACCTGACGGCGGACTGGATCTTCCAGCAAGCGCAGCCCCTCCTCAGAGCCGATGGGAGCCCCACACTCTCTAGCCAGCTGTTGCTTGAAGTTGTTGTCATAGAAATTTGAAATGGCATGGCAGGAAGTACACAGGAGCAGCACATCATGGGAATTGTGGTCCTTCATCTGAATGGGGAAGTGTCTCCGGTATTCATGGGGAACTACGTTCTTCCTGAAATGAGGCCCCCATCCCCAAACACATCCACCATTGACATGTGGAACACTATAATGCCAGGATCCTTGATTTCCTCATTTGTAGCTGGGATCAAAGATAATCTAGAGGAATGGATGCTATTCTGAGCTCTAACTCACAAAGACGCCTTGGGCAAGGCAATAAACTGCTACTCAACATGCCTAGAACCAGTATGGGGAAAGAGAGAAACAGACTTGGAACCAGGAAGACCTGAATTCAAATTCTGACTGACATTTACTAGCTAGGCAACTACAGGCAAGGCACTTGCCTCATCTGTAACATGAGGATGATGCTTGTGGTATCTAATCTCACAGCACAGGATTGTGAGAAAAAAAAAATGAGATGATTATGTTAAATGTTTTGCAAACTTTAATGTACTGTGAAATTTCAGATATAATTATAACTACCCTACCAGTAGGCTGGTCCTAAATTACAAAAAACATCCTCTCTCACTTCATTCATTAATTATAGAAGAGTCATGTAGGCCAATGACAACAGCTTCTTGAGAGCGGGGGCTGACTGGTTTTCAGGGTCTTTTTATACCCAATGCCTAACATGGTATCTTGTATGCACTTAATAAAGGCTGGATGAACTAGAGAAAACACTTGGGGAACAAAAATGTTTTCTAATGGCCTTTGACATTTAGGGAAGAAAGGTGAAAAGGTGATACCACTACTTCCAAGTGAATTGGATTTAAGTAAGGGAGGGCTGTGGAGCCTCACTTTCCCCTCTGGAGCCATCTGGTTCCAGTGGCCAGATACAGCTATTTGGTATATACTATAAGACTAACATCCTCATTCTGAATTTTCTTTTTTAAAATCACTTTTTTCAGAGCACTGCATTGTAAATCTCTTCCTGGAAAAGGGAATATCTGACTGCTTAGCCCCAGAAGACAGCACTGGAACTACTGGGCAGAAGTTGCATGGGAGAAGATTTGGGCTCATGATTAGCACTGTTCCAAAATTGAACAGGTTACTTCATGAATTGGTACATGCCCCATCAGTGGAGATGAAGACTACATGATGCCAATATCATAAGGGGAATTCATGCTCCAAACAGAGGCAGAATTAAAACTCCAATGTCTCTCTTAACTTTAAAAGTCTATGAAGCAATTATACCCTGGTGTCTTCAAAAAAGCAAGTTTCTCTCATCTGGGGAAGATTTTACTGATTCATCAAGATCCACTGTTATTTTCTAAGATCAGCTATCTTTTGAGAAATTTCGTGACAGCTACAAATTTCTGTCTCAGCTTTCAGGTAAGGTGAAAGTGATTTGTGGAGGGTCATACCACAAAGCTAAGAAGAGAACATCTTTTGATATTCAGACTCAACTATACTGCCAAAAGATATAGAAAAACTCTAACCCCAAAAGACCTGTTACCCAGAATACACCAAAGTAATCGGCTGTTGTTGACAATCTTGGGAAAAGGCCCGCAATTCTGCATTCCTACTACACACATAGAACTTCATTTGAGGATCAGAGGCAGTTGGCCCGGGAAGTCCCAAACTCACCGTATATAGGATTCTCTCTTGCCACATACTACACAAAGGTTCTCCTTAACCATCAGATAATAATCTTTTGGTGATTCAGGCCGTCCTGATGGCTCAAATTGCAACCTGACCACAAAAGGATCTTCACTCACCAGCTCTTCAAAAAGAAAGAGGAGAAAAGCTTTAGAATTTGATTACCTGCCTTCATATCTGCACTGCTATGACACCCTTCAGACTCTTAGGCACTGCCATCTGACATGCTAATTAATGTACCTATGACTAGGCATGAATCCCTTAAGAGCAGGGACCATCTCTCTTTTTTCTTTGTATCCTTATCATTTAACACAATCCTTGACCCATAGTACTTAATCAATGCTTTTTCACCAGTGAAAACTGCAACACACAAAAGATCATATCTTTGAATGTAGCCAGGAACACGTATCTGGTTCTGAAGTCCCAGGCCTGCCCATTTACTGGGATACTTCCTTACTAAAGTTGCCTAGACCTTAGTCTACAGAGGTCAGGTGTTCCACAAACCAAAATTCTGACACTCCTCTTCAGGTGCTTCAGTCAGTTTTCCCAGATAAATCGTTTGAGATATCATAAGGTCAAATAAACTTTTAATAACTCTAAGGGCAGGTTTATATAAAATAAGGACCAAAAAAAAAATACAGCTAAATGAGATGGACAGAAGGAAGTCCACATTAGCAATTATTTCAACTATTTCAGGACCTCTCTGCATATCTCCCTATTTCTTTTTCCTTCCTCATTTTTCAACAATCTGCCTCAGGTCCACCCCCATCCCCCATCTCATTTCTGGGTTATGTACCAACTCAGCACCTGGATCTCCTACCTCCAATGCCTTTGTCTAGATACCACTGAGCTTTCCTTCTATCACAAGTGCAAAGAGGTTGTCCGTCAGGAGCATGTAAGAAGCAATTATCATACAGGGGAGATTTTCTGCAAGAAAGAACAAAAAAGGCACCCACTGAAAACCACATTCTAGGTAAAAGTTTTAGTTGATTTTGCATGGACTCCGAATAATATGGGTTGTTTCTATACACTATCACAAAATCACGGTATTTAAGAGAAGAGTCTACAGCAGTCATCTAGTCCAACTCATCCCTGAGTGGAATCTCTACTTTAAAATACATGGTAAGTGGTCATCTGTCCTCTGAGGCTTGAAGATCTCTAAGGAGAGGGAACTCACTACCTCATGAAGCCACCAATTTTGGACAACTCTAATTGCAAGTTTTTCCTCAGAGACCAAATATGCCTCTCTACAACTTCTATCCACTCACTATTCCTTGATCTGCCCTCTGGGGACAAAACATAAAGGAACTCTTAAAATACTTTAAGTCAGCTGTCATGTCTCCTCCCTCACCCACTCCCACCCTTCTATAATGCAGGCTAAACAAGCCCAGTTTCTTCAAATAATCTTCATATGACATGGACTCAAAGCTCTCGCCTATCCTGACTGCCCTCCTCTGAATACTATCCAACTTAGCAATATTCTTCTTATAATGTGCCACCCAAAATTAAACTTTAGATGTGATCTGACTGAAGAAAAATATAGAAGAACTCTGCTCCTGGACAATATGCCTCTTGTGACTTTTTTCTCTGCCACGTCTACTGATGGTTCACATTAAGTCTGCAGTCCACTGCAACCCCTAGATCTTTTTCAGAAAGACTGCTGGCTAACCACGCCTCCTCCACTGGGTATCTTTGAAACCAATTTCTTGAACATTGGTGTAAGACTTTCATATTGAATTTCATCTTAGATTCAGCCCAATCCCAGAGTTGTCAAACTCACTGACCCACAAAATCCCGAGTGTAGCCCAAAGCAGATTAAAATGTAACTGGGAAATGTTTAATAAAACAAATGAAAATACACTACAAAAGAGACAATGTTTTCTAAGTCAATATGCAGTCTACAAGGATGTGTTCCTATTTGAGTTTGACACCACTGTTCTAGCCAGTGAAGGTCTTTGGGGATTCTGACTCTGTCATTCCACATTCTAGCTATGATTCCTATCTTTTGTGTCCTCTTCAATTTTGGCTAGAGAACGACTACAGAGAAAACAGACAATGAAGTAAAAGTGTTACTTTTGCTATACTGGGTTATTGGGAGACAGATCTGAAAAAATATTTTAAGTATCAAGATAGCTTTACTGGTAAAGTACTTAAGCCCTCTATAATAAGAGGTCTGCCGTACAGGGTAAAATATCATTTCTTTTCAATTCAGGAGATCAAAACACAGCAAATTCAAATTAAAAGGGCTCAAACTAAAATAACAAGAATCGTGTGGATTTACTTTTGGTTGTTTTGCAACGCTTGTTTTGAATTAATCATTCCATTCCTAAAGGCACTATATCAGGGGAACCAAATTTCCACTCCAAATTTCCTATTAGCCATTTCATTGCATTAGCTATACAAAATTATACAGGAAAACTCTTATTGGCTGGGAAATAGAATTTCCTTGGAGTTAGATACTACCCAGAACAAATATAAGTCATGTGCCTTTCTCCTGAAAAACACAGACCCCTTTAGCTCATTTATCTCCATAGGAGACAGATGAAGAATAAGCATTGCCACTCACTGTTTTATAGATGGGGAAATTGGAGGTTGGTCACAACAAAATCAGTGGCAGGAGAAGGAAGAAAATTAAAGTCACCTGATGCCAGTATCATGAACATCTAGATGCAAATACAGACATGCTTCTATCTTGTCAAATGAGATAACATATAGAAAGCACTTGGATGCTGACATGTTATATAAACATTTATCATATAACTTAATAAATATAATTTGATAACATAGGTAAAATATAATTTAATAAGTATTTTTATTATAGAATTATTATTATTATGATGATGATGCCTATTGTTAATTGACTGCACAAAAACATGGGTTAAATGAAACAATGATTTGGGAACATTTGGTTCCATGGTGCTATTTAGCTTAATTTGGTTTTCTCTTGTGAAGCAGATTGGTGGTACACCTAAGAGGGCACTAAACTTGGAGTAAGGAAGGCCTGACTCAGGTTGTGACCCTGGGCAAGTCAAATTAAGCTTTCTCAGCCTCAGTTTATTAATCTGTAAAATAAGGACAATAAAAGCACCGACCTCACAAGGTTACTGAGAAGATCAAATGAGCGGAAATTATATACGTAAAACACCATTCTTTTCACTAGAAACTATGCCATCTAATCTCTAGTTTGAGGGACCCAAAGGGAAACAATCCACATCCAGTTACCTCGCAGAATAGCCCTTGCCCAGGGGCTTCTGTTTTTGTTTCCTGGGATCTCTTCCTTGCTGATTTCCTGAAGACATCCCACCAGCTCTAGACTTCTGGTTTCTTGCCTTCTTTGGGGACTCTGTTTCCCCAGTGCTTTCTTCTCCCATGCTGTTGCTGTTTCCTTTACCATGGAAAGGGAGATCCACAAGGTCCTGGCACTTCATCAAGACATCTTCCCAGCTAGTTTCCACATCCCCATTCTTGGTTGAATTCATGGACAAAGGACATCCAAGAAGATGAAGAAAAAGAGCAATCGAAATTTGGGCATCTCTAGCAGCGTAAGCCACCTAAGGGGAAAAGCCACAACTCAGGGCAATTAGAAAGGCAAGCTTAGGCGAGGAAACTACTAACAAAGCCATCTTTACAGGAGTGAGTGGTAAACACAGCAAAGAGGACAGCTACACGGCACAGCGGAGACAGTGCTGGGCCTGGAGTCACAGAAGTCTCATCTTCCTGAATTCAAATCTGGCTTCAGACACTTACTAGCTGTGTGACCCTGGGCAAGACACTTAACCCTGTTTGCCTCAGTTTCCTCATTTGTAAAATGAGCTGGAGAAGGAAATCGCAAATCACTCTAGTATGTTTGCCAAGAAAACCCCAAATGGGGTCACAAAGAGTTGGACACGACCGTAAAACAACTGAACGACAAAACAGCAAATTAGAGGCTTTTGTTCAAAGTCTGTAAAAATTCAGCTCTGATAGCCATGATCCTGAGGGAGTTCAAAAGGTCAAAATAATTGCTCCTTAAATTTTCATGAAAGAATCAGTAGCTTTTTCAAACCAAGGATTTTAACGATTTAGGACTCCTTCAATATTGAGGTCTTTTATTAAGCAATTAATTCTTATTAAGAGACTTTCATGTTTCTAACAGTAGTGTATAACACAAGCTTAATTATTTCCATTAATTCACCTTATTTTAGTGCTTATTTTCACCTCATAGTTTAATATTTACTTTTATTTTAAGATAGTTTGGTATGGTGAAAAAAATGCTGGATTTGAAGTCAGAGATCATATTGAATCCTAGCTCTGTTATTTACTACATATGTAATTTTGGGAAAATCACTTAACACCTCTCAGTTGCATTGCTCATCTGTAAAAATGAAGGAGTAGATAGACTAGATGGCCTCTAATGTCTCTTCCAACATTAAACCTATGACCCTATCTGATACATGTATTCTAATTTGAAAGCACTAAAATGTCCTCCTTTAAAAATATTTCATAACCCAGACTTTCCGTCAAGTCAAAGTAAAGTTTTCCCTAGAATTCTGCACTGATGATATTTTACAGTGGTTAGAATAAAACAAGTAAAATGTTCTTCCTTCCAGATCCAACCCCTTTAAGTATCTAAGGGAAGGCTGCCCTTCTCAGGATAAAAGCATATTTTAAATGCTGAAATTTGAGTGTTTTGCAAGTATATATTTTTAATGGCAACTGGAGAAACTAAAGCATAGAAGAGTTAAATGATGTATTTAAACACAGTAGGAGAAAAATTGGTGATGGAGCTAGCATAAGAAGAACCAAGTGCATCAAAGGCAAAAATTTTTACTTTAAAATAGAAATTTTCATCTTGCCAAGTGTGGCAATTGACATAAAAATCTTTATTTTGAAATAAAAATTTTCAGATTTCCAGGTGCATCAGGTGCCTCAAAAAATTTTACTTTAAAATAAAAATGTTCATCCTACTATATTTATGGATTAAAAAAATGCACTGTGTCAATTGATGCAGCTTGGTCTTTCTTAAATTATAGTTCTTCTATAGAAACTGAACCCAAACTCTTGACTCCCAATCCAGTACTCTACTGACAAGACTATGGTGTCTTTTAGGCTGTAGATACTTAGTAGTTAGTTAATTAAGCCCCTCACAAAGTGGTACAAATTTCACAAGCAAAAACAGAAAAATGGGGGGTGGAGGACTTTATGCTTTACTAAGTGACATGTATATGTAATAAGGAAATCCTAATGTTGAGCATTATCAGAGTGATTTGGGTCTCTCAGAAGCCCAGTACTAGGATTATAATTTGGAAAACACCTTAATAAAAACATGTCCAGAAGTCATACATCATTTGCTTTTCAACTGTTCTGGAACATAACCTACTTGTTCCTCAGTAAGCTCTTCAGCATCCCAATTACTGCAACGAAGAAGAAGAGACTTGTTGAGGGGAAAGTTGAGTATGGTTTCAGCAAGTGACTTCAGGCTAAGGCCATTCTGAAGCAAATCTCTCCTGAAAAAGATAAAGTAAGTAAAAACCAGGGATCAAAGACTCATAGAAAAATAAAAGTGTTACCTGGTCTCTTCTTGTTTCCTGAAAATCTTCTGAATGGAATTTCTAAAGGGTCAAGTTCCAATCATCACTCTCCTGTCTAGAGGTGCTAATGGTTCCAAGCCTAAGTAACTGTAGTTGATTTATCAGTTACCTGAAGATAGCCCTTTAGTTGTAGGCCAAAAAACCTAGAGTTTAAAGGGTAAGTTAATAAGAGTGTTATAAAGCATAGTATTCTCTAAAGTACCTACTTGGCAGTTACTTCAATTTCAGGTACTCTAGGAAATGAAATAAACTAAGAATGAAAGGTAATATACTTCTGGGACACATTACCTCAAGAGTAGTGCAGAATGAAAAAATAGTTTCAGAAAAGATTTAGATAAGTTGATGAATAGCAGGTCCATAAAGGATAATTAAGAGAAAGGATATTTGAAGCAAATTCTCATTTTTTATCTTTTAAAAAAATAAAATTTTTTTATTAAGATTGAACACAAATGCAAACTAAACCTATTTATATTTAAATATGATCATTTTAAAGCACGGAGTATAATTTTTTTTTAGTCACTCCCATTAAGTCCATAACAGAATTCTCTGTTTATTCATTTTCACTGATAGTTTTCCTATTACACGGTCATAATATCTCCTCAGTTCTGAGTATTTTTTTTTTACTTTGTATCATTTCATAAACATGTTTTCAGATTTCTTTGTATTCTTCCCAGTGATAGGTCTTAATAGCATTTTAGTATATTCCATTACATTAACATAATATAATTTAACTACTCCCTTGTTGTTGGACTTGTACGTTGTTTCTAGCCCTCTGAAATTAAAACAGTGCTCCTCTGAAAATCTCTAACAGACACCTTTTTCTTTTTTTGAACAACTGGATGGGGCTGTATGACAATGAAGTGCTAACATTCTAATGGAAGAGAAGAAACAAGTGTCCTTTTGGAACCTTAATGTCTTCAAAGAATATTGAAGGAATTAAGAAAAACAGAAAGGGTCAAGAGTTTGATTGGTTCTGGTCTGAGGGTTTTAAGAGGGGAAAGGGAAAAGGACTCATATGTACAAAAATATTTATAGCAGCTCTTTTTGTGGTGGCCAAGAACTAGAAATTGAGGGAATGCCCATCAACTGCAGAATGATTGAACAAGTTGTGATATATGAATGTAATGGAATACTACTGTTGCTATAAGAAATGATGAACAGGCAAATTTCAGAAAAACCTGGAAAGACTTATATGAACTAATGCTGAGTGAAGTGAGAAGAACCAGGAGCACATTGTACACAAGAACAACCACATAGTGCAATGACTCACTTTGATAGACTTAGCTCTTCTCAGCAATGCAAAGACCTGCAACAACCCCAAAAAACTCAAGATGGAAAATTCCATCCACATCCAGAGGAAGAACTATGGAGTCTGAATGCAGATCGAAGCATACTATTTGCTCTATTTTTTTATTTTGTTTTTTCTTTCTCGTTCCTCCCATTCGTTCTACTTCTTCTATATAACATGACTACTGTGAAAATATGTTTAATAAGAATGTATATGTAGAGCCTATATCAGATTGCATGCCATCTTGGGGAACAGGGAGGGGAGGTAGGTGGAGAAAATTTAAAACTTACGGAAGTGAATAATGAAAACTAAAAATAAATTTTAAAAAAGAGGGTAAAGGGAAAGGAAGATAAAAGAAATACACTAGTACAGAAAAGACACAGAAGGGGGTTGAACTTGCTATTTCTCTTAATTGGAGGGCATGAGAAAAAATTATACAACAAATGTGGAGGAAGAGGTGAGGAGAGCAACCTCACTCTTACAGAAAATGGACAAAAGAGAATAGAATAAAGAGTTTTACATGCAAAAAGATACTACACACAAAGGGGTTAGTGTAGTAACACACCAAATTCAATATCAAAACAAACAGAGATAAGGAGGGGAGCATTTGAGAAGGAGGAAATAGCCACAAGTAAAAACAAACTTCCTGGTCCTGAAGGAAATATTAAAAAGGGGGTTGGGGAAAGAAAAGAAGAGAACTAGAATCTGAGGGTATACCCAATAATTGAGAATAGCTGAACAAAGTGTGATACATATGAACATAATGAAATGACAAAAGAAATAGAGAATCCTGGGTAGGATTAATTAATGCATAGTAAAGTGAACAAAGCCAGGAGAATTTAGATAATGATAAAAACACTGGAAAGAAAAACAATTTTGAAAGATTTAAGATCTCTGATCAATGTAATAGCCAACCATGTCTCCAGAGGACCCTACAATGAACCTCTGAGTTACCACTCCTTGACACAGGTGATGGACTCAAGGTGCAGAAAGAGACATATATTTCTTAACATGGCCGCTGTATGGATTTGTTGTTTTTGACTATGCTTATTTGTTACAAGGGGGATTTTTTTTCACCTCAATTTTTAATGGAGGAAGTTAGCCAAAGAGGGCAACTAAAACATTTTTTTAAATGCAGAATTTATTACATAATTTTTTAAAGCAAATAGCATGAGGTCGAGATTCATGATTTTCTATACAATCTTCCTTTATGTTTTGTGAATTATATGGTAATGCTCTTTTTTTGTGTATTTTAATTCAGAATACTTTTTTTGGAAAGTAACGTTAAAAAAAGTCAAACGAGGCGCGGAGCCAAGATGATGGCCTTTTGGAAAGCAAGGACTTGCGCGAGCTCCCTGCCAGGTCCCTCCAAAAACCTATAAAAAATGGCTCTTAACAAATTCTAGAACTGCAGAACCGACAAAATAGCAGAGAGAAACAGGGATCCAGCCCAGGACAGCCTGGATGGTCACTGGGTGAGGTCTATTGTGCAGGGAGTGGAGTGGAGTAGAGCCCAGCGTGGCAGCATCAGGACCAACCAGACAAGGAGCCAGGCAGAACAAGCCCTAGCGCCCTGAATCTGTGAGCTGTGGCAGGTACCAGACTCCTCAACCCCCAAACACCAAAGACAACAGAGAAGGTTAGTGGGAAAAGCTGCAGGGGACTGAGTGAAAAGAGTTTGCAGTTAGGCCACCGCCCCAGAGGCAGTGGGGGGAGGTGCAGCTACAGAACTAGAGGAGCAGTTGCTTCCAGCCCCAGGCCCACCTGGTGGGAGGAATTAAGTGGAGGATCAGAGCAGGAGTTCAGAGCCTGCTTAAGATTTTCGTCAGGTCTGGGTTGGCGGTTCTTGAGGAAGGAGAAGTGCTGGAGAGGCAGAGTTGGCTGTATAGAAATAGCTCTGAAATTAATGGCGCATCCCCTCAAACTTGGAACAAAGTACTCTTTACTCTACAAGCAGTCATACCCTGTTAAAAAACTCAAGAGTCGAGTAAGTTGGCTGGGAATATGGCCAGGCAGTAAAAACGCATTCAGATTCAGTCTCAGACTTAGGAATCTTTCTTTGGTGACGAAGACCAAAACACACAGCCAGAAATCAACAAAGCCCAACTGCCTACATCAAAAGCCTCCAAGAAAAACATGAACTAGTCTCAGGCCATGAAAGAGATCAAAAAGGATTTGGAAAAGCAAGTTAGAGAAGTAGAGGAAAAATTGGGAAGAGAAATAAGAAAGATGCAAGAAAATCATGAAAAACAAGTCAATGACTTGCTAAAGGAGAACCAAAAAAATACTGAAAAAAATATTGAAGAAAACAACACCTTAAAAAATAGACTAACTCAAATGGCAAAAGAGCTCCAAAAAGCCAATGAGGAAAAGAATGTCTTGAAAGGCAGAATTAGCCAAATGGAAAAAGAGGTCCAAAAGACCACTGAAGAAAATACTACCTTAAAATTAAACTGGAGCAAGTAGAAGCTAGTGACTTTATGAGAAATCAAGATATTATCAAATAGAACCAAAGGAATGAAAAAATGGAAGACAATGTGAA